>OU426949.1:27500000-28750000 GCA_911387765.1 Pyrgus malvae
TGTATTGTCATCGGCCCTTGACCTCTTTAAAGTTAATCAGACTCCTAGAAGTAAGTGAAAATGAAGTTAAAAGATTCCATTACATACATACAGGTCAAGCTAATAATAAAAAAGCGTGTTAAAAAAAGTCAACCCGTAATAACGTTGTGACATGAACGAAGGACAAACAACCAAAGTATCACATCTATACATATAATAAAACTGTAAGCAGGGTCAATTCTGTACATTGCATATAAATTTAAAAAAATACTTCTAGGGGTATTTTTATAAGTAACAGAAGCTAAAAATATAACTTTTGAAATTATTGTCTGTCTGTCTGTCTGTCTGTCTGTCTGTCTGTCTGTCTGTCTGTCTGTTGTTAGCTTTTCACGCAAAAACTACTGGACGGATTTTGATGAAACTTTTTTTGTTTTATATATATTGGTCCTCGCTAACATTTAGGCTATAGATAATTTTAAAAATCACCCTTTAAGGGTGTGAAATGAGCGATGAAAATTTGTATGGAAAACTTGGATTTTTTCAATAGATTTTCTTGAAATTTGGTATAAATATTTTCTAACCAAAATAAAAGAACACGTGTTTCAGCATTTCCCGAAATTCACCCTTTAAATGTCAATTTTCTTTGAAACTCTTTGAAAATTGAGTGTCGAAACTTGATGTACAGAATATTTTTGTGCAGAGTAATATACTTATAATTTTATATTTGTAATCTTTACTAACATAGTAAGAATTCTATTTAAGCTTTTTTCAAAACTACCCCTCAATAGCAAATAAAATGGATTTGAAAGTTGGTATCTCAAGCGTACAATAAATTAACCTTAACTTAATATTTCATTCTCAAATTCTTTTCCCTTCTTTGAATGATGTGTTTACTGATATATTGTTGAATGAATTTCCGTAACATTAGTGTGTATTTCATATCAATCGGGTGATAAACAAAAAAGTTTTGTTCATTTACACAATACGCGACATAAACTTAAAAGGCACTTTGGGGAATTTGTATGAAAGTTTCGGTAACAGCCCATTCAAAACCATAAATAAAAGTTTAAATTTAAGTACCTAAAATTATTTTGAACTCTCACTAATATTGTCGACTATATTAAATATACCTACTTAGATCAGCTTACTGTATTTTCTTTCGATGGCCGAGAATGGCTAGACTATAGGTAGGTACCTAATAAGTGCATTGCGAGCCTTATCGCCGCCGAACCTTACATCACAGGCTCCACTGAGTTAGTTGCTCAGCTTATTAGTCTTCTTTTGGGGTGGAAGATTATGAACAGGCTGCAGCTGAAACGATTATTATCGCTACATTATATCAAGCTGCAACCTTTTTAGCATTCCACTGCTGAGCATGGAGCTCTCCCAATATTGAGGAGGCCTCTAGCTCCGATGAACCGAAATCCAAATCTTACAATCTCAATGCATCCAGCATTAAGGTTGTAAGATACGGAATCTAAACCTTCATACAGAATGTACAAAGCCTTAACAAAACGAGACTACTGCAGACATCTAGGTGACGAATAGTTAAACTTTTAGTGAACCAACTGTTATAATCTCAATATCTATTTGGTAATTTGACATTCGATTTATCAACCACAAAGTTTTCATGTCATACGGTAGATGGCGTTATTGAGCAATATTAATTTCTTCTCCAAAGTGATTCGATGGAGATAATTTCAAATAAAAGCCTTAAGTCTAATAAAAGTAAGTACATAGTGTAAAAAAAATAAAAAATAACATTTCACACGTATAGCCTCACATTAGGGTAGATATACCCTGTGTCGTGGGTGCCATGAACACACATAGAGACAGAAACACAACCACCCAGACCGAGAACAGTTTAAACTCATCATTGAAATTTCTGCTTCGCCCGGATTCTAACCCGGGACAGTTCGATTAACACTCCGGCATGGTAAACATTGCGCCACGCGGGTTGTCCCATCGTTGGGTAGGTATACGTATGATGCTGAACATTGTTAATTGGACCAATGATAACTTAACTCATTTTTTGCGTCTCTTTATTGCGTACGGGCTGAGGGCTCATCCACACACGTTGATTGATGGAGATATTAAGGATTCTTTAAAGATTCTTTATAAAAATATTCTTTATTTCCAAATACAGATAGCACACTGTGTAGAGACCCTGCCTTCTGCTTTAGTTTCCACTGTGTTATATGAGTTTTGACTTATGACCAAACTGCTGTCCGCAAGTTTTCCGATTGTTTAATCCTAAGCACGTGTATGTTTAGAAATTTTATCTCCCAACTACAAGTAGTTGTATAGTGCACCTCTTTTCTGCAGTAGGTTAAAGCTATGTATATAGAATGAGTCTATACATTCTTTGCAGTATAAATTCACCCAATTTACTAAAGATACTATTTTTAACATAGATGAAGCCACGGGCACAGCAATATCTCTTTACTTTAATAAACGAGGTACATATTTGTAAAGAGAATCTGATTGCGTGAGAAAAGCGAAACGTGAGAAAAGTGGATAGTAAGATCAGTACAGTAAGCATTCCTTACTGTTTTAGGTTTGAAGGATTTAGAAAAAATACATGAGGTTTCTTCTGAACATATGAACATTGTATTATAAGTGATTTCACTATAATGTAAGAATAATCTACCTACTACTTATTCAATGCAAATAAATAATCTTTAATTTTTAATCAGTCCATTTTATAAAAGTCTTTATACACGCGGACGACGTCGCGGGCACAGCTAGTTTATAATATAGTATGGATGTCATGGATTTACAGTGGATGTTACGGATTTAAATTAAATTTTCATTTAGAATGTACTTTCATCCGAATGATTTAAGGTAAAAAGAAAGTCGCAAATTGTGTACCGTTTGTGAAATAAGATTTTAATTAAAGGGTGAAGTACGTTTTTGTCACGTACCTTGAGAAGGGTAGGATTAGATTATCAAAAGGGACTGGAACTTTGTACATTTGATATTCTATTCAGAATCTCCATTTATTATCTTAGGGGCAGATTTTACAAAATCCCAAACACAAGTGTCCCATAATTTTATAAGAATCTTTAATAACTATTTAAATGGAATAGCACTCGAGCATGTAGGTTTAGGCGTGGTCGCAGCCTTCAATTTTTTTCACCAAGAAATTTTAGGGGAGGGGTCATTAAGAAATTTGGGGGGAAGGGCTTATTTCGCCTTCCATGTACGCATGACTGACGGATTTTAGGGGGGAGGGGGGTTCATCCAAGTTCAAGTTCATCACGCATCATGTTAACGAAGAACAACACTAATGCTCACCTTATTATAACTGCCATTCTCATCGTCGAACCCGCAGTTGTTGGGCAGGTTGGAGCGGGCCTGCACCTTGTTGGCGTCGAGCCCCAGAAACCATACTTCTGGGTATTTCCGGATCTCCGTCCTCTCCCACTCCGTGAGCCGCTCGCTGTACGCTTTCAGAGCTTCTGTGGACAATTTGGGACTATCAAACTTTGCTTTGTTTCGTATTTCCGTACCTCTTACAAAGAAATATCGATCGCTGTTCCATGGTGAGGAAAAACATTGAGATATATATAATAAACGATAAATAAACGATTCACACTCATAGCCCAACATTAGGGTGAATATACCCTATGTCGTGGGTACCATGGACACAAAGACAGAAACACAAACGCCCAGACCGAGAACAGAAATTTAAACTCATCATTCAAATTTCTGTTTCGCCGGGAATCGAACCCGGGAACCCTCGATTGGCAGTCCGGCATGTTAACCAGTGCGCCACACGGGTCGTCAATTTAATTACGATGTTTTACATTACCTACTGTGCATGCCTCAGAGTTACTCATTATTTCACGAAGGCATGATGTCAACGTGTAGAAGCGCCCATGGCTCGGCTGTTAGCGTAGAACGCAAGCGATCTATGCGACTAAGCCAAACGGGTGCGGTCGGGTGTGAGATGGGTGACCGCTAGTGGCAAAAATTTCTTGCACGTTTCCGTGCTTCGGAGGGCACGTTAAGTTTTCGGTCCCGGTTGTTGTCGATAGATAACAGAAACCATGTCGGAGGCCTTGAGGCGGTTTGAAAACATCCGACAGCGGGTTGGCCGCTAGCCCGCATCTCCACCAACCCGCATTGGATCAGCGTGGTTGAGTAAGCTCCAGGTCTCCCCAATGGGACGTAAAAAGGATTTGAGCTAAAATGATGTCCACCAATCGGTACTTGGCCAATGTGGTGGACTATGGCCTACATCCCTCTCACCTCTAAGAGAAGACATGTGCCCAACAGTGCGATATACGCGTAAGAAGAGTTGTAAAAAAATACAAATAGGCCAACCAAAACTTGAACTAATTTCGGATATAAGGTAGACGATCTAATTCTGTTTCAGGATAAGTGTTTGCTTCGTAAACAAATATTTCTCTTCGGCCGGAGTGTTTGACCACGTGCTTTGTTTGGTGAGCCGAGCCCTAATATAAAGTTACGTGTTTTATATGGAAAGGCGATTGAATACGAAATACGCAGTTAGAACCAATAATAATATATTGTGTGGCAAGGGGTGAAACAAGACGACTTCTGACGAGTCTGGTCTGAAATCGTGTTTGTTTCATCCCGTGCCACACACTGTATTTTTTATATCACATGTAATGAAACAACGAGTTTTGATATCTGTAGCCAGTCGAAGTAGGATTATTTCAGACAAATAGCGCAGTAATATCTTTTGACAACGATTTGACGACAGTTGTCAGTGCGATTCTGACAGACTTGAAATAAAGACGTAAATAATAAATAAATGCCGGGCAAAAACAACGTTGTTTCTGACTGACACATTCGCATTGGTTTGAAATTGTCTTGTTTCGACTGGCAAAACAGAGATCAAAACTCGCTGTTTCAATGCATGTGAGCTGAAAAAGCCTTTTTGATACGCGCGCTTCCAACAAAAGCGCGTACTCGTAAGCTATGATAAAATATATCTAAATTTTGAGATAAAAATGTTAATTTTTTAAGGTTTCCAATCATTTACTGGTACTAAACTTTTTACACACAAAAATCCTGTATTTTTGTCTGGACTGCACGACAGATCAGATCAAATCAGAATCATCAGATCTGATGAGATTTTTCTTAATTTGAGAAACCACCTTTTTATGCCAGGCATAGCTGGTGAATGTATAAAATAATAATAGACTCCTACAATTTAATCTATTGGTCAAGATATATACCCCTGGTGGCGCGTACATTTTTATAGCATTCAGCATCGTCGCCTTTCACAAAAATAAGAAAGCTATGTACTTTTCAAAGTTGACTTAGATAATTTTGAAGGAACACTCTTTGGAGATTTTGAAGCCCCCTGTCGAGTTGGGTAGTTGACTAATATGAATTGAGTATATGCTAATTCTCTCCATCAACCCGCATTGGAGCAGCGTGGTGGAGTAAGCTCCAAGCCTCCCCAATAATGGGGAGAGACCCGTGCCCAGCAGTGGGACGCAAAAAGGGTTGCAGCTATATGCTTATTATAAATAAAATCTGTATATTTATTTTATTATTATATAAAAATGAATCCCATTTTCCCTTGGTCACGACATCACGCGTGAACGGCTGGACCGATTTCGCTAATTCTTCTTTTGTTGTGTTTGTAATTGGCAGAAGAAGGTACTTATGTGATAAAACATTAAGGAAATATCACGAAAACTTAGAAAATTTAAAAACTTTTTTCCAATTCGAATGCAACATTAACATTTAAGACAAGACAGCGTCCTTCAAAAATGTGACTCGCATGAAATATTCAGAGAGCTAAGCAATGAAAACTTGCAACCATTTTCTAATATTTTGTTTTAATTACGTCACATCAGCTAAATTTCTTAGTGTTTGAAATCCATGATGAACTGTTGCACGGTATTAAAAAATTAAGCGTTGATCATCAGTTATGGAAGAGATTTTGATTTTTTATATGAAAACTTTTGAACTTGCAAAATGTTAGTTACTATTTTTATCGACTTTCATACGTGATACACCGAGTTACAAGTTTTGCATGACTGAACACTGTGAAACTTATCATTAATTGACTGCTTGCTTCTTCTTATTTTTTATGGTTTTAGAAAAGTTACTGCAGTGAATATTTATTTTTAAATTGAGGTAAGTACCTTCTACGCCAAACTTTAAGAAATCCTGCTGACTGACAAAAATATTTCTATGCTCCACCAATTTGAGGGAATATAAAAAAATTGCTATTTGAAAATGTTTGTACTTTTTTGTCGCTTTCTCTCGAAATAGCTCTCGGAATCAAACGTTAAAACGAGATCTGTCATTATTTTATTTTCTTCCATGACAGTTTATTGGACAGTAACCTAAAAACTTCAAAGATAATATAATATGAATACTTAAAAAATACTCTTCATACATTTGTTGTAGGTTTCTGTACAATGTAGGTAGTTTCTTCAAGAAGCTAAACTGGCTAGCTCGGGATTGCTCTCCGTAGGTGGAAGTTATGAATATGAGCTACAATAAGACTAGATACAGTAAGAACAGATCAGCTACCTAATCGTAAGAGTCGAATAAATTTAATGTGAACTTCTGGAGTTGTGGGCGGCGATTTGGAGCACCGCGCATGGAGTCCTCTGAACGAGTGTTCAGCAGGCCACTGAGGAGGTTTTAGTGCTGTATAAATCCCACATAACCCGGTATCACTTTTCAATCTGACACGTACCTTGCAAAGATTCCGTCCCGAAAACATAAAAGTTACCTCGGCATTAACAATATGAAATATGGTGTCCTCCACGTAATCATAAAAAGCGACTAAGTAGAGGCTTTCACGGCTATACTGGGAGTCGGACCAACAGCCACGGGTAAAACGACGGCGTATTCGGCCGCACGACTCTTGGCAGAGTTACCTACATTGCTCACCCAAGAGCCCATTTGTAACGCCGCGCCCGCGCCACAGAGTACATCGCTGCGCATGGAAGACATTGGCAGGTTTCGCTGAAAATCCTATTCAGTGGGTTTTAGTGTGGTTGAAATGTTAAATAATTAACTCGCTGTCTCTCTCGGGCGTAGGTTAAGTGAAAATAATTAATTGTTGAATAAAGTTATTAGGTAAATCAGGAGATGGCTCTGCAACACGATACTATATTTACTCAAAATATTTTTGAGCCTTTAAAAAGTAAACTAACTCCTACGAGAGTGAAATAGGAGAGTGAAGTTTACATGGAATTTTCTCATTTCTGGACCTACTCTATATATATATATATATACCTACTCTACTTATACTTCTAATAAGTAGAGTAGGTAATATACATACGAGTATGTGATTGATTACAATTTAAAATGATTTGTGCAGGTGAAATGGATAAACTTCCGCCTAAAAGGGTAAAAAGGCGGGGGAAGGGTTAAGTAAAATGTATAGAAATTAATCATTTCTGAACTTAGCAGTATAAACATTGGTATATAGGGCCTGACTTTCTTATTTCTTAAAAATATAATTATGACAACCTTTATATTTCGTCGGACTAATTTAAAAAGGGGGCTGTTTTTCTCACGGTCAGGTTTATGTGGCTTGCTAGCGGGTTAGTGCACCAAATAACTTGGTCATTTTAACACCAGCTTCAAAACGAGAAGTAGGTACTGTAGTAACCTGTTACCTATCTTTTATAGCAGTACCTACTTGCAGACGCAGAACAGATACGTATGACACAATTATAACGGGGTTAATTTAAACTGTGTCCTGATTTGCCAGATGGACAATCTGAAAATGCGGTGTAATGTACTAAAAATTACAGTGTTTTTGTCATAAATACAGTAAAAACGAAAAAAAATTACAGTATATTTTACAGTGCAAATAAAAAATATTCATATTATTTAGATAGTTGTTTATTATCAACCTTACAAATTAAATTAATCAGTGTCTCTATATATCGCTAGTTTCGTGCACTTAATTTTAAATTTTTGGCGACGACTTCCGAATCGGGAAAAATTTCAGGTTATCTTCCGATTTTAATGTCTTCTTTCCAAACACTGTGGCAATTGCTGGTTGTGATGACAATGGTTTAGATTTTTTCAAATGTTTATTTCCTTCACCATGTCTTTTTATAGCAATTCTGTCAGTTAATATTTTTATAGCACATAATACACAAATAGCAAGTGCCGTTTCTTAGCTTTTTTGGAGGTCCACTATTATTGTCTTCCGAAAAACTACTTAGTGGTTAATTTAAAAGCTTTAATGAGATAAACAACATAAATCTTTTTTTATACGCTTCAACGTACCTACGTATAAAAAAAAACTAATGAGTAATACTGCCCTCGCCGATCCTGTAAAACGCAACTAATTTGAAAGACACACTATTTACATCAAACTGTAGTTGTCAAGGTGTTCATTCCTTCTAACCGGGTGATACTGTTTTGCGAATGAAAGACTGAATGGGGATTCCTCTACATTTACATACCTACTCGTATTTTTGCGATAAGTCGCGGTCATAATTTTAAAAATTTCAATTATAGTAGCGTTTATTTTAAAGAAATTAATGAAACTTGTTTCATAAAAAAATACAGTGTTCTCCATACACTGTATTTATAACAATACAGTGTACAGTAGACGGCTTGAAAATACAGTAGATCCACTGTAATTACAGTGCATCTGGCAACACTGCCTGATAACTAAAGTACACGCGGAAGAAGTCGCGGGCAAAACATTTCTCTAACTCTATATGTATAAAACTGAATTCCTATTTCCCTTGGTCTCGGCCTCACGCGTGAACGGTTAGACCGATTTCGATAATTCTTTTTTGTTGTGTTTGTTATTATCAGGAGAAGGTTCTTATCAATGAAAAAAATTAAGAAAATTGATAATTAATATATTTTTTTTACAAATATGATTTTAATATCCATAGTTAAGACAGGAAAACGTCTGTCGGGTCAGCTAGTAAGAATATAAACGTAGCTTTCCTACTTCAAAAAAATTTTTTTATTGGTCTATGTTTTGGATATAAACAGCACAGTTATACCTAAGTTTTTAAAGATTATTGTCTATCCCTTTATAGCAAACGAAGCTAAACTAGATATGAGCGCCGCGCCGCCGCCGCCGCAGATTTCGCCGCGCCGCCGCCGCCGCAGATTTCGCCGCGCCGCCGCCGCCGCGAAAAGGTAACGGCGCGCCGAGTGAGCGAGAGAGATAATTGAATCGGTCACTAGTCAAATAGTATGAACGTGCTCGTTGTTGCCGTAGGCCGCTTTAAGTATTCCTCCTGGTCCTGCGCCTACTAAATCCAGCGGTTTCCCGCTGTCTTCTTTAGTTCATCAGTCCATCTGGTTGGAGGGCGGCCTGTACTCCTTTTGCCGAGACGTGGTCGCCATTCGAGAACCTTTCTTCCCCATCGGTTGTCGTTTCTTCTAACTATATGGCCTGCCCATTGCCACTTCAGCTTGCAAATTTTGAGAGCTATGTCTGTAACTTTCGTTCGTCTACGGATATCATCGTTACGAATTTTATCGCGTAGAGAAATTGGTATTACTCTACGCGAGAAATACCGTACCGAACCGTACCGACGTAGAGAAATACCAAGCATAGCCCTCTCCATCGAGCGCTGTGCGACCTTGAGCCTATGGAAAAGGCCAACTGTAAAAGACCACGTCTTAGCGTAGGTCATCACTGGCAACAAACACTGCTCGAAAAATTTCAACTTCAGGCACTGAGGTATTCTGGACGAGAAGACACTTTGTAAACACACGCTGCCCAACCGAGTTGGATTCTACGAGTTATCTCTCTCTCGAAGCTGGACTAACCCATACGGATCGCAGGTATATGTACTCGTCGACAACTTCGAGAGTAGTGCCATCAACAACAACCGTTATAGGTGTGACATGGACGTTGAACATGATCTTCGTCTTGTCCATGTTCATCTTAAGATCCACCCTTTGTGAGGCGCTATGGAGGTCACATAATATAGTGCTAAACTCTTCCAGGTTCTCCGCCAAGATTACTATATCATCGGCAAATCGAAGTTGTGTGAGGTGTTCGCCATTAATGTCAATACCGAGCTCGTTCCACTCTATCAGCTTGAACACGTCTTCCAGTGCAGCGGTAAACAGCTTCGGGGATATGAACCTTGTGCCTTGTACTCCGCGCTGCAGTGGAATAGGTCCAGTGCTTCCGTCGTGGACTCGGACTGTCATGGTTGCGGCTTTGTACAAACACTTCAACACCTCACCGATAGTCAATCTGGCATCGCTGGAGAGACTCTAGCACCGCCCAGATCTCAATAGAATCGAAGGCTTTCTCATAGTCCACATACACAATACATAGCTGCAGATTATACGAGAGGAGCACCAAAATACCAGCTACACCACTACACTCATTTGACTCCGTTCAAAAGCGCGCAGTCCGAATCATCAACGACCCAAGCTTGACTGACAGTCTAGAACCGCTAAGCTTGCGAAGAGGCTCGCTCTGCGCATTCTATCGACTTTACTATGGTGAGGGCTCCAAGGAACTTTTTAAAATGATGCCTACGTCACCATTTCATGAATATACCACCAGACGAAGGTTAAAGTTTCACCGACACCATCTGGAGTCGTGGCGGTCCTCCACAGTCCGCTTTGCACGCTCTTTCTTACCACGGACGTGTAAGTTATGGGACAACCTTCCAGCTGAGACATTTCCAGTGGACTATGAAATGGGGTTCTTCAAAAAAGCTGTAAAAAAGCTCTCCTCCAAAGCCGGCAAAGCTCGAGTGACTCCTCTGGGGTTACCCGTGTCCATAGGCGACGGTGATCGCTTAACACCACGCGGCTTGTCTGCCTTTTTGTACGGTTTATTTATATGTATATAAAAAAAAACTATCCTGTCACACACCGACCTGCAATATCGGCAAACTGTTATTCAAAATTGTATAATTACGTTGTTCTAATTGCTAAGTGTCAAAATGTTACACTTTCCTGAACCGTAATTTGTTTATTTTTAAGTTTTAATAAATATAAATATTTTTATCGATAAACTACGTGTTTTTTATCTGCCAACATCAAAAAATCCTTTGGAGGTCACGCCGCCGAAAACGCCGCCGCCGCCGACTCCAAAATGTCGGCGCGCCGCCGCCGACCTCCCACCCATCGGCGCTCATATCTAAGCTAAACTAATATTTTTGAAATATTATTATTTTCGTGTGACGCCACGAGCCAATATTGCTCTTTCTGTCTTATGTTCAATTTGAAGCGTTCGTAGGCATCTTGCATATTTTACAAGTTATTTCAAAATTTATTTTGTGTCCTATTCCTCTAATAAATTGCTCGATTGAAGTAATAAAAAAGTTGATTCACATCCCTAAAAGGATGATTTTCGTCCCTGAACAGGTAAATAGAGTAGAGTAGAGTAGTCAAGAAAACGATCCAGAGATCAGGAAGCAGTAAAAGGACAATCAGTAGTAAGTAGTAGAAACAGTACAAAACACAATAAAATTCCATTAGTCCTAGCTTGGCAAATACCTGGATCGTGCTCGGACGCATAGCGGTAATTAATCCAGCCAGTTGCGATAGGTTAATGACGTTATTCAATAACAATAAGTCCGGTGTGAATTTGTTACCATTGTCTACTGCAAATTTGTAAGCGTAACATATTTTTTTACATGTAAATCAAAGGGTAGTGACTGAATATGCTAGTTATCACTAGTGAGTAATTTAAATTCTGTCACCGTGAAACTTACCTACTTTGAGTTTTACCAGACTGCGCCAGAGCGCCTGTTTTTCGAGAATAGGTATGTATTGATAATCATTTATGTATAATTGTTTGGCACGTTCTGCAACCTGAACGACTTGATGGATTTTAGCTTGAGAGGTGCCTCAAAATCAGTAGCAGTCGATTATCATCATAAGCATAGAGAAAGTTTTAGAAAAAGTTTTAAGGTTACCCTGTAGTTTGCAAGTACGTAACTGGCAGTGCTTGGAGAATTAACAGGAAGAGGAAAGGGAACATACGAAACTAAATTATTTTGAATAATATAATAAGTAGCATCAAGAAATTTAAATGAAATTGCATTCGCTTCGCAAGCACCTGGAACATTCTAGACGCAGAGCGGTAACTAATCCAGTTCCGACGGATTCAACTCTACGTTGACGTAATTGCAAGTCCAATGTGAAATTGTTTCTAACCAGTAATTATATCCAGCTTAACTTTGTTGGTGTAACGTTGTTTTAAACTTTAGAAGACTCAGATAATTATAATAAAGTTTCATACCAGCTACCACTGTTGGTGAATAAAATAAATCTTTTTTTTTTATTTGACTGGAGTAGCAGACGAGCATGCAGGCCACGTGGTGTTAAGTTGTCGCTGCAGCCCATGGACATCTACACACAACCTCAAGCAAGCATAGGTAAGCCTTGTCTGAGGTCGTATTCAGTTGCGCTGCTACTCTGGAGGCTGGTGGTCGCCTCACGTGAGTGTGGCCGGCATCTGCACCTTTCCACCGAAACACAATAGAATTGGTTCAGGGCAGAAGTGGGTGCAGCGGTGGTACTTGGCGAAGTACCACCGCTGCATCCACTTCTAGGTAGCCCGGGGGGGCTACCTAGTATTCTGCGTCATTAAAAAGATTTTTGCGTCATCTATTACAGAAAATCAGTAAAAGGGCGGTGTTATGTTTACATTACAGGAATTGCGAGAGAAATGCCAGCTTTAATTACCTACGTGCTTTTTGGGACGTTTAAAAGAACATTAAAAACATTTTTGAGATTTAGAGAATTAAGAGATTTTTACAAATTTTAGCATTTCTTCGTCGCTCACCCGCTGTCCCTGAGTTGGATAAGACACCAAGTTTAGGGTTTAGGATTTAGCAGCTTTTACAGATAAATTTCTTTTAACGTGTAAACAAAAGTCATAACTTCTACAATAAGAAATCACAGTGTCCTCAACAATTTTAAAAAGTAAGACAGTCAAATAAACAGTTCATTACTACCTCAATATATCTACATATTCGCCACGGGGCTTATTTCAAATGGCTTATTATAACGGACTGTACATTTCAGATAGCAGAAAAAATTGTCGATTAAAGTAGAAACGAACCTGTAGAAAATTCCATTAGCCCAAGCTTTGTAAATAGCTGGCACGTGCTCGTACAGGCGGGAACTAATCCGATTCAGGCAGATTATCGCTCTCACGATGTAATTAAAAGTACGGGACAATCAGGTGACATTGGTTTTACGCACACAAATAACTAGCAACCTAGTATTTGTTGTCACCAATTCTATGGTTTCTAAGTAAATTACCAAATCATCATCATCGGACATCAGTCTCCTCTCTGAATTGAGATTTAGGTAGGGAGTACGTTGTATACCACGTTGGTAATGGGCGGGTTAGTTGAGTTCAGACACTGCTTAGAATATTTGAATAAGTTGCTTGTTGCTGGGATGAAATTCAGAGTCCTTAGCGTGGAAGTTTACCGAATTTACTCTCTGAAGGCAGTAGTTTAACTTGACGTGACAGATTTTTCTGTACCTACGCGTATTTAGTTCTGGGTGATATGTTCATCTCCTGTAGCTTCGAGATTAAGAACAGAGCTACGGTATCCCCTGCCTGATTGCGGTTGCGGTTGCCGGTTGCGGGCGGTGAGAGTGGGAGCTCGATCCATCCAGCAAGCAGCTCCGGGAAGGACGGTGGTGTGTGCGTGGCCGCATACTGCCGTAAGCATCGGAAAGTGCAGGAGAGCACATCTGTTCTCCCAAAGATGGGCCCGTTCCAGGGCGCCGCCCGTAGAGGACACTAGGGGGGACGTTCCACTGAAGATCCCGGAGTTCTCCCCAAGCGCAGAGGCAGTCCACCGAGGGGGTTTTAGTGCAGTCAAATCCCACATAACTCGGTATCCTCTCCCAAGATACCGGGTACCTTTTGAAAGTCCCCCCCCCCCCCCTAAAGTCTTGTCTAAAATTACCTTCTTGAGACGGATTACCTCTCTAAAGAGTAACCATCAACAGTACATCCCTCCTAAACAATTCAATACCCGTGGAACTCCCAATAGAATTACGGGACATTCGATTTAAGCAATTGGCACTAAATCGTTGCCCCATTTGACGCGAAAAATGGGGCAGCGATTTAGTTACCCAGTACCTACCTACTTCCGCAATCGTATACAATTTATGCAATTTCTATCATTCTAATGTCGAACTGCTATCACTTAACAGCAGACGAATAATCCTTTCATTTTCAGGGCTAAATCGGCTTAATAATGGACTCCTTTACCAAGCCCGTTATCATTGTAGAATGCCTTTGTGTCAGTGACAGCTACTCATAATACAATAGGCTGCGTGGAACGAGCGAGGCCAACGAGAAATTGATGTATAACAGCAATGGGAATAGCGTGTAATAATAATTCCGATTTTTTGGAGCTGAGTAATTATCAAAAACGGAAGGGTGGTCGGTCCTCTTGTCTACCGATTGTCTTTTAAGATCTCTACTATAGACGCGTTATACCTAGAAGCTGCTAAAAATATAACGTACTATACGCAGACGTAAATAAAAAATATAAAACTAATAGTCGCAGATGAATTGTTACTCAGACTGTGGCAAAATTCTGGACAGTTACCAAAAGTTTACATTGAAAAATAAAATAAGTTGCTTTTATATTAATATCGCAATTTTTTCATATTTTCTCACCGTCTCAACCCTCTCTGGACTTCTACTAATATTTCAAAACCAAAATAAGTCAAATTGATCCAGCCGTTCTCGAGTTTTATCCAGACTAACGAACAGCAATTCATTTTTATATATAGAGAATCAAAAGATACAGCATGTTCTGCTCATAATGCTACAAACCTATAGGGTATTGCTCTCATCATTATTTTTAAATATGTAAGTCTCTTCGGATCGCAACAAAAAAATTGAATAAGGATTCTAATAAAGTACTAACAAAGTAGTAACGAGTAGTATTAGTAAATGTAGCAAATGTTATAAAAGCATTTGTAATATTTAAAAAAATACCATATTTCGTTTTTAAAAATTATTTCAGATGTAAATTCTGTAGAAGCTCATTGTACGTACTCATCCTTCACACAGAAGAGCTAGGCTATACAATAATACAGGTAAACCTCACAACATTGTGTCGGTACCGGACTTAATGTAATTTACCGTGTAAATTACCGTCCTTTTTCTCGCACTGCGATGGTCGGACATAATTACCATAAACTTTGAGGAACAAATTACTTAAAATTTGCGTTCCCATAGTAACTCGGGGTCCTGAATAGGTAATAAAAAATACTGCTAAGTATTGCATATCTAAAATGCGCATGACAAGCGATCTCCAAAGATAGGTGAAATGTGCACGGTCGGGTGTGCGACGGGTGAGATGCCAATCTGTATGAGATGCCTCTTGTGGCAAATGTCATGTGCATTTTCGTACGTGAAAGAACGTTAAGCCGTTAGGAACATCATTTTGGAAACATCTGACAGCGGGTTGGGCACTAACTCGCATCTCCACCAGGCCGCATTTGAGCAGCGTGGTGGAGTAAGCTACAGCCCTACAGACCCAATAATGAGACCTCCGCCCAGCTGTGGGACGTAAAGAGGCTTGAAGCCAACTAGATGTAACGAACTTTATAATATTTTTAAACGATACCAAATTTTATTTTAAAAAAAAGCAACGGGTTGCACTCCGGTAGTGCCAGCAGAAGGGAAAAATTGAACATGAACGTTGTGCATTTTTGATATTTTGGAATGGTTAGGGAATAATTTCGCACGAATTGCTTTTATTATCAGTATTATTTTTCATCTAGTATTTGCAGTAGGTTTTCATCTAGTATTTTATAAAGTACTCACTCATTTTCTTTCACTATTTCTTCGTCATTTTTTTCATTAATAGATGCACTTTGTTCAATGTCCATATTTTAAATACGAATTTTACAAGTATAGACAGTCGAGCCGTCATCGGCCGTCACCCCTCCGTCTTACGAATATTCGATCAGGCCACGTGTCCTGACGCGAGGTTAACATTTTTACCCATTCCAAAAAAAGCACAACACCCCTAAAGAATTTTTCACTTCAAAAATATTTCAGAGGTGAATCTATTGTGTAAAAACTCCTAGTAGGTCCCCACTCATCCTTCACACAGAAGAGCTATGCAATAATCCAGTTAAACCTCACAACATGTGTACAAGGCTTATGTACCTACTCGTAATTAATGACCGTCCTCTGTAGGAACCGGCGCTGTCTCGTACTGCGATGGATGGACATTATTACCATAACGTCTATGAAACGAATTACTTTTATCATTGGCGCTTATTAGCAAATAGTGGTTTTGGGTAAATCAAGATCCGCTAAGTAATCTAATCTAAAACGCGCATGACTCAGCTGCTGGCGTAGAACGAAACTAACCGAAATGGGCGCGGGTGGGTGTGAGATGGGTGACTGCCGCTTGTGGCAAAGTTAATTCGCATTTTCGGAAGGCACTTTAAGCCGTTATCGTCAACCTTCATCGGAGGCCTTATGAATGGTTTAAAAGTATCTTTTAAGCCCGCATCTCCACCAACTCGCATTGGAGCAGCGACGGGAAATAATGGGGAGAAACCCGTGCCCAGCAGTGGGACGCAAAAAGGATTACAGTCGACTAGGTGTAACAAAATAGGATAGAACATTTCAAACACAATCTAATTTCGCTTAGGCTTGGCTGAGGTTTGAGGGGACGTGGCCTGCGTAATGCGTTTGATACACTTCTGTTCGCAGTACAACAAACTAAACTAACTAATATTAGTTATCCTTTTACACTCACTCATAATTCGGCTAAGAACCGAAGTCTTGCTTCGTTATGATCTACGACTAAAATAAACATGGAAAAGCTCTCTCAGCACAATTCCAAGAAAGTCACACGCGACCTTCGACGCGACCATTGAGAGTGCACAACGCTGCGGGGAGTCATTACATTAGGGCTGACGCACTTTTTAAAAATGTACATCTACTCCGTCTAAAGTAGTCTAAACCGTGATGTCGACAGTGGACTAGTATTCATCATTCCATAGCGGCAAAAGTTGCACTTTTTCCATGAATGATGCGTATCGAGACACTGGCCAAAACTGACGATAAATCAACGTTTACTCAAAAATTTTGTTCGTCCGCACGTTTTTCTATTAAAACTATTTTTGACGTTCCTTAAAACAAAGCACAATATTTTGGGCCCTGACTGACGAACTTTTTAAAATTAAATAAAGGAGTAAAAAAACAGGAGAACTACAAAGTGGTAAGGGATCACAGCAGTCCATACATATAATTATCTTCAATAGACTTCAGAATTTGATTCCCTCACCGTGAGAGGTCGAGAAGTCGGCAGTTTAAGAAATATAATATATAGTAATTTCAAGTATTGTATTGTGGTGGAACTTTTTGAATTATAAGAATCCCAAAAGGTACATAACTTTTTTTATCTGAAGTTTGTGGAATTGTTATTGTGTGCGTTACAAAAGAATTTATTAAACTGTCAAAAGTTACTAAAGTTACCTGGTTGCTTCAAGGACAACGCCTATCCTCTTTCTAAAGATACAAATAAAAAAAAAGATACAAATTAAAAAATGTTTAAACAAAATGAGGGTGAGGTGTTAAGTGTAGCCCTGTGTACCGCAGCTTCCGGGTGCGGGTCAAGGGCGGGCCACTTCTGCTCGGGTCACCCTCGCTCGCTCAGGATGCTTAGATAAAGGAAAGTAGATAACTCTTCCTTTTATTTCATAACGTAGGTTCGATCTATATTAATGCTTTCTCTAGGGAGACAACGAATGGCGGCTGTCAGTACCATCGTTGTTATCTACGCAGTATCTATCTTACTTTGAAATAGTACTTAACTTACCAATGACAGAAAAAACCACTTAGGTAACTACTTATCGTATTAATATGAAACAGTACATAAATTGTATATTGAATGACTTGATGTTGTTTTCGACCTTATAGCATCGAAGTTAAAGACTCACGCGTACTCATACCTTGATGCTCTAAGTTTGCGACACACTTCAATCATGCTATAGAGGCTTAGAGCATCAAGGACAAGGTATTACAGGTATGACACCCGTCAGTGAGTCAGTAACATTGATGCTCTAAGGCTAGAGGACTTTGTCTCTACGCCGGTGTCCGAAATTTCTTGAACTTCATTTTTGTAGAAGAGTGATGAAATTCTAGCAAGATTTTCATTAAGTGGCTTAATGTCATTAATGAATACACTATACAGGAATATAGTGTAGTCATTAATGACATTTATATACGTATATAAAATACGGTATAAATTCGTGATAAATTACCACATGATTATACCAAAAATTATTCTGAAAATGTTATAATTTACGAACGGATGCATACATAGTAGACCCTCAGATTTCAAGGGTAGCCCATGTTATAAACAACCGCGCCTGTTTTGCTTAGGTGCGTGGACTTGCGCTTTTAGCCAGCCGCCGATCTTATTTATTTATATTACCACAAAGGATTCCTCCAGTGGTTTTCGCGTCACGTGTCAAGGTCGGGTCGCCCATAGTATGAGGCAGGATGTTCGAATCTTTACGATGGCTCAAGTAAATTGGGTACATTGGTAGCGTAACACAGAAACCAGATTAGCAACCACAATACATACAATTCATTGTATCCGTTTATTTTATTTTTGAAGATAATCTTCTTTTGGCGCGATTGGGAAAAACGATGATAGTGAATTTTTTACGATGCGCGCGCACACCGACAGAAAAAAGCAACAGTCTGAAGTTAGTTGCTAGTCAAACCGATAACTATGTTCAAGTTGTTGTTGTCAGTACAATTAAACAGTGTGAATAAATAAAAAATATATTGGTGTTTTTATTAAATCAACTATATATACGACGGTGATAATTTATTAGTATATATATTTATTATGAATATTTGTGATATTTAAAAGTGGTTTTAATAAACTGTTTTAAGTGCATTTATATGTATAATTTATTTGTCTAGCTATAATCTTTTGTAGGTTTCTCTTAGACTAAGTAGGTATAACGTCTAACGCGTGTACATAAGTACACACACTCTTTTTTTACTAGCTTTTTGCCCAGGGATCCTACCGCGTAGTTCAACAATCCTTTTATTATAAGTGTAAATTAATTTAAATATTATGTAGTTTGTTGCGGCGATATAGAATACTATTACGCGGCCACTTACATTTTTTTTCGCTCATTATGTAGAGAAAACACAACCTGTTATTTCTTAATCTAACACAAACAGATACTTACAATTTTTTGAATTGAATTCCATCTTCTTTCATGCATTTAAATTGATGGTGACATTTTAAAGTTTATGTGTTTCAAAATGCAGCCATTGCGGTTTGGCATAAAAAATAAAAAGTCATGCATTATTTAAATATATCTAAAGCTTATAATATAAAATCCACCCATACCTTTATTTTGCGATCCATCAATTCCAACAATAATAGCAGAATAAATTAAATGCCTTTGACATTTAAATAGCAATTTCACGACAATGCGATTGCTATAACAATAATGAAATTCTTTCTTCTTTATCCAAGTCAACGGAATTTTTACAACAAAGAACAAAGTCGTTGAGTGCATTGACACTGAACACTAATATAACGAAAAACCGAAAATATACCTGTCGAAAATACTCGTAAGATGAAATCGCTAAGGAGTTGCCTGAGAGTCAACAAAGTAGGAAAAAAGTGTTTTGGCGTCGAATAAACAATTTCTTTTTCACAAAATACGCGCGCCTTCTATATACGAGATCATCAATCATGTGATAGCATCGTAACGTAAAATAGGGGTTCTGTGCATAGATTTTTTATATATTCTACGTACAAAGTCATAATAAATCTATGGTTCTGTGTGCTAAACAAAATATCGATCAGTGATAGCCGAGTGGCTAAGACTAAGGTGGAGGGGAGATCCTGAGTTCAATTCCCGACGCGCACCTCCGTCTAAGGAATTTGTTAGGTATGTGCTTGTTTATCGCTGATCCACGATGACAGATAATCCCTACTAATATTATAAATTCGAAAGTAACTCTTTCTGTCTGTCTGCTACGCTTTCCCGCTTAAACTACTGAACCAATTTAAATGAAATTTGGAACACAGATAGAGTGGACCTTGGGAAAGGACATAGGATGGTTTTTATCCTACGGGAACCTATAAAACGGGTCCACGTGGACGAAGCCGCTGGCGGAAGGCTAGTAGTGTTATATTTTCATTCCGATGTCCGCCTTCATCGTCCGCATGCACGAAATCATACAAAAAATCTCGATTATGTTTGATTATAGTCATATCCATTAACTAACATTTGATCAGTGGCGTTGATAGTATACATAAAGGGTTTGAAAATTCGCGTATCGATTTGAAATAAACTCACCATTTTTAAATACAAAAAAGCGCAATAAAATTGGCACCTAGTGGTACCTATCATACTTCTAGACGCAACCGAGGTTACTTAGCCTCGTAAGTAATATATTGTTGCTTTTGGGTTTCAGATTTCAGGTCCCTGAAAAAAATCCCGATTCACGCATCAAGCGAAGTAACGAAGCCTTCGAGTTCCCGCCAGAGGGCGTCATTTTGCTGCTTTATTGCGAACGCGACGTATTCAATAAGGATATTCAACTTTTGTATATTCATGCAACCGGTGGAATATACATTGTATATGTAACAGATCTGTTCAGAATAGGCTTTGAAAACTTTGTGAATGGATGAAAAGACTTCATAAATATATTATCCGTAATCCACGGAACACACAGATGACACAGGCGCGGTCTTTCAATTTTGGGGGTCACCAAGATATTTTGGGAGGGGGGTCACTAAGAAATTTGGGGGAAAAGGTGTCTAAAATTGTCTTGTTTCGCCTTCCATCTACGCATGACTGATGGATTTTGGGGGGGGGGGGGCGCCTGGGAACACAATGACATGACATTCTCCATAAATGCAGTCATGGTATACTGACAATATTGCTATGTAATATTACCTAAGTAGGAGTTTTCTTAAATTGATTTTGAAACAAGAATACCAGAGCTCCATCTTCTAAATTGAACACTTTCACAGGAATTGTTCGTATTTTTTGTTTGAGATCTTGTATTGTTTGCACCTATATAATTTTTTCAGCCCTTTTCAATGTCCCACTGCTGGGCTCAGGTCTCATCTGTTGCGAGGGATTTAGGCAGTGGTCCACCAGTATTAACCCACGTGTGGGTTAGTAGACTCTGGCTGATAGACACTTATCTGACGACCCGTGTGGCGCAACGGTAATCATGCCAGACTTTCAATTGGTTCCCGAGCTCGGTTCCCGGCGAAGCAGAGATTGAAATGATTATATTTTTATTTCCACAAATATGGGTGTTTACAAAAGGTGTTTTTGTACATTTGGTTCGCCAAATTTACCTTCATGAGGTATGCAAATATTACAATAATTAAAAACTTAAACAAACATAATAAATAAAGTTTTTAACAAAAAAATAGAACCGACTTCAAACGGTAAAAAATAAAATTGTTCAGTACCTACTTCTTCTTGCTTATGGTAATGACTCTTAAAACTATCTTTGGAGTCGGGCCCTTACTAAAATGTCGTACTATTCGTTCTAAATGGGCACCGACAGTATAGACAGTGGGAAATTACCTACTTCTTCTTGCTTATGGTAATAACTGCTAAAAATATATTGGAGTCGGTGCCCATTCGGAACGAAAGATATACTATATTTACTAAGACAGGATATTTTTGATTTTACTAAGGGACCGACTCCAAAAATAGTTTTAAGAGTCATTACCATAAGCAAGAAGAAGTAGGTACTGAACAATTTTATTTTTTACCGTTTGAAGTCGGTTCTATTTTTTTGTTAAAAACTTTATTTATTTCACTCTTTTTAGTAATTTTAATAATTCTGCACATATGTACATATAAGCATAACTTCTAAACGTTAAAGAGATACTTTTTATAATCATGTTTATCTAATAGCCATCTTATAGCCTGAAAGAATACTACTATCAGTCCACTTGAACGTATAAATTAATGAAAGAATTGGCTCTCAGCTCCTAACCGTTGAGGAGTTGTACCTTCAATCATCAGCTTAGCAACATGAGGTGATAATTACCGGACATAAATATGTGTATTATGTTAAAACATATGACTAAAAGAATGTGTGTGCCTATTAAGTTTCAGTGTTTCCCTCGATTTCCCTAGTATCACATCATCAGATTTTGCCATGGTGACAGTTGGACCACCTCAGGAATGTAAGATTTCCAAAAAAAAACATTTATTGAAAGAGTTTGCTCTCAACTTCTAACCGTCATAGTACCTTCCATCATCAGCTCAGTAAGATGATATGATGATAATTATACACAAATACCTGTTTTGCTTTAGTGAAAATATGAAAATCATTTGTTGTGCTAGAAAATTTGAATGTTCCCTTCGATTTCTCCGGGATCCCCTCATCAAACTTTGACTTGGTGACAGTTGGACCACCTCAGGAATGTAAGATTTGGAATAAAAAACTATTTATTGAAAGAATTTGCTTTCAACTCCTCACTGTTGCAGTACCTTCCATCATCAGCTCAGCAACATGAGATGATGATTACTATGCACAAATATCTCTTATGCTTCAGAAAGTATAAGAAAATCAATGTGGGTGCCTATAAAATTTGAGAGTTCCCCTCGATTTCCCTGGGATCCCATCATCAGATCCTGATTTGGTGACAATGGGACCACCTCGGGAGTATAAGCATACGAACAAAAAAAGAATTTCGAAAATCGGTCCACAAACGGCGGAGTAATCGGTGAACATATATAAAAAAAAATACATACAGCCGAATACAGTACCTCCTCCTTTTGGAAGTCGGTAAAAAAACTAATTACAAATCGTCGGCATTGGGTACCCATACAGGGATTTTGTACACTGAGAGGAAAAAAAGCCGGGGGAAAAAGAACCTCACAGGTTTTTATGTAATTCTTTTATGCCGCTTTACCGTCCAAAAAATCAGTGACCGAATAATACGCCTTTTCCAGTAAAAACGTTTTAAGTTCCTTTTTAAACTCGTTGCCCGCTTTTATTTTGAAGCATTCCGGTAGTTTATTGTAGGTATATTTTTGGTACCACACTGTTATGATGTCTTGTTTAAAAGCTATTGAACACAGTTTATTGTTGTCTTTTTGATGTAAGGGTTTTAAACTCATATTTAGTGATTTCAGTTTTGACAATTAAAGAGATCTCATATTAAATATACTCGTATAAAGGTGAGACATTATATTTAAATTAAGAAAGTGCGACCTACAAGTATCCGTTTGTTGTAATTGACATATTGCGCGAATGCACTTTTTTTGGATACACAATAATACAGTTTTTATTCCCATCGCGTTACCCCAGAATATCCGTATCTTAGAGTTGCACCAACATAAGCAAGCATGGTAACCGCCGTTTTACTTATAACTTTTGTTAATTTATATTTTCATTTTTAAATTTTAAATATACAAAATTTAAACAATTAAATAAGTTTTCATAGAGTAAATGAAATGTTATTTATAGTCTACAAACATGTTCTATGTGTGACTGCCATGTTAGTTTGCTATGTAAAGTCCTAAAAATTTTGTTTCTCGTTCGGAATGTTTGTGTTCACGTCTTTATGTGTCCATTGTGTCTACGACACAGTGTATAATATCTACCCTACTTGCCCCTCAGAGGCGTAGATATATTAGTGTGAAAACGTTATTTATCTGAAGCTAGTGAACTCGTGTAAAAGGTGGATGACTGTACCAACACTTTTCGAAGTGGGCCACAGTAATGCGTACACTGAAATAGGTTAGGCTTTTGAAGCGAGATGAATTAACGATGAAATTTTGGGCTACGCGCTTCGGGCCTTATTACTCTTTGATCGGGTCAGATCTAAACTGTTTTTTACTTGTCATCGTTTCAAAGTGTTAAAAGTGAAAAATGATAGGGCTTCCAAATAAGAAAGCCTACTCATTACGCATCCGTCCGTAAAGTTGTAACATTTTCGGGATCATTTTTGGGATACTCAGTTCATTATTTCAGTCTTGCCCAAAAATAAGATCCGAATATTCACGAATTTTCTACATACATCTGAAGTTACAACAATAATACAAAGCAAAAGACATGTACTGAGACATTTTGCATTTTTAAACAAGAAATAAATACTATAGGGAGCATTTTTAGAGTGGCAAAAGTAAATCATTTATTCAGGATGACCATAGAAAATATTGTTGGAGAAATTTCTTGGGAAATATTTCATTTGACAAAGAATTTTATTTTATTTATTACAATTGTATTTTAATGGCGTAATTGTATTATAATAGTAATTAGAGCGTCAAAGATATTGACTTCACCCTTCCTTCTTTCTTCAATGATAATGGTAGATCAAATCTGTTTGATGTTTCTCATAGTGTCGTCCTTATGTGTTTTGGTTCGTACTATTGCTGGTCAGACTTGATAGTCTGATGGCTGATGCCACGCGATTAGTCGTGTTTTTATGGGGTTTTTTTATTTGTTTCGGTTCGTACGATTGCTGGTCAGACTATCAGCCACGCGATTAGCCGCGCAAATGCATACAACCTCAAGCAAACCTGAGTCTTACTTGGTCTTCGGGTTGTGTGTAGATGTCCATGGATTGCAGCGACAAGTTCCACGTGGATTGCACGTTCTGTTGCTGCTACATTTAGTAAATAAAAACATAGACAAATGCCAATTACCACGACTACTTGTTAACAGATTCATATGAAATTTTTGTTTGCTGAAAACAATTTAGAGTCTCGATCACGATCAGCTGTCACGTGTGCCCATTATGGACCCATATCCATTCTGTTATCTCAAATATATAATGTACTTTTTTTTAAAGAGTGCTGCTGGGAGTTTTTTTCCGACGCCTTTTTTCTCTCAGCTCAACATCTAGCCCAAACGGGCACCTAAAGGCGATGACCGGAAAAAATGACGTTCATTAAGCGAATAATTTGTATTCCTAATATGAAATAAAGAATTTTCTTTCTTTATTTCTTTCTTGTTCAGTCGAGCTATTTATGCAACTAGTTTAAGCCAGTGAACAAAAAACACTAAAATAAACGCCGACTAGAGCTAAGACTTTAGGAAAGCTGACCTCTGACGCAGTGACACGTTTTAACGAGATGCTGAGAGTCAAGGGATTTTTGCAAACACTCCAACATATTGTTAAATATTTTAGTGTGATGTTACAGCGGCAAAACAATTATATTTATTGTAGAGACTATCTTACCTCTAGTAACAATATTAAATGTTAAAATGTTGCAATAGCAAATAATAAAGCAAATAGCACTTTAACTGATAGTGTAGAAAGCAACTGATATTTTATACTTAAAAGTATCAATATAAAGTTTACAGTTTTGAAGTGTCAATAACGTTCTATGGATAGAACTAGAAGGCTGAACACTAATGGCAAAGAATTTTATGCAGATTTCCGACTTTCGATGGCCACTTAACATTGTCGCGCGTCAGTGTCGATGTTACAATCGATAGACAAAGTTACTTAACCTTGTCAGAGACCTTAAGACAATCTTAATACCACATTGGAGCAGCTTAGTGTAGAAAGTTTCTACAATGGAGACCTTTGTCTCCCTTCACGGTTTTAGCTGAGCTGCAGCGAGCTGGCCCTGGTTTGGAGGAAAGGAGGTTTGCTCTCGCCCCGGGCCGATGTAATAGGGGGCGTCAAATCTTAATTGGCTGCTACCCTTTTTGTATCCCACTGCTGGGCACGAGTCTCCCCATTATTGGGGAGGCCTGGAGCTTACTCCACCACGATGCTCCAATGCGGGTTGGTGAAATCTTAATAACAATGAAAGAATATCTGCGTCTATAAGAAAAATGACAAGCGGGCTTTGCTTTGTCAATGTCGATCCGCCCTTGACTGATAATATGACATACCAAATACATACGGTAGAATTGAATATAATGGGCGGTCTCTAGTAAATGTCATCTTCATTAACCCATCAGCGTCTCACTGTTAGGGACTGTGTTCTATTAGAGATAACAAAGGTAAAGGGACAGCCCCTTATCAAGGACCGTAATCGATTTGGCTGTGGTTTGTCGCATAATGTCGGATTGAAACTGAAATCGCTATATTAATTTTAGAAACCCTGATTTACAACCAAACGTAATATTTACTTCCATACTAATATTATAAATTTAAAAGTGTTTTTTGTCCTTCATTCATAACCACGATAAAGAAAGAAGAAGTAGCTTTCCACTTCTTAGGGGGGAGTTCCTATGGGAATTCCTTATTTTTATACTTAAACATTATTCACAAAAATAATGATATAACGCAAATGAAACCGCGGGGCATAGCTAGTAATAAATGATTGCCCATTCTCTATATAGATAGCCCAGCCCAATTGCGATACCAATTCAATAGTTCTCACAGATTTGTTGTAGTTTCTTCTGAGCGTACTTGCTTACTGAGCTTGGATATAATAAATATAATCGGAGAAGATGTAGACCCAATTAGGCGCAGCGCTCGTTGACCCACATTCGCGATCTCCCAAGATGGATATTGCGAGCATTATGCAGCGTTTGCGCTAAAATATATGGTAGTAACTGTGCTCTGTGGTTTCACACGCGTTAGAAGGATCATTACCAAGGAGTGAATACTCTACGGACACATCATTGAAATCATTATGTCTCACCTCGGTCATGATTAACTGGCACACTTGCGCTACAATAGTTTTGGAAATTGGACCTGTTTCTTTAGAAACAAAAAATAATTGCTTCCAAGCAGAAGTAAAGTTGTTCTGCACGCGGAGTCCCAACATTCAAGTCCTACGGAATAAAACTGGCTTCGTGCGTATTCATCAATTGCTTCGGATATTTGAGACGCAGCCATATTCACCAGCCCGCACTTGATTCTTGTGGTGTACTATAGCGTGTAAGAAGCCCTTTATAGCGGGACGTTAAAAAGATGAAGTAGGTAACTTCACCAGAAACGGTGATATTATTGTTCTCAAGTTCGGTCCAAGCCAGTTTTATTATCTCTTTTGCTACTAACTTTATCATATTATAGCTGTGCCCGCGACGTCGTCTGCGTGTACTTATAAAGACTTTTATAAAATGGATTGATTAAACATTAAAGATTATTTATTTGCATTGAATAAGTAGCAGGTAGATTATTCTTACATATAGTGAAATCACTTATAATACAATGTTCATATGTTCAGAAGAAACCTAATGTATTTTTTCTAAATCCTTCAAACCTAAAACAGTAAGGAATGCTTACTGTACTGATCTTACTATCCACTTTTCTCACGTTTCGCTTTTCTCGCGCAATCAGATTCTCTTTACAAATATGTACCTCGTTTATTAAAGTTAAGAGATACTGCTGTGCCCGTGGCTTCATCTATGTTAAAAATAGTATCTTTAGTAAATTGGGTGAATTTATACTACAAAGAATGTATAGACTCATTCTATATACATAGCTTTAACCTACTGCAGAAAAGAGGTGCACTATACAACTACTTGTACTTGGGAGATAAAATTTCTAAACATCACGTGCTTAGGATTAAACGGAATTAATTAATCGGAAAAATAATTGTAAGGTCAATTAATAAACTATAGGTTTAAAACTTGCGGACAGCAGTTTGGTCATAAGTCATAACTCATATAACATTGTGAAAACTAAAGCAGAAGGCAGAGTCTCTACACAGTGTGCTATCTGTATTTGGAAATAAAGAATATTTTTATAAAGAATCTTTAAAGAATCCTTAATATCTCCATCAATCAACGTGTGTGGATGAGCCCTCAGCCCGTACGCAATAAAGAGACGCAAAAAATGAGTTAAGTTATCATTGGTCCAATTAACAATGTTCAGCATCATACGTATACCTTCCTAACGATGGGACAACCCGCGTGGCGCAATGTTTACCATAGCGGACTGCTAATCGAACCGTCCCGGGTTAGAATCCGGCAGCAAATCCGGCAGAAATTTCAATGATGAGTTTAAACTGTTCTCGGTCTGGGTGGTTGTGTTTCTGTCTCTATGTGTGTTCATGGCACCCACGACACAGGGTATATCTACCCTAATGTGAGGCTATACGTGTGAAATGTTATTTTTTATTTTTTTTACACATGTACTTACTTTTATTAGACTTAAGGCTTTTATTTGAAATTATCTCCATCGATTCACTTTGAAGAAGAAATGAATATTGCTCAATAACGCCATCTACCGTATGGCATGTAAACTTTGTGGTTGATAAATCGAATGTCAAATTATGAGATTAATTCAGTAAAAGTTTAACTATTCGTCACCTAGATGTCTGCAGTAGTCTCGTTTTGTTAAGGCTTTGTACATTCTGTATGAAGGTTTAGATTCCGTATCTTACAACCTTAATGCTGGATGCATTGAGAATGTAAGATTTGGATTTCGGTTCATCGGAGCTTGAGGCCTCCTCAATATTGGGAGAACTCCATGATCAGCAGTGGAATGCTAAAAAGGTTGCAGCTTGATATAATGTAGCGATAATAATCGTCTCAGCTGCAGCCTGTTCATAATCTTCCACCCCAAAAGAAGACTAATAAGCTGAGCAACTAACTCAATGGAGCCTGTGATGTAAGGTTCGGCGGCGGTAAGGCTCGCGATGCGCTTATTAGGTACCTATAGTCGGCCCATACTCGGTCGACCCATACTCGGCCAACGAAAGAAAATACAGTTAGCTAATCTAAGTATATTTAATATAGTCGACAATATTAGAGAGAGTTCAAAATAATTTTACTTAAATTTAAACTTTTATTTATGGTTTTGAATGGGCTGTTACCGAAACTTTCATACAAATACCCCAAAGTGCCTTTTAAGTTAATGTCGCGTATTATGTAAATGAACATAACTTTTTTGTTTATCGCCCGATTGATATGAAATACACACTAATGTTACGGAAATTCATTCAACAATATATCAGTAAACACATCATTCAAAAAAGGGAAAAGAATTTGAGAATGAAATATTAAGTTAAGGTTAATTATTGTACGCTTGAGATACCAACTTTCGAATCCATTTTATTTGCTATTGAGGGGGAGTTTTGAAAAAAGCTTAAATAGAATTCTTACTATGTTAGTAAAGATTACAAATTCAAAATTATAAGTATATTACTCTGCACAAAAATATTCTGTACATCTACAAATATTCGACACTCAATTTTCAAAGAGTTTCAAAGAAAATTGACATTTAAAGGGTGAATTTCGGGAAATGCTGAAACATGTATTCTTTTATTTTGATTAGAAAATATTTATACCAAATTTCAAGAAAATCTATTGAAAAAATCCAAGTTTTCCATACAAATTTTCATCGCTCATTTAACACCCTTAAAGGGTGATTTTTAAAATTATCTATAGCCTAAATGTTAGCGAGGACCAATATCTATAAAACAAAAAAAGTTTCATCAAAATCCGTCCAGTAGTTTTTGCGTGAAAAGCTAACAACAACAGACAGACAGACAGACAGACAGACAGACAGACAGACAGACAGACAATAATTTCAAAACTTATATTTTTAGCTTCTGTTACTTATAAAAAGACCCCTAGAAGTATTTTTTTAAATTTATATGCAATGTACAGAATTGACCCTGCTTACAGTTTTATTATATGTATAGAAGTAGTACCTGGACGCCCGAGCGTCAGTTGAGTTTTCTTGGTTTATTTTTAAGCAAACCTTTCATTGGCTTAGTGTTACTTAACAAAGCCTTTTGAAATACCTAGCTCCCAATTTAAAAAAAAATTGGCACAAAAAATATAAAGTTTGGTTTGAATCCGGGTCTCTAGCTCCGTAGTCAGCTTTCGTAACCATTCGACCAAGAAGTATTTCATATCGACATTGTCATTTGTTTGAAGGACGGATTGACGGTAGACATTTGACGGCTTTCTACGCCACAATATTATTAATATTCTCCAATAGATGTCAGTAAGAGTAATTTTATATTTAACGGCATAAACATTAATTAAAACGACAATTTCTATCAATAAAAAAATTCTGAATCGATTTATCATCCCCGAAACCAGGGTACCAAATTTCATCAAAATCTTAGGAGCCGTTTCCGAGATTTAAAAAATATATTTAGATATGTTAGCAATAATACGACTTTTCACTATTTCAGGGATTTATTTCTCTTTTAGATTCACAAACTGTTCTTAGGAATAATACACCTTTTAACTATTTCAAGGATTTATTTCTCTTTTAGATTTACAAACTGTTACCCTCAAGGTATCTACTAGACTCGACTTCCATAAAACCGTGTGTCAAATGTGTCATTACAAGCCTATTTTTACCGGAAGTTCTACTACATAACGTCGGACATATTTGTTTACAATAAGTTTTAACTTTGATCAATGCAATACTTTAATACCTAATAATAAACCAAATATTTAATTAATAATATTAGACAGTTTCTAACAGTCGGCCTTTCCTGACATTTTCACGTCTCGTGAAACCGCTGAATATAGTAAAAATAAACAGTGTAAATCATTTTATAAATCAAAGTTATTCATTTAGATCTTACTACTAATATTACAAGTTATCGTAAAGAGAATCTAACATTACTTTTACACTGTGCTTAAAAAAACAATAAATTCTGGATTAATAAAAATGTTGTTATTTTTAGTTATGCATAAATGTAAAGACAAAGACATTTATTTGCACAATATGGAGGAATTTACATAGGTAGTTGTTTATATATATTTAGTTCGCCATATTTACCTTCATGAGGTATGCAAATATAGTGATGAAAAAATATAAAAGAAAAAAACTATTTATTATTTTAATTTGTCCCATATTGCGCCTTTTATAAATTAAAATTAAATATTTATTTATTTGTATTTCGGATCGGTTCCGATCGTCAGCTTTGGGTACCCATATCATAGGGTGTTTGTACACTGAGAGGAAAAAAAGCCGGCGGAAAAAAAACCTCCCAGGTTTTTATGGAATTCCTTTATGCCGTTTTATCGTTTATGACATCAATGACTGAGTAATACGCCTTTTTCAGTACATACGTTTTAAGTCCTTTTTTAAATTCGTTGCCCGTTTTAATTTTGAGGAATTCCGGTGACCGTTATATATTTTGGGTCCCGTGTATTCTTTAGTAATATTGCAAAAAAATTTACGAGAATATTGAAGTTCCTTCATGTCTTTTATATTCACCCCAATAAGACTCCTTCATGTTCTGATCAGGTACAAAAACTTTGGAATATTGAAGCCCCTACATGTTTTCAATATTCACCCCAATAAGACTCCTTCATGTTCTGATCAGGTACTAATAACTTTGGAATATTGAAGCCCCTACATGTTTTCAATATTCACCCCAATAAGACTCCTTCATGTTCTGATCAGGTACAAATAACTTTGGAATATTGAAGCCCCTACATGTTTTCAATATTCACCCCAATAAGACTCCTTCATGTTCTGATCAGGTTCAAATAACTTTGGAATATTGAAGCCCCTACATGTTTTCAATATTCACCCCAATAAGACTCTTTCATGCTCAGATCAGGTACAAATAACTTTGGAATATTGAAGCCCCTACATGTTTTCAATATTCACCCCATTAAGACCCCTACATGTTCTGATCAGGTACAAATAACTTTGGAATATTGAAGCCCCTACATGTTTTCAATATTCACCCCAATAAGACCCCTACATGTTCTTATCAGGTACAAAAAACTTTGGAATATTGAAGCCTCTTCTTCAAGACCTCTATGTTTTTATCAAGTACAAGAAACTTGAGAATGCTGAAGCCCCTCTTGTCTTCAACACTCAACCCAATGAGAACTCATGTTCACACAAGGTAAAAACATAAAAGCCCCTTCCTTAAGAATATTGAAGCCCCTCTTGTCTTCAACACTCAACCCAATGAGAACTCATGTTCACACAAGGTAAAAACATAAAAGCCCCTTTTCTAAGAATATTGAAGCTTCTTCTTCAAGACCTCTATGTTTCTATCAAGTACAAGAAACTTGAATGCTGAAGCCCCTCTTGTCTTCAACACTCAACCCAATGAGAACTCATGTTCACACAAGGTAAAAACATAAAAGCCCCTTCCTTAAGAATATTGAAGCCCCTCTTGTCTTCAACACTCAACCCAATGAGAACTCATGTTCACACAAGGTAAAAACATAAAAGCCCCTTTCCTAAGAATATTGAAGCCTCTTCTTCAAGACCTCTATGCTTTTATCAAGTACAAGAAACTTGAGAATGCTGAAGCCCCTCTTGTCTTCAACACTCAACCCAATGAGAACTCTTGCTCCCACTAGGTAAAAACATAAAAGCCCCTTCCTTAAGAATATTGAAGCCCCTCTTGTCTTCAACACTCAACCCAATGAGAACTCATGTTCACACAAGGTAAAAACATAAAAGCCCCTTTTCTAAGAATATTGAAGCCTCTTCTTCAAGACCTCTATGCTTTTATCAACTACAAGAAACTTGAGAATGCTGAAGCCCCTCTTGTCTTCAACACTCAACCCAATGAGAACTCTTGTTCTCATGAGGTAAATTCATAAAAGCCCCTTTATGTCTTCTCAACAGGAAAATAATATACTTAATTATCTCAGTCCCTATCCCTTTCATTTTGATTTCATTCATAACACGACATCAAGGACAATTGGACAGACCATTTTCTTTTACGGCATGTTATTCAAGAAGTATCTATATGATGTGCATAAAACTTTGATACCATCTCAGTTGAAAATCATGACATTTAATCGGTTCAAAAGTTTTATTTTTAAACTGCTAAATGAAAACTGCTTTTATTCGACAAATGAATTCATAAAATACTGTCATAATAGACACCTTAAAAGGTTAGCTAATTAGATTATAAATTTATATTAAAATATTCGCAATTATTATCACTATATGTAAATTATTATTATTATTGTATTTTTTTATATTATTATTGTTATTAATAAAAACAATAACTTTTGATGACATGTCTCAAATTGACATGTACCTTCACAGATGAAATAATGCATTTAATTTTATTTATTTCATTTTTGGTCTAATCAAGAGTTACTTAATTACATTTTTTTTTCATAATAAAATTCAATTCAGCTAGTTGTCTAGCAAAATAAGACATCTAGACAACTAGATTGACCTTCACAGCTTGAACTGTCAAAATCTGATTCACAGCTGCGATTGTAAACCAGCCAAGGATTAATTTTATTATCAACTGTAAATATGCCACTGAAGGGTCTACCCTTGCGAGATCTATTATTTTCTAGTATTTTACTAATGAGATAATAATATGGATCAAGAATTTTAGAAACTAATTTTTGCTCTTTCCAGTTGAAGGAATCTCTTTCTACCCTTATACCTGTAAGTCGCCAAAATTGAATTTTAAGACTTTCCTACTCCTATTAAATTTTCTTTTGATGAATCTGATTTGTTTTAATTTGCCGAGACATTTGGCGAGACAAGGTAATTTTTTTGTGTTTATGTATCATTAGTATCTGAATCATCCTACAGCAACAGCAACTAATGGTCTTAATCTTATACAAATAAATAAAATTGGAGTGCCTGATTGTAACATTAGAATAACCGCTTTTTACAACTTGCATATGAATGTATATGCGGTACATTATACTAAAATAGCATTATTTTTTTCATTTTATGTGTGTGTCGGTCTATTCTGGCTCACTGGTGGGTAGCTGGGGTAATAAGGAAAACTAACGTCCACGCGGACGAAATCGCGGGCGTTCTCTAGTTCCGAATAAGCTTCGGCTGGTGATTTACCAATTGATTCATTTACTGTATTACTTAATCCCCATTGTATAACCAAGCAATCTCCATACAGTTTTCCTATACAAAAGCCCTCGTTTAACTACAAAATTATTTTTTTATAATGTATCATCATGATTGGCTTCCAATGTTTGCCAACAAATTCCCCTTTCTATAACCAAGCAATCTCCATACAGTTTTTCTATACAAAGGCCCTCGTTTAACTACAAAATTATTTTTTTATAATGTATCATCATGATTGGCTTCCAATGTTTGCCAACAAATTCCCCTTTCTATAACCAAGCAATCTCCATACAGTTTTCCTATACAAAAGCCCTCGTTTAACTACAAAATTATTTTTATAATGTAATAAACTTATAATTCTTTGTAGTTCTAAATTGCTGTGTTGTACTGTAGAAATCCAGGTGGAGTCAATAAGACGAACATTTACAGGATTGCGACTTAGAAAAGCAATACCAATTTTGACGTATTTGTATGGACCTGGGTTATAGCGCTTTTAATTATCAACTGCTTATGATCACTATGCATCTGTACAATGCTTTGGATACCTGATTTCAAATTGTCGATTAGGTCTCTTAGTGATACTAGTTCCTTCAAATATTATGCCGCTAAAACGAGTAGAGTAAGGTTGTCTCATTATAACCAAAATAATCGTGCATTGATTCTAATACATATATGCATATAGTAAAACTACGCCTGAAATGATTTTCATGCTGTCTATATTGACGAGATAACGTCTTTTACCGAAAAATATAAAATGTAAATTTAACTCTTCTTTGTAAATGTTATACTAAATAATAATTTTGTGATAATATTCAATTCAATTCATAAAAGTATGCAATCTTTCTTCAATGTTTCTTTATACTTAACGTTATCACGTAAAACTACCGTCCGTAAACCGGCCTTACAGGCAAACAAGTTTTCACTGCTACTATCCCCGCATAACAGGGGCGGAATAAGAAAATATTTATAACTAATCTTTACGAAAAAAATAAATAAATAGGGAGAAAGGTTATATAAAGAATTTGCATCATAAAAAAATATTGAGGGTACTCGTCAATTTTGAATACCTATTTTATGACAAGTACATACCTATCGCATTTCTTTGTTGGAAGTTTGCACTTGAAATGCGGAAGGCCTTCTTCACTACACTTATAACAATTAAAGCAGAAAAACGATCAATATGGCCATCAGATCTAATTGAACTAATTAAGTCTTTCAATGTATCTAATAACTTCGCTTCAGAAAAAATACGGTACTTGCTCTTCAGCTAGTCTTGTGTAGTACGCGTACGATGTACTATTAGGTGATGTTACGCAGCACTGTACTACAAGTAACGTTACCAAATAGAAATTCCTAATCGGACATTTCGGACAGTCGTACACTAAGCGCGTCTCACTTTAACATGCATGTAGCGCAAATGTCCGACTGTCCGCTTAAGAAATCCCGAACCGAACAAATGCTTAAGCTACAAGAATGACATTTTGATATAATTACACCGCGCCGGTACTCATGCGCGGTAGGTACAATGAATGATTGTTGATGTTGTTATGTCACAGTCAACTTTGCTGCGCGTGAATAAATTGTTTGTAAATCTGTAATCCATATAAGTTGTATTTTAATAATATATCGACAGTTCGTTGTTTCTGGCATGATTATATTTAAATGAGGATTGTTGGTTTATAAATATAAAATTATGTACCTAAATAGATTTAATTTTCGAATACGCCATTCTAACTCATTATACCGTATCTAACTAGAACTTAATATTATCTACAATTTTAATTATTAGTAATTAGGTAATCATACCTACTCATTTCAATACTTAGAATGATAGTTCTGGGTCTGTTAAAGCTTGAAAGAAAATCAAATTGGGTTCGACCGGTTATTACGCTGATCGCTGTTTGATAAGGATAACTGTACTATTAGTACTAAATGTACTAATAAGACGTACTAGTACATTATCCCAAACGTACTAGTACAGAGCGAACTCGCAGACGTCCGATTAAGCACAAGACTGTCAGCCCGTAAATCTGCACTGAGGTGCGCTGCAATTCGTTCGTCTGCCTCGACGCATTTGCGTGCGCGAGCTATACCGCTCTTGCTCGACATGCTGGGCCATTCTCGCCTCGACGCGCTGCACCGCTTTCGGACCCTTTTCGTCTATTGCGTCACTATTGGACGACACCAAGATTTGGATAATTGATTGTTTCCCATTATATCACTGAAATATAAAATAAAACTAAAAAGTAAAATGTTCACGACATGTCATATAAAATGGAAAGTATTTGTCATAATTTATTATTGATTTTTATTATTATCATATAAATTAATAAAAACGGTCTAAGAAAAGAAATGTTTATAGATTGTACAAGAAAATAAAAATTCTTGATATCCAATTCGAGAAATTATATTATCTATAAAGAATGTTATTTAAGTATTTTTTAAAATACCCGTCCTTATGTCAATTTCGTTTTATTGATTGATTAATAGCCAATGATATTATATATCATTGATAATAACACTTGTTTTAATATCAACTATGGATTTAAACTAAAACGTACCTTCAAATTCACTGGGCGCCGAGTTCTGATATCGAGAAAAAAAAATCCTCGATACTATCCCGCTGCTGATCTGTTAGCAATAATACGACTTTTCACTATTTCAGGGATTTATTTCTCTTTTAGATTCACAAACTGTTGTTAGGAATAATACACCTTTTAACTATTTCAAGGATTTATTTCTCTTTTAGATTTACAAACTGTTACCCTCAAGGTATCTACTAGACTCGACTTCCATAAAACCGTGTGTCAAATGTGTCATTACAAGCCTATTTTTACCGGAAGTTCTACTACATAACGTCGGACATATTTGTTTACAATAAGTTTTAACTTTGATCAATGCAATACTTTAATACCTAATAATAAACCAAATATTTAATTAATAATATTAGACAGTTTCTAACAGATATATACAAGAATTATTGCTCGTTTAAAGGTATAGATATCATATAAAATCAGTAATTCTTCTTTATTTGTATGTGGTGTACAATAAAGTGTATAAATACTGTTAGCTTTTATTTATTTATGAAGAATATTGTATTAGCTAATTCCGTATTATTATGATATTTTTAGTAGCGGTAATTCGATTGTTCCGTTTCCGACACCTTCGCCATCTTGATTCCATCAGTTAATCATAGCCAACTTCCGGTCACATGAATATTGTCGTTATTTTCTCCGACCAAGCTGCAAGCATTCGTGTTGGAAGCACTGAGGGATCGAGACGTGGCTATGGAAAAGCATTAGTAAAGAGTAAAAGTGTTAGTGTATAGATAAAATATTAAGTGAAACAAGTAAAGGATTGAAGGAATAATAGTTAAGTTGATTGTTAATATGTAAGTACTCCATTTTTGTTCTGTTGGTGGTTTATTCGTTCTTGAAACATTTACATATGTGATTTGTATACTGCATAACTACGAAATATACGTGCAATTGTAAAGTGTTTTATCTTTTATTTAACAAAAACCCGCATTCTGAGCTGTGAGCTAACAGTTCAGAAGTGGGATAATAAGAGAATTTACTGTTTTCTTTCACGTCCACAACGGCCAATTCTGTAAATACTCTGATATATTGAAGTTTCTTGAATTTGTTGGAATATCGAACCGGTGACCGCTTAGGAGTGACCGTCAATTATTTTACAACCACATGTTTTATTAACTTTTATTGTAATAAATTTGCAGTATACTTATCAACCCACTTCACTTTATTTTTTTTATCAAAATATGAATAATTTATGAAAAAAGATATTTAAAGAAAGAAAATACGTAATTTATGAAATCAACTTAATTTCTTTTCTCTGGATCGGAAACACCGCCGTGGTGTATAGACTTTGATATAAATATTTGAAGACCTGAGAATGGATGTTACGTATATGTTTAGTGCGTTAAAGATTTATATATTATTTTAGATTAATAAGATGCATGATTAATTATATCTTTTTACAGCTATGGTACACTAGATGTGAACAACTAGTTTTGATGAAGGCGTTTATAAATGTGACTTTTCTTTTAAATTTATTGCCCTTACAGGAAGTTGGTACCCACTTTTTTTTTTACTTTTTTTTATATGATGAATGAATATACAATGGCTTGAGTTGATCTACCTTATTTTACCAACATCAACAAAAAGGATGAGGTTCTCACGTTATATTTAGTATTGCATCGACATAATCCACATATTTATTAAAATTTGACATTGACCTTTGTAAATATGAATGAAAACTGATACCATAGAACTAGTAAAGTATTTATTTGATGCTTATAATTCATAATTCATAATCCTTTTTTTTGCGATAATAAGGATACAAAAAAATGCTGAAATGATACGAGTATGTACACTTTCCACTTATTCTACCTTATCTACATGTAAATTGATGTAATTTTACAGGCAGCAATCGTTATATATTCTAGGAAAACGTATCCACTGTGCCACAATGCCAACTAGGACCTAAAATGGTTGTAAGGCAAAGATTTGAATGTTTCGTGAATTCGGTAACACTGTATTTTTTTTTACATAATTTCTATCTACAAGGGGGGGTGCCAATATCATGTTTTCGTATTTGTCTTGCAGTTCCATTGGTAACGTAAATTTTTGTCGTAAATTTATTCAGATATCTATACATACAAGCATAAGACTTTGATATACAATGAAGGTAAGGTTAAAACTTAGTGTTTAAGAAATGATGGCTTACAGATTTGCATATCCTCAATTATTCTTGTTGTGGTGGGTGCTGTACTGCACCTAGGGGTGCTTAACATGAAAAAAGATGATGGTGTTGATGGTGATAATGATAAAGACAACGATGATGATGATAATTACGATGATATCATTTTCGAGAAAAATACATTCCATTGTCTGATTTTAGACATATAGAAGTCTGGTGATGTTTTACTTTATCTTTGGATAATTCAATACTATATTAATTTGTTCTCTTTTTACTTTTCGATTTTAAATAGAATATGTACTCAAATGTGTTACTTTTCATTTTTGTTAACTTTTATTGTGATTAAAATGGAATATGTACTCAAATGTGTAATTTTGCAGATAATAATATTATGGACGAATACCCCCGAGAAAGACTACCTAGGATTGGAGGTACGATCAGGGCTAAGGTAAGCACACGTAAGCCCGGGCCTAAGAGCCAAGTGACGCTCAGGTCGAGCAGGAATGAGCCCAGGTCTGAGCGCCAAAGGATGCTCTGGTCGAGCAGAAATGAGCCCAGGTTAGAGGGCTAAAGGACGCTCAGGTCGGGCAGGAGCGAGCCGAGGCAATGGACGCTCAGGTCGAGCAGGAGTAAGCCCGGTGAGCAGCAATATGCGTAGGATGGAGGGATATCGAAAGCCTCTGTTAGAGGGCATAAGATTATTCAGGAGCAAAGAAGCGATAAGGTTTGCAGAGGAGGCCTTCAAGACCCAACAACGCAACTCGCAACGTCTTGGTAGAGGGAAGCAGCATCTGAGCGGTAATTTGAAATGAAATGTAATGAAATCATGAAATGAAATTATTTATTTGCCAAAATGTGGTATATGAATAGTTGTTTTTTTTAGAAAATTATAGTCTCACATTAACCAAAATTTAGTGAGCAAAATTACAAAAAAAAAAAGAGAAAAAAAATTGAATTACATAAACATTGGTGTGCAAAGTTTCTATTTAACATTATTTGAAATTATATTATTAAAAACTATTTTGTAATAATATTTATATACTATATACTTATATGTATTTGAGCTACGGTGAGTTGTAGTGGTAGTCAAGGGGATTTTGAAATTGAGATAAGTTTAGATATTAAGAACTTATTAAGTTCTTGTCAATCCTAACGTATAAAAGTTAGTCCCGTTGACGCGTCTTTCTGTCTGTCTGTCTATATGAACTAGGTAGTCTCAAACTACCGCACAGATTTCAATGCGCTTCTCACCAATAGTGTGAATTTTGAGGAAGGGATAGGTGTATGAGTCATTAGGGTTTCGTTTTCGAACTAATTGTAGTATAACGAGGCTTTGTTGGGAGCCTTGCTTTTTGGGAGCTTTGTATGCGTGCACTGTGGTCTAGCAGACATACATTGGGGTAATGTGCTGGGGAATTGCAGATCTACAATAACGCTGAGAAGGAGTTCGTGATGTCTCTATCTCCTGAGGTTGACTCATAGATGCTGAATGTTTGGAATATGAATTCGAAGTACTGCGATGTTTTCGAAGCTGTTTTCTTCCCGTCACCCGTCACACTGGGGTTGCGTATTATGTAACGGTGGTACGGCGTTGAGCGGAATTCTGAATCGCAGTGGCGTTATACGTACCATGTTAAGGTGGAATAGAGTTTGTTGAAATAGGTAGGCTCCGTAGGTTGTTTTAGTTAAATTGGTGAAGTTTTTTTTAGTTAAATTGATTATAAAGTCTTTTAATAGCGATGTAATACCGGATTTTGATCCTTTGTGTAAAGAGCAAACCATTTTAATCTGGATTAAGAAGGTGAAAGAATATTCAGAAATATGTGTATAAGATGGGGATATGATTCGCTGCTCTTTTCCAAAGTTGGTCGGGCTTGGCAATGTTTGTAGAGAGCTGTAAGTAACCTTATAGTCGCAGTGGGTGTTCAAGTGGCCAATTTACCGAACCTGGGCGGGTGCGAAATTATTTTGGGACAGTCAATGTGGGACATCGTAAAGTGTATCAAACTTACGGTATTGAATGTAGGGTTGAAGCCTTTAGCGGTATTAATCGAAGCCTGGTACCAAAGCCTTCTTTGCAAAACGCTAATATGTTTTTCATTGTGGCGAGATGTCGGCAAAGTGTTCTTTGTGTGACGAGACTAGCTTTGATTTGGTTTGAAAGCAGAATAGGTTCAGGTCTTTTAAATTAGATTCACAAACTGATAAAGGTGAGGAAGAGGTATTGCTACAAATACAATTGTACCGTTAGGTGTGAAGAGCCACTAAAGTTGCTGTAGTGCAGGTTATTGCATATTATTGGCGAAGCAATTGACTTTTATGATGTAGATGAGTGTTTCAGATTGCTTAGTTCTCTATAGATATAACTGGGAGTTCGACACTAATAATTATTGATAGGATCAACATAGAAAGTACACCCATCAGAAATTGGTAACCATCCGTTTTGCATTTTAGAGCGAATCATGAAATGATTTTTATTGCCCTAGTTTTTAGTTTGTCTGAAGGAGGCGTTTATAAACATGGATTGCTCGGGGGTGTAGAATGTCGATTTACTGATTTAATGGCGTCCTCTCTGGTGTTGTGTAATATATCATATTGCATAGCAGTGGCCTGTTATTTTACAGATTATGGGACGTACATACATGAGAGTTGTTTAAAACTCCTTTTTTGGTTGTAATAGTGTTTATGAGTAAAATGTATCTCTGGTACGGGGAGGTGGAATTGGAGTATTGACTGATATTTTAAACTGGTTTGATCTTGGTAGAGGATTTGGCAATTTTGTTGTAGAGTAGGCGTCTATACATCAAACATATAAATTTGAGAAGTGTATGTGCGGGATGTGATCGTTTCAACTTGGGGGATAGATAGAAAAGTGCTGGTTAGTGACGTCGCTAGCCTGTGTTATGGTACGGGATGTTGGTGGGACTCTATTTACTAGAAAGCGATAGATCAATAATTAATTATGTTTGATATTCCAACTATTTGAATTTATGTGATGGTGGGTAGTCTGTGTTCGTGTTTTGTTTATAAGTGGCATATTCTGGACATCAGTCAACAACCCAATTATCTTAGGTGGATGTAATAGATACTTATGGAGTATAGTGAATCTCGAGAGTAGTAGAGGTTCGGCATTAACTGTTTGTGCGTCCAAGTTTGATGTAAACATTTACGGGGATTCACTTGCAGCAAGGGCCTACAAATGCAGGGGATTGGGGAGACTATGAATTGCGGTCAAGTGGTTATGACTGGCAATAGGAATGCAAGCGGGCACTGAGTTGCGGTAAGGGTTAGGACAAAAAGGCCGATTTCGCTTGGAAGTTTTAATAGACGGGGATTGCTTCTCTACTTGTTTGAGGTACCTTGGTTTTACTGATATTGGTGTAAAAGTTGTTTAGTCAAGGACTAAAAATTTTTGCACGGATTGATGTGATAGTAAGGGTTGTTCTTGTATATTTAGTTAGCCGTGTTTGCCTTCATGAGGCTTGCACATATTACAGGGATTGGTCACGGATATAAAATTGTTTGTTCCCATTATGCACCTCTTGAAAATGGATTCTTGTTTTTTCGGGCTGGACCCGATCCTCGGCTTTGTGAAAATAAAATGATAATAAAGTGAATTTTGTCTGTTATGGGTAATGTAGTTGCGGACTGGGTCTTGCATCTGAGTGAGAAGGTGTCTGGCTAGTCTTTGTAAGGAATTCTTGGACATGTTTATATTTTGCTTTAGAGTTGATTGCTATGAATGTTGAGTAAAATATATAGTTTATTAGTTCGCTGTTGAGTCGAATGAGCCGTTTAAACACATTTGATCGGGTTTTTGAAAGAAAAATTGACAAAAGGTCTGACGGCCATAATAATATAGTAATGGGATGGAGTGAAAGTGCCCCGGTGAAGGGGACGAGGGCGAGATTCAATAAGTTTTTCCAGTTCGGAATGGGATCCTTTGTGTATCCCTCATGTGGGGCCTTAAATTGAACATGTTTTTGTTTATGTAACTAATTCGACTCCAAATACAAATCCAAATTATTCTATACAATTAGGTAATGGGTTCTTAAGATAAATAAACTTAGGTCAATTTATTTTTGTGTAGTGTGTAAAAGTTCCAAATACAAATCCGAATATTAGGTATAAGTATAATTATTTTATGACTTTATTTGAGATTTCATGATGATTTTTCTGACATTTCATTTCAGCAGATGTTAATATGAAGTAATTTATTGCTTGTTTACGGGTAATGGGTTCTTAAGATAAATAAACTAAGGCCAATTTATTTTTGTGTAGTGTATAAAAGTAATGTTCTTTCTAATTATAAAAAAAAAGATTACAATATTAATGGGAAAGCTTATGTTTGAAATTAAAAATACGATTAAAAATATATTATAATGATTTACTGCATTAATTGCTATTAATACAATTATTGAGTACAATGAACGTAATTTCTTGTTTTTATTTTATTTTATTTTATTTTATTTAAGAGCTTTCGATAAATATAAACTACATTGTACATTATACAGATAATTAAATAATGTGTTAAAGAATGTAATTTATAGTAATATTTTTTTGAAAATTTATAGTACTTTTGTATTTGTAAGAAAGCGTGAGGACGCGCTATAAGCAGGATGGCCGAGCTGTTAGCTTTTATTTATTTATGAAGAATATTGTATTAGCTAATTCCGTATTATTATGATATTTTTAGTAGCGGTAATTCGATTGTTCCGTTTCCGACACCTTCGCCATCTTGATTCCATCAGTTAATCATAGCCAACTTCCGGTCACATGAATATTGTCGTTATTTTCTCCGACCAAGCTGCAAGCATTCGTGTTGGAAGCACTGAGGGATCGAGACGTGGCTATGGAAAAGCATTAGTAAAGAGTAAAAGTGTTAGTGTATAGATAAAATATTAAGTGAAACAAGTAAAGGATTGAAGGAATAATAGTTAAGTTGATTGTTAATATGTAAGTACTCCATTTTTGTTCTGTTGGTGGTTTATTCGTTCTTGAAACATTTACATATGTGATTTGTATACTGCATAACTACGAAATATACGTGCAATTGTAAAGTGTTTTATCTTTTATTTAACAAAAACCCGCATTCTGAGCTGTGAGCTAACAATACATAACTTTAAAATGATAAACACGTCATAACGTGACCTATTCATTCCATCAGCCTTTGGAATACCACTGCTAGAGACAGGCCTACCATATTACACGCTTCGCTCGGCCATGTATCTTGAATCAAAGGATCGACGGATCCAATATTTGGACGGAACAACACTCAACGCGGCCACACGCGGCAGACAAAAGTTACTCGCAACAGCTTACAGCCAAAAATTTATCAACTGATAAAACATAATCATCTCATCAACCTCCACAATTCCATTCATTATAAATCATTGCCAGAGATACGTCGCTATGGCGGGTTTTTTTTTTTTCAATTATGGCATCGCAAACTCTGTGCATACTGCCAGCGTCAAGTATAATTATTGCATCAACTTTTTCCCAGTTTCAAGAAAGAAATAACAAAGTCAGTAAGTCGTCAGTAATCAGTCAGTCTAGTCAGTCCAACATTCAAGTAAAGCGATGGCTACTTTACTAGAACGTGTCCTATGGAATTTTGGAGGCAAGCAGAAAAAACACATTTTAGCACTGTTATTCTATTTCACAAACACTCGTGCACTGTAATTAACCTATATCAAACAAAATGCCATCAACTTTATCCGATATAACTCAAAAATACACCAAGAAAATGAAAATAAAACAAGAGCACGATATGTCTTTTTCGACTTCCCGCCAAAACTCTGGCGGGAAATTATACGTTTGACGGGCTGCTTTGAAACTTTTTAAAATGCCTGATATTTACTGACATCTGCTCTTTTTCGGGGTCACTGTCATGTTTAACAACAAACTTCAAGTTTGCAATATAAAATATCAAAGGGTTTAAACTTAGAAGAGCATCAACAGCGTTGACAGGTATTATAACGTAGTGTTTAATTTCTCTATGACAGGTATGACACCCATGTACCTTTGAAGGGTTTAAACGATAAAAATCCAACGCTTTATGTGGTAGCTCTTTCCGTGTATGCTGTATTGGCAAGGAAATAAAATAAATGTCAAGTGATAAGGGTGTTGTGAGCTGTTGACATTTATATCGCAATTTGTACGTCTCAATAAACAGCGTCGGGGCTCTGCGTCGGGGTAGTAGATGATATCTAGTGTCGAGTCACCGCCTCCGTCAGTGAAGCCTGAAAGAGAAATCTAATACCTTTAAATAAGCAATTCTTGTACGTATACCATACCTATAATCTCAATCACGGAAATGGTAGCAACGATTTTGGCATTCGGGGTTTCGGAGGCGATAAATCGATCTAGCTAGGTTTCATTTTTTGAAAACTTTATCTTTTATTTGTTATCCGTGTTTTCCGGCAATGAAAAACTGGTTCAGTATCATTAGAATACCAAGCCACCATCTACAAAGTTATAGTAGTTGACGGACTGTCCCGAAACTAGAAGACCCCGGTTGGAGTTTAGAGTTTTTTTCTCCCTTTTTTGTTTTTCTTATGTGAGTAGAATTATAATTGGGAACCGTTTATGAACTCAACATTCTAATTCGTGTCTTAATATATTTTCTAAGTTTGGTTTGAGGTTACATCAAGAAAATTAGTTGTTTTTGCCTGAGGAGCGAAGCTGGTCATCCAGGTACTGTTTTTTAAGGCGTCTGTAACAGGATAAAATTATTGCACAGTATAAGGGATCTCAGTAGGCACGCTATTTGCTGAGAACCCTGTGGTGCAATGGTTATGCCAAACTGCTAATAAAGGGTCCTGGATTCGATTCGGATCCCGGCCAGGCAAAAATTAAAATGATGAGTTTCAATTTCTGTTCTTGGTTTGGGTATTAGTGTTGATGTCTTTGGGTGTTCATGGTACCGTATATAATGAACTTTTTTTTAAAAGAGTGTTGCTGGAAGTTTATCCGCCGCCTTTTTTCTCTCAGCTCAACATCTAGCCCAAACCTAAAGGCGATGACCGGGAAAAATGACATTCATTAAGCGAATATTTTGTCACGACTTTTTCGCACGACAAAGCTAAATCCTAATGAAGAGTTAAAGACCAGTGTCGATAATTTTTGAAACGGAAAAAATTGGATGAAACCCATTGGAAAGGAAGTGAAAATAACAAGAAGGCGAGGAAAAATAAATTACGGTCGATCGGTTGGAATTTTCCACATAAATTTTGAGGTTATGTGAAAAAATTTAAATTAAATAAAAAAGTTGCAAATCTTTTTATTCCCGACAATTTTGCCTTTCCAATTTTTTCCAGAGGAGTTGAGTTGGTTTCGTCCTGCTAATATTTTACTCATCTTATTCAAAGGCTTCGGCACTGGTCTATTATAAATGTGAGTGCAATGTGAGTATATATGTCAAAAATAATGAAAAACATGTTTTAATCGTTGCAAAAAGACTTTTCTATTCATAATAATATATATTTGAGTGTTCTGTGAGGCGTTGAAAAAAAAACGGGTTGCACTCCGGCAGTGCCGGCAGAAGTGAAAACTTGAATATTAACGTTGTGCATTTTTGATATTTTGGAATGGTTAGGGAATAATTTCGCACGAATTGCTTTTATTATCAGTATTATTTTTCATCTATTATTTTCAGTAGGTTTTCATCTAGTATTTTTATAAAGTACTTACTCACTCATTTTCTTTCACTATTTCTTCGTCACTTTTTTCATTAATAGATGCACTTTGTTCAATGTCCATATTTTAAATACTTGATATAAACGAATTTTACATACATTACATTTTATAGACAGTCGAGCCATCAGCTGTCATCCCTCCGTCTTACGAATATTCGATGCCACGTGTCCTGATGCGAGTTTAACATTTTTTTACCCATCCCAAAAAAAGTGCACAACGCCGCTAAAGAAGTTTTCCCTTCAAAAACGCTTCACACTCATAGCCCCAGAGTAGTGTAGATATACCCTGTGTTGTAGGTACCATAGACACACACAAAGACAGAAACACAAACACCCAGACCGAGAACAGAAATTTAAACTCATCATTTAAATTTCTTCTTCGCCGGGAATCGAATCTAGGACCCTTTATTGGCAGTCTGGCATGGTAACCATTACGCCACGCAGGTCGTCATTGTTGTAATACATAACTGCAATTTATCTGTGACAAAATAAAATATTCTGTTGTAAACCAAACCAATTTTATACGAACAACAATGTGGCAGAACCGAATTTAAATCATAAAGTAAGCGTCCACTTAAAAACTTGGAACAAAACTCTGGCACATTTGGCAGGAACAAAATGTATTGCTTAGCTGTGACCGTGCAAACCGTAATCGATCGAATGTATTCATTCACAATGTATCTGCGTGTTCTACCGACTTTACTATAGTGAGTGCTCCGAGGAACTTTTCAAAATGCCTACGTCACCATTTTATGATTACACCACCAGACGAAGGTTAAAGTTCCACCGACACCATCTGGACTCGTGGCGGTCCTCCACAGTCCGCTTTGCACGCTCCTTTTTACCACGGACGTGTAGGTTATGGGACAACCTTCCAGCTGAGGCATTTCCTGTGGACTATGACATGGGGTTCTTCAAGAAAGCTGTAAAAAAGCTCTCCTCCAAAGCCGGCAATGCTCGGGTGGCTCCCCTGCATGGGGTTGCCCGTGTCCATAGGCGACGGTGATCGCTTAACATCACGCGGCCCGTCTGCCTTTCTGTTCGGTTAATTTATTAAAAAAAAATGTTATGAATAACGTATTGAAGACTATATTATGCAGTGACTGAATAGTGAACAAACTATCTTTTTTAACCTTATTTAAGAAATAAATATGATTATGTTTATAGCTCAAACGAATGTTCTAAAAGATTGTTTTACAATTAACTTCATAGTAGGAAGTAGTAGTATACATTGCAGGTAATGAGCAGCGATGGCCGAGTGGCAAAAAACCGCGGTCTTCGACGCGACCGATACCGTGTTCAAATCCTCGGCCCGCACCTCTGACAAAGAAACCTTCAAAAGGTACCCAGCACCGTGGGACCTCTCCTTACCGGGTTATGTGGGATTTTTACCGCACTAAAGCCCCTTCGATGGCCAGTCTCTGCGCTTGGGGAGGAACACGGGATCTCCAGTGGAACCTGTGGAACGCATCGTGTGGAGGTGGAGGTCACCTCCACGCGCGGCGCCCCAGATCGGGCACATCTTCGGGAGAGCAAATGCGCTCTCCTGCACCTTCAGGCGTTCACGGCGACATGCGACCAAGCATTACACCGCCGTCTTTTCCGGGGCTGCTGGCTGGACGGATCGTGCTCCCACTCTCACCCTTGAAGCCCCCTTTTAGTCGTCTCTTACAATCAGGCAGGGGATACCGTAAGTCTTTTCTTAATCCCGAAGCTACAGGAACTGTATGTAGATGTCCATGGGCTGCAGCGACCACTTAACACTAGTAGGCTAAATGCTCGTGTATTATCTTCCAGGATCTCTGTGATATACCGGTGAGCAGTCATCGACCCTTGCTACATTTAAATAAATAAAAAGATGTTTACTGACCGGTACCTTGCCATGCCACAAAAAGTTACATACTCAGAATCGAGAAGAAAGTGATACCTAATATGGTTAGATGTACCTTACAATATTTTTAATGGATTTGTTCCTGTACCTGTTATGTAAGAATTCCTTTTTTACGTGAGTTTTTTTATTTTTTGCCACAGTGCTATATAAAAATTTCCAGATCTCCGAATTAGAAAGAATTATTGTTATAAATGCTATAAATTGTAGGTTCCAAATTGCTTCCGTGTCGTTTCTAACGAAGATAAGTTATTAAGCAGAACCGGAAAGTTTATGATGAATGGCCGATCGTTACTTGAAGTACCAAATCGTATTTAGGGATATCCTTCCTTGAAAGAGTTTTGCAGAAGTTCAATTTTTGTTTTTAGCATTTTTTTCATCTATTGATGAGTATCTATTTTATTGAAACCATGAACCTTAATAACTTAACCTTAATTTTATATCGTATTTTTTATATTAGTACCTGGACGCCCGAGCGTTGCTCGGATAAAAACAATTGATTTTCTTGGTTTATTTTTAAGCAAAACATTAATTGGCTTAGTTAACAAAGCCTTTTGAAATACCTAGCTCCCAATTGACGAAATTTTTATAGAGGTCTTTCATATCGACATTGTCATTTGTTTGAAGGGCGGATTGACGGTCGACATTTGACGGCTTTCTACGCCACAATATTATTCATATTCTCCAATAGATGTCAGTAAGAGTAATTTTATATTTAACGGCATAAACATTAAATAAACCGAAAATTTCTATCAATAAAAATTTACTGGATCGATTTATCATCCCCGAAACCAGGGTAGGACTAAATTTCATCAAAATCTTTGGAGCCGTTTCCGAGATTCAAAAAATATATTTAGATATATACAAGAATTGCTCGTTTAAAGGTATTAGATATAGGTAGGTGTATACATAGGTATTTCTTCTTCTTCTTTGCGAATTGCGTCTCAATTGTTTGGCCATTTTGCCCGTGTCAAGTGAACATTTGTCTCCAGTTTTTGCTAGTTTCGTTGTAACTGGAAGTCTGTCCTATTTTATAACAATAGTCAGTTAACGTCAAATTAGTCGTAAACAATCAATCAAGATATTCAAGTAAAGCGATGCAGTTTTGGCGGGAAGTCGAAAAAGACATATTGTGCTCTTGTTTTATTTTCATTTTCTTGGTGTATTTTTGAGTTATATCGGATAAAGTTGATGGCATTTTGTTTGATATAGGTTAATTACAGTGCAGGAGTGTTTGTGAAATAGTGCTAAAATATGTTTTTTCTGCTTGCCTCCAAAATTCCATCGGACACGTTCTAGTAAAGTAGCCATCGCTTTATTTAAATGTTGGACTGACTAGACTGACTGATTACTGACGACTTACTTACTGACTTTGTTATTAATTCGTCCAGTTTCATTGAAACTGGCAAAAAATTGATGCAAAAATTATACTTGACTCTGGCAGTATGCACAGAGTTTGCGATGCCATAATTAATAAATTAAGTTTTTAACAAAAAAATAGAACCGACTTCAAACGGTAAAAAATAAAATATTCAGTACCTACTTCTTCTTGCTTATGGTAATGACTCTTAAAACTATTTCTGGAGTCGGGCCCTTACTAAAATGTCGTACCTACCATTTGTTCTAAATGGGCACCGACAGTACAGACAGTGGGACAGTACCTACTTCTTCTTGCTTATGGTAATAACTGTTTAAACTGTTTTGGAGTCGGTGCCCATTCAGAACGAAAGGTACACTATATTTACTAAGACAGGACATTTTACTAAGGGCCCGACTCCAAAAATAGTTTTAAGAGTAATTACCATAAGCAAGAAGAAGTAGGTACTGAATATTTTATTTTTTACCGTTTGAAGTCTTGAAGAAAATTCTATTGTTGTGTTATAAAATACGCATGTTCCCCTCGATTTCTCTGGGATCCCATCATCAGACTTTGACTTGGTGACAGTTGGACCACCTTAGGAATGTAAGATTTCGATCAAAAAACCATTTATTGAAAGAATTTGCTCTCAACTCCTAACCGTCGTAGTACCTTCCATCATCAGCTCAGCAACATGATATGATGATAATTATACACAAATGCCTGCTTTGCTTTAATAAGAATATGAAAATCAATTGTTGTGTTATAAAATTCGAATGTTCCCCTCGATTTCTCTGGGATCCCATCATCAGACTTTGACTTGGTGACAGTTGGACCACCTCAGGAATGTAAGATTTGGAACAAAAAACTATTTATTGAAAGAACTTGCTTTCAACTCCTCACTGTTGCAGTACCTTCCATCATCAGCTCAGCAACATAAGATGATAATTACTATGCACAAATATCTCTTATGCTTCAGAAAGTATAAGAAAATCAATGTGTGTGCCTATAAAATTTGAGAGTTCCCCTCGATTTTCCTGGGATCCCATCATCAGATCCTGATTTGGTGACAATGGGACCACCTCGGGAGTATAAGCATACGAACAAAAAAAGAATTTTGAAAATCGGTCCACAAACGGCGGAGTAATCGGTGAACATATATAAAAAAAAAATACATACAGCCGAATACAGTACCTCCTCCTTTTGGAAGTCGGTAAAAAGAAAAAAAAGTAAAGCCATGGCTAGTTTTTTTTTTCAAGCTTTTTGAATTTTTTGGCTACTTTACCAGAACGTATGCGATGGAGTTTTGGAAGCAAGCTGTAAATAAGTACATAATTTCCTACTGCTATTATATTTCACGACACTCGTGCACTGCAATTCACCTTTATTCGATATACAAAGCGAACCTTTTTACGATACAGCTTAAAAGAACTTTACACCAAAGAATTGAAAGTAAAATAAGATTATTTTTTCATTTCCTACCAAAAACCCTAGTCACGCATTTTATTTACGTACCTAACTTGTAATTTTTGGGCTGAAAATGAAAACAACAATTTGAAAACTGTTATAAAATATTTCTGTACACGATGAGCAAGTCCGCTCAATAAAAATGCAAGCATATTCTATAGTCTTCTACATCGAGAAAACCTACACGTGGAAAAGTACAAAACGAAATATATTTTTTGTAAAAAACCCCGAGAGAAATGGACTCGTACTATAGTATTAGTAGAAGAGCCCGCGGTGCTGATAGTGGATTTACTCGAGCGCCAAGAAAATTTAAAAAAATAAGGAAATAAACTAATAGAATAGGATGGAATGCAAACAAAAGTGCGAAATAAAAAATGTCAATAATCTTAAGATTAATGACATTTTTTTAATGAACGGCTGGAATGAATTCTTTTTTTGTTATGTTTGTTATCATCAGAGAAGGTTCTTATAGAAGAAAAAATAAGAAAATATGAGAAAAAATTGAAAATTTAAGAATACTTAGCCACCATATTGAATTTTCTAATGGTTTTGATGTAACCGTATTTTAGCGCTTTTGACACTATAAACTTTTTATATTTTATAAATTATATTCATAGCTAAGACAGGACAACGTCTGTCGGGTCAGCTAGTAAGGCATATTTTTTTATTTAAAAATAAATCGTCAAACGGCATCGGTTAATTTTGGTGTTAATTTTGACGACTGGGTTTAAAAGAAAAAATCGAAAAAGTTTAGCGTTCTTATATAAAGTGCTTTGAACTGTAGCAGTACTCAACAGAATACAAGGAATACTTCAATTTAAGTTGCGCTCGAGAAAGTCCAAAAATCCCTTCTTGGACCCCCTCTACTATAGCTCAGTAATTTCCTCCCGTCTCCCCCCGGAGGCGATTCAGTTCGATTCAATCACATACTCTCCCATTTTCGCATGCGATTTTGATCTCTAACCGTCAGATTTAAGAGCCAAATCACGTATTTAGTAGCACTTACCTGAGAACGAGTTATTTGCTCGCTACATTTAGAACTATCGAAAGGGTCTAGTTTAAGATTAGTTTTCAATCGTACCCTCCACGTAAAGTGTTCACGTAATATTCTTTTTACAGTAAATAGTATATTTCATAACAAGTGCGGAAAGGCTGTCATTGCAAGGAGCTCCGACAAATGTCTACCCGAGCCGAGGCGCAGCCGAAGGTGAGGGTTGACAGTCTGAACTCCTTCCAATGACAGTTCCGCACGTGTACTGAACGACTATTTTTAATACAGTTGCGAAAAAATGAAGCAATTTAATAAAATAATAAAAACTCGCAAATAACATTTTTGAAAAATGGCGCCAACCGTAAAAGAATACCTATCTATATGCAGAGATGTTTTTTGTTTTCTTCACCCATCCTGGATAGGCAAAGGGAACTATGCCCATACAGCCAAGTCTTCAGTAGATTTTTTTTATTGATATGAAATGAAAATATTAATGAGATGAAATGAAATGCAACCTAACCTAACTCATTGAATCAAATCATTAAATCTGATATTGAAACAAATTAATTTTAGAAATATTTGCATGAATCATAAAAACTTCTAAACCTTCGTGGTTGGTTTTTTTCTTTTTAATAGATATTATTTTGACAGTTGGGAAAGAGAACGCACGAGTGCGGAAAAGGTAAAGAAAAAGCACGAGTGTGTAATAGCCCACTTCCCGCACGCTAAACGTCCCTGCAATACGTCACTTTTTGAGCAACTGTATTAAAATAGTATATTTCAATACAAGTGCGGAAAGGCTGTCATTGCAAGGAGTTCCGACAAATGTCTACCCGAGCCGAGGCGCAGCCGAAGGAGAGGGTTGACAGTCGGAACTCCTTCCAATGACGGTTTCGCACGTGTACTGAACGACTATTTTTAATGCAGTTGCGAAAAAATGAAGCAATTTAATAACAAAATAAAAACTAGCATAGAACATTTTTGAAAAATGGCGCCAACCGTAATAGAATACATGCAGAGATTTTTTTATTGTTTTCTTCACCCATTCTGGGTAGGCAAAGGGAACTATGCCCATACAGCCAAGTCTTCAGTAGATTTTTTTTATTAATATGAAATGAAAATGTTAATGAGATTAAATGAAATGAAACCTAACCTAACTCATTGAATCAAATCATTAAATCTGATCTTCTTTTTAGAAATATTTGCATGAATCATAAAAACCTCTAAAACTTCGTGGTTGGTTTTTTTTTATAAACATTATTTTGACAGTTGGGAAAGAGAACGCACGAGTTCGGAAAAGGTAAAGAAAATCTCTTTCTAACAAGTTCATCCAGTATATTTCGATCTCGCTTTAGCGTGACGTAATGAAAAATAGGCCTCTGTCTATAGTACGTAAGTACATTATTCTTAGTCTAAGGCGGAAAAGGTAAAGAAAAAGCACGAGTGTGTAATAGCCCACTTCCCGAACGCTATACGTCCCTGCAATACGCCACTTTTTGAGCAACTGTATTAAAAAAAACTTTACCATACTATTCTTAAGTAGTTACTACTAGTACCTTAACTATATCTAATACCTTTAAACGAGCAATTCTTGTATGTATCTAAATATATTTTTTGAATCTCGGAAACGGCTCCAAATATTTTGATGAAATTTAGTACCCTGGATTCGGGGGTGATAAATCGATCCACTAAATTTTTATTGTTGGAAATTTTTAACTGTATAAAAATATTTTCAATGATAATCAATTTAAATATAAACTGAAAATTACGACTCTTCCTGACATCTATTGGAGAGTATTAATAATATTGTGGCGTAAACGCTGTCAAACGGGGGAGCCCACGAGGCTCATTGTGGATTTCCTCAAGCGTCATCAGGACCTTGTGCTTTTTATAGGTTGGGTGGTAGGAAGTTTAAAATATTAAATATTATTATATTTTACGACGTTTTGCGTTTAACCAGTGGAGAGAGATTTTTATTATTTAAAATTCATGGTTCAACGGTAGCGGCGTATTCTAATCTGACTATTTTGACATCCGGAAGTAAGATAAAAAAATATTGTACCTATATAGAAGGTATTTTTTAATCGTGGCAGTACTCAACAGGAAATGAAATGAAATGAAATATTTATTTGCATAAAACACGGTACATTTTACGATAAAAATCTACAATATTGTTCATGCGTGTCTTACCGACCTAGTCGATGGGCAAATATTTATTAATAAATAAGATAAAGTCATCGTGTCTTTAGTGATAACAGTATATCCTTAATCTATAGGTTAAATCATTAATTTACTTTTTTTTAATTTAAGGATATTAAATGCAATTTTATACCCGAAGGTACATGTATTTTTTTTTTAAATAATAATTTAATAACAATCATATTAGATATTAATAGTAATGATAATATTTGCATAATTGAATAAAAATTTATAATTTATTAGCCAAGCGTTTGAGGTGTCCAGCATGACAATCTAATACCTTTAAACGAGCAATTCTTGTATGTATCTAAATATATTTTTTGAATCTCGGAAACGGCTCCAAATATTTTGATGAAAAATAGTACCCTGGTTTCGGGGGTGATAAATCGATCCACAAAATTTTTATTGTTGGAAATTTTTAACTGTATAAAAATATTTTCAATGTTAATCAATTTAAATATAAACTGAAAATTACGACTCTTCCTGACATCTATTGGAGAGTATTAATAATATTGTGGCGTAAACGCTGTCAAACGGGGGAGCCCACGAGGCTCATTGTGGATTTCCTCAAGCGTCATCAGGACCTTGTGCTTTTTATAGGTTGGGTGGTAGGAAGTTTAAAATATTATATTATTTAATATTATTATATTTTATGACGTTTTGCGTTTAACCAGTGGAGAGAGATTTTTATTATTTAAAATTCATGGTTCAACGGTAACGGCGTATTCTAATCTGACTATTTTCACATCCGGAAGTAAGATAAAAAATTATTGTACCTATATAGAAGGTCTTTTATTAAACGTGGCAGTACTCGACAGGAAATGAAATGAAATAAAATGAAATATTTATTTGCATAAAACACGGTACATTTTACGTTAAAAATCTTACAATATTGTTCATGCGTGTCTTACCGACCTAGTCGGTGGGCAAATATTTATTAATAAATAAGATAAAGTCATCGTGTCTTTAGTGATAACAGTATATCCTTAATCTATAGGTTAAATCATTAATTTACTTTTTTTAATTTAAGGATATTAAATGCAATTTCATACCCGAAGGTACCTACATGTCAATTTTTTTTAAAAAAACGGCAAATTGTTTGTAAAGTAGGTTTACGATCGAGATGTTTACGTGATAACGTCCGCACGAGAAAATCTCCATTCGTTTGTATGCCGCTAGAGTGAGAGAGACGGAAGATCGGTCCACTCACTCGAACGCTATGCCAGCCTCCGCTCGTGAGGATTCCGCGTGACAAGTTTCACGGAATGACTGGCAGCGCTCGAGATGAGACGGGAGATCGGTCCGTCTCTCTCTCGTTATACCTGCGATCGCGCTCGTGAGGTTTTGGTGTGACACAAGTTTCTGAACATGTCACCCGACTAAAACGATTTTAAAGACGTTATCACGTCAATAATAACAATAATAATTTAATAACAATAATATTAGATAATAATAGTAATGACAATATTTGCATAATTGAATAATTGAATAAAAATTTATAATTTATTAGCCAAGCGTTTGAGGTGTCCAGCATGACAATATTCTATAAATTCCTTTGTGGAATAAAAACAGTTCTTAATCAATAATTTAAAAATAAAACCCTTGAACCGATTTAATGTCAGATTTTTTTAACCGAGATGGCAGCAAATTATAAATCTTGATGCACATCACAGAGCTGTTTCTCGAATAGCATGCCGTATAAGATAATAGTCTATGCAATTGACCCCGATGCCGATTGGAGAATGTATCATCTTTGGTATCAAATCGATTTTGATTATTTTTGACACATATCAGACTTTCGTAGATGTACATTGATGGCAATGGCGGGAGATTTAGTTTTTTTTTAAATATAGGCTTACAGGAGTCCATAGGTTCCGCACCTTAAATGGCCCTAACACATTTCTTTTGTATAATAAATGCTCTATTGAAGTCAGTTGAATTCCCCCATAAGAGTAATCCGTATCTTAGGACCGAACACACGTATCCGTGATAAGCCTTCAATGCTGTTTTTTATTTGCTACTTTTGAAAGATGGTGTAATGCGTATATGAATTTATTTAGTCTTTGGCATACTATTTCTACATGATTTTTCCAATTTAAATTTGAGTCGATTTCAATGGCAAGAAATTTAGCTATTTTATTTTAGGATGCAAGGTGTACCCCATATCTTAATCTGACGCGCTCGAGTAAATCCGAAAAGCCCCTCTTGGGCTCCGCTACTACCATCCGCCAATCCAACGTTCAAAGAAATGACAACGTCGATTTGAAAGACCTCTATGAAAATTTCGTTCATTGAATTAAAGCTTCCGTGGTCGAATGGATGCGTGAGCTGACTGCGGAACTAGAGACCCGGGTTCAAATCTCGATCGAAACCATATTGTGTCTATTTTTTATTTTTATGAAAATAACTTTTTTTATTAGGAGCTATTTCAGATGGCTTTGTTAAGTAACACGAAGCAAATGATTGTTTCGTTTTAAACTAAACCAAGAAAATATTTTTTTAGAAAATAAACGATTTAATGTTATCTCATTGTATAAAATCTGGTGCAATAAAGTATTTTTGTATTGTATTGTATTGTATATATCCGAGCAACGCTCGGGCGTCCAGGTACTATTCTATAAATTCCTTTATGGAATAAAAACAGTTCTTAAGGGGCCGTATACGAAATTTTGCCGATTTTGCTTATTTACCCGATTTAACACATGAGATTTTGCAGAGAAATTACAGTACTTCTACAAGTATCATTGCACGATATAACTTTTCATTTCATTAATAATCTAATACATTAGACACTTTTATAGCTTGCGTCAAAAATTATAATGCTAGATTTAGGTTACTTTAAAAGATGTTTAATTCCGAATCATCATTATTAATAAGATTTTTTTTTTCAGGAAACGGATTGATTAAGAACTGAAGTATATTAATGTCAAATAAATTTTATGAAAGATTGTTTCAATTTTCCGAAATCAAACGCAATTTCTGGCCCATTTTCTCTCAAAATTGACTAAGTTCAATGTTTTTTTACTAATATTTTTTGTATAAGAGTGTTAAAAAGTGGCTCATACACTATGTATGTGATTTGTACAGCAATAAATGGCATTTTTTTCGATCTGTTTAGACTTTCAAATGATCCAGAAATATGTGGTATTCTATACCTATTACAGCAATATTTACAAAACTATCACCGGCTTCAGGTCTATTAAGCAAAATAACGAAATAAAAATTTAAAAGTGGCTCATTTAATAGTTTATTATTGAAATGATCAGTCATATTGTGCAATAAAACTTATGGAAATATTGTATTTTAACTGCAAAATCTCTTGTATAAAATGAGCTAAATCAGCGAAATCGGCAAAATTTCGTATACGGCCTCTTAATCAATAATTTAAAAATAAAACCCTTGAACCGATTTAATGTCAGCAAATTAAGGAGCACCAACCGGCAGCAAATTATAAATTTTGATGCACATCACAAAGCTGTTTCTCGAATAGCATGCCGTATAAGATAATAGTCTATGCAATTGACCCCGATGCCGATTGGAGAATGTATCATCTTTGGTATCAAATCGATTTTGATTATTTTTGACACATATCAGACTTTCGTAGATGTACATTGATGGCAATGGCGGGAGATTTAGTTTTTTTTTAAATATTGGCTTACAGGAGTCCATAGGTTCCGCACCTTAAATGGCCCTAACACATTTCTTTTGTATAATAAATGCTCTATTGAAGTCAGTTGAATTCCCCCATAAGAGTAATCCGTATCTTAGGACCGAACACACGTATCCGTCCGTGATAAGCCATCAATGCTGTTTTTTATTTGCTACTTTTGAAAGATGGTGTAATGCGTATATGAATTTATTTAGTCTTTGGCATACTATTTCTAAATGATTTTTCCAATTTAAATTTGAGTCGATTTCAATGCCAAGAAATTTAGCTATTTTATTTTAGGATGCAAGGTGTACCATATCTTAATCTGACGCGCTCGAGTAAATCCGAAAATCCCCTCTTGGGCTCCGCTACTACCATCCGCCAATCCGACGTTCAAAGAAATGACAACGTTCGATTTGAAAGAGCTCTATGAAAATTTCGTTCATTGAATTAAAGCTTCCGTGGTCGAATGGTTGCGTGAGCTGACTGCGGAACTAGAGACCCGGGTTCAAATCTCGATCAAAACCATATCGTGTCTATTTTTTATTTTTATGAAAATAACTTTTTTTTATTAGGAGCTATTTCAGATGGCTTTGTTAAGTAACAGGAAGCAAATGATTGTTTCGTTCTAAACCAAGAAAATATTTTTTTAGAAAATAAACGATTTAATGTTATCTCATTGTATAAAATCTGGTGCAATAAAGTATTTTTGTATTGTATTGTATATATCCGAGCAACGCTCGGGCGTCCAGGTACTTTATTATAATATACCGTACCGTACTTAGGACAAGTGGTGTAGTTTGGTAGTTGAATGTTATGTGTGTATGTTCAATCTAACTCACCAGTCTCACAAAAGTATGAATTTAGAAGTTTTAATTTGTATAAAAATCACAGCAGTAGAATTAAAGGAAGTAGTACAAAGATGATAAAACTTGCTTAGACAGGATGAGAATGTTAATGTTGTCCTTGGAAGAGGATACCGAGTTATGTGGGATTTGTATCGCACTAAAATCCTCTCGGTGGCCTCTCTCAGTGCTTGGGGAGGACTCCGGGATCTCAGGTGGAACGCACAGATAGATGTTCTCTCCTGCACCATTCAATGCTCATGACAGCATGCGGCCACGTACTCACCGCCGTCCTTCCTGGGGCTGCTGACTGGACAGGTCGAGCTCCCACTCTCACCGCCCGCAACCCCAGAATCCCCCTTTTAATCGCCTCTTACAATCAGACAGGGGATACCGTAGCTCTATTCATACCTACTGACGCTCTCGTTACAAACTCTTTAAGCCATCATGGAGATTAATTCAACCACGTTTCATGTTTATTTACCACAAGCATCAGTTCGCTCGTAGCTTACTCGTAAATGCTAATAACCACAACCAATACGCAACTTCATTAAAACCGTTGATTGCTTAGAATAAATACATATAGAATGAGTGTCTTCATACAAGCGCGCTGTCAAAATTGAAGCACTAAATAGATTCCTACAGCTGTCACATCTGACAAACAAAATATTTTTATTTTGAACAGATTAACTATAAAATACTACAAAATATTGAAAACACTGTGAAAAGTTATTAAATTAGATTTCTTTTGTTTTTAAAACTGTTGTGATAAAATTAAACCTTAACTCTTACGGAGCGGCCCGGTGTTTGGTGCCATTAATGGCACCAATCAACATGCTTCAATTTGGGCGCGCGAACTTGGTTTCTATAATGTAATTGTAATTATTCTAAGGTTGAATGTATAAACACGTTATCCAAAGCCGCAGCACAAAATATCAAACACGCACTTTAAATGCATTCCTGGCTTTTAGACACGGAAATCGAAGTAACGATTTGTGTGATTTAAGTCGAATTAATTATTCTACGTTTACATATTTGACAAGCTTCTCTATTGTGCTTGGGTAGAAAGGAGCGGTTGCCGGCAAGACTCTGAAGCGACCATCAGCATCTGCTAATAGCGCGACTGCATATTACTTCAGGAGTTTAGGCTCAGGCATGTAGTGTGGGTAGACATCGTTATTATAAGTTAGATCGTAAGTTTATTTGATTCATTAAAAATCCATACTTCATTACATCAAGACGTCTATTATTTCGAACCTGAGAAGCCTTCACCACTACAGGCAAAATTACCGTCTAACATGTAATTGAAGCGCGCATGGCCCGGTGATTAGCGTAAATCGCAAGCGATCTATGCAACTAAACCAAACGGGCAAGGTCGGGTGTGAGATGGGTGACCGCTAGTGGCAAAAAATTTCATGCGCGTTTCCGTGCTTCGGAGGGCTTGTTAAGCTGTCGGTCCCGGTTGTTGTCGACAGATAAAAGTCGTTAACACTTGTCGGAGGCCTTATGGGCGGCTTGGAAACATCCGACAGCGAGTTGGCCACTAACCCGCATCTCCACCAACCCGCATTGGAGCAGCGTGGTAGAGTAAACTCCAGGACTCCCTAATAAATAATTAGGAGAGACCCAATTATTTATTAGGGAGGCCTGGAGTCCCAGTAGTGGGACGCAAAAAGGATTGCTGCCATGTAAGTTAAAACAGACGACCGAAATAGAAGAATATTGGTATTCCAAAAACGATTTTTTTTAATATGAATATTAAAACATACCAGAAGATGTGAGTGGCGAAGCGCGGGGCGTTGCAAGCTGGGCGTTGTGGTTGTCGTCCCTGGGCGGGCTGGCCACTGCGCCCTCCAAGTTGTTGTTCACCGGCGGGCCAGGACCTTCGCCAGCCGCTGCTTCTAATTGCAGCTGGAAAGATACAACGTACATATGAACATGGTTTATTTAAAAACATTACTTATTATTTAATAAATCGATGAACGCTGGCTCCACGCACGAAAAAGATGACTTATAACGCGCCGTTCGTCGACTGTTTATAAAGTGAAGTGAAAAGTTAAAGTGGCTTTTCTTGTTTTGTTATGACGGTGTCACGTTAAACTATCGTCCGTAAACTGACTTTACAGACAACCCATTTTTTAATGTCTTAATGCTGGTCAAAGGCCCGAATTTAGTGTGTGTTATTCACTGTGTGAAGCAGCGATCATCACATGACGAGTACAAATCTCTATAGGTAGGTGCAAGCGGTATCATATCTCTGTGAGAGATTGGTGTCTTAACCACTCGGCTACCGCTGTTTCCTTATAGGTATACATATTTGCGTAAACAAAAATACGCATAGGACATTATCTAAACGTGCCTGCTGTCTCTACTCACACAAATTTACTCCACAAAACATCAAAATGTAACATGTTGGCAGACCTGGATGTACTGGTGCTGATCATTTGAACCGTATTAGTTTTATTACATCCTAGAGGAAAGTAGTTCTACAAGTTTTTCTGACTTTTGAAGGTAAGAATATATTCAAAAAGATTTAAACGATAAGTATCTATCATGAAAACATTCTCATGACCTTTAAAATAAAATGGAGGTGTCATTTTAATAATCGTATAAATCCATCTCGTAATAACGATCTGAATAATCTCTTTTAATGATAGGGATAACGGGCACGGATGGGGATGATGAACTATTGATAATTTTGGCATTTTCCGGGTACAGGTCAAAGGTCTACAAAGGTCAATTGTAAAATGTCAATGGGTTTGAATATATAAATGCAAAATACTTCCGAGTTTCATCTCCATAGCTTTCGTGATGCTCCAATTAAATTGTGAATTAAATACTTGACAAGATGAGTTGAGGTTGTTCCAGTTGCCAACAAATTAGGCCGGTTGGTGATTGCCTCGCAATGAATAATTTTTACCTTTTTTTAGCCCTTCGGCTAATGTAGAACGCAATGGATCTCCATTTAGTTATTTAGTCGTGTGTCTACACAACTAAGCGGCTGTGGTTGGTGTGTGAATGCACATTTCCAGTGTTAAAGTAAAAATAGTTGAATCAAATTTTTACTTGTTTTGTTCAAACGAGGCGGCTTAGTATTAATCAAAAATAATGAGTTTTTTTGTTGAGTCATAAAGTCAACTGTGAACTATACTACATCTGGCTGTAGTGAACATGTTCAGGCTCGGCAAACATCTTCAGTTTTCAGCTGTGACTGCTGCCGTGTTCTATGTGGTGTGTTTAGTCATTCAATCCATTAAGCTCTAGAATCGACACTATAGTCCGTGGACAACTTTTATATGGAACAAGTATTCAATTAAGAATAAAAGAGAGAGAATAATTTCAGAGTCTGGGTTTCAACCATAAAATTCGTGAACATGATCAGATTGATCAGCATGTGATGTGTGCAGCTAATTCAATCCACTGAGCTTCGAAACTGGTTCTAGCTAACTGCAAACCTCACTACGTTCGAGTAGTGAACATGTTCAGCTCTGTACTGTCTGTACGTATTGTTTCTAGCTATCTGTCAAATCTGTCAACATCATCCACCGTCTATCCTGAGCTTCCACAGCCGACACGTTAGTCCATTGACTTCGCAATGCTGTGTGGATTTTATATGCGTTTACTACCTTTCAAAACAACAGACTTTTATAGAAAAATATATCGTACTTATTTAAGAAAAATTTAAAGAAAAATTGTTTACCCCGTAAAAAGTAATAACGTATAATAGGTTTTCATTTAAAAATTGAAGAGTTGTGTTCGTATGTAGTGTTGTATAGTGTAAATCCTTCACATCGATCGGAAATTAACGGACTAACGTGTTCATCTCTCAAAGCTGTGAGATCATGGAATGATTTAAACGTACACATCATAGTCATGTAATACGTGCTGAACATGTTCACTACTCGAACGTGGTAAAGTTAACCAATATGTGCAAAAGCCACATGTCCATATTTTATCTCACAACTTCACCTCACAACAAAAATAACCAAAGCACAACACGCGATGAAATTTCCACAAGCAGCTATGCGATCTTTTTTACCGACTTCCAAAAGGAGGAGGTACTGTATTCGGCTGTATGTATGTTTTTTTTTATATATGTTCACCGATTACTCCGCCGTTTGTGGACCGATTTTCAAAATTCTTTTTTTGTTCGTATGCTTATACTCCCGAGGTGGTCCCATTGTCACCAAATCAGGATCTGATGATGGGATCCCAGGGAAATCGAGGGGAACTCTCAAATTTTATAGGCACACACATTGATTTTCTTATACTTTCTGAAGCATAAGAGATATTTGTGCATAGTAATCATCATCTCATGTTGCTGAGCTGATCATGGAAGGTACTGCAACAGTGAGGAGTTGAAAGCAAATTCTTTCAATAAATAGTTTTTTATTCCAAATCTTACATTCCTTAGGTAGTCCAACTGTCACCAAGTCAAAGTTTGATGAGGGGATCCCAGAGAAATCGAAGGGAACATTCAAATTTTATAGCACAACAAATGATTTTCATATTTTTACTAAAGCAAAACAGGTATTTGTGTATAATTATCATCATATCATGTTGCTGAGCTGATGATGGAAGGTACTACGAAGGTTAGGAGTTGAGAGCAAATTCTTTCAATAAATGTTTTTTTGTTCAATATCTTACATTCCTGAGGTGGTCCAACTGTCACCAAGTCAAAGTCTGATGATGGTATCCCAGAGAAATCGAAGGGAACATTCAAATTTTATAGCACAACAAATGATTTTCATATTTTTACTAAAGCAGAACAGGTATTTGTGTATAATTATCATCATATCATGTTGCTGAGCTGATGATGGAAGGTACTATGACGGTTAGGAGTTGAGAGCAAATTCTTTCAATAAATGGTTATTTGTCGGAAATCTTACATTCCTGAGGTGGTCCAACTGTCACTATGGCAAAATCTGATGATGTGATACTAGGGAAATCGAGGGAAACACTGAAACTTAATAGGCACGCACATTCTTTTAGTCATATTTTTTAACATAATACAAATATTTATGTCTGTTAATTATCACCTCATGTTGCTAAGCTGATGATTGAAGGTACAACTCCTCAACGGTTAGGAGCTGAGAGCAAATTCTTTCATTAATTCATACGTTCAGGTGGACTGATAGTAATATTCTTTCAGGGTATAAGATGGCTATTAGATAAACATGATTATAAAAGGTATCTCTTTAACGTTTAGAAGTTAAGTGAAAAAAAAATCAATTATGCTTATAAATATGTGCAGAATTATTAAAAATACTAAAAAGAGTGAAATAAATTAAGTTTTTAACAAAAAAATAGAACCGACTTCAAACGGTAAAAAATAAAATTGTTCAGTACCTACTTCTTCTTGCTTATGGTAATGACTCTTAAAACTATTTTTGGAGTCGGGCCCTTAGTAAAATCAAAAATGTCCTGTCTTAGTAAATATAATGTACCTTTCGTTCTGAATGGGCACCGACTCCAATATAGTTTTAACAGTCATTTATTTATTATTTATTTATTTATTTATTTATTTTTATTCATTTAGTACGGATTGCTCCAATTACACTAATGAACAATAAATTACGAATATTAGGTAACAAACATAAACTTAATTACTTATTTACAATTAATTATAGATAGAATTATAGTCATAATAATCAAAATATATTAAAATTATACTTTAAAAAAAGGTATTAATTAATTACAATATAATGTCAACTAGGCAAATGAATGAATAATAATAATAATATGAAAAAAAAATGTCATCATACCATTCATACATCACGCACTCATTTCACAATAGCGCATGCACTCTGATAGAATCGTCTTCCATTCATCCGAGAATAAGTCAATATGAGGCGCGTTATCCAGGAGAGCGTTGAGAGCGGCGAGAGAGCGCGGTATGGGAGATCTTCTTCGTGCCACGGTACGGCACAGCGGAACAGCAAACACATTCTGTTTCCTGGTTCGGCCGCATCGGTTTATGTTAGGAACACAGAGCCTAAACAGTTGTGCGTGTAGGTCTATGTCATCAACCATGCCGCGAAGAATCTTGCACATTATTAATAACTGGTCTCTTGATCTCCTGACCTCTAGGGAATTATACTCCAGGCAACCTAAGAGAAATTTTGTTGGGTACATAAGTGGGTAGTACCCATAGATACGCTTGTATAGGTACCTTAAAAAGGCTTTTTGCACCTTTTCTAGTAAAAGCGTATAACTATTCTCGTACGGATGCCATATGCATGCGCTTGCCTCCAGCTTGCTTCGTACGAGGACTCCAAATAAAAGTTTTATGACTCCAGTGTTCTTAAAATCCTTAGAGTTTCTAATTACAAATCCCAACCGTTGAAACGACTCTTTGGCAATTGTACAAATGTGATCATGGAAGGTGAGTTTATGATCGAATGTGACACCCAAGTCCTTCACACTTTTTGATCTGGGTATAATTTCTGTGCCCAGTTTATAGTTGAATTCGATTGGGTGTCGCATCCGCCCATAAGTCACTATGGAACATTTTATTGGATTAAATTCCATCCTATTTTCCATACTCCATTGTACCACTGCATCAATATCCTGCTGCAATAGGATGCATTCTTCTTGTGTTTTAATTTCCAAAAAGATCTTTAGGTCATCAGCATACATAAGACATTTGGAGTATTTAATTATCATGGGAAGGTCATTGATCATCAATATGAACAAAAGGGGGCCCAATATTGATCCTTGACTGACTCCAGAAGGCGTTTGATAGGGCTGTGACTCATACAGACCGAGTCGTACATACTGCTGGCGGTGTCGCAAATAATCAGCGATGAATCTAAGTAGGCCTGGCGTAAAGCCCATGGCACTAAGCTTGCTTAGCAGTATGTCATTGTGAATCCTGTCAAACGCCTTCCGGAAGTCAAAGTACAAAACATCCACCTGACGACCATGGTCAAGGCTGCTGGAGACATAGTCTACAATTGTTAAAAGGTTGCTATTGACTGACCTTTTCCTTCTAAAACCATGTTGCTCATTACATAAGAATGGTTCAACTTGCTTGTAAATCTTAGAGTGAAGAATGCGCTCAAAGATCATTGCTACGTTGGAGAGTATAGCTATAGGCCGATATTCTTCAACATTAGATTTTTTGGAGCTTTTGGGAATAGGAGTCACCCTTGATAGCTTCCACTCTGATGAGTAGTGTCCGGTCCTTAGAGCAACTGTAAATAAATGGGATAGTGGATGAATTAAATACTCCATGCCTTCTTTAACAAGCCAGGAAGGAATTCCATCAGGTCCTACCGAATTTCGTGCTTTTATGTTCCGAATTCCAGAAGCTACATCTTCAGCAGAAATCTCAGTGACTCCAATATACCTATTTGCGAATAAAGAGCTCTGATTTATGTTTTCTGCGTCAAGCTTGGGCAGTTCAGGTATGAAGACGCTAGAGAAGAAGTCTGCGAAAGCTTCCGCAGCTGCAACCCCTGTAACAATGGTACTTTTATACTCAACGGTGGGCTCAAATCCACCCTTTGACCGGAGGTTTGAAATATGGTGCCAGAACTGACGGGGGTTACTCTTAATTCTTTGCTCGATATTGACTAAATAGGATGTATAAGCACGCGCTGTACTTATCTTCAGCTCAGATCTAATGTTCGAGAAGGATTTATAAGCATCCTGTGACTTTGTTTTTTTCCATTCTTTGTGAAACTTTAATTTCTTCTTACAGTCTCTAATCAAATCTTGTGTGAACCAAACAGGATAGCGAGCGTTAGCTACACATCGGCGTTTTTTCCTAGGTATGCAAACGTCAAAAATAGTGTGGATCGTGTTGTAAAAGTACTCGGTACACAATTTGGCATTTCCTAGTCTATAAAAGTCTGCCCATGATAATTCAGACAGCATTTTATGAATCGATACGCGATTTGCTCTTTTGAAGTTCCAGTCACGAGTAGTTACAATATTTGAAGGTTGCATGCGACCCGAATGACGGGATGTCTTGACGGTAATACTTATATCAAGAGGCGGATGATAACCGTCAGGAGGTACTATTCCCTCTGTACGTACAACACGCGTCTCCTGGATATCGCTGCTCTCCTGTATCAAAACTACGTCTAAAATGCCACCACGCATATTAGTTACATAATTATATTCTGTTAGATTACAAAATGTCATAAAACAACTATAATAATTATTAATCGACAATGAGGCACTATTCAAATTTAAATCACCATAAATAACAATAATTCCTTTAAGATTATGAATAAAGCTTTCTACTTTATTAAACCACATCATGTAGTCGTCGTCGCCTGCACTAGGTTTTATATACACAACGCACACATTAATCATACGACCGTTCCAAAGGAAACACGCCCATAAGTCCTCACCACAGTCGGTCTCGAGATCCTGACGGCGGCGCAAGACAATAGGAGAGCGCGCGGCCAGCAGGACGCCGCCACAAGGCGTGCCCCGATCGCGCCGTACCACACTCCAGTCCGCGCACACCAGTTCCGAGTCCTGCACGGAGTCGTCGAGAAATGTCTCTGTTGCAGCGACAAGTTCTTGTTCTAATGACAAGAGGCCGTTGCGCCACCCAGAAAGCTTGGATTTAAGCCCCCGTACATTTTGGTAGAGAACCTGCATGTCTCTAAGCTTATGATGTAACTCTGGAGCCACGAAAGGGCTGCTGAATCGACGCCCTCGGCTCCACTGTTGCGGCTTGCACATGTGCGTGTGCAGGTTTTCTAAAATTAATCCAGGCTTTAATTCTCGCGTTCATAGGCCGTAGCAGCTAACTAGTCTATCCCTCTGCTTGTGGAACTGTTCTCAACTACTATTGCGGCTTAGCCAACTACTCACTGTGATAGTTAGACATTCATTTGTCTTGTAGGAATCAGCAAAATTGTATTAAACAAATCCGAACATCCAAGGGTTTATGAACAAACATTTTAAGGTTTTGATTAAAGGTTATAATTATATTTAACTTTGACATTTGGAAATCCCGTAATGGTTTCGGTCGGACTACTACCTTATAGGCGACTTGGCATAAAGTGGTCCCGACAGACCATGTACATCATGTGCATCAACCGAAGGCGAGCTCGAATCTTGGCCATGCTCGTACGCAGTTCCGCTGTGACTCCAAAACTGCTCAGCTTGTAAATATCTCCCTACTGTGGGGCTATGAGTGGCTGCAACCCTTTTTGCGTCCCACTGCTGGGTACAGGTCTCTCCCCATTATTAGGGAGGGCTTGAGCTTACTCCACCACGCTGCTCCAGTGCGGGTTGGTGGAGATGCGGGTTAGTGGCCAACCCGCTGTTGGATGTTTTCAAACCGCCCATAAGGCCTCTGACTAGGTTTAACGACTGTTATCTATCGACAACAACCGGAACCGACGGCTTAAAGTGCTCTCCAAAGCTCGGAAACACCCATGAATTTTTTTGCCACTAGCGGTCACCCATCTCACATCTGACCGCGCCCGTTTGGCTTAGTTGCATAGATCGCTTGCGTTCTACGCTAACCGCCGGGTAATGCACGCTTTAATAAAAAAATGTAGTGGTCAAGATATCAACGTGTACGTGTAGCCTGCTAATCTCCCATATCATTTTAATTAATATAGCAAAACAGAAAAGCTTTGGTAATGGCGGAGTTCCGGTTTCACGGAGGTTCAAGTTTCTGCTAGTTTTCAATAGCCGGCGCTGTTAGATCAATGAGCAAACTCCAAACACGTGTTCATTAACTTCAGAGAGTTTACTTTTACTCGTTGCTTTTGATCTACGAGGATCTTAGTATTAACAAATTGTCTGTTTCGTGTGGCTAGTCCGCAACTAAAATAGATATTTCACTTCCGGTTTTATTCAGGTCGATAGATGCAAAATTTAATGGACACATTCATTCAGTTTCCGCGGATCCTCCAGCCTCCGTGGCGTATTGGGTGATGAGCCGACTGCGAAACGTGAGGTCGATTACCACCCAGGATAAATATTTGTGTGATGAACATGACTATTTGTTCTGTGTCTGGGTGTTAATTTATCTATTTAAGTATGTATTTAGAATATTATAAGTATGTTTATCAATTTTCTGATTACCATAATACAAGCTCTGCTTAGTTTGGAATCAGATGGTGTTGTGTGAATTGTCCAAAGATATAATATTGTATGTCTGTATGAAATTTTAAAACTCACAAGCTTGCCACACTTATTTGCAAATGATTTTTAAAATATTTTCTCAAGAATATATAAATTATAGAGACTAAATTATAAATTTTTACTGCAACCTACATAATTTTTTTCACAAATTTACTTCCTTTACCGTCTTCAAATTTCTCTGCACTCCCTTAGGTAAGCTGGTAGGTAATTTAATGCCACTTGGCATTAAGCTCGCCTATTGAACATTTTATGGGTTCAATAAAGTTTAAATAAATAAATTTCTAACTTTGTACTGTGTCTTAGATGTTTTTCATTGTAGTGCATGCCTGAGAATAACTAAGGTAGATATAACGCAGCCATGATGTCCAGCAATCCGCATTGGCGAGCGCGGTGGTACCTATTTGTCCAAATCCCTCTCACTACCGAGAAGAGACATTTGCCCAATTGTGTCCGTAAGATGTTCTAAAGCTCAAAAGTTTTACTTGCTCATTGCAATCCTTTTTTTATTATTCTCATCAATATTTTAATTTTCTGCAAATGGTTTTAAATTTCGCTCAACAATATTTTAATTACAGGCGTTTAAGTGGTAAACATCAGTGCAACCTACATCATTGTTAGTGCGCGAGTTCTTCCGGCCTTCCGCTCAGCTTTTATGCGGTAATAGCATTACCCCTTTTAGTTTTAAAACCGGAACAAGCCGTGGCATGCATTTTAGTTTGTCGGCGAATGCTGAGAACTGTTTACAGGCTGCGATATAAAGTATTTTTTCTACGAAAAATAACCCACCTGGCATTTTCAAATCGCTGTTCACCAATTTCATCAACAAGTCTGTTTCACCAAGACACCAACCAAATCTGCTCTGAAATAATACCTATGTTCAGCATTGAAAAAAGAGAGTGATTTATGGTTACTACTTGAGATCCGGCCAGGCTTCACTTGGGTGATTACCCACATTTGTCCCACAGGAGCAGTAATTTTTTGGGGTAAGATATAAGGTATGTAATATTCTATCCCTGTGCCAAATTTCATCCCTATCCGTTCAGACACAACGGAACATCCAAACATACATCCAAATAGGTTATCTTTGAGATGTATTTGCAACTATATTTTATAAGTAGGTTGCAAATGCCAATTTTATATAATGGTTTCTATTTACATTTCACTAAGATGCGATTTCAAGAACTCATAATATGACTAAATGACTATACTTACATATCTAGCAGTGGTAGGTCTTTAAAATAATGTTACCTAATATCAAATTTATGTCTCTCCAAGCTTTACCGCAGTATCCGCAATATGTACAAAGTTCGCCAGGACCGTTAATAAATCATTAGGATTCCCATAGGTCAGAGGTCAATACGTGCCATTGCAGCGAGGCGACCTTGCCTCTATTTTGATATTATATTGTAGTGTTCCGAGAGGCGAAGCATCAAAATCTGCAAGCTAAATATTACGTATCTTGCTAGAGTAGATAGTCATAAAGCTAAGAATTCTTTTTTGAATTATATTTTTGTTAAAAATAGCAGTATAATGCGTATTTAAAAATAAATTCTTATGTCGTCAGTTATTCAAAACTTCTACAAAACCCAGTTGTAAGAAGTTGATTCACATCGCACAAGTTTATACTTACCTTCTATTGAAAATCCGAAATTTATGACAATGGTAATAAGTTCACACATTTATAAACCCTAGTTTTAGCTTACTATACAATTAATTATAAGGTTTTAGGAAGTACTAAAACCATACAAAGTATTTCAAGTTTGTTTTAGAGAGATTTGGCTTTCATCCAGAACTAAAAGAAATTGCTTCTTATTGTTATTAATATCGGAAACTATAACTATCGTAGACTCACTGACTTTGAATGTGGTTAGATCAACGAAATAAACAAATATTGAATTTAAATATTTTTACTTGACACGGAGAAAAAAAATTTGTTTTCATGTCAACACCCAACGTTGAACAATCCAGCTTACTGACGTAGACGGCAGGATATATCTTAATTTCAGTGTAAGATTTGTAATATCAAAGGTAAAAATGTTGATTTTTGAAAAATGCTTGCATTTTGTGTTCGTTTACTTTACGAAATATAAGCGGAAATCGTGTTTTCTTTGCGAGCGATAATGTAGATTACAGTTATACAATGCAGCCAATTTCTTGATAGTTTTTGCTTTTATGACTAACCTTTTGAATAGAAATACATAGATTAGTAACTAATAGTCAATTGTTAAAAATCTACCTTCCTTTTTGCGAAATGTTTGATAATATATTTATGATTTGCGTAAGGGAAAAAAATCGCGTCGCGTCCCGTCGCGCCGCGGTTTTAATGAATGACAGAAATTGCAAGATTCTATTATATTACAGTTACAATGCTTACACTTGAAGTGACTATATCAGCCGTCGTAGCAGCAGCACAATTGCGTGCGTCAAACGAGACTCATACTCATTTTCACTAAACATAGGATACGAATAAATCAGATGCCTAAATATTTAGGAGTTGCTTAGAGACGACGTTACAACACCGATTTGGGATGACGTTGTGCCCCCCCCCCCCCCCACGTAGGACAAAAAATAGCCTATGTGCTATTCCAGGCTTCATTGCTATATTAAAATCATAGGCGTTTAGCCAGTTGCTTCAACCGCGTTGACCCTATTACCCTTTTTCACGTAGGAATGAATCATTTTCCCTTTTATTTTAGCTTTCTAATGGTGAAAGAATTTTCGAAAGCAAAACAGTGTTTTTTGAGTTTATTCATTACAAACATACAAAAATACAAATCTTTCCTCTTTATTATATTAGTATAGATTGAACAGCAACCAAACCACAAACAAAACCATGGGCAACTGTCAAAAAACTAGGCTACTCATAAGATAGGACCAGTGGCGTAGCTATCATAGGGCCAGGTGGTGCAGTGCACCAGGGCCCCGGAGCTCAGGGGGCCCTCTAACCTCTCTTTCTCAGCTTTGAAAAAATAATAATAAAAAAGATGAATGATGAAAGTATTTCTTTTTTTTTTCAATCGGAGGATCATTTAACGTTAATTGCAATAGTAAATGAGGCGGCATCATACTTGGATTTGAGTGAAATTATAGACGAATTCTCTAAAATTATAGCAAGTAAGATATTGTGAATTGGACGGGGAATTCTGTTAAAAATCCTTTTTTCTCTTAATTAATCTTATCTGTATAATAAATATTATATATTGTCATGTGCGTCGTTGTTTATTTATTCCCTTTTTCTTCTATTAAATACATGGAGATTCTTATAGAGACGACGTATGGATTTAGCCTGCTAGAGATAATTCAATTCACTGTTTCCTATTCTTATTCCTATCAATAATTTTATAGACCAATATAAGTTCAAACTACGCGAAAAGAGGGGAGGAGGGTCCGATTCTCTCCCTATGCACCAGGGCCCTTGTCCCCCTAGCTACACCACTGGATAGGACCAAACTATTATACATTGATTGGTGAATCGGAACTTTATGCTTAGCATTGCCCTAAATTAGGATTTACTTAGTAAGGCGTACCCTTGAAAATGGGCATCAGGCTTCCTTGAGTCTATGACCTATGTGAAGTCCATGAGTTTCATCGATCACTTAACATCACGTGGTCTGCATGCACGTCACATTTAAAATAACTTCGTACATTTTAATGAAACTGGACAAGAGTCTAGTTTGAGGTTTCATGAATAATAAATGTCCAGAGATTTCTATTTAAACCAGGTGGCTTTTTTGTATCGGGGGGATTTGACTACACTAAAACCCCCTCGGTGGCCTGCCTCTGCGGTTGGGAGGACTCCGAGATCTCCATTGGAACGCACCGGTGTCCTCTACGCGCGGCGCCCCAGAACGGGCCCATCTTCGGGAGAGCAAATGTGCTCTCCTGCACCTTCAGGTGTTCACAGCGGCATGCAGCCACGAACTCACCACCGCCCTCCCCGGGGCTGCTGGCTGGACGGATCGAGGTCCCACTTTAACCGCCCGCAAACCCAGAAGTCCCTTTTAGTCGCCTCTTACGATCAGGCAGGGGATACCGTAACTCTATTCTTAATCCCGAAGCCTGCATGCTCGTTTGCTATTTCATTTTATAGAAATAATGTTTTATAATACTCATAATTGTAGTGAAGGTGAACGCATCGCACGCCGTAATTGAATTGCCCACGGTTCGCTGACTGCGATCAAATACGACAAAAGCTGATTGTTAGAGAGACAGAGAAAACAAATAGAATGGGTAAGTATAACTCTTCTTTTTAGTCGATATTTTTATAGACGTGGTGGAAATTTCGATCGGGGAAGTACTTTCTGCACCCAAATCGGCCGTGAATCATTTATGTTATGCATATGAAAGGTGCGGTTTCCAGGCAGAAGAATGCACATGAAGCGCTAACAGCCTCCGGAAAAGCATATAAGAGATGCAATCATACAACTGCAGTCAAAATTAGACTTACTTATTTAAGAATTTTTTTTTCTTTCTTTTAACTTTTTTTCTTAAAAGGAGGAACTTTCCATGTGTATCAATACAAAATTCCTGTCAAAGTTAGGACTCGATCTCAAATTAAAATTTAAAAAAACTTTAGTACAATAATCATAATTTTTTGTAGCATTACGGTCGTAGTACCTTGCTATGCAAACGAATTCTCGGCTTATTTTTAACGAGTCGCCAAGCACGCGAGCTTTGTTTACTTGTAACCGGATTTTCGTCTTCGATGCTATTAGCTTTTTATAGTTTCACAAATATTTTTAACTTGCTTTAAAACGTTAGAAAGATTGATTTAATTTTCAAAATTAACGCAAATGTTTGTAAGTAAGTTAAATGAGTATAATTTAATTTTGGTCGTCGTTATAGTGTGAAGTTTTCTTCAAACTTCTACAAGTCTAAAATTGTATTAAACGTTGTTACAGCCAGTAAGTAATGAATATGTTTGTCATCTTACCCTAAAAATGGTTTAAATTTAAAAAAAAATACATATGTCAAAGTCCTATCACAGCCAATTTAAATATACAATGGTGACTACCATGTATTTAACTGTATTTATTTTGCCACTGCATTGAAGTAATATATAACATTTCTCTTAATTTATGCATCTATTTTATTGACTACTTCACGTTTTGAATCAACTTCATTTACGGTGAAATTACTTGAAAATCACCAGAAGCCACTACAATCCAGATATTACTAGCCTCAGCTAACCATAAAACTTAACTAAATTACATGATATTATTAAAGCTAACTTAGTTATGAAAAAAAATTAATCCTGTAAATTTTTGCATCTACAGAAACATACGGAGATTAAATTACAACCTTTTAAAACTAAACGGAGTAAAGCCTAACCTTTTGCCCCACTTAAAAACATGACTTCATTTAATTTACGCCTTCAGAGCACTAAAATCCAACCACATTTTCTGAGAGAACTCCATCTTTCAGTGAGTATTTTAGTTTCGCCGTGACAAAAAGGCAGAACACAAAGCAAAAGTGAAAAAAACTCGGCAGTGTGCATTTCAAAACAAAAATGCGCAGAGAAAAAAGGACACGGCGAGGGAAATCACGAAATTGACGACCTATAAACCCATTTCTGCATAGCATTACCATAATTTAGTTTGCAGGGAATGCGGGGATATAGGAATAATAATTAATGAAAAAATTGTAACTACGTAATCGAAATATTGCAATATACTCATAAATCTAAATATGCGTGTCAGTGGATTACTCGTATAATACAAAAGATAAAGCCATATAGCACTAGTTTATTTTTAAACAATACAATTTGACCATTTCTTACTACTAGTTTCTTACATATTCAAAAGAAATACAAATAAAAGATGTGAATTCATAGAAATAAACAAATATTTAGGAATAAAATAAAATAAATTGTTTCACGTGAAGCCTATCAACGTTACAGCATTTTGACGTTGCGTTAACCTTTAAAGTCGGTTACTACCTCTATAGGAACAATCATGTCGTTAACGTCATTATAGTAGAGCATCCTAAGAGGGGATTTAGGGATTTACTCAAGTGCGACAGATTAAGATTTCGGTTATAACCTTGCGTGCTTCTGAGCGTCTCCAACACTGTCTTATCCCTCTATATATAATTTTGAAGATTTTTGATATTTCTGCTTAACGAAATACCATTAGACTGTTTTCTTTTTAATAAAGTAAAATTATAATTGCCCAACACCTATTTAACCTGAAGCCTTGTACGGTTAAAATAAAATAACTATTTACCAGTTTCGAGCATAGAATGCTCGAAACTGGTTTTATGTAACTAAAATTATTACTATGCAAATAAAATATTATAATGTTATTTAAAGGAACATGCAAAACGTCCAATAACATCAAAATGATACTTAATACTCGTACGTGCCAATGGCGCCCGATGGTTTTACATTAATTCCTTGGAAGAATGGGAGGTGCCTTGTATGGGATGCCACATGTGTGGACACTATGGCACCCTCCCACATAAATTTATCTTCTAGAGCAGCGGGTGTGGTGGCGACTGACGATGAAATCCGAAAGCTGCAAAAATACATAATAATATGTGGCTCTTAGTCGGGAGTATATATTTCTGCCTTTTGCAGTCGAAACGATGGGACCGTGGGGATCTGATGCCAAGATCTTTTGCCTCGGGCAAAGAATATGTCTAGCCATATAACGGGGTAATGTAACCAGCGTTTTGGGTACACATCCCAGGTACAGCAATTTGGATGCTGCTTTTTATATTTAGTGTATATTATTCCTTTTATCAAATAAATGTTGTTATACTATTTTATATACCCATTAATGTTATTGTATTTTTAGGATAGTTTTAATTGGTTGTATATATAATTTATGTCTTCCGTGTAACATCCGTGTACATTACTATACTTTGTTGTTATTTGTTAACCTCCCTCTACCTTACCTTCTAACTCAAATGTAATTTCATACCAATCGTAATGAATCTATTTATTTATACACTTTATTGTACACCACTTAAAAAAATCAAAAAATCTATTTGTTAATATTAAAAAGTTTTGGTAGCTCATAATCGCCCCATTCACCGAGGAAGGGTTACATGATTCTTACATACAACTTTTTTTATTGCCAGCTAACCTGCAAAACCTAGGATAACACGCGCTCTAATAAAGCTGTCACAATTAGCATCATGGGCCCTTACTATTACCGTTGAATAGAGCACGCAACGCAACGTTACGTCAAAACTTTGCAGACGAAAATTCGGCTCTAATTTCGTTTAATTTAACGGATTGAAACCTTCAAAGGAGACATGCAAACAAAATTAATTAAATGCCTTTCAAAATTCAGTTATTTAATCGTCAACTTTGATTCATGTTGTTATTTAAGTTACAGGACTGAATGTAATGTTTCAGTAAATATGATTAAAATAGCAAACAAACAAACCTTTACAAATGACGCAACATCTGTAGAAAACAATGATCAAAGTCAATTTCGTCTAATGTCGTCTTATTCTTATAAATATTATTCTCATTGGTTCAATGATAAGACCTAAAATCTTTAACTTCCTATAGGCTTTTCAAACAAATACCGGCCAAGTGAGGAGGAAATACATCATTTTGAAAATTGCTAATGTCTAGCTAGCACGGTTCATGAGATATAGCCGGATGACAGACAGACAGACGGACAGTGGAGGTTGGTAATAGGGCCCCGTTGGCACCCTGCGGGTGCGAAACCCTAATAAATAACCAGCAGCCCATATATCAAGATTCAGAAGGCTTACTCTGTACACAACCGACTCTTCGTGAATTTTTAGGACTAATTTTTGGACAAGGCCATAGAAATCTTAGCAATATTATTCATCCACGTCATTTCATCAATGATATGATAAAACGTCGTTTCATCAGTGTTTTCAGGCAATGAAAACCTGCCGAAATGTCATTAGAATACGACGGTAAATTTCGCCTACATCTGTAAAGTTACAAAAGCTTTAACGGCAAATCGAGCCTACCACCAACCAAACCAGAAACCAGACGACCCCTGTTCGAGTCTTATCCGATTCTTTTTTCTCTTTTTAAGTTCATTTTTGAGAGTAGATCAAGAAAATCCATTGTTAATTCTTTATATACATCATTTTTATTACCGTTTAAATCAATAATGGCTGCAACCCTTTTTTATATCCCACTGCTGGGCACGGGTCTCTCACTATTACTGGGAAGGCCTGGAGCTTACTCCACCACGCTGCTCCAATGCGGGTTGGTTGAGATGCGGGGTACTGGCCAAACCGCTGTCGAATGTTTTCAAACCGCCCATAAGGCTTCCTACAAGGTTTAGCGACTGTTATCTATCGATAATAACTGGGACCGACGGCTCAACGTGCCCTCCGAAGCACAGAAACGCGCATGAAATCTAATGGTTTCCCATCTCACACACGACCGCGCCCGTTTGGCTTAGCTGCATAGCCCACTTGCGTTCTATGCTAGCTGCCGAACCATGCGCGCTTCGGGTATGAATCGGGCAGTTACCACCAACCAAACCAGAAACCAGACGACCCCTGTTTGAGTATTATCCGATTCTTTTTTCTCTTTTTAAGTTCATTTTTGAGAGTAGATCAAGAAAATAAATTGCTAATTCTTTGTATACATCATTTTTATTGCCGTTAAAATCAATAATAATGAAGTCAGTTGACTACATGCCATATAATATGATAAGTGACGTCACTAAACATTTTGTCATACAAAACATATGGGGATGTTACGTTTTGACGCTCATTAAAAGTATCTCAATTGACTTGGTACTTTAAAACCGGATTGTTTTTATCCGAATGAAGCTCGATTATTCAGGAACTTTACACTTTACGTCGGTTTCTAAAAGGACACTGATCAGAGAGATTCCCTTGGCGGATCTTTAAGAAGGGTTAAAAACAGAGTAAACAAAATTATGATAAAGTACGTGATACTATGCTATAAAAACCGCGAAGCTAAGCCAAAGGTGAATTTACGATATTTTGATAGAGGGGTGCAATATTACGGTTTCGTGAGCATAGCCCCGTTATTTCTGAATTCTGGGTTAATTAGCGGTATGATGGAAAGTATCGTCTTGCATCGCAGAAATTATAGGATTCTTTTTTTATAAAATGAAGCAACAAACTATATAATTCATATGAAATTTGATACTACGATAATTTTCAAGATATTAGATTGTGTGGTCAGTAACCGCGCTTTCTCGCTGAAAGGTTAATAATAATATTTCACGGTAGAAAGAGTGCAATAGCACACATTTAACTATTAATTTTATTAACGTACCTTAAGTACCTGCCGGGCCTGGTAATTTTCATTATGTCCCAAGTTTAAAGTAAACCCATAAAAGTTATTCGGTATTAAATTTCATTTGCATAAAATTTTCACTTACTTCTGTCGTTTTTATGATACTATTGACACCATGCACCCCACGGTTTTTTTACAGTAAAATACATTTTCTTCTTATTTTTCACCTTTTAGTTCGTATTTTCACAAAAGCGTGTTTTTAGTTTTTAAAATTTCGTAAAGACTACAAGCTACTTTTTTAGCCCGTGTGGCGCAATGGTTACTATGCCGCACTGCCAATCGGAGGGTCCTGGGTCCGATTCCCTGCGAAGCAGTAATTTGGATTATTATATTTCTTTTCTCAGTCAGGGTGTTTGTGTTTCTTTCTTTTTATTGTGTATCCATGGCACCCACGACACAGGGTATATCCACTTTACTGTGGGGCTATGAGTGTGAAACGTATTTTTTTTAATTACTTATAAATATTACTGAAAGAAAGGAAAAAAGCAATAACTAACGGCAAACATACTCGTTTAGTTTGGGCTCGAGATCGATGACGTCATTCGTTGCTACGAGTTGCTACGAGAAACGCTACGGCGCGGCGCTACAAGATTTATTTATTCACTGCTTGTCTCTACTATTCGTCTCTTCTTTTGAATTACGTGTGCCGTCGTGTTTATATATTTTATTTACTCAAGTAAAATAACGTTTCTTTGTTTTTTTTTTTTTTTTTTATTTGAATAATGGGCTCGGGCTATATCAGCCCAGGGTACTTCAACCTATAAAGATTGTTTGTACCCGTAGCCAGATTACAGATCACCGTCCAACCCGATAGCCTTGATAAAGGCTAGGATTTTATGGACGGTGATTTGTTTGGCTTCATCTGGCAGCAACACGTGCCTCCCAAGATGAACGCTACGCTTGTGGTTTAGCGCACCACAATTTAAAAGGAGGTGGCGTGGTGTCTCGCTCTCCTCCCCACAGTATCTGCACGTGTCGGTTGGACTTAGTCCTAAAAGCGACATATGTCTTCCGAGCTTACAGTGTCCAGTAAGGACTCTGGTTACCGTGCGGATATTCGTTCTGTTGAGCTTTAATAGCTCTTCAGCATAACTCCGATCATATCCTCGTATCAGAGCTTTGGAGTGGCTGTGCCCTGGTCCTTCAGTCCAGTCCCTCATCGCCTCCTCCCTGCACTGAGTGAGAATTTTTTGTCGGATGGTCGTTTTGGAAATACCACAGAATGGTTCAGGACCAAGCTGAGTCCCTTTTGCACCCTCACGTGCCAGGACATCAGCTTCCTCGTTTCCTTGTATGGATGAGTGTCCTGGAACCCATATCAAAAAGACTCTGTTTCTCGCAGCCAGTGCGTTGAGTCGCTCTATGCAGTTCCTGACCAGTTTCGAATTTACAGTGTACGAACTGATGGCCAAGAGTGCTGCCTGGCTGTCCGAAAAGATAAAGATGTTTCTGTTGACGTATCGTCTTTCAAGGTTTAGCTCTGCGCACTGTATAATGGCGAACACCTCCGCCTGAAAGACTGTGGCGTGGGCTCCTAGGTGTATGCTAAGCCTCGTTTTGGGCCTTTCACCGTAAACTCCACATCCTACGTCATGACCCATTTTAGATCCATCAGTATACCAAACCACACCGTTCAACCCTCCTGGCACCTGGCCATTAAGCCATTCGTTCCTGGTAGGCATCATTACCTGGTATAGTTTGGTAAAATTCCTCTCTGGTATCATGAAATCAGATACCATAGAAAATATTTCTTCCCTAAAGACTTGCTCTACTAGAGCTCGGAAAGATTGGGAAAGCCAGGGTCTGCACCCGCTGGAGCATAGTCTAACCACACTGGACTTTGCCTGAGCTCCTATATATATGTGCAGTGGTGGCATGTCCAGCATAGCATTCAGCGCCGCTCCTGGGCACGACGCCATGGCTCCTGTAGCGATGACACAGGCAGTTCTCTGTATCGCGTTTAATCTGTCGACGGTCGTTTTTTGCGAGGTTTTCTTGCTCCACACCACACATGCATAGGTCACAAGAGGCCTTATGATTGTGGTGTACAACCAGATGACAGCCTTGGGACTGATGCCCCATCTGGTCCCGACAAGTCGACAGCTTATCCCTAAGGCTATTTTAGCTCTTTGGATAATATTCTCAATATGTTGGTTCCACGTAAGTTTTTGGTCGAGTGTTACGCCCAAGTATTTAACCTCGGTGGAAAACGGTATAGTTTTCCCACTCAGACGTGGGGGCCTTAGTTTATCTAAGAGCCTCCTCCTTGTGAATGGGACTATTACTGTTTTGTCTGGATTGACTGATAGTTGGTTATTCCTACACCAGTCAGAGACAATGTTTAGCGCTTCCTGGAGTCTCGATGACAAAGTGTCTTGACAGAAACCTCTGACCACAATGACAAGGTCGTCGGCATATCCTTGCACATCAAAGCGTTTCTTGTTGAGAATCTCCAGTAGCTGATCTACCGTTAGGGACCACAAGAGGGGAGACAGGACCCCTCCCTGTGGGCATCCTCGGGTAGTTCTTAGTTCATATTTGTGTCCATGAAGGGTTAATTGTATAACCCTGGCCGAGAGCATTGACTTGATCCACGCAACAGAGGCATTCTCGACGCCTTTGGCCATCAAACCATTGACAATAGTTGATGTTTGCGTGTTGTCAAACGCTCCCTCGATATCTAGAAAAGCACATAGGGCGATCTGCTTGTCCTCTAGGGACCTTTCCAGGGCATCGGTGAGAGATACCAAAGCTGTTTCTGTGGATTTTCCCCTCTGGTAAGCATGCTGGTTGCTCTGCAGAGGGCGCTCCACCAGCGTAACGTCTCTTAAGTGCTGATCTAAGATTTTCTCCATCGTTTTTAATACGAATGAAGTAAGACTAATGGGTCTGAAGGACTTTGGCTGCGAAAAGTCCCTCTTACCCGTTTTGGGTATGTATGTAACAACAACCCTAGTCCAAGGTTCTGGTATTATTCCCCAGGCATAGCTTGCCCTGAAAATTTTTACCAGAATGGGTATTAGAACCTCTCCACCCTGCTGAAGCAGGGCTGGGAAGATTCCATCATCCCCAGCTGATTTAAATGGCTTAAAAGTGCTTAAAGCCCATCTTACTTTGCCGGGTCTGAAAATTTGTGCCGCCGTTTTCCAGACTTCACTCCTCGGTCTTCCCTGCGGGCACATCGGCAAGGCAATATCACATCCTTGCGTCGTTAGGTACGATCCGGGGAAGTGTGTTTTTGATAGCAGCTCCAAAGTTTCTTCCTCCGTAATCGTGTAGGTACCGTCTGGTTTCTTTAATAGTCCCAGTTCTGTTGGTGGAGATTTGGCTAGCAGTTTATGGAGTCTGGCAGCCTTGGGAATGCTAGACATTTCCGTTACGAAAGCATACCAGGATCTCCTTTTAGCCCTCCTTAGTTCGCAGTTATATTTATATATGGCCTCTTTGAACCTATCCCAGCCCCTAGGTCCTTTGGCCTTATTAAATAACTTGCGAGTGCGATTCCTTAAGCTTTCAAGCTTGGAGTTCCACCAGTGAACTTTTCTACCTGAATCCCTCGTTTTAAGTGGGCAGTTTTCCTCATAGGCTGTACGTACGCCGGTTGTGAGGATCGCCACTGCTTGTTCAAGGTCGGTAGGTGATTTGATACATTTAGGCATGTCCTTTCCCAGCTCACAGAGAGCATTCCTGTAACTTGGCCAGTCAGTGAGCTTTGGGTTTCTAAATGTCTCAGGCTTGTATGAAAATTCAGCCTTGATGTCGAATCTGATATGTCTGTGATCCGACATTGAGTTTTCCTCGCTGACTCTCCAGTGGCCGACTGATTTGGATAGTGCTTGCGTGGAAATGGTTATATCCAGTACCTCCTGCCTTGCTCTGGTGACAAAGGTTGGTGAGCATCCTATATTTAGTGTTTGGAGGCAGTTGGTTAAAAGGAAGTCATGTAATAACTCACCTCTGTTGTTGATGCCGCTGCTTCCCCAGATGGTGTGGTGGGCATTGGCATCAGCCCCGATGAGAAGCTCCTGGTCGTGTGTGCGTGCATATTCTGCTGCTCTCAGGAGTTCGTCCGCGGGGTTTTGGTTCTCTCCAGGAAGGTAGGCAGAACAAATTAGTACCTTGCCGTTCCCTTTGAGATGGACGGTTGCTGCAACCAGGTCGTCGGTACATAACTCTGGAACAGACAAAAAGTTAACTTTTTTATTAAAGATTATGCAGGCCCTAGGCCTTGCACCACTTGTGTTGTACAAGACTTTACCTGCGTTGCTCAGGCCGAGGACAGTGTTGCCCCTCAGCCACGGCTCCTGTACCAGGGCAACATCCAGGTCAGACTCGCGAAAGGTCTTCTCTAATACTGCAGATGCAGCCTTCGCGTGGTGTAAGTTGACCTGGATGAACTCCACCCTGGCACCCGTCTTTCTACGATCCCCGGCTTTGAGATCCGCCCCCTCGGCCCCGCTTCGGACGTTTGTGTCCTGGCCTGGGTCCGTGCCTGGGCAGATCCCTGTGTGAACCGGCGATCGGTCCTCCTTGGGCGGGCCTCGCAATTCTTCCTCCCCTGGTTCCCAAGGCGGGAAAGCCACGCCTGTTCCTGGGGGTGGCTGCAGCCGTTCGCCCAGTTGCACCTGGCTGCGTCGCCGCTGGGGCGTTGCTGCCCGGTGCAGCTGGCGGTGGCGGCTGGGAGGTTGTTGGTGCCTCCTGTCTAACAGCACCTAAGCCTCTAAAAAGGACTTTTTTGAAGCCGAGGCGGACTCTACAGTCCTGCGCTCTGATGGCTTCAACAGAATGGTCATCCAGAGCTATAGTGAGCGTGAGCCCAGCTTCTGTGACCTTACTGTTTAAGATCTTCCACAGCTCAGTGTTGAGTCCGTCGTTTTGCGATCGCAAAAGAGTGACCGCCAACGTCGGATCAACCGTTTCGGAGCTGGGAATGAATACCACACCAACCTTTGGCTTGGGCAGCTGTTCCTCCGCAATAAGCGAGAGGTTCGCCTCTGGCCATGGCTTTAGTGAGGAGATGTTTTGCTCAAGCCAACGTCTGGATTCCGTGTTTTCACACGAAATCAGCATCCAGCCGGGCTTATGTGAGCATCCACCAAATCTAGGCCCACTCCCTTTTCCGCCTGATGTTCTGGCAATGGCTACTAAAATAGCCTGGCGAACCTGAACCATTTGTTCGTCCGTCATCGGATCGCTGTTTTTGATTCCGATGCGGGAGGAGCCTAACACCTCACTATAGGTGGGTGCTGTTGTCGAGGAGTGCTGCATCGGCGTGGGCGCCTCATGCTGCACTCCTTGGGCTGCTGTGGAGGTTGAAGGGGCCTCCAACGATGGCACCTGGGTTATCGCCGCCGGTCCAGTCGCTACCCCTAAAGGCGCTGCCCGACCCGACGGAGACACCTTAGGCTCCTTGCGCTTCTGGCCCTTTGGGGACTCCTCTTCCGAACGGGGCCTTTTGACAGCCCGCAGACGGGGGATCTTCTCCACAATAAAATCGTAGGACCGTCGGCACAGATTGAGGGCCTCTTCAACGTCCACATTTTGGCCTAACAGGAACTTAAAGCGCTTCCGCGCAGCCCCTGATAGCCTTCGTTTAGTGGGTGGTTCGGCGTTATCGGACGGTCCGGGTGCTTTGCAGCCTCCGTGCCGACCGGCGTCCTCAACCGACCCACTACTGGTTCCTGGTGTTGGGGCACCTGAAGCGCCGCCCACCGAGGAGGTTGGTTCCTGGATACCCAGGACAGTGTTTATTTCTTTAATTATTTCCTCCATACACTGTATATATATAGCGTAGGAACTAAAAGGTCCGCTCCGGCAGAGCCCCGCATGCCGGAGTAAGGCTGAATACTCTCCGAGGTCGCCCGGTATCGGAGAGGGGACCGTTCGCAGCTAAGCTCCCCCTTAGCCATGCATCCATTGGCACGGTGCTCCCATACACCATGTAGATTGGGTCGGACTGTTCCCTACGTGGTAGGGCGTGAGTGCCGCCGTTGATCCCTGGTGGGGATTCATCCGCCGCCAACTCTTCTGTGTGCTCCAGCCAAAAACACACAGCACTACACCGGCCTCGCCTCCGAATCTCGGAGAAGCCCGATGCAGGGGTTTTTTACAGAGTTTCCTTCTCTGGTTGGGAGGTTGGCTCCCCAAAGTGTGGTGTGGTGTGTTGTGTCTGTATGATTAGTGCTTCTGTCTAGTGTCATTGAGTGGATAACATGGTGCGTTTGTGATTTGTGAAGTGTATCTGGATGAGTGATGCCTGTGTGTGGAGTGTATGTGGAATGCAAATCCAGACCCATAGGAGTGAATTTGCATGCCATTGCCCTCCCCATTTATCCGGACTTGGGACCGGCTCCTCAATGGCTATTCATAAAGGAATAACCACGGAGGAGGTAGGGTTTTCTTTGTTTTACGTTACGTTTTATTTTTACCTACTCATACTACATACTTATATGCTACTGCTTAACAACTGTTACTAGACAATCGTTATATACATTATATATTTGTGATGCATAGACTTATCTATATCTATATCTATTGCATATAATAAATCTGCAGCAAGTCGGTTTCTGTGCATTGAAGATATATATAATAAGATAAGATAAAACCCAAAACAATGATTTTTAGAATTCTTGTCTGTTTGTCTGTTCGTTTGTGCGTGCTAATCTCAGGAACGGCTTAACGTAGAAGGATGCGGTTTTTACTGATGTATTGGTATTTTTTTGGATTAACATTTAATGTTTGCTTTATTTAAATCGGTTCACAAATAAAAAAGTTACGTCCATTTCAAGAATTTATCGATCAGTGTTTGGAAGTATCGTTGTTGATTTATCGAAAACTTCAGTTAATGTATTGAAGTTTTATAATTTACAGTCCCTTAAATGATAACATGAAATTATAAATGAAAAGAAAAATAGATAATACATAGAAAAAAAACCAACATAAGATGAGCTGGCAATAATATGGTAAACTGTACGAAATAGGGTTCACGCTTTTTCGTACAGTTCCGACACGTCGACAATAATTAGTCAATATTTTAATCTATACATACATAAAGCTGAAGAGTTTGTTCGTTCGTTCATTCGTTCGTTTGTATGTTTGTTTGAACGCACTAATCTCAGGAACTACTGGTTCCAATTGAAAAATCTTTCTGTGTTGGATAGTCCACTTATCGGGGAAGGCTTTTTTTTTAAATAAACCGAACAAAAAGGCTAACGGGTCGCGTGGTTTTAAGCGATCACCGTCGCCTATGGAGACGGGCAACCCCATGGGAGCCACCAGAGGGCTTTAGGCTATATGTATAACATCATGATATGACTAATACCGAAGTCCACGCGGACGAAGTAGCGGGCGGCCACAAGTAATATAATATACTAGCGTATGCTATACAAAATCTTTGAAAGAATTATGTATCCTATCTGCCTGTACTCAGAAATGAGAGGAATTTCATCACGCTAACCAACTGCGGGTTGGCGCTACGATATGCCGTTATTTTTTAATGTAGGTATCTCTCTCAGATAGGCACAATGATGGAAAACATCATAATGATATAAGGCAAAGTTTTACTTTCCCGTGGAGCAGCGAAACACGCTCATTACTGTCTGAGTTGCGCGCCGGGTTTAAACTGGGTACCTTCGCGTCGAATATAATCACCACCCGGCTCGTCGCTACTTTTCGCAAGTCATAGCGACACTAATTCTGAAATATATTATACATCTACCTATTTCGGATCAAGCGCGGTCCCAGGAGTGGGCACAGGGGACATGACCCCATCCCAAAATCCATCAGTCAAGCGTAGATGAAAGGCGAAACAAGCCAATTTGGGACACCTCTGTCCCCCAAATTTCTTAGTGACACCCCCCCCCCCAATTTCTAGGTGACCCCCTTCCCCAAATGAAAGACTGCGACCGCGCCTGTTTCGGATCAAAAGGTGTATTTACGTCTCAAACCAAAGGCTTACAAAAATGGCGTACCTATCGATTTACAACCGGTGTATCTAATTCCTAAGAGTTTTCCAATAAGGGAACCTTTTGTGAAATACGTAAGAAATATAAAGTGGAAGGGTTGAACAAGTTTGAACAAGAATACATAAAACATGTTCGAGCTCTTATACAGCAATTTAGACGTAAATAGCCCTGCGTCCTTGAAGTGGAGGGCGAAGGGGATCAGATTTCACTTACTTGAGATAAGTAGCCACTTAGGGTGAGGTTCTCATTACATTACCTCATAATTGATATGTATCGATCGTCGATGACTTATACTATGTTGGTTTGGAGAATAACCTTATCTTAATATATACTAGCTTTTGCCCGCGACTTCGTCCGCGTGTACTTTAGTTATCAGGGCATATGTTTTAATTAACCCCCGTTATAATTGATGTGTGTCTGTGAGGATAGCAAAGTAAAAGTTGCAGTTGAAAGGAAGTATTGTAGTGGCATCGAAGCGAGGGCAGTGAATGTCCTCTTGGCGGCACTTATTGGATCTGTCGAAGCCGTTCGCGAGACCGTTATGTAATTGCGCAGTAGGCTAAATATAAACCTAGATTGCAATAGTTGCAGCATGAATATTGATCTTTCAAATGTAAGAATGTAATTTTTCTTCAATAAGTTCCTGTTAAAATGAGAAGTTGAATAAAAGTAACTGTGTATTAACTGTGATTCTATTGTATTCCAGGAGCAGTTGTCAGTAAGACTAACATAAGGCCACCACCAGTCTCCGGAGTAACAGCGAAACTGCGTACGATCTCAGACAAGTTAACCTATGCTTGACAATTAACTGCATGCATACTCGTCTGCTACTCCAATCAAATAAAATAAAACATACGAGTACTCTCCTCCAACATTAATCCATAAAAAGGAAAGCATGAACAAAGCACTGTCATGCAAAAAATGAAAAATTAAGAAGATATGAAAAACTATAAATGAAGGAAACTTAGCTATTGCAACAGTTATTTTTATTATTTTCAGAAGTATGTAATGCAGTTGTGTTGTTAAGACGATACAGTGAAACCTCCTACAGTAAAATATATCTTTAAAACTGCTAAAATCTAAAAGCTATCCTTATTTATATTTTTCTTAAGTACTCAATACATTCATCAATGAATATTTAGTTTTTGAATACGCCTGTTTGACGTGTTTAGTGATATAAACTAATTTTAGGTATATAAATCCAAGACCAAAAGCTGCAATGTATTCACTTATTTACCAAAAATTCTATATTATTTTGAAATTTTGTCTTTCTTTTAACTAAATTCTTGCAATTTTCTTTTAAAATTTAATGTATGATAGCTTAGGTGCGTTTTATTGTTTCCCTTGAGGTTAAGCATCAATTCATTAAATTAAAATAAAACAAGGCGTAAAATAGGGTACTTATGTTATTTCAACTTTTAAGTTAATTTTATATTTGAAGATTATTAACATCGATCTGTTAGAAGCATTCTCATTTTGCGTACATAATCATAGAAAAGAAGTCAATATTTTAGCATTTTATGCAACCAAATGGCAAGCATAATTAAATTATAAATTATTAGTCTAGCTATTCAAAGGGGGAACGCTGCCAGTATCTTCGGAACCTTGCCTAAAGGGACTCCTTTTAATACTATATTTTAATTATTATATTTTTAAGGCTTTTTTTACGTGTATATATTAATATAGTATAATGTTATGTTTATGTTTAAGTTGATTATTGTTGAAAATAAAATTAGAACTTTCAATTAAGTATTTCAATAAGACGAGCACCAAAATCTGTCAAATTAAAAACTAGGAACAGACAAAAAGGGTCTCCTACGTTCTAAAATTAACACCCACCCTATACAGAATGTACCTACTCATAAATTGTGCCTTTCCTTAATTGTTGCGTTCGCTGTTATATTTAACTATAGACGGTCCAACACATAGGTACTCCTACTAGTCCAACATTACCACCCATGTTAGTGCGCTATTTTAAGAGGATCATAAAGTTATCGAGTTTTCCACCGATTTTCTTAACGGCTAACCAATTTAGAGCAAAGACGGACGCCCTCGAGCACTGTCATGTTATACGATAGATATCCTATTTCACGAAATCCAATCAACTCTGGTTGTAGCAGTGATGTGTACTGACTAGAGCGCATGTGTGCGTAAAATTGGAAATCGGAAAATACAAAAATCTTAAAAACTATTAATTCACTACGGACAACTTTTGTTATCATGCTGACTATACTGAGAGGTAACGCACACTAAAACAGTGCACATGTGCATGCCTCACGACAATCGTAGCCGAACGGACTTAGTCACATGGAACAACTATAGTACCTACTGTCGTTGCTGACGACTAGATGGATAAATTCTTAAAGATAATAATTATGTACTTCGGTCCGATTCCAGGCGAACCAGAAATTTGAATAAGTTTAAATTTCTGTTCTCGGTTTGGGTGTTTGTGTTTCTGTCTCTGTGTGTATCCACGGTACCCAAGACACTGCTTAATACTATTGTAATAGTTGTGTGGCAAGGGGTGAAACAAGACGATTAACGAGGGCGAGAGGTGACTGCCCGAGCGAAGCGAGAGCGAGCGAGCGAGCTTAAGTTCTCACTGTAAGACAACTTTTTATCCAATACATCACATTAAAACAGCATAAAAAATTAGTTTACAATTCGTCTATTTCAGCTAAACGTAGAAGTAATTTGGTCTGTGAACGACCAATATGTAATACCTCATTTATTCACAAATTCCAATTCTTTTTAGGCCACTCACACAAAAGCACTTTCATGTTGCGACGGACTGCGACGTTAAAGTTACAAAGCGTTGTGTAATATGTCTTTCACAGACAATACACACTCGTAAATATGCAAGTGTTACACGTTCCAGCTTTGAATAATCGACATATTATCTGTATAAAATTTAAAACTTTTTGTATTATTGTTGGTGGTAGAACCAAATAAGGCTTGCACATAATCTTTTACACTTTCGGTCTGTCGTCCTGTCCTTTGTAATTAATTATAAATCAACATAAATATTTCTCTACCGATGTTCACAAACCTGCTTTTCCTAGTGTCTGAGATAATTTCAAATAATAAAAAAGAAAATCGGAAATCCCTTTCAATTTGTAAGATTAATGTTACAATTGATTAATCTTTTTTAATGAAATCGTTGACCGCTCCTCTGGAAAGGTCGAGGGCTCTGAAGGATACCATTCAGCGCTTGGAGCTATTTTCATCCAACATTATTAACTACGGACAAGGGTTAATCTGCAGTGACGTCAGAGGCTACGTCACACATCCTGTTACGTTTATCCACTTCATAAATATTGACGCAGACAGAATACTGTAATAATAACACCTAGGTCTTATACAGACGCAACATAGGTTTTATCTATATTTTTAATGGAGTCACAGACGAGCGTACAGATCACGTGGTATTAAGTGGTTGCTACAGCCGACGGTCATCTACAATCTACATACTACTTCAAGCAAGCCCTTCAACTGTCTTGCTTGAAATGGAATGCCCTTGCTGTACATATCCGAAGGCTAATGGTCGCGTAAGTCTATCCCAGGATTTGGTTTTCTACACACGGGCTTTATCAGAAGACAAGTTTGACAATACTAATAATTGCATGTCGATCTACATATAATTACCAAATTTAATGATTACAATCCGTTTTAGGACTACCAAGTCAATTGAGATACTTTTAATGAGCTGTCAAAACGTGACATCCCCATACATTTTGTATGAGAAAATGATACGTGACGTCACTTATCATATATAGTCAATTGACTTCATTATTATTGATTTAAGCGGTAATAAAAATCAAGTATAAAAAAGAATTAACAATTATATTGCTTTCCAAGCGTGATTTAGTGCAACCTTTTTAAGGTGAGGATTTTGAATTTTTTTGTGCATAGTGTCCAAGACCCTATTGAGGAATTAGAGATTAATGACATTAAGCTTCTTAAATTATATTGCAATGAGGAGAGACCCGTGCCCAGCAGTGGGACGCAAAAAGGGTTGCAGCCATTGCATAGTTAGTTGGCATGCATGGAAGTTAGTCAGCGGCGGCTGACGTAGAAAGACGGTAACACAACTAAGCCAGTCGGGCGCGGTCGGGTGTGATATGGGACCAGGAGTAGCAAATTGTCATGTGCGTTTCCTTGCTTCGGAGGGCACGTTAATCCGTCGGTCCCGGTTATTTTCGATAGACATTAAACCTTTTTACATTGCATTGAAACAACATGGTAGAATAAGCTCTAAGGCTCCTCAATAATGAGGACAGCCCGTGTCCAATCCCTGTAACTTCGGGAATCCCTTGCGGGGTATCCCTTGCCTGATCGTAAAAGGTGACTAAAAGGGGGCTTCCGGGGTTGTGGGTGGTGAGAGTGGGATCTCGATCCGTCCAGAGAGCAGCCCCGGAAAGGACGGCGGTGTGTGCGTGGCCGCATTCAGCCGTAAGCATCGGAAAGTGCAGGAGAGCACATCACATCTGCTCCCCCGAAGACGGGCCCATTCTGGTGGCGTGGAGAACACCGGTGCGTTCAACTGGAGATCCCGGAGTCCTCCCCAAGCGCAGAGACAGGTCACCAAGGGGGTTTTAGTACCGTTTTAGTGCAATACAAATCCCACATAACCCGGTATCCTCTCCCATGGTGCCAGGTACCTTTTGAAGGTTTCCCCCCGATACAAAAAAGCCCCTGTCCAGCAGTGGGACGCAAAATGGGTACAGCTTGTTAATTAGTTACAGCTTACAGCACGGCCTAATAAAATCCTTTTAAAAATAATCTCACTGCCTTTTATTTAGCAAGAGCTAAAACTGCTATTGGCAGCTTTAATCTACGAAAATTGCGCACGATATTAAAACCTGCGGTACCGAGATTACTTGTAAAGCGTCTCGAATACAAATATTTGACTCCCAAGTCCCTTTGTAGCGAACATTCATCTCAACAAAAAATGTAAGCACCAAACGGCTGTATAAAAATACTCATTTTCATGTTGCTTATTGTAAACAAAGCTCAACTCAAGAAAGAATGTTGGGGCATTTAAAATTATTTTAATTTTAGTAGCTAAGTAGAAAGCATGCATAATAAGATGGATCACAAAACTTAATATAGGTTTATGGTATTTACATAATATGTTGGTAAAGATAGAGTTGGTTGGTGGAAGCGCGCATAGCTCGACGACTAGCGTAGAACGCAAGCGGTCTATGCAGCTAAGCCAAACGGGCGCGGTCGGGTGGGAGATGGGTGACTGCTAGTGGCAAACAATTTTATGCGCGTTTCCGTGCTTCGGAGGGCACCTTAAGCCGTCGGTCCGGTTGTTGTCGATAGACAACAGTCGATAAACCTTGTAGGAAGGCATTTGGACGGTTTGAAAACATCCGACAGCGGGTTGGCCACTAACTCGGATCTCCACCAACCCGCATAGGAGCAGCGTGGTGGAGTAAGCTCCAGGCCTCCCCAACAAGGGGGAGAGACCCGTGCCCAGCAGTGGGTCGCAAAAAGGGTTGCAGCCAAAGATAGAGTTTATGGTCTAAAATAAATAATTTTATAACTATAATTTTATAGCTTAGCTGTCAGCTGTCAAATAGCTAACAATACGCTTTAGAGTAAATCGTAAATTAAAAATATAAAACCCCAACAATTTATATGTAATACGTTATAATATCAATATATAGTAAAAGTTCTAAACGTGAAAGTGTTATCTAGTGTGAATATTGCGTAAAACATAAGAAAACTTTGCGTAAAATCAGTGACTGTTTAGTGCGTCAAAGTTAAATAAAACGGACATTAACATAGTGTAACGTTATTTACGGACATTAATTACAAAATTATAGTGCTGTATTACGTTTTTCCAACTGCTTTATAACAAAAATCAAGTAAATATTAATGATATTGTGATTAATTCAACAATTGTATAATTTGTTACCAAAGCGAGGGTGTGCGCAAAATCATAATTGTCATACGTGAATTCCATAGACGTCTTAGGATACTGTTGCTTAGTTAATGTCAAGGTTATATTTGTTTTCAAAACGATCAGCTGACGTTCGATCCTTTCAATAGTGCTTATCAAGTGTTAGTTTTTTTGACCTTTTCGATTCTTATCAATAATAGAATATAATAAATAACAGAATAAAACAAATAAATAATACTTATTATATAAAATTTTCAAAAGTTATTATAAAAATTAAATAAGTCACTAAATATTGATACGAATAAAATATTAGACGCAAATAAAAAGTTAAATTATTACAAATCATTTACGTCACGTGCATTGCCCAACATTACTCAATTTCTTATCAAAGAAATTCGCAGACTAGTGTTGGAAGACACCGCACAGATCTGAGACAGCGCCTTATAGTTGTCACTAGCAGTAACATCAGCGTGACTGAAACTATTAATGATTTTGTAATACACCTATTTCATAAAATTTCAATAGTTAGTCTTTGTTAATTGATACACTTTTTAAATACTGCTTTTTTATATTAAGTAATAATAAAAGATGAGTTCAGAAAACGTAACTGTAAGAAAACTGCAAAGATCAAGTTCATTGCACGATATACACAATATGTCAATTTCAGAATCGGATATCTTAGATCAAACAGTGATAAGCTTACCTAACACATCACTGGAAGAGAGTCAACACATAGTACAGGAGCTGACATTAAAAATAGATCAGCTAACCGTAGAGTCGCAAAGCGCCCACAAAGAAATTGAGAACCTTAATTTAGAAAATACATCTTTAAAAAATGAAGTCGAAAACTCAAAAAAAATCATAGAAATATATAAATAGGTAACTCAGCAAGAGGGAAATTGCACTACTCCGTTATCTATGACAAAGCGAAAAAAACAAAAAACATCCGCAAACAATAGTCCCAAAACAAAAGAATCGTGTGAAAATTTTTGTTCGGCACTAACTACCCCTATTAACGGCACCCCAGATCCTAAACAAAAAACAAACACCCAATCGCAAATAAAAGTTCCTACACTAACGTGTCAATTAAATAAAACAACAGTAAACAGGAGAATTGAAACAAACAGTATTCATTCTGCTACGATAAATAAAAAGTTACAAACTTCTAGCTCGTCCCATACTAAAAATGAAAAAAATGGCGAATCTAGCCAGTCAACCATATCAATAGACAACAAGTCTCCTATGGAATCAAGTAAAAATTCTCCGGTCCAAAAACAAAATAATCAAATCATAACTAAAACTCAACCAATTAGCACACATGAAATAAAAAATAAAGTCCTAGTACTTGCAGACCAACAGGGCCGCAATATTCAAAATACATTACAAAAATTACTCGGTCTGAAATATAATGTCACATGTTTTTGGAAACCGGGGGCGCAAATGCAAGAAGTAATGAACAGTATAAATAATGAGTTAGCCAACCTAACTAAAAATGATTACGTCATTATAATCGGGGGGACAAACGACACTAACCCCTATAAATTCAACCTAAACATAAATAACTGGCTTCAAAATAAAAATCACACTAATATCATATTTTGCGAAGTCCCGTACAATAAATATCTAAATGAACAAAAATTAAACTACGACCTAAGATTCGCATGCACCAAATTAGACTATGCACACTTTTTAGATTTAGATTACAGTAGGTATATACCGAAGGGAACTTCATGTACCACTAATATATGTAGGCTTTTACTTAGACAAATTTTACACATTGATTATAAGACTAGGTATTTAACATTTAATCACAGAAATAAGGGCAATGCGATTGTAAAACGAAGTGACAACAGTACACAAACAGAGTGTCCTCATAGTAATTGCAGTTTTAAATTAGATAAGCAAACTCAGACAGAGGACCATGAAAGTCGTGAGTCGTTTTTTCGTGTATCATAATATTAATATTATACATCAAAATATAAATGGCTTAATAACAAAATCTGACGAGTTAGTAGTATCATTAAATAATTTATATCTCAAAAAAATATCAATCGACGTTCTTTGCATTACAGAGCATAATATGATTCGATCGGATATAGAATTTCTTAATATTCCAAATTTCACCCTCATATCCTATAGCTTGAGAAGTAACAGAAATGGTGGATCTTGCATTCTTGTTCGCAACGAACATAAATGTCGAAGTGTACAAGAAATTGAAAAATTTAATATAACGAACATTATAGAATGCTGTGCCACAGAACTAATTGAGCACAACATAATAATTATTTGCATATACAGGGCACCAAAGAACAAAATAGATGTAATGGAAAATTTTTTTAGCAAACTCAATGGCATTCTTAATAGACTGTGCTATAAAAATAAAAAAATTGTTGTATGTGGCGACTTTAATATAGATATACTTAAAGATAATAGGACATCAATAGAGTTTAAAAGTATTTTAGAGAGTTATAATCTTAAACTGTGCATCAACACACCAACACGATTAATTAGCAAAACATGTATAGATAATATTGCCCATAACATACAAGGCTCCAAGTCTAATGTCGTCGAACTTGCCTTATCGGATCATACAGCTCAAATTTTAAAATGTCCAGTTAAAAAAAGTTATTTTGAAAAGCATTGGTACACTTACAAGAGAGACTTTAGTACTGAAAATGTTAATAAATTTATAGAATGCTTAAGAAATTTGAAATTTCAAGAAGTTTATACATGCAGTGATACCAATGATGCTTTTAAGATATTTCATGAATTATTTGTATTATTTTACAACTTGTGTTTTCCTGTTCTAAAAGTAAAAATGTTTATTAGAAAACGTCCTAGATGGCTTTCTAAAGGTATAAGAAAGTGTTCTAAAATTAAAAGAAGTCTATTATGGGAATATAGGAAATCTCGCGACCAACTAGCAAAAAATAAGTTTAATGCGTATTCGAAAAAATTAAAGGCTATTATCAAGTTAACCCAAAAATCTCAAAATGATTATTACATTAAAAACGCACAAAATAAAACAAAGGCCACATGGAAAATTATCAATAATAATACTAGTAACATTCCTAAGAAAAGTATTAATAAAATAAAAATAGGCAACCACATAGAAACAGACCCAGAAAACATTGCTAAGGAGTTTAATGATTTTTTCTTAAAACAAGTTGAAGAATTGAGCGACAGTAATATTCGAACCACCAAATATAATATTAACTACAAAAATTCTAACTCTATTTTCCTACGGCCTACAACAAGCGACGAAGTAATTAAAGTAATTAAGGGTCTAAAAAACACAAATAGTACAGGTTACGATGAGATATGCACAAACATAGTAAAACAGGTATCTAATATAATTGCACCCGTTTTAGCGTATATTATTAATTTGAGTATTGAGAACGGTATATTTCCCGACAGATTAAAAATAACTATTATTAAACCACTTTTTAAAAAACAAAACGAACAAGATATGGCGTGCTATAGGCCTATAGCACTCATACCAATTTTTTCTAAAGTATTTGAGAAAATTCTATATAATAACTTATACTCATATTTTGAAAAATTTTCAATTCTAGCTGACGAACAAATAGGTTTTCGCAAAAATAAATCAATTAATTTAGCGATATATAATTTTTTGCAACAAGTGATGTCTACGTTAGATAAGAAAAAACAAATCTCAGCTCTGTATATGGATATGACTAGGGCATTTGACTTTGTAGATCATGCGCTATTAATAGATAAATTAGAGAAATACGGCATTAGAGATAATGCTTTACAATGGATAAAATCTTATTTAAGTAACAGAAAACAAATAACTGAAATAAAAAGAGTTGACAATAAAACAAAAACGGAGGAAAAGTACTTATCTGATCCCAGGGATGTAGTATACGGGGTACCTCAAGGCAGTATCCTTGGTCCGTTGCTTTTTTTAATCTATATTAATGATTTTCCAAAAGTCATTGAGCAACCAATGGTTCTCTTTGCTGATGACAGTACAGTTATATTTCCAAATGATAATCCAGATACATATGAAATTAATATAAACAATGCCCTAGAATCATTAGTAGATTGGTTAAATAACAATAATCTTAAAATAAACATTGAAAAAACAAATATAATGACATTTAAAAATCGTGTATCTTATGGGAGATCTGTAAATATTAATTATAGAGGTAAAACCATATCCGAAACAGAAAGTATAAAATTTTTAGGCTTGTATATTGATAATAAACTCACATGGAGATTACACATTGAACATGTATGTAAAAAACTTAACAAATTCTCTTTTGCTCTTTACAAATTGTCAAAAATAGTAAATAAATCAGCGGTATTAAGCGCGTATCATGCGTATGTTGGTGCAACTCTTAGGTATGGTCTTGTATTTTGGGGTAATGCAACGGGTATTGAAACAGTTTTCAAAGCGCAAAAAAAATGTATTCGGTCAATGTGTCGACTGCGGCAAACAGACACATGCAAGCCACACTACCAAACTCTAAAGATATTGACGCTCCCTTCGTTATATATCTATGAAATATGTGTAATGGTTAAAAACGACATTTCTAAATACAACACGTTAAACTCAAAAAGACATAAAAATAAACTATGTGCAATAGCCTCTAAAACTAAACAATATCACAATAGCGTCTTTTGCATGGGACCAAAAATATACAATAATCTACCGGACTTTCTTACAATAAAAACTAATAACGAATTCAAAAGAGAACTCAAAACATATTTAATTAAAAAAGCGTACTATTCGGTCACTGAGTTTATAAACGATAAATAATAATAAAAAACATAAAATAATATAAACCAAAAAATAAAATTACATAATAAATAATTTTGTCCGCGGCATAAAAACCTGGGAGGTTTTTTTTCCGCCAGCTTTTTTTCCTCTCAGTGTATAAAAACCCATCCTGGTGGGTGCCCCAAGCTGATGACGGCAAACCTCGTATGGTTCAAATAAAATAAATCATTATAAAAAGCACAAAATTGGGTTTACGTCTAATTAATTAAAACTATACAAAATTAAATGTAATACTACATACTTTAATGTTTCTTATGTAATCTTTAATAGTAATTTTAGAATTTAAGTTTAAATTAAGTCATTAAATTTAATTAGTTTATCAAATTAAATTAAAATTTGTACACCCTAAGGGGTAAATATGGAGTTCTAAATATTTTGTAAAACCTTTTTTTTTTCACCCATATTTGTGCAAATAAAATATTTCATTTCATTTCATTTCATTTCTATCATAGAACCCACACGTCAGGCTTGTTTAATACATTCTTAAAACAAAAAAATAATCCTTATTGTTTAATTTTTATTTATTCCGCAAAAAGTTTTTTTATGAAATAGCAGTCGAGTACGCAGAACGGGTCATAATCTAATTATCTATACATATAATAAAACTGTAAGCAGGGTCAATTCTGTACATGGCATATAAATTTAAAAAAATACTTCTAGGGGTCTTTTTATAAGTAACAGAAGCTAAAAATATAAGTTTTGAAATTTTTGTCTGTCTGTCTGTCTGTTGTTAGCTTTTCACGCAAAAACTACTGGACCGATTTTGATGAAACTTTTTTTGTTTTATATATATTAGGCCTCGCTAACATTTAGGCTATAGAAAATTTTAAAAATCACCCTTTAAGGGTGTGAAATGAGGGATGAAAGTTTGTATGGAAAACTTGGTTTTTTTCAATAGATTTTCTTGAAATTTGGTATAAGTATTTTGTAACCAAAATAAAACAATACGTGTTTCAGCATTTTCCGAAATTCATCCTTTAAATGTCAATTTTCTTTGAAACTCTTTGAAAATTGAGTGTCGAGAATTGATGTACAGAATATTTTTGTGCAGAGTATTTTACTTATAATTTTGTATTTGTAATCTTTACTAACATAGTGAGAAACATATTCAAGCTTTTTTCAAAACTACCCCTCAATAGCAAATAAAATGGATTCGAAAGTTTTTATCTCAAGCGTACAATAATTAACCTTAACTTAATATTTCATTTTCAAATTCGTTTCCCTTCTTTGAATGATGTGTTTACAGCGAACTTTACATGACAGGGCTCCGTTGAGTTAGTTGCTCAGCTTATTAGTCTTCTTTTGGGGTGAAAGATTATGAACAGGCTGCAGATGAAACGACTGTTATTGCTACATTATATCAGGCTACAACCTTTTCAGCGTTGCACTGCTGGGCATGGAGCTCTCCCAATATTGAGGAAGCCTCAAGCTCCAACGAACCGAAATCCAAATCTTACAACCTCAATACATCCAGCATTAAGGTGGTAAGATACTGAATCTAAACCTTCATACAGAATGTACAAAGCCTACAACGAAACAAAACGAGACTACTGCAGACATCTAGGTGACGAATAGTTAAACTTTTAGTGAACCTACTGTTAATCTCAATATCTACCTATTTGTTAATTTGACATTCGATTTATCTACCACAAAGTTTACATGTCATACGGTAGATGGCGTTATTGAGAAATATTCATTTCTTCTACAAAGTGAATCGATGGATATAATTTCAAATAAAAGCCTAAAGTCTAATAAAAGTAAGTACATAGTGTAAAAAAAATAACGTTTCACACTTATAGCCTCACAGTAGGGTAGATATACCCTGTGTCGTGGGTGCCATGAACACACACAGAGACAGAAACACAACCACCCAGACCGAGAACAGAAATTTAAACTCATCATTGAAATTTCTGTTTCGCCGGGGTTCGAACCCGGGACCCTTCGATTTGCAGTTTGGCATGGTAAACATTGCGCCACGCAGGTTGTCCCGTCGTTAGCAGTCCTTACTGTTTTTGGTTTGAAGAATTTAGAAACAATACCTACCAATATAGGTGTCTTCTGAACATATGAACATTGTATTATAAGTGATTTCACTATATGTAAGAATAATCTACCTACTACTTATTCAATGCAAATAAATAATATTTTATCCTTTTATGCAAGTCTTTATTCACGCGGACGACGTCGCGGGCACAGCTAGTAATTAATAAAAAAATATATAAAAAATCGGGAACCGGGTAGAAACGGGTGACCAGGTTCCGACTACCCCTAGAACCGGGTATGCAAAATCTAGAATCGGACTCGGTTTTGCGTGCCCTTTTTTGGTATCGGGGGGGGAACCTTCAAAAGGTACCCGGCACCTTGGGAGAGGGTACCGGGTTATGTGGGATTTGACCGCACTAAAACCCCCTCGGTGGCCTGCCTTTGCGCTTGGGGAGGACTCCGGGATCTCGAGCGGAACGCACCGGTGTCCAGTAGCATCATTGCGACATGAAAGAAGAATAAACAAACAAGCACTACTACGACCTGTGTAGCACAAAGGTTACCTTGCCGGACTTCCAATCGGAGGTCCCGGATGCCAATACCGGCGAAGCAGAGATTAAAATGATAAGTTATTTATTATATTAGATTTGCGTTTTTGTGTTCATGTCTGTGTGTGTACCTGTGTGTCCATGTACCCACGACACGACACAGAGCTTACCTAACTACTGTGGGGCTGTGAGTATGAGCGAGACAAATCGTACATTCTGCTGATCCAGTGGTTTACCTTTACACAGGCCGCGTGATTTTAAATCGACACATAGATTATTTATAATCTATATATCTATCTATCTGTATATATAAAAGAGAAAGTGTGTATGTATGTTCCTTATAGACTCCGAAACGGCTGGACCGATTTCAATGAAATTCTCGGAGAATCTTCAGATTGGTCCAAGGAGTAATCCTGTAAAGTTTGGTTCACTTCATGCTAATGATTCTTTCTAACGCGGGTGAAACCGTGGGGCACAGCTAGTGATTAATAAATTCTCACGAGATGCGCGTTTTCTTTTGTCAAATTGTGATAACACTACAAAGAAAATATTTTTCGGGAATTTCCATTAATTTTCATATACATTAATCCATCTAACCCCCCGCGCGTGTCGTGACAAGTGGACGTTATTTACACACTCCTACTTAAAAAAATCGTTAATAATGGAAAGTGAAGCTGAAACGCTTAAAAGTGCTGTTCGCGACCTTACTAAAACTGTGTTCGATCTTCAGGCAAAGGTTTCATCGCTGGAACTGACTATTCTTGAACAAAATAAGATGATAAATAAACTACTCAGTGTTTGTGACAGTTATCGCCATTCTGAACGTCATACAAACAACGAAGCAGTAGAGGGTAGTCGTGTCCCGCAAGTATCGGAGCAGTCTCGGCAGCCAATGTCAAGAGCGCGAGATCGGCCGAATCCGGCAATCTCCGGAGCGGTTCGGCAAAGTAAACAATCTTCCGCCACTGCCGAACTCATGACAGCCGAACCTGCCCGAGTATTGACATCTACCAATTGCGCATCGCCTTCACCGAGTATGTCACACAGGCGGGAAAATTTGAACATCGCACAATCGTCGCTTCAAACTCCGCGGGATGTAACTGAAAATTTTGCATCCACCGCTGACCCAAAATTAGACGAAAACGAATGGGTCAATGTAAAGCCAAGACGTTTACAGCGAGGGCAGGCTGGAATTATGGTAATGGGCAGCGGAAATGACAGCGAAACCAACGTAAAATCCAGAAAGACCAGCCCCATAAATAGAGGACTAAATACATCCGTTCTCAAAATAAAAGCTGTTGAACGAAGGAAGTATTTTCATATATGGCGATTAGTGAAAGAAACTACAGAACAAAGTTTAATAGAATATGTACGCGAATTATTGGGGGGAGATAGCTACGTACAGGTGGACAAATTAAATCATAAAATGGAGAAGGGATACTCGTCATTTAAAATCTGCGTATCCGAGGATAATTTCCCTAAATTGTTCAACCCTAATGTGTGGCCAAAAAATGCTGAGTATAGCGAATGGGTGTTTTTTCGCAAAAACTCCCACAAAGATAAGTAACACATTTATAGGCATCTTATATCAAAACGTGAGAGGCCTTAGAACAAAATTGACGGACTTTTTATCATTATTAGAATGCTCGACTGCTGATCTGTTCGCAATAACCGAGACTGGTTGCAACGAGTCGATCCAGGACGCCGAAGTTACGTTGCCTGGCTACTCCATTCTACGGTGCGACCGAGCTGATGGAAGGAAACAGGGTGGCGTTATGCTGGTGGCCGCACCGCGTTTCGAGTTACGGCAAGTACCGTCGCCTAAAGACATTGATATAAACTTGCACAGCTTTGAATTCATTTGCGCATCTGTTTATATTCATAACCGGTTTCTACTTACATGTTGTGTCGTTTATATCCCACCGCAGACTGCAGAAGACGAGTACATCATTATGCTTGAACTTCTTGAGAGTGTATGTGTGAAATATAAAAATAATGTATTAATTTTAGGAGATTTCAATTTATACTCGAGTAATAATGCTGTTTGTAATTATTTTGAATATTTTGTTTCGTTCTGTGGACTCATTCAGTGTAACAAAATTCCAAACTGCAATGGGAGACAGCTCGACCTAGTGCTAAGCGCGCGGGGTGCGGTGGAGGTGGCGGCGGCCGACGAGGCGCTGCAGCCCGTGGACGCGTACCACCCGCCGCTCGCCATCACCGTCACCGCGTCCCCCGCGCCCTCTGCCTACCTGAACGTGAATTCCACTTACAATGATAAAGATCCATGGGAGGTATCGTTTAGGCATTGGAATTTTTATAAAGCAGATCTGAATTTATTATATCATTCAATAATGAATATAGACTGGAGCAGAATTTATTCAATGAATGATCCTGATTCCGTAATTAACTTCTTCTACGACATGATTAATAAAGTTCTCGATGACTGTGTACCTCTCAAAACTGTAAAATCTGGGAACAATAGATACATTTACCCACCATGGTACACTTCGCAACTTATTAGAAATATACAAATGAAATATAATTTGCATAAAAAGTTTAAAGAAAGTAAGTCAAGGAGCGATTACGACGAGTTCGCTAGGTATAGGGCCAAAGTGAAGGTGGAAATCGCTTTGGCTCACGATCAATATCGAGATCGCGTACAAAACCATCTAGCTAGGGATCCCAAAGCTTTTTGGTATTACATAAGGTCGAAAAGAAGTACCTCACGTTCAGGTAAGTTACTTGAAAACGGGCGGACGCTTTCGAATCAAGAATGTGCGAAAAAATTCGCGGACTTCTTTTATTCCGTGTACAACACGGAGCCGGCGCGGCTCGACGTATCGGCGAGCGGCGCGTCAGCTCACGCGGCGGCGGGCGGCGCAGCGCGCGTGCACCTGCAGCAGCTGAGCGCTGCGGAGGTGAGTCGCGCGCTGCGGCGGCTTCCGGCGAAGCACTCTGTAGGACCGGACGGTATTCCACCTTTCGTCTTCAAGGATTGTCGCATTGTATTGGAGGCGCCACTGTTGCATTTATATAATGTTTGCCTTGCGACTGCATCATTTCCCGATAGGTGGAAAATTACCCGTGTAGTACCGATACCCAAGAGCCCCGGGGGCTCGGAGCCGAGCGACTATAGACCTGTCGCTCTTTTAAGCACGCCGGCTAAAATATTCGAGTCTGCCATCCACCATTCGTTGTACGAGCAGGTTAGGAGTCAGCTATCCGAAGCGCAGCACGGCTTTCGTCCGGGTCGAGGGACGACGGGTAATTTACTGCATTTGATGTCAAAAGCGGTGCCTATAATAGATGCCGGGAAACAGTTAGACGTTGCCTATTTCGACTTCCGGAAGGCGTTCGACACAGTTGATGGTGATGTTCTGCTAGCAAAGTTGGCAAGGGTGGGCTGTACGCAACATACGCTTACTTTTTTTGCCAACTACTTGCGAGACAGGCGTCAGTTTGTCGACTGTGGCGGATGTTTTTCGGAGCCATACCCGACAAGGTCAGGCGTCAGCCAAGGTAGTAATTTAGGACCCCTCCAGTTTATCATTATGATAAACGACCTACCTGAGGTGGTCCATGATTCTACTTGCCTTTTGTTTGCTGACGACCTGAAATTGGTTCGTGAGATAGGTGACAGTACAGACCATGTTAAACTTCAGCGAGACATAGATCGGGTCGTTGAGTGGAGTCGCGCCAACAACCTTCATTTTAATGTGGCTAAGTGCTCCGTGTTATCGTTCAGCAGAGCCCGCGTTCCGCAGCACTATCAGTACCAGGTGGACGGGCATCCGCTCCGCCGTATCACGGAGATAAAGGACTTAGGTATTAAATTTACGGCTGATCTTAACTTTCGAGAACATATAACCGAAGTATGCAAAAAAGCGTACAGGAACCTAGGCTTCATATTGCGGCATTCACGAGACTTCACTAATCCTGGGGCCTTGCGTGCCCTATATGAAGCCCTGGTAAGAAGTCATTTGGAGTATAATTCGATTATATGGACTCCAAGTGAGATCAAATATAAGTCTATGCTAGAACGGATTCAGAATAAGTTTACTAGATTTCTCTTCTCAAAACTATATGGAATATATCCAGGTTACCCGATGCCGTGCCCTTCCTTATTCGTTCTCGGCATGGTCGGGTACAGTAAACTGGAAGCGAGGAGGGAGGCGTCCCTCGCCACGTATCTGTTTAAGGTGTTGCGCGGTAAACTTGACCACCCAGCTCTGCTGCAACAGTTGAAGCTGTGCGTGCCGGACAGGTGCGTGGAGCGGCGGCGGCGGCCGGCGCTGCTGGCGCTGCCGCACGCCCGCACCAAGCTGCTGCACAATGCGCCGTTGTCGCGGGCTGTGCGCACTTTAAACGCAGTTGCTTACCGGATGGATTTATTTAACTGCACACTGAATGAGTTCACGAAGGTTGTGTCTAGGATCACAGAAATTCAATGTCAATTATTATTATAGTGTGAATTATTATTTTGTATTTATTATTATTATTCTTTCAATTTATGACAACTTTTTATTAATATACTGATTATTTTTTACTTGGACATTTTTAGAAATAATGTAGGTATGCGAATATTGCTGTTTTTTTTTTTGTTGACATTAAATGGTATTGTATTTTTTTTGACATACACACTTGACGATTATTTTCAATATGACATTAGTATTTGTATAAATCTTACTGACATTAATATTTTATTTTAATTTTTATTGAATATATCCTGTTTAATTAATGAATGTAATTTTTGTATGTACCTACTTAATTTTTGAAGTTAATCGCAATCATTGTAATTATAATGTTCTACACTAACGAATTAGGCTTCCTGTAATGTTAGTTGTAAGTATATGAAATAAATAAATAAATAAATCTATCCATTATTATTAAAACATCCATCCGTACCTACGTAATTTTGACTAACTTTGCCTTTTGAGTCGTCTCCTCAGTTCATCGTCGGTTTTATTGGTACTACGATGTCGTAACATGACATCAGCTCACATATCGTAACACGTAATACTTGTTGAATACACCCTAACTAGCTTTCGGCCGCAACTCCGCACGAATAAATTTTGCAATTTCTAACTTCTCCTGTAGATAGTTCGTTACGCTAGATCACGTGACATTTTGATAGCTAATGACAATCACTTATCATTCGTTCTATTCTATAAAGCGTTTACGCCTTTAGAGCGGCTTCAGACTATCGTATTTATTGGCGCGTTCACGCGTCTTTTGGAACGAAGTTCCTTATCGCGCTTTGCGAAAGGGGGCTAGACGGAAAAAACGGTTAAAACTAAAAGTTGTAACGACACTTTTTGCTATGCCGTGCGGCGTGCGCGTGTTTCTCTGTCTGTCTCTCTCTCTCTCTCTCTCTCTCTCTCTCTCTCTCTCTCTCTCTCTCTCTCTCTCTCTCTGTCATAGAAAGCAAGCCAGTTATTTTCTTTTCGTCTTTTTATTTCGCACTGAACAGTGTGGTGTCGCGACGATTTATTATTATAAATCATTATAAATAAAATAACATTTATTTTAAGTTAAGATATTTTGTAAAATTGTTTCTTTGCTTTTTATCGATAAAAAAATCATAATTTAAAAAAATGTTTACCCGAATAATTATTTTCCTTATACCTTAAAACTTAGAACTTAAAATTAATATTTTTATAATAAGGAACTTCGTTCCTATCCGATGTCCCACCACACCACATGACTTATTTTTTTTTGACACGCTTCACAAAAAATACAAAAGGTGCGCGGTAGCCGCGAAACGCCAAGATTTGACATTTTCAGGTAGAAAAGAGCGGGCGTTGTAGCGCGTTATCCGATACGACCGTATACGCGCCGAAACATACGCTTGCTGAAAAGCAAAAATATTTTTTTAAATTTTTTTGTCATATCTTACTTACAAAGATAAGTGTAAATAAATCAAATTGTCAATACATTTATCAACGTGAAATTACTTTTGAACATAAAGTAAAAATTCATGTTCATTAAAGAGCAGATGTGGTGTAGTATTTTCAAAACTCTATCTCTACTCCATATAATATAGATTCAGTAATATAAGGACCCACTGGTATATTAAAAAAAATTAAGATCCATATCTACACCAATATTATAAAGAAGAAAGATTTGTATTTTTGTATGTTTGTAATGAATAAACTCAAAAACTACTGTTCCGATTTCAAAAAGTCTTTCACCATTAGAAAGCTACATTCACCCTGAGTAACATAGGCTATTTTTTACCGAGGGAAATGCAGTGGCGGGGCAAGACCTAAATTTGATGTGGGCAAGATATATTTTGCGAGGCCCCCTGATGGATGACGCTAGAGGACGGATTTTGTTTAGGAATTATTCATAAATATGCCTTCTTCATTGGGGTCCTAAACAGCGGCGCTCCAAAACAAAAACTGTTTCATACCGTCATCAGTAACAGAACTACCTAGTGGAGGAGAAGCATAGTGGTTATCTTGTGTATCGCGCTTCTGAGCCACGTCTATAAGCTGTTATCGAGGGTCCTGAGTAATCGTATTGCGTGACGGCTAGACGATTTCCAGCTTCCAAGTAAGCTTGATTTCAAAAAGGCTACAGTACAATATAACCACATACATACGATGCGACAGGTTATACAAAAGACCGAGGATTATAACCTGCCGCTATTTTGCGTATGTGGACTATGACGAAGCTTTCGATTCTATCGAGACCTCTATGGTGCTAGAGTCCCTCCAAGGGTGTCAAATTGACTACAGGTAGGTACATCGAGGTGTTGAAGTGTTTATACAAAGCCGCACCCATGACCGTCCTGAATCCATGATGGAAGCACTGAACCTATTCCACTGCAGCGCGAGTACGACAAGAGGATGTTATATCCCCGAAACTACCACTGCACTGGAGGATGTGTTTAAGCTAATGGAGTGGATAGAGCTAGGTATTAACATCAATAGCGAACACCTCACACACCTTCGATTTTCCCAGTCAATTATGCCGCAATATCGCCGATGATATAATCATCTTGGCGGAGTCCCTGAAAAAACTTAGCACTATGCTCGGTGACCTCCGTAGCGCCATACAACGGGTGAGTCTAAGATGAACATTGACAAAACTAAGATTACTACTAAATGCCATGTCACACCCATACCGATCGTTGTTGAGGGCGCTACTCTCGAAGTTGTCGACGTTCTTTCTGGGACAAGCGATCCGTACGAGTGAGTCCAACTTTGAGAGAGAAGTAACTCGTAGAATCCAATTTGGTTAGACAGCCTTCGGGAAATTACAAAGTGTGTGTGTTGCCATTGAGGCGAGACATGGTCTTTTACAATAAATTAGCCTCTTCCAACTTGACAACCGCAAAAGGAGCACAGTTGGCCCTCCAACCCGGTGGACTGACGACGCCAGCAAATGTTGCCAGACTAGATCTTTAAAAAACTAATGTGGTAGGTTAGAATTGCCAGATACGCTAGCTGGTTTTAATTATTATTTATTGCTAGATGAGTAATTATATCTATATTTTCTTTCGCGGACCCTCGAGGCGCGAGGCCCCTTAGACCGCGAGGCCGTAGGCGGTGGCCCACGTCGCCCACGCCTTACGCCGCCTCTGGGGAAATGCTTCATTTCTACGTGAAAACGGGTAATAGAGTCAATGCGGTTGAAGCAACTGGCTAAATGCCTATAGCCTAGAATAGCACATAGGCTATTTTTGTCCTACGGGGACCCATTAAACGGATCCTCGCGGGCAAAGCCGCTGGCGGAAGGCTAGTATCAAATAAAATGCATTTCTGTCCATGTCCATTTCTAATATCTAACGTGGGCATAATCACGTGGCATACTTCTTGTATATTAGGTACAACATTTAAGTTTTTTTATATAATATTATAAAAATGTAATAATTTTTACTTTACTCCTCTTTGAAATGGTTCTGATAAAGTGAGAATAAAAAATCAACGTAAAAGAAGTATTTATGACGTAAACTGCCAGGAAGTTCAATTAAAATGCGCCATTGTATTAAAATACTCAGCGATTATCCATTAATTGGCTGAGTACTCAGGAACTACGATAAAACAATAGAGAAGTATTTTTGTCATGATTATACTCTACAAAACGAATAGGCAAAAAGTCGATAGGTATATTTTAGACTAGTGATCCTTACGGCCAGCTTACTCCACCGACCGCCTTGGAGCAGCGTGGTGGAGTAAGCTCCAGGCCTCCCCAATAATGGGGAGAGACCCGTGTCCAGCACGACGTGAAAAGTGTTGCAGCCAGTGATCAGGACAGATTATATGATTATATAGTACTAAGAGCCTCTTTCACCACCTTCAACTAAAGTAACAAGTACGCTAATTGTCGGTTAAAGTCACCCGTAACTTCAATTTCAATTTCACGATGTTCGAGTAGCACTAATCATATGATAAACTGACCCGTACTCATAGCTTTTACTTGCCAATTAACTTTACCTGGGACGTAATCAACACTTTACTTGGAGATGGCAATCGAGGCCCTAGGCTTTCCCACGGGAACAGTACGTTTTTGCCGGATAAAAATCTTGTGTTGTGTTATCGTTGTATTCCAGAATATAATCTATCTTCTATACATATAATAAATCTGTAACAAGTCGGTTTCTGTACATTGAAGATATTTGAAAAAAACTGACACTAGGGCTATTTATTAGCGTAATAGAACCCAAAACAATGATTTTTAGAATTATTGTCTGTTTGTCTGTTTGTCTGTTTATCTGTTTGTCTGTTTATCTGTTCGTTTGTGCGCGCTAATCTCAGGAACGGCTTAACGTAGAAGGATGCGGTTTTCACTGATGTATTGGTATTTTTTTGGATTAACATTTAGGGTTTGTTTTATTTAAATCGGTTCACAAACAAAAAAGTTACGTCAATTTCAAGGATGAAATGGATGAACGCCTGCACGCTGACTCTGCGCAATGAATCAGCACTCCGGTGCTAATGCATTTAAATGCATAATAAAATAAAGAATTACGTATTTCAGCATTTTCCAAAATTCACCCTTTAAGTGTCAATTTTTTTCGAAATTCTTTAAAAACTGATTGTTGAGACTTGATTTATAGAATCTTTTTGGGAAAAGTATTTCACTTGAAATTTTGTTATTGTAATCTTTATTGAAAATAATAAGACACCTATGTAACCTTTTTTCAAAAATCATCCCTTGGTAGCAAATAAAAAGGATTCAAAAGCTGGAAAGTGAAGGTTAGAATGATTAACCTTAATTATATTCCCAAATTCTTTTCCCTTCTTTGAATGCTGATTTACTAATGTATTGTAGAATGAATTATCGTAACATTAAGTGTGTATTTCACATCAATCGGTCCATAAACAAAGTTACCTATGTCCATTTAAACAATACGCGGCATAAAATTGAAACGCGCTTTGGTAGATTTAGATGAAAGTTTTGTTAAAAGCTGTTTAGAAAACCATAATTAATACTTTACAATGAAATCAAAATTATAAAATAATTTGTGGTTCCGAAGATATAGGGAGGTCAAACGTAAGATGAACTTTTATCAATATCGTCGACCATATTAAATAGAGATCTGTGTGATCAGGGTAACGCTTCGTTGGCCGAGAACGGCTAGCCTACAGCCCCTACAGGTATAAAGCGCACCGCGAGCCCTACCACCGAGTCTTACAGAAGACTCCTGAGCCCTATAGAAGAGGTCGATTGCTCAGCTTCTTCTTGGAGCTGAGAATCGTGAACAGGCTATGACTGAAGCGACCATTACCGATACAAGCTAAATAGCTGCATCCTTTTCGTCGTCTCGCTCCTCTCCTGGGCTTCCCATTATTGGGGAGGCCTGGAGATTACTTAACCACGCTGCTCCAATGCGGGTTAATATGCATATTGTAACTATTAAAGAAATTCTTACAAAGGAATCTTTATTAAAGCAACGGAAGAATAAATTTAAGTGTGTAACTTTTGTAAGAGAATAAAGTTAATGCGAGCGGTCACACCACAAGTTTCGATAATTACTAACATCTCTTAATATTCTGATAGCAAGTTTTCAATCACTTATGCTAGATTTCATCTCTAAATATTTAAAAAAAACCATACATAATCACCACATATTCAAAGAAATCCTCAATACAAAATGTACAAAATCTTAACAAAACGAGGCTACTGCCGACATCTATGTTCATATTCAGAACTATTTAGTGATCTGTTGCAAATTAGCTATATCGACAATTTAGTTTAAACGCTATACGATAGATGTCGTTGTTATTCATTTATTCATTTATTCACATTTAATTGCTTTTTACAGGTACATTTACAGGTGGTGAACTACATAATCATTATTTTACCCAATAACGCTATTACAAAGTGGATTGGTGGAGATTATTTCAAATAATTAATTACGAGTATATTTACTTAATAAAATATCTAATAAAAAAAATTAACAACTTAGCTTTAGAACTGGCGCTGATATTGTACTCATTGTGGTAGAGCATTATGGAGGCGCGGCGCGGTGGTTACATTCACATATTATGGGGGGGGGTCACAGGGGACATGACCCCCCCCCCCCAAATCCCTCACTCATGCGTAGATGGAAGGCGAAACAAGCCAATTTGAGACACCTCTTCCCCCAAATTTCTTAGTGACCCAAATTTCTTGGCGACCATTGCCCAAAATTGAAGGTTGCGATCGCGCCTGGACTCGCGTGGCGCAATGGTTACCATGCCGGACTGCCAATCGAAGGGTCTCGAGTTTGATTCCCGGCGAAGCAGAAATTTGAATGATGAGTTTAATTTTCTGTTCCCGGTTTAAGTGTTTGTATTTCTGTCTCTGTGTGTCTCATGGTACCCTTTACACAGTGCATATTCTGGGGCTATTCTGCCCTACTCTGGGGCTATCAGTGTGAAACGTAAAAAAAATCAAAGTGTTCTACCGACTTTACTATGCTGAGTGATATTTTCAAAATGATTGCTACGTCACCATATCATGATTACACCACCAGTCGAAGGTTAAAGTTCCACAGGCCGCTTTGCACGCTCCTTTTGGTGTTTGAACGGATGTGTAAGTTATGGGACAACCTTCCAGCTGAGGCATTTCCAATGGACTTTGACATAGGGTTCTTCAAGAAAGCTGTAAAGAAAGCTCTTCTTGAAAGCCGGCAGTGCTCGGGTGGCTCCGCTGGGGTTGCCCGTTTCCATAGGCGACAGTGATCGCTTAACCACGCGGCCTTTCTGCCTCTTTGTTCGGTTTATTTATAAAAAAAGTGATTTCGAATAAAAGAATAAGCAATTGCCGAGAGTCTAATAATTTTTTTATTGAAATGAGCAGACGTTTTCAGTGGTTAATTTAATAAGAGTTATTACATACATACGCAGTACTGGCACTGGTGTTACACTAATATGCTAAAGCGTCACGACAGCAGCACGGCATGGTGGTCATGCCCAGAATAATATTAGTAATCGATATATTTATTTCTGATGCTGTGAGAAGGGTTGTTAATAGGACCAATTGACTCTTAATCGCGTAGGACCTGATCCTCTCACGCTGCTCCAATTCAGGTTGATGACGTCTTCATTGTTAGTGGCCTAACTGCTGTCGCAAGTTTTAAATCGCTCAAAAGACCTCCATTAAGTATGAACGACAGTATGTTAACGACAATTGCAACCAACGTGTAAGCAACCAAGAATTTGACTCCCAACTACTAACCACGTCTGACATAGCGTAGACATTTCACCACCTTTCTGCAATATATTTAAGTTACATAATGATAATGAATCTATGCATTATTTGCAGTACAAATTATTTAACTATAATGATTCTTTCCGCGGGCACAGCAGTACTATCTAAACACTTTAAAAACAGGCTATTATAATACGTTTAATTTGTAAAGAGAAACTGATGATAACGACTGAAAAGTCGATATTATAAGAGGAGTACAGTAAGAATTGTAAGGACTCAGAAAGAATGTATCTACTCAACATAATAATATGAACTTTTGTATCATATGTAATTTCATAAAAGGTAACAATAATCCAAGGGACAGTGGAGGGCAAGCGGTCACGAACGAAATTGCAACCTCATCAGCCACGACCACTCTGTCAAGAGTGAACGACTAAGGAGGAGGAGGAACAAATAATCCAAGCCTAATCAAGCCTTTTGTACAAGTCTTTATCTACGCGGACGACGTCGCGGGCACAACTAGTCTGCCGCCGGAAACTGCTCGATACAGAAGGCGCAAGACCGGACGGAGTGGCAAGTATTAGGAGAGGCCTTATCCAGCAGACTTTTAAAGGCTGATGTATGGGTGGATGGATGAATTGACTTTACTATATTTTTTAAGCCCTGTGTTTTGCAATGCATGTCTATCTCATCGTAACTCTCTCCCAAATGGATGCAGGTCTGAGTTTTTTGATTGAAACCTGACTTCATCGATAGTATTATCTGACAGGTATTCAGTAGATGTGCTGATGATGAGCTGATGATAACCATGGGATCATCAGCTGTTTTCTAGTTAGGTCTTAGCAACTCACATAAATATGGTCAATCCGATACTTATTTTCCTATTTCGCATCCTTTTTTTTGTATCGAGGGGGAAACCTCGGCACCTTGGGAGAGGATACTGGGTTATGTGGGATTTGTACCGCAATAAAACCCCCACGGTGGCCTCTGCTTGGGAAGGACTCCGGGATCTCCAGTGGAACGCACCGGTGTCCACCACGCGCGGCGCCCCAGAACGGGCTTGTCCTCGGGAGAGCAGATGTGCTCTCCTGCACCTTCCGATGTTTACGGCGGCTTGCGGCCACGCTCACTTATTATTTCGCATCCTATCACTCTAAAATTACTTACACTATCACAGTAAGATACCCAACTTCTCACTGAGAGACGTAAAAATGCGCCCTCAATTTCATACCTTGTCTCTTTATGAACAAAGTCAATTATATTTTGTACGTAACCAGAACACATTGTTAAAAATGTTTACACTGTTTTAGGAAACCTTTTAAAAGTTATAAAATAAAAATAAAATATCGCAAATAATTACAATGTTCACGTATTTTGTGAACGATACAAGAGAAGCCTTACAAGCGCCTAGCCAATGGAACTTTTTAATAACTTTCATTTTATGCCTCTCTCCAATTTTTATTACAAAATCCTGGTACATTATACGGCTTCGGGCGTTTCGTCCTGCTAAAAAATTGTTTTACATTTTAATTTATTAATATCTAGCCTTCGGCCAGCGGCTTCGCCCGCCTGGACCCGTTTAATAGGTCCCCGTAGGATGAAAAATAGCCTATGTGCTATTCCAGGCTTCATTTCTATATTAAAATCATAGGCGTTTAGCCAGTTGCTTCAATCGCGTTGACCTTTTACCCATTTTCACGTAGGAATGAAGCATTTTCCTCGCGGTAAAAAGAAGCATATGTTACTCAGGATGAATGTAGCTTTCTAATGGTGAAAGAATTTTTGAAATCGGAAAAGTAGTTTTTGAGTTTATTCATTACAAACATACAAAAATACAAATATTTCCTCTTTATAAAGATAAATTGTATTATAAAGAGGAAACACATCATATTATGACGGGAACGTGAGAGGGTTATGATTTCAGAGGGGGTTATAATTTCACAATTACTTAAAAAAAGTCTAGTAAGGTAGGTTCTTAAACACATAAAGTAATCGTATTTTGGGTGAGACCACGCCAAACTGGATGATAAAAAAAAAAACCTTCAGCTGGCAATTGTGTTTCTTGACTAATTTGCATAGCAATTTCAAATTAACAAAAGAAGCTATCGGTAAGATTTCTGAAAAGAAATTTTAACCGAATTATTTAAAGTTATAATTAATTCGTTTATAGCGCTTAAATATAAATTGTTTTAAGAACCCCCTAAAAGGTTCGTCAGTAGGTACCTAAGTCCCTTGAACACTTTAAAATATAATTGTTAAAACTTTTTTCGAAATGAAAGGATTGTAAAGACGACCTTTTCTGAAAGCTCTCGACCCGTCATTCACCTGTAAATATAAGTTATTCCGAAATTCGCATAGAATTATGATGTAAACTTTATTTAAATTCTTAATCTCTTCTACGGTTTCGGTAAAATTGGCACTTTCCAGAGTTAAGTACACTAAAATAATAAAATAAACGTGGGGAATAATTAAAATGGAGATAAGAATACAAAATTTTCAACTGCATTAACTTATAACTTTGCCGTAGTGAAAGAAAAAGCAGATCTGTGATGTTATTTATTTTATAGTATAGGTACAACAATATACATATAATAAATCTGTAACAAGTCGGTTTCTGTACATTGAAGATATTTGAAAAAAACTGACACTAGGGCTATTTATTAGCGTAATAGAACCCAAAACAATGATTTTTAGAATTATTGTCTGTTTGTCTGTTTGTCTGTTTATCTGTTTGTCTGTTTATCTGTTCGTTTGTGCGCGCTAATCTCAGGAACGGCTTAACGTAGAAGGATGCGGTTTTCACTGATGTATTGGTATTTTTTTGGATTAACATTTAGGGTTTGTTTTATTTAAATCGGTTCACAAACAAAAAAGTTACGTCAATTTCAAGGATGAAATGGATGAACGCCTGCACGCTGACTCTGCGCAATGAATCAGCACTCCGGTGCTAATGCATTTAAATGCATAATAAAATAAAGAATTACGTATTTCAGCATTTTCCAAAATTCACCCTTTAAGTGTCAATTTTTTTCGAAATTCTTTAAAAACTGATTGTTGAGACTTGATTTATAGAATCTTTTTGGGAAAAGTATTTCACTTGAAATTTTGTTATTGTAATCTTTATTGAAAATAAAAAGACACCTATGTAACCTTTTTTCAAAAATCATCCCTTGGTAGCAAATAAAAAGGATTCAAAAGCTGGAAAGTGAAGGTTAGAATGATTAACCTTAATTATATTCCCAAATTCTTTTCCCTTCTTTGAATGCTGATTTACTAATGTATTGTAGAATGAATTATCGTAACATTAAGTGTGTATTTCACATCAATCGGTCCATAAACAAAGTTACCTATGTCCATTTAAACAATACGCGGCATAAAATTGAAACGCGCTTTGGTAGATTTAGATGAAAGTTTTGTTAAAAGCTGTTTAGAAAACCATAATTAATACTTTACAATGAAATCAAAATTATAAAATAATTTGTGGTTCCGAAGATATAGGGAGGTCAAACGTAAGATGAACTTTTATCAATATCGTCGACCATATTAAATAGAGATCTGTGTGATCAGGGTAACGCTTCGTTGGCCGAGAACGGCTAGCCTACAGCCCCTACAGGTATAAAGCGCACCGCGAGCCCTACCACCGAGTCTTACAGAAGACTCCTGAGCCCTATAGAAGAGGTCGATTGCTCAGCTTCTTCTTGGAGCTGAGAATCGTGAACAGGCTATGACTGAAGCGACCATTACCGATACAAGCTAAATAGCTGCATCCTTTTCGTCGTCTCGCTCCTCTCCTGGGCTTCCCATTATTGGGGAGGCCTGGAGATTACTTAACCACGCTGCTCCAATGCGGGTTAATATGCATATTGTAACTATTAAAGAAATTCTTACAAAGGAATCTTTATTAAAGCAACGGAAGAATAAATTTAAGTGTGTAACTTTTGTAAGAGAATAAAGTTAATGCGAGCGGTCACACCACAAGTTTCGATAATTACTAACATCTCTTAATATTCTGATAGCAAGTTTTCAATCACTTATGCTAGATTTCATCTCTAAATATTTAAAAAAAACCATACATAATCACCACATATTCAAAGAAATCCTCAATACAAAATGTACAAAATCTTAACAAAACGAGGCTACTGCCGACATCTATGTTCATATTCAGAACTATTTAGTGATCTGTTGCAAATTAGCTATATCGACAATTTAGTTTAAACGCTATACGATAGATGTCGTTGTTATTCATTTATTCATTTATTCACATTTAATTGCTTTTTACAGGTACATTTACAGGTGGTGAACTACATAATCATTATTTTACCCAATAACGCTATTACAAAGTGGATTGGTGGAGATTATTTCAAATAATTAATTACGAGTATATTTACTTAATAAAATATCTAATAAAAAAAATTAACAACTTAGCTTTAGAACTGGCGCTGATATTGTACTCATTGTGGTAGAGCATTATGGAGGCGCGGCGCGGTGGTTACATTCACATATTATGGGGGGGGGTCACAGGGGACATGACCCCCCCCCCCCCCAAATCCCTCACTCATGCGTAGATGGAAGGCGAAACAAGCCAATTTGAGACACCTCTTCCCCCAAATTTCTTAGTGACCCAAATTTCTTGGCGACCATTGCCCAAAATTGAAGGTTGCGATCGCGCCTGGACTCGCGTGGCGCAATGGTTACCATGCCGGACTGCCAATCGAAGGGTCTCGAGTTTGATTCCCGGCGAAGCAGAAATTTGAATGATGAGTTTAATTTTCTGTTCCCGGTTTAAGTGTTTGTATTTCTGTCTCTGTGTGTCTCATGGTACCCTTTACACAGTGCATATTCTGGGGCTATTCTGCCCTACTCTGGGGCTATCAGTGTGAAACGTAAAAAAAATCAAAGTGTTCTACCGACTTTACTATGCTGAGTGATATTTTCAAAATGATTGCTACGTCACCATATCATGATTACACCACCAGTCGAAGGTTAAAGTTCCACAGGCCGCTTTGCACGCTCCTTTTGGTGTTTGAACGGATGTGTAAGTTATGGGACAACCTTCCAGCTGAGGCATTTCCAATGGACTTTGACATAGGGTTCTTCAAGAAAGCTGTAAAGAAAGCTCTTCTTGAAAGCCGGCAGTGCTCGGGTGGCTCCGCTGGGGTTGCCCGTTTCCATAGGCGACAGTGATCGCTTAACCACGCGGCCTTTCTGCCTCTTTGTTCGGTTTATTTATAAAAAAAGTGATTTCGAATAAAAGAATAAGCAATTGCCGAGAGTCTAATAATTTTTTTATTGAAATGAGCAGACGTTTTCAGTGGTTAATTTAATAAGAGTTATTACATACATACGCAGTACTGGCACTGGTGTTACACTAATATGCTAAAGCGTCACGACAGCAGCACGGCATGGTGGTCATGCCCAGAATAATATTAGTAATCGATATATTTATTTCTGATGCTGTGAGAAGGGTTGTTAATAGGACCAATTGACTCTTAATCGCGTAGGACCTGATCCTCTCACGCTGCTCCAATTCAGGTTGATGACGTCTTCATTGTTAGTGGCCTAACTGCTGTCGCAAGTTTTAAATCGCTCAAAAGACCTCCATTAAGTATGAACGACAGTATGTTAACGACAATTGCAACCAACGTGTAAGCAACCAAGAATTTGACTCCCAACTACTAACCACGTCTGACATAGCGTAGACATTTCACCACCTTTCTGCAATATATTTAAGTTACATAATGATAATGAATCTATGCATTATTTGCAGTACAAATTATTTAACTATAATGATTCTTTCCGCGGGCACAGCAGTACTATCTAAACACTTTAAAAACAGGCTATTATAATACGTTTAATTTGTAAAGAGAAACTGATGATAACGACTGAAAAGTCGATATTATAAGAGGAGTACAGTAAGAATTGTAAGGACTCAGAAAGAATGTATCTACTCAACATAATAATATGAACTTTTGTATCATATGTAATTTCATAAAAGGTAACAATAATCCAAGGGACAGTGGAGGGCAAGCGGTCACGAACGAAATTGCAACCTCATCAGCCACGACCACTCTGTCAAGAGTGAACGACTAAGGAGGAGGAGGAACAAATAATCCAAGCCTAATCAAGCCTTTTGTACAAGTCTTTATCTACGCGGACGACGTCGCGGGCACAACTAGTCTGCCGCCGGAAACTGCTCGATACAGAAGGCGCAAGACCGGACGGAGTGGCAAGTATTAGGAGAGGCCTTATCCAGCAGACTTTTAAAGGCTGATGTATGGGTGGATGGATGAATTGACTTTACTATATTTTTTAAGCCCTGTGTTTTGCAATGCATGTCTATCTCATCGTAACTCTCTCCCAAATGGATGCAGGTCTGAGTTTTTTGATTGAAACCTGACTTCATCGATAGTATTATCTGACAGGTATTCAGTAGATGTGCTGATGATGAGCTGATGATAACCATGGGATCATCAGCTGTTTTCTAGTTAGGTCTTAGCAACTCACATAAATATGGTCAATCCGATACTTATTTTCCTATTTCGCATCCTTTTTTTTGTATCGAGGGGGAAACCTCGGCACCTTGGGAGAGGATACTGGGTTATGTGGGATTTGTACCGCAATAAAACCCCCACGGTGGCCTCTGCTTGGGAAGGACTCCGGGATCTCCAGTGGAACGCACCGGTGTCCACCACGCGCGGCGCCCCAGAACGGGCTTGTCCTCGGGAGAGCAGATGTGCTCTCCTGCACCTTCCGATGTTTACGGCGGCTTGCGGCCACGCTCACTTATTATTTCGCATCCTATCACTCTAAAATTACTTACACTATCACAGTAAGATACCCAACTTCTCACTGAGAGACGTAAAAATGCGCCCTCAATTTCATACCTTGTCTCTTTATGAACAAAGTCAATTATATTTTGTACGTAACCAGAACACATTGTTAAAAATGTTTACACTGTTTTAGGAAACCTTTTAAAAGTTATAAAATAAAAATAAAATATCGCAAATAATTACAATGTTCACGTATTTTGTGAACGATACAAGAGAAGCCTTACAAGCGCCTAGCCAATGGAACTTTTTAATAACTTTCATTTTATGCCTCTCTCCAATTTTTATTACAAAATCCTGGTACATTATACGGCTTCGGGCGTTTCGTCCTGCTAAAAAATTGTTTTACATTTTAATTTATTAATATCTAGCCTTCGGCCAGCGGCTTCGCCCGCCTGGACCCGTTTAATAGGTCCCCGTAGGATGAAAAATAGCCTATGTGCTATTCCAGGCTTCATTTCTATATTAAAATCATAGGCGTTTAGCCAGTTGCTTCAATCGCGTTGACCTTTTACCCATTTTCACGTAGGAATGAAGCATTTTCCTCGCGGTAAAAAGAAGCATATGTTACTCAGGATGAATGTAGCTTTCTAATGGTGAAAGAATTTTTGAAATCGGAAAAGTAGTTTTTGAGTTTATTCATTACAAACATACAAAAATACAAATATTTCCTCTTTATAAAGATAAATTGTATTATAAAGAGGAAACACATCATATTATGACGGGAACGTGAGAGGGTTATGATTTCAGAGGGGGTTATAATTTCACAATTACTTAAAAAAAGTCTAGTAAGGTAGGTTCTTAAACACATAAAGTAATCGTATTTTGGGTGAGACCACGCCAAACTGGATGATAAAAAAAAAACCTTCAGCTGGCAATTGTGTTTCTTGACTAATTTGCATAGCAATTTCAAATTAACAAAAGAAGCTATCGGTAAGATTTCTGAAAAGAAATTTTAACCGAATTATTTAAAGTTATAATTAATTCGTTTATAGCGCTTAAATATAAATTGTTTTAAGAACCCCCTAAAAGGTTCGTCAGTAGGTACCTAAGTCCCTTGAACACTTTAAAATATAATTGTTAAAACTTTTTTCGAAATGAAAGGATTGTAAAGACGACCTTTTCTGAAAGCTCTCGACCCGTCATTCACCTGTAAATATAAGTTATTCCGAAATTCGCATAGAATTATGATGTAAACTTTATTTAAATTCTTAATCTCTTCTACGGTTTCGGTAAAATTGGCACTTTCCAGAGTTAAGTACACTAAAATAATAAAATAAACGTGGGGAATAATTAAAATGGAGATAAGAATACAAAATTTTCAACTGCATTAACTTATAACTTTGCCGTAGTGAAAGAAAAAGCAGATCTGTGATGTTATTTATTTTATAGTATAGGTACAACAATTATTATTGATTGGCTATAATGAAGTTATATCTCTCCGTGCATTCCTAAGAAAAATCTTGACAGTATACTACAAATTCCATCGGCCATTCCATGAATTGAACAAGACAATAAAACAAAAGATAAAAATTTAAGGAACTACAAAAATAGAGTTTTGAAGGGAAGTCTGAAAAACATATTATTATTGTGCTCTCGTATTTTATTTTCATTGTCTGTGTATTTTTGAGTTACATCGGATAAGGATTAATGGTAGATTGTTCGTTAAAGGTTAATTAGGTACAATGCACGAACATGTTTTTCAGCTTCTTTCTAAAATTCCATGGCCAATCGTAAAGTAGTCATCGCTTTACTTGAATATCTGACTGACTTTACTCTGGCTGACTTAACCATTTTAACTTTTTGGCAAAGGAAGATCTCCTGCCGAGCGAGGTTGTCATGCCCGTGGAGCGGCCGCTCTGACTCAATTCGGAGCTTGTTATATATTCAGAAAATGTCGATAGCGTGATTCAGAATACCCGTGGCGCCATCTCTTGATGAGTTGCGGAAAGTCGCCACAACTTCAAGTCTGAAATTGTTGATGGTGCGCCGAACCAAAAATACTTTCATGATCATAGCATGTACCTAACTGACAAAAACAACTGTGGACAACTGACGACTTACACATCTTACTTGGCTGCAACCGTTTTTACGTCCCACTGCTGGGCACGGGTCTCTCCCTACTATTGGGGAGGCCTGGAGCTTACTCCACCACGCTGCTCCAATGCGGATTGGTGGAGATGCGGGTTAGTGGCCAACAAGCTGTCGGATGGTTTCAAACCGCCCATAAGGCCCCCGACAAGGTTTAACGACTGTTATCTATCGACATCAACCGGGACGGGCTTAACGTGCCCGCCGAAGCACGGAAACGCGCATGAACTCACACGCGACCGCGCCCGTTTGGCTTAGTTGCATAGATCGCTTGCATTCTACGCTAACCGCCGGGCCATGCGCGCTTCAAGAGTAAGGTACTCATCTTACTTACTTATCTATAATACTCGTCCAGTTTTAAAACGAAAGTGGCAAAAAAGTGACGCAAAAATTGTACTTAATATGCACAGAGTTTGCGATGCCTTAATTGAAAAAAACTACAAATATCGCCCAAATTACATGCATTAGATATTCTCATTCTGAAGAGATACTCTACATACAGATTTTGCTATTGTTTTCTGAATCCTTCTCAATATTTCGAATAACTGAAATTCACTATCACGCTATTAAACTTGTAACAAGTTTTCACGTTGTGGAGGAACGTGCGCTTATAAATAAGTCACTCTTTAGACTATTCAGTACCGATACGTATTTATTTCGAAACATTAACAAAGTTTTTATTAAGAAAATTCTTTAGCGAATCCTGTGGGGTGCGCATTTTTTTTCTGAATCCTTGTCAATATTTCGAATAACTGAAATTCAGTATCACGCTATCAAACTTGTCACAAGTTTTCACGTTGTGGAGGAACGTGCGCTTTGTAAATAGGTCACTCTTAAGACTATTCAGTACCGATACGTTTTTATTTCGAAACATTATTAAAGTTTTTTTAAGAAAAATTTATTGCAAACCTTGTGGGTTCATTGAAAAAAGTTGTGTTTTTTTTTACTTTTACAAGGTTTCTATCACAGTAGCAGTTTAGATTAAGGGATTACGAGTAACATAATATTAAGATATAGCTATTTAGATAGGTTTTAAAGTTATATATGGGCTACTACCTTCATCTACATGCTGCAATCAGAATATGGACAAGAATGCTGTACGAAACGACAGTTGTATGAAATACGAATATGGTGATTAAAGTTGTACTATGAGTCTATGACTTGTTGAAATAATAATCCAAGATCTGCGTTATAGCAAATTCTTTGTCGTTTTAAAAACTTAAAATTGTCGCCGCCGCTTTACGAATCAGAAAATTTCAAAGCCGATGTTGTAAAGATTAGATGATCTAAAATTTACAACGATTTTTCGAAATACAAGCGTAAAATCATAGTTTTAAAAAAACTCTCGCTTATGGAACGTGACCTTTGAAAATGTTTCAAAATAAAAAGGGGTCCTTACTTTGGGATTACGTTAGAGATACCAAAGTACTGAGAAAGCGACGTATTTACTATAAATCACGTTCCTGCACAACATGAAAACTGGTTACAAACTTTTGTTATTTCGCCGTTATTTCGGAATTTTATTACATATTTTTCAAATGACGATACTTTACGACTTCGTTTTAAAAATTATCCGGTTCATTAAGAAAGTTTTGAATACAATTAAATACGCATTGACAAACATAGTTGCAAAGTTTTTTTTAAATAATCACGCAAAACAATTTAAAAGCAGGGCAAAATGGTGATTGAAATGTTGATGTTTCTGGTGAGAAGGGACAGGAATTTAAGTTAATAAAGATCTTCAGTCGTTATTAGAAGAAACGATCCTACAGTTTCTGAATTATTATTCAAACATGAATACAATCATAGAAAAAAATATTTGTATTGTGACAACATTCTCAATTAATTTAAAACAGTTTGCAATTATTTTAAAAACCTCCAGATTATTCGAGAAGTTTCTGGAACTTTCTCGAACATTTTCAATTAGTTAAAAAAGTTTGCAATTATTTAAAAAATCTCCAGATCATTCGAAAAAAGTTGACAATTATAAAAAAAATCCAGATCATTTGAGAAGCTTTCTCGAATATTCTCAATTAATTAAAATTATTAAAAAAAATCCAAATGATTCGAGAAGTTTCTGGAACTTTCTCGAACATTCTCAATAAAATTAAAATTAAAATAGTTTGCTAAATCATCCCAGAAATTTTGAGACCCGCCCAGAAGTCCCTATTGGTTAGAAAAGTGCAGATATTTTTTTTTTTCATATTTTTCCACCCACTTCCACCCAACGCGATCAAACTCCCTTACTATCATCTACGTCCTATGGGGTATTTACCACCCCAACGGGAAGTTGATTGGAGTTAATGATAATATAAAGAAATAAATAAATAAAATAAATAAATAGAGAAAACCGTGTCTTTACGTACAAAGAAAACCCTTTACTTTTTATATATATAATAAAGATTTAAAAAGGTAGGATTTAAACTTCTCTTATTAATTGTTAACCTACTTGTCTGCTATTGTGATAGAAACCTTGTAAAAATAAATGAAATTTCACGACATTTTTTCAAGAAAACCACACAAGTTTAAAAACGATTTCTCTTAAAAAACTTCGATAACATTTCGAAATAAAAAAGTTATTGGTGGTGAATATTCGAGAGAGTGACCTACACCTATTTACAAAGCTTACGTTCCTCCACAACGTGAAAACTTATTACAACTTTGTTTGTAAGTCGTTGTTTCAGAATTCTTTTGCAAAATTTTCAAACTTCGAAGAATCGAAGAAAGTGATCAGAAGTACGACTAAGTAAAGCTTTGGAACCAATTTTGTAAAAGAACTTCGAAAATATTTCGCAATAAAAAGATAATTCTGTACTGAATTGTTCAGAGACCGGTAAACATCAAATCATGTTCCTGCACAACGTGAAAATTTCTTAAAACATTTTTAAGCTGATATTTCGGAATTTGTTACAAAATTTTCAAACTTTGTTCCTGTACAACTTCGGTTAGGAAATCTGGCACGTTAAGCACAAACAGATACGGTTTGTAGCTGAAATGAAGTTTAAATTTATATCCCTCATAAAACAGAACATCTGAAAAGGACATAGTCCAGTCCAGACTTTGGTCATAAGCTTACACTGAATTGCCTGAATATTCCGGAAGAAGTTACAGGATGATAAATGATTTAATAGCTGTCATGTATGTTTCCTGTAGAAACATGGCCATACTGTAGAAAAATATTTCTGTAACAACTGGCATTTAAAAGAGTACTGCTGAGAGTTTTTCTGCTCTGGCTCTTTTCTCTAAAATCAACTTATCGCCCATGAGGATGATAGTACCTAGAGCCGATGCTCGCGAAAATATTGACGTTTATTAAGAGAATATTTACATATTCCAAAGCCTCGTAATGAACCAGATATTGCAATGCTTATGGCAGAGATCGCGAAACTCAACGCTAAATTAATGAATTTATTTATTTGTTGTCGTATGCCTTGGCGCTGCTTGAAGGCTTCACACTCATCACACTTCAAACTTATAGCCTACAGTAGGGTACCCTGTGTCGTGGGTGACATGGACACACACAAAAGAAACACGAACACCCAGACCGAGAACAGAAGTTTTAAACTCATCATTCCATCCGGACTCGTGGCGGTACTCCACAGTCCGCTTTGCACGCTCCTTTTTACCACGGACGTGTAGGTTATGGGACAACCTTCCTGCTGAAGCATTCCCAGTGGCCTATAACATGGGGTTCTTCAAGAAAGCTGTAAAAAAAGCTCTCTTCCAAAGCCGGCAATGCTCGGGTGGTTCCCCTGGGGTTGGTGTCCATAGGCGACGGCGATCGCTTAACACCAGGTGGCCCGTCTGCCTTTTTGTGAGGTTGTTTACAAAAATTGAAAATAAAAGGACTAGAATTAACCAACCACTTATTTTCAGAGAACTCTACATTTCTAAATACGAGTACAATGAGTACATACATTTGTACCTCCAATTGCAATGCAATTAATATCAGTTTTTCTTTTAACGGCAGTTTAGTCAAGATGAGGAAATATATGGTTTTAAGTTTTTTTTTATTTGAATGAAGTATGAAGACGAGCACGCAGACCACGTGATGAGCCCATGGAAAATCTACACACAACAAATAGTGCGCGCGGTTACACACACACTACAAAATACACATTTGTATTAGTTTTAAGTTCTACCTTTTTTGGTATCGGGTGGGGGGGGGCTTCAAAAGGTACCCGGCAGCTTGGGAGAGGATACCGGCTTATGAGGGATTTGAATGCACTAAAACCCCCTCGGTGGCTGCCTCTGCGCTTGGACGACTCCGGGATCTCCAGTAGAACGCACCGGTGTCCTCCACGCGCGGCGCCCAGAATGGGCCCATCTTCGGGAGAGGACCTTCCGATGCTTACGGCGGCATGCGGCCACGCACACACCACCGTCCTTCCTGAGGCTGCTGGCTGGGCGGATCGAGCTCCCACTCACACCGTCCACAACCTCGGAAGCCCCCTTTTAGTCGCCTCTTACGATCAGGAAGGGGATACTGTAGCTCTATTCTTAATCCCGAAGCTACAGGGACTAGTTAGGTTCTATCTACTGAGTTTTAAGATTTATATGTGGAAGAGCGGGGCATCCAGGCACAGGTATGTCATTTACTTAAAAGGATGTCACAAAAACCACAAATTACGTATCGGCGGCAGCGCGCCGAAAAAAGAGAGCATTTTATCAATAAAATATTTTTTTATCATTTTCATTTTTCATTTTCAAACAAGCATAAGTAAGACTTGTCTCAGTAGTCCTCGTAATGGACCATGCAATGCAGCTGGATGCTCGTCGGCTACTGCATTCAAATAAAAAGTACATATGTACAGACACTCGAATCCCGTTTTCTCGTATCTATATCCCTACTATAAATTCGAAAGTAACTCTGTCTGTCTGCTACGCTTTCCCGCTTAAACTACTGAACCAATTTTAATGAAATTTGGAACACAAATAGAGTGGACCTTGGGAAAGTACATAGGATTTTTTATCCTACGGGGACCTAAAAAAGCCGCTGGCGGAAGGCTAGTATGTCAATAAACCTCTAAAATTCAATGAATTTGAGGAGACCGTGGACAGGGAGACAAAACAATTTGAATAAAATTGAATAAATTGTCGTGTATTGCAGATTCATTAAAAGTGGAAGAGTTGAATGTTTAGTGAATCAAGTGAATGCGACATTTTAACGGTTCACATTTACAATTTAAATGTACTGCATTTATCTTCAACGGTCATAATAATATTATTTATATCCTAAGCTAAATAAATAGTGTTTTTGAAGTGAAAACTCGCGTCAGGACTCGTGGCCTGATCGAATATTCGTAAGACGGAGGAGTGACAGCTGATGACTGCTCGACTGTCTATACTTGTAAAATTCGTTTATATCAAGTAATGAAAATATGGACATTGAACAAAGTGCATCTATTAATGAAAAAAGTGACGAAGAAATAGTGAAAGAAAACGAGTGAGTACTTTATAAAAATACTAGATGAAAACCTACTGAAAATAGTAGATGAAAAATAATACTGATAATAAAAGCAATTCGTGCGAAATTATTCCCCCATTCCAAAATATCAAAAATGCACAACGTTAATGTTCAAGTTTTCACTTCTGCCGGCACTACCGGAGTGCAACCCGTTGTTTGTTTTTTTTTTAATTTGTATTAAGCATTAAGACAAATTTTTACTATTTCCCACGCATTTTTTCCATATTTTACAACCGTTTAGAATAAATAATTGAGATATTGCCTGGACTTCCAAAAATATTTCAAAACCATATAAGTCATATCTGTCAAGTCTATTACGCGTTTTAATGTGATTAATGAACAACAATTCATACTACATAAATAGATAAGGCATAGTACAATCCTGGTAATCGTTCCTATTCCTAGTATATCCTACTAATATTATAAATGCGAAAGTAAGTTTGTTTATTACTATTTCACGCGAAAACTACTCAACCGATCATCATGAAACTTTGTACATAATATATTCTTGGAGTTATCAGAAGTAAAATAGGATACCTACTTTTAAAAAAAAGCGACCGAAACCGCGGGGCACAGGTAGTTATTAAATAAACGAACATTTAATTGCATTACTACAATGTTAATTCTCTGCGAGAGAAACACAATATAAATACACAAAACGCCAAGAAAAAACGAAGAGAAGCACATCTTAGAACGTCGCAGAAATGCAGTTTTTCTTGATACAAATTTCATATATACTTTTCACCGCAGACAATCCCCGCTGGTGACAATTTAAACTGGTCATTATATGCGCTATGCAGTAATACAGTTGCACTTACGACTGGCCGCTGCGGGGGTACACTGTCCACACCCATGGTCACTACACTTGATTTACACGCATTTCCACTATTTCCTCTCCACGGTAGGTATTTTGGGTTTGTTTCCTACAAAGCCGCGCACTGCGGCGCCACGCGAACACCCATCCTTCGGACGGCGCACTGAAAACTGAAGTAGTGATGGGCGTTGCAAACGATTAATTCAATTGTCCACGTTGTGTATGTTTGCGTGTGGGAATTGGACTGTTTGTGGAGTAATTAAATAAATTGAAGAGCATCTTACCATTGAATGAGGATCTAATTTGTGTTCTAAGCCCTAAACACTTTACATTATAAATTAGATTTTAGGATTACATTAGGTAAAATATTTGTCTTTAAAGTTTATCTTGAGAAACTGTTAGTATACGATCATATTCCTGTTTTATTGTTTCTATCCTATTTTAAAGTTCCACTGGTAGGGAATTGTCACCATGCGAAACTATAAGTGACTTAGGTCATAGACCACGGTGGTCACCATGGTCTATGACCAAGTACAGGTTGGTCGAGTAAGTAGTGATAAAAAAATTAAGCATACTTATGAGATGGCTGCAACCTTTTTTACGTCCCACTGCTGGGCACGGGTCTCTCCCCAACATTGGGGAGGCCTGGAGCTTTCTCCACCACGCTGCTCCAATGCAGGTTGGCGGAGTTGCGGGTTAGTGGCCAACCCGCTGTCGGATGTTTTCAAACCGCCCATAAGGCCTCCGACAAGGTTTAACGACTGTTATCTATCGACAACAAACGGGACCGACGGCTTAACGTGCCCTCCGAAGCACGGAAACGCGCATGAATTTTTTTGCTACTAGCGGTCACCCATCGCACACCCGACCGCGCCCGTTTGGCTTAGTCGCATAGATCGCTTGCGTTCTACGCCGAACCATGCGCGCTTCATTTCTATGTGATTTTTGAAATTATGTGATACCCAAACTAAATTAAAATATTCTTAATGTAAATTGCACAATAAATTTTAAGATAATAATTAATAATATAGGGGGAACCTGTACTATAAATATAAAAAGAAGACTAATTTATTGTTTTAAGATCTACTGTGAATTCTCTTCTACTTAAATACTAAACTAACATTCCGACTATTGGGCACTACTACTATAACATTTCTACTGCTCTCTTATTGCTAAAATGTTCCAATTTTGTGAAAGAAATTGAGTCATTGTCATTATACACATGCGGTAGCTGTCGTGATAATGTCACGTATGTTCCTTATCGGCCCATAGCTACTCTGTAAGAAATTTAGCTATTGTATACCCCATATTTTAAAACAGGGCTGAAGTTTTTCTCCGTCTGCTCTTTTCTTCAGCTCAGCATTGCCTAAGCGCACCCAGAGCAGACAGAACAAAAAAATAACGTTCACTAAGAGTTTGTAAAGGAACCATACAGTGAATAAAATATATTTCATTTCATTATAACTACCGAAAATATCGACAAACTCTTAACAACTCTACGAATCTCCAGCTGCGCGCGCCGGTGTTCCACCACAGCCTCCCAGCTTCACCTCTTCTCACATAGTATTTTAGACCTTAACCTTTGGATCTAGAGTCCAATTTCACAAATTTTCACCAGTCTGCTTCTGCTACAAGGTCCAAGTCAAAAACGATGCGAAATTGTATTTCTTTTTTGCGTGCTACTAATTAGACTTTATTTACGTCTTATTGTTGGAAATGTAAGTACACTGAAAAGTGACCTCAGTTTATTACGGAGGGGAAAATAAAGAAAGACGTACTTACTCAATAAAATTTCTCTCACTATAGGTAATTTTGATCTGAGCTTAAATTTAAGAATTAGGTAAATATTAATAAATAAATAAACATTTCACACTCATAGACCCAGAGTAGGGTGGATATACCCTGTGTCGTGGGTACCATGGACATATCAAAGACAAACACAAACACCCAGACAGAGAAAAGAAATTTGAACTCATAATTCAAATTTCGTTTCGCCAGTAATAGAACCCGGGACCCTCCGATTGGCAGTCCGCCATGGTAACCATTACGCCACGCGGGTCGTCAAGGTCAATTCAGGTCGGCATCCGCATGTATGTATGTATTTACAAATGGAAGCAGCGATGGAACTTCCACGGTTGAAGCATGTATGCAAATGCCATATGCAATTTATTTTCCTATTAGTACTCATTTCAAACCGTACTGGGCTGATCGTTCCACCCGGATTTCATCAAAATTTCGTGACTGTTATTATATTAATAAAGACCGAGACTGACGGCCTAACATGCCCTCCGAAGTACTGAAACGCATTTATGCAAAAAAAAAGGCACCACTAGCGGCCACCCACTTCCCTTCTGGAATAACTTGTTCCACGTTGGACTGGTTTTATGAAAATGCTTTACACTGTTAGCCTTACATTAGGATTCGCTGTGGCGTTGTTTTGTTCAAATAGCTGTGCCTTTTTAATTCAAAAGACTGCTGCTACGAGTTTTTTTCTTCGCCTTTTTTCTCTCAGCTCAACATCTAGCCCAAACTGCTAACCAAAGGCGGTGACCGAGTAATAATGAAAATTTATTAAGCGAGTATATTGTATTGTACTGACATGAAATAAACATTTTTTCTTTCTTATTTTTTCCAAAAACGCTGCATAAATGAAAGAAACAGCGCTATCATGACAGCAATGTTTCCTACCAGAAGTAATTCAGGCCTGTAACCAATCCGCTCATCCCTTGCGCCGCACTAATTGAGGCTGGCAGGAGGGTGGCATCCGACGTGCTATACGCGCTAATACTTCTTATATAACAGTCGATACGTCAGACTCGACAAGACATTTGACGTCACCGAACAATGCGCGACGTAATGTGATACCTGCTTCTTGTTTATTAAGTGAGTTCTGTGCTGAACTTGTCATATTTTTTTTATGTTTTACGCGCTTTATCTTGAGCTTTTATGGTACGGAAGTATACTAATTGGTCGTGTTTTTACAAGTAATTCTAGCTTTATACTAAGTTCGTTTTAATTAGAACCAAAGACGGTTACAAAAAAAACGAATTTGAGTTTATGCAGATAACTATCTGCACACAGAAAAAAGCCGACTACGACATAAAAAACATACCAGCTAAAAGTACTGAACAAGATTTTATCATTAATATTTTAATTACGAAATCAATAAATATTCATTTTTGTAGAGCCGTAGACGTAATTATTATTATAATAACCCCGCAGGGCGGCTTGTGGCGAACCGTTGGTGAGTAACGACACCGCGGACCTGAGATCTCCCGGAGAAGTCCCTCTGTTCCTCGTCTCCGGCAGGCGGAGTGATAACCTAGCTAGAGGAACAGGTCCCCACCTCTGGCTTGCCTTAGTTGGCCGTCCAGAGTGGAGTCGTTAGAGCTATATGCTCGGGGGGAAATGTAATGGAAGTAATTGGCGTAATAACGACGAAACCACCCGAGATGGTGAAATATGTGCCGCTCCTCTTGACACCCCTTGCTGCTAACGCTTATGTTGCTTCGGGGCATTTACGCCATTTATGGGGGCCCATTCAGTGAAGAACGAGTCAGCACCTGCCTCAATTTAGATTATACTATCATGATCTAAACGGCAAGTGTCCCATAGTTCTCCATAGCAGATACTTATACCAGTCCCTCGTTCGTTCATCCCCATAGGCCCAATATTAATTTCTCCTTTTGTAGCAACAGTTCCTGTGCACCTGGCGGGGACCATCTTCGGGTCATATAACTTTTTATACGATACGATTGAGGATGGTATCCACCACGTGTAACCACATAAAAACATTGAATTGTCTCGAAAGGGCCTCTATGTGTTGGACCTCTGTTCCCACGCAAGCCTTTTAAATGACCGGGTCAAACACCATCTACTGAACCAATTTTAATGAAATTTGGAACATAGATAGAGTGGACCATGGGAAACCATGGTCCACTCTATCTATGTTATCATTATAATAACCTACCTACATACAGGACATAGGATGGTTTTTATCCTACGGGAACCTTTAAAACGGGTCTGCGCGGGCGAAGCCGCTGGCGGAAGACTATAAGAAATAATAGTTAGGTACGGGAACAACCTTTTTGCAATAAAGAAGGTAGTTTATCTTTATTTATCTTGAAAAGATCCAGATTAGACTTCCAAGGGGTTCCAGCGATAAATAAGCTATTTTAAGGCAAACCCCTTACGTGCATCGTTACACTTTCAGCACGTGTACCTCTGCATAGCTTTCTAGTGTCACGTTGCCCTAGCTTTTGTATTACCTTTTATATAATATTCTGTACTAGTGATCAGGCTCGACTTAGCCAAGGTAAAGTACTTACTTTTTTTCCGGGATATAAATGAGTATCTATGCTATTTCAGACTATATATCTGCGCCAAACTTCATACTGATCCGTTCTTTCGTGATTTTCAATCAATTCAATCAATCAATCAAATTTAAATCAGAACCAATTTCAATCAAACATCAAAACCTTAGAGCATCAAGATATTGACAGGTATGACACCTGTCAGGGTGAGTCAGTACCTTTGATGCTCTAAGATCGAAACTTACGCATTACTCGTATTATAAGTACTCGTATAAATACCCTTTCGCGTTAACTCTCTTTTTCTCTCGTACTTTTCGGACTCATTTCACAACGAAATAATACATTTTAAGCAAATATTTTAATACAACATTTATAATGTACCTATCTTTAAAGATATTTTTAATCGCAGTGTGCTTTGATAGCTAACCTTAAATTTAATAATTCCAGAAATGTTTCTGCTATCTCCATTATTACACAACAACGACGGCGGAATATTAATTTCGGATAAGTTTTTAGAAAGCTCCAAAGATAATTTCAAAATCAACAAGGAGTGCTACAAAATCTGAATCAAAAATGAGCTTTAAAGGGTTTACAAAATAATAAAAGTGATTTAAGAGAACATAAAATTGATTGATCTAAGTAAACATTGAGCTATCGTAGATCTATGGTTATAGACTGCAACCTTAACCAAAAATCATACAAAACAACAAAAAAAAACATTTAGAAATAATAGTTAGCTAGGCGAACAATGGTTTTGAAATAAAGCAGGTGGCTTATTCCTATTTGTCTTAGACCGATCTAGTAGACTCCGAAGGGGTTTCAAAGACAAAGACATTTATTTGCACAAATATGGGTGTTTACAAAGTTGTTTATATATATTTAGTTCGCCATATTTACCTTCATGAGGTATGCAAATATACAATGATAAAAATATAAAAGGAAAAAAACTAAACTATAATACAATTACGAAATGTACATTTCGTCGTTGCCAAAACAAGACCTCTTATGTGACGGTCTGGACGAAAATGACTTTTTTACACCATATTGTAGAGAATTAAATTCTCCACCTTGTACAAAAACTCACATGTCAATATCTAATATATTCGCAGAGATACAGGTGACGAAAAAATACTCCCATGTGACAATCAATAATAATTGACAATCAAAATGTCTCATGTGCAATTTAATTGTTAGTCGATTATCTGTCAACTGGCAATACTGACAGATGACGTAACACCGGACGCTGGGGCGGCGGCCATTACAGACAGAGAGAGGATTGAGCTAGGAGCGTGTAAGGAGATTGCGCACGCGCCCCACGTGTTCGGGTGGAACGTCGGTCGATTATAAAGTGATCGTTCTACCTACAAGTGATCTGTCCGTATTATAAATTAGTGATTGTTAATTTCGTAATCAGTAAAGGAGTGTCTTAGATTTACGTTACTCGCCCACATGAATAACTCTGATGCATGGCCACCGCTCGCCAACATCAGAAGTGGGATTACCATAGAACAGATTACTTGTGCGATTTTGTGATTTCAGGTTATGCCACGAAATGAGAGACAATAATTATCAGACAAACTGAGCCATATTACAAAGGAGGGTACTCGGAGGTCATAACTGTCTAAGTATCACAACGACGTGCCTTTATGTACAAGGAGCGATAACCGAAAATTATGGGAAGGCAAAAGGAAGTCAAATGGGTGACTGCCTAACCTCTTGTACTACGAGTATCAGCACTACGTAACGTGAGGATGCCTTGCGTGAAGCAGTTATTGAAATTCAGGGGAGTAATGTTCATTGTTTTCGTTATTAAATTCGACGACCTGCGTGGCGCAATGGTTGCCGTGGCGGACTGTCAGTCGAGGGGTCCCGGGTTCGATTCCCGGCGGAGTGGATTTTTGAGGGATGGATTTAGGTTGCTGTTCTCGGTCTGAGTGTTTGTGTTTCTGCCTTTGTGTGTCCATGGTACCCACGACAGGCCCACGATACGGGTTGTATCTGCCTTGCTGTGGGGCTGTGAATGTGAAACGTCATTTTTATCATGATGTTCAATTAACTTGATTAACGTCAATTTGATATCAGTGCTAGATTTTAATAAGTGACGCTTAAGCGTGTTATTTTTTTTAGGGTTCATTACCTCGAAATGAGAATAGACGGAACCCTATAGGATCACTTTGCTGTCTGTCTGTCCGTCGAGACCCTTTTTCACAGGAACGTGTGGAGGTATCAAGCTGGAATTTATATCAAATACTCAGGTCTATTGTTACTTGGAGCTGTTATAAAAAAAAAAAAAAAAAAAAAAAAAAAAACTTCTAAGCCAGCGCAATCAAAATATACAGCCGTCTATGCCGCAAATAAACCTACAGGATACTTCACGTGAAATCAGAATCTTGAAATTTGATACGAAGCAACGTGTTATAGCACAAAAAAAAAATCTATGAAGTAACTTATAAGAATTATGAATCCCATTAAGGGTAGGTAGATTCTGGTAATCTGTCAAGCCGAGTCATCGTTTGTTTTATTAGATAATTCGTCGTAATTTAGCGCCGCGACGAAAGGACATTTTTGAAGCGAAGGCAAAGCTAGCTGTGATGATAGTAACGTGCATTTTTACGCCGGGGCACGGATGCTTTTGATAAAGTATTTCTGAACGTGGGCCATCGTGGCGGCCATTACAAGCAAAACCACGCGGAGTGTAACTGTGTAAGTGAGGCCAGGTCTCCACGACATCATTTACTCAGGGCCCCCTTAGAATTCCCTTAGTATAAAATATAGGTTTTATTAGTTTTCTTCCCTAGCATCACTTTGTAAACGAATCCTTTTCAACCTATACCTACTGACTGGTTGACATAATTATGGTATGTCATATTGTATAGTTTTTATTCTCATTGTTATCAAGTGTTAAAAGACAATTCGAAGTCGAATGTCGAATAATGAACTAAGTAAAATAATTTATATACCTACCCTCATCTGTGGTTACTTTTATTATGAGATTTGTAACTTCTGTTAACTGAATATGATTTGTTTTATCGTTGGAGATCATGTTGACAGTAATTGCCATTATTTTATAAAAGTTTCGATACTTTTGACTTTGCAATGAGAATGGGGTTGGTTATTGTGGTTATACTGATGAAATTAACGTATTGATAATTTCTCTTCTTTTAAAATTTTCAATTCTTCAAGTGACTTTTCGTTACAAGAAAGATCACTTTTAAATTTATTTTCGTGACAAGGCAAGAAAAGAATTAGTAAGCTTAGTTAATGCACTGCATATAAAAAAAAAACGAGAGAAAAAGTATGGTATATTCAGATTCCCTGTTAGAATTATGATTTGCTGGTTTCTTTTTGTTAAGATTTTGTCTGATTTGAGGCCTTGTTCTGCTTCTCCAGGTAAACTGTTGATTAGTTACGTCCTAGGTAAAGTTAATTGGCAAGTAAAAGGTATGAGTATGGGTCAGTTTATCATATGATTAGTGCTACTCGAACATCGTGAAATTAAAATTGAAGCTACGGGTGACTTTAACCGACAATTAGCGTACTTGTCACTTTACTTGGAGGTGATGAAAGGGGCCCTAAGATGAATCATATTTGTGAACTAAAAGGTAAAACCACAGAAAGGGGCGGTGCGGGTTATTTGGAACTCCGTGGGTAAAACCGGTAGTTTTTGAAATTGAAGCTTATTGTTAAGTAAGTTGTTGTTCATTTACTGTATCATATCAGGCTTTCATTGAACATTGACTATTTAGAACTTATTGAAGCCTCTTTGGGTTTATCGTTTACTTTATATTCCATCATTAATTGTCGGTAGATTGTGTCAATAGAAAATAACTTGTAGGTAACTGAAATTGTTGAGATAGCTTGGACAGCAACAAAGTTTAGTCAGATATTGATAACTGCTGGTAGTCACTAGTATTATTTGTACATTTGTTGCAGTAAGCAGTGCTAACCCATATTTTACAAAGTTCAGCTTTACTAATATCATATTTGCAGGACTATGTTTCTAATTTCGTGTAGCGTACTGTGGTAATTAATCAATTTATTGTTGCATCTTAAATAAAAGTGTCGAAATTATATTACCGTTGTTTCGAATACTTTAAAAAAAAAGCATTTTACTGTGGTCATAGTTGTATGCAACATAGTAGCAGTTACTCAAAGGTTTCGCAATACAAAAAAAAAAAAAGAAGACTGTCTGATTTTATTGAATTGTCATTACGTGTGCCTAATTGTGGTTTTCATAACTGTAATAATACGTCAATGAACTATATTGTTCCTATTAGCAAGAATGTATCTTTCCATGAAGGTTTGAAAGCTACTCCGTTTATCAAATTAATAACTTCAATGAAATTGAATCTGCTATTGAAATTTTGACTGAAGATAACGGTAATTGAATTCAATTGTGAAAGATATTTTCCATCAAGTATTTCATCATACTTTGTTTTCCTCGGTAAGTTAGCTCACTAGTCTGTTAATGATATCAACTTTGCATATTGTGTGTAGGTGTCTAGGTTTTCTTTTTGAGTTTATGGTGATGGCGTAGGGCCGTCAAAAACCCGCGTTGTACGCCACAGTTGCCAAACTTTTAAAATCTCAGAAAGTAAAACAAGTGTGGTGATGCAATAAATGTTCATTATAAGTACAGCTGTTAATTTTAAGTCCCCAGAATCGCAATTTACTTCTGTTAAAAAGTTTCGAAAGTTAATAACAAAAATTATTTTGTAATCTTATCCGCTTTATTATCACATTTTCAGGAAAGTGAAGAATAGTTGAAGAAAAGGGTTCTTATAGTGAAAAATTAATGGACCGAGTTATGGAGATAAAGACGCTACCAAGTTAATGAGGACCCTTGAAAAAAAAAGGCCAGGCCAATCAACTATTATGTGCATGAAAAGTGAGAACACCTGTCCTGTTTGTGAAATGACTGGAACAGGAGCCAGATAGCAGCGATCAAGCTATAAGAGCGCTTCGACCATGACATCCGGTGAGCCCGTTTCTATTGTTTTGGTATTGAATTGGCTGGTCGGAGGGGCTTCATACGCCCGGTCCACGCCATGTAATTGTGTTTGGCTGGTCGAAGGGGCCCCGCACGCCCGGTCCACGCCCTGTATGGTTGGTCGAAGGGGCTTCATACGCCCGGTCCACACCATGTAATTGTGTTTGGCTGGTCGAAAGGGCCCCGCACGCCCGGTCCACGCCCTGTACGGCTGGTCGAAGGGGCTTCATACGCCCGGTCCACGCCATGTAATTGTGTTTGGCTGGTCGAAAGGGCCCCGCACGCCCAGTCCACGCCCTGTATTGGTGGTCGAAAGGGCCTTGCACGCCCGGTCCGCAATGCGCTACTGGCTACCTTCAAGCCTAATCCTAGGTACTCCTTATATGTAACGCATGCAATGTAATGGGATAGGGATATCGCACTATATGTCAGGAATGGTCGAGCGAGTACTAATGAGTTTGTTTCAGGTGACGCACGAGGACGTGCGACAGTCAGAGATGGCCGTGACGGCTCTATTTAATTGTTAGTCGATTATCTGTCAACTGGCAATACTGACAGATGACGTAACACCGGACGCTGGGGCGGCGGCCATTACAGACAGAGAGAGGATTGAGCTAGGAGCGTGTAAGGAGATTGCGCACGCGCCCCACGTGTTCGGGTGGAACGTCGGTCGATTATAAAGTGATCGTTCTACCTACAAGTGATCTGTCCGTATTATAAATTAGTGATTGTTAATTTCGTAATCAGTAAAGGAGTGTCTTAGATTTACGTTACTCGCCCACATGAATAACTCTGATGCATGGCCACCGCTCGCCAACATATATATTTAGTTCGCCATATTTACCTTCATGAGGTATGCAAATATACAATGATAAAAATATAAAAGGAAAAAAACTAAACTATAATACAATTACGAAATGTACATTTCGTCGTTGCCAAAACAAGACCTCTTATGTGACGGTCTGGACGAAAATGACTTTTTTACACCATATTGTAGAGAATTAAATTCTCCACCTTGTACAAAAACTCACATGTCAATATCTAATATATTCGCAGAGATACAGGTGACGAAAAAATACTCCCATGTGACAATCAATAATAATTGACAATCAAAATATCTCATGTGCGCAACTGTGCACATGAGACATTTTAACTATCACTAAAAACGTATTTTGTGCTAAAGATAACACATGAGAGGTTTTGTCTTGCATAGGTACTTTCGTTATTCACTCCTGTTTTCAGGTGCAAAAAAGACGAACTTATTAGGTGAGGCAGTAGATTATTATCCCTTTATTCTATTGGCAATATTGAGAAAAAAGAATATGACATACTGTAAAAAAGAACGAGGCCCGTGAAGCAAAAAAAGAGGCGATTTCATCAGCAATAGATACTGTGCACGTAATAACTGTCGACGTCCAAAGCGTGTTCCATCCATCCATCCATCCATCAGTCTTTTATAGTCCACTGCTGGACATAGGCCTCCCCTAACGTTCGCCACTCCTGTCCACTATCCGCTGTCTTCTTCAGGTCATCAGTCCACCTGTTTGGAGGGCTGTACTCCTTTTGCCGAGACGTGGTCGCCATTCGAGGACCTTTCTTCCCCATCGGTTGTCGATCCTCTTAACTAAATATATGGCCTGCCCATTGCCATTTCAGCTTGCAGATTTTGAGAGCTTTGTCCGTAACCTTCGTTCTTCTACGGATTTCATCGTTACGGATTCTGTCGCGTGGAGAAATACCAAGCATATTCCTCTTCATCGCTCGCTGTGCGACCTTGAGCTTGGAAAAGGCTGACTGTAAAGGACCACGTCTCAGCGCCGTAGGTCATCACTGGCAACACACACTGCTCGAAAACTTTCGACTTCAGGCACTCAGGTATTCTGGACGAGAAGACACTTTGTAATTTCCCGAACGCTGCCCAACCGAGTTGGATTCTACGAGTTACCTTTCTCTCGAAGCTGGAATTACCCATACGGATCGCTTGTCCCAGGTAGATGTACTCGTCAACAACTTCGAGAGTAGCGCCATCAACAACGACCAGTATAGGTGTGACATGGACGTTAGACATGATCTTCGTCTTGTCCATGTTCATCTTATGACCTACCCTTTGTGAGGCGCTATGGAGGTCATCTAGCATAGTGCTGAGTTCTTCCAGGTTTTCCGCCAGGATTACTATATCATCAGCAAGTCGAAGGTGTTCGCCATTGATGTTAATACCTAGCCCGTTCCACTCCATCAGCTTGAACACGTCTTCCAGTACAGCGGTAAACAGCTTCGGGGATATAACATCCCCTTGTCGAACTCCGCGCTGCAGTGGAATAGGTCCAGTGCTTCCGTAGTGGACTCGGACTGTCATGGTTGCGGCTTTGTACAAACACTTCAACACCTCGATGTATCGATAGTCAATCTGGCATCGCTGAAGAGACTCTAGCACCGCCCAGGTCTCGATAGAATCGAAGGCAAAGCGTGTTATTAGCACCCAAATTGCTAGCCAGCGCCAGGGCCGGATTTAGGGGAGGGCAACCAGGGCTACAGCCCCGGGCCTCCACAAAGAAGGGCCCCCACAATAAAACTTAAAATGGTAAAAAAAATTCAGACTACAACACACTAGTAAACAACTTTTCCTTTCATATTTTTTGCGTTGTTAAGACAATTGTTAACATTGCCAATAAAAATATCCGAGAGTAAATATAAATAAGTATTTATAATATTAAAATCAGTCATAGATAGGGATTATCATCCTTTTTATGATTCTCTTATATCTTATATCTGATAAATAATAACTAATTACTTTGGTTATAAAAACGTGAGATTAAAGAGGCTGATTTCGTACAGAAGTCTTTTATTTCTAGTTTCATAAAACCTCTTATGTTTCTAAAATTAGCAATCAAAACCTCTCATGAGCAGCAGTAGTGATAAAAAAAATAAAAAATGAGGTATACAGACCAGGTATCGATATGGTAATCATTATAAAAAAAGTCCGAAATATAGATACATAAATAAAAATAAAAAAATTGGCATGTTTACATACATATTTTTTTTTCATGAGGAAGTTTTTTTTAGTTTTTACAGGACTTTCATCTTTGCACATCAGAGGTCTTGGTTTGGCAACGACGATTTACATCTATTTTACTATTATTTTTATTTGTCCCATATTGCGCCTTTTATAAATAAAAATAAAAATATTTATTTATTTATATTTCGGATCGGTTCCGATCGTCAGCTTTGGGTACCCATATCACAGGGTGTTTGTACACTGAGAGGAAAAAAAGCCGGCGGAAAAAAAACCTCCCAGGTTTTTATGGAATTCCTTTATGCCGTTTTATCGTTTATGAAATCAGTGACTGAGTAATACGCCTTTTTCAGTAAATACGTTTTAAGTCCTTTTTTAAATTCGTTGCCCGTTTTAATTTTGAGGAATTCCGGTAGACCGTTATATATTTTTGGTCCCATGCAAAAGACACTGTTATGATATTGTTTTGTTTTGGAAGCGATTGAACATAATTTACTGTTATGTCTTTTTGATTTAAGGGTTTCAGCAAATAAAAATACTATTTTTCTGTGCACTGTGACACTTTCAGCACTAAGCACGCGTCTACGTAGCATTCTTAGCTAAGCCTAGCCACGCCTAGCGAAAGGCGACGTGACACAGTTACAGATTAGAGTACAAAGTGATGTACTTACATACTATATTCTGTAAAAACACTTTCGCCCTAATTAAACGTGTATAAGCGTGTTATTTTTATTTTATGATTTGTCTTCCTCTTACGATTTCTGATGCCAATTCATGTTATGATACCAAAGCAAGATAACTAATACATATTATATTATAAGGTACTATATCAATCAAGGTGTGTGTACTTGTTACTATAAATATAAGTAAGGGAGTTAAAGTTTACATATTTCGCTAAAAACATTACTTATGCCTTCATAATAGTATGCTTCTTAAAGAATCTCAAAAAACGAGCGAGGTCCAGCTTTGGATCGGATAAAAATTAGGTTTCAATGTTATTGTCAGACACTTCTTATAAAATATATCTACTTATGCCGGATGTCTACCTAAGGGACACTATTCCTTAAAAATGGAGGCTTATAGATTGTAGGTAGATTTCCCAAAGAATTCTTATGCCTCTGAGTCAACAGCGCCTAATTATACTACAGCCATCTACAGCCTTAGGGGCCGTCCATTAATCACGTGAGGTCGTTTTTCTCATTTTTTGACCCCTCCCTCCCCCCTGGTGATATTTGGTGAGGTTTGGGATCACCCCCCCCCCCCCTCCTCCCTGGATCACGTGTATTTTTTTGGAAGTCTATGTAAAGGCTATTTTTGACTGGAAAAAAATATTTAAAAAATGGCGTTTCGATTTGAAACACATTTATATGTATTTGCAATAAAATTAATGAATAATTAATTAATGTTGTCTTCGTCCCACGGAGTTGCAAGACTTTCATTTAAGGTTACAACTGGTAAAGCTTCTTCTTCACTGGCAGTTGTTATTGGCAAAGAGGTTTGTGACATATTAACTTCGGTTTCGTCAAGCCACTCGGCATCATCATCCTCGCGCACTACGCAGAGAACCTCCCTCCCTCGGCGGGCGAGTCAATCAAGGTCATACTACAAATCGTTCAAATTTTCGCGCCGTTCAAAATTTCGGTTCAGAAATAGCGCTTTTTGACAAAAAATAAATAAAATTAATACACGTGATGTCTAACGAGACCCCCCCCTCCCCCCTCGTGATGTTTCGTGATGTTTTCCGTACCCCCTCCCCCCCCTTTTGAGCCTCACGTGATTAATGGACGGCCCCTTAGATTAGAGCATCAAAGGTACTGACTCACCCTTTCACTCAATTCTTTTGTTAACACGCTTTTATTAGCTTGACCTGTATGTATGTATGTATGTAACGGAATCTTTTTACTTACTTCATTTTCACTTACTTCTAGGAGTCAGATTAACTTGAAAATTTGCACAGGGGTCAAGGGCCGATGACAATACAATAATTTCATAAATATTAAAGTCCTAACTAGGATCATCAGGATAAAAAAAAGATACGAGGGGCGGCTGATAAGTTTGCAGCCTAAGGTACTTAATGAAACAAATATAAAGTTTTATATTTTTTACACGTCTAAGCGTCTGATTAACTTGAAAATTTGCAAAGAGGTCAAGGGCCGATGACAATGCAATAATATGAGAATAAAAATAATGTATAGGTAGTTTAAAAAACTAAAAAACACGCTTTTGTGAAAATACGAAAAAAAGTAAAATATAAGAAGAAAATGTATTTTACTGTAAAAAAAGCGTGGGGTGGTTTTTAAGATACTGTTGACACCATGCACCCCACGCTTTTTTACAGTAAAATACATTTTCTTCTTATTTTTTTACTTTTAACTGCAATCAATGCTGAATATATGTAAATTAGTTTAACGCTTTTAATTTTCCAATATATTAAAATAATAATGCTAATGTACACTAAATAAGTGCATTATTTAAAAACCTTCATTTAAAAGTGAATCGACTTCAAACTGGCACGTGTCAGTGCTTTTGATTAAAAATAAAAAACTTGAATACCACACGAAGCTTCTCGAATGCTCGATAGAACACGAAAGTACTGAACTTGACCCTCGCATTTATGCAGTGAAAGCTGATGAAACGAGAAAGCCTTATGAAAGATATTTTCATTAAAAATATCGTAGTAAAAATGCTCGCGGTAGTAATTGTAGATCTATACAAATAAATAAAATTGGAGTGCCTGTTTCTAATATCAAAAGATCTGCTTTTTACTACATGCATATGAATTTATTTACGGTACACACACCAAAATAACATTTTTTACAATTTTTGTCTGGCTGTCTGTCTATCTGTCTCTCTGTTTGTTTCGCCTAATCTCTGAAACGTCTGCACCGATTTCGATGGGACTTTGACTGGAAGGTAGCTTTAAATAAATAAATAAATAAACTAGCTGCTGTAATAAGGAGTAACTTAGGCTACATTCAGTGCGTTCCAGTGCTGGTTGGCGAATATGCGGGTTAGTGGCCAACCCGCTGTCGAATGTTTTCAAACCGCCCACAAGGCCTCCGACAAGGTTTAACGACTGTTATCTATCGACAACAACCGGGAACGACGGCTTAACGTGCCCTCCGAAACACGGAAACGAGCATGATTTTTTTTGCCACTAGCGGTCACCCATCTCACACCCGACCGCGCTCGTTTGGCTTAGCTGCATAGACCGCTTGCGATCTACGCTGGCCGCCGAGCCATGCGCGCTTCGTGTAACCTTCGCCTAATGTTGTTAAGCAACGTTCATTCCAGTTGAAAATTATGTCTCATTCAGGTCTTAATTATTTATTCCATCTCGCGTCCGCTACGTTCCAAACTGAAATATTCAGTACTCAAGGCAACTATTTTGTCGCCGTCCGAGGTCTCTTACATTACAAAATTTTTAATTAAAAATTATTATAAACTGACAAAAAGTAGCGAAGTACCCTCAAGAGTTTAAAAGGCTTGCGAAATCTGAGCATACTTACGATGTGTACTTTTTTCAACCCCTAAGATTTAAGTTTTTAACATCTCGCTGCAGGGCACAGGTTTCCTCTCCTATGATCAGGCCAAACTACACTAGAGACACTAACTAGGTACTTTTAGCATCGGCGATCCCCGATTTGATTGTGCATCGATGCTGCATCGCGTCATTGGACGCGGCAACGGAATCGCGCGTTTCGGATGCTGAATCGCTGCGTTTAGCGACTAATCTCGCTCGCCAAAAAGCTATAAGCAGCTAGTGTGGCATAGCCGGTAAACAACTGGGAGGGACTTAGGCAATATTTCACCACGCTGGCCAAGTAAGGTTTGGTATATTATATGTAGCCCCTGTAGCTTTGGGATTCTAAAAGGGGGCTTCACTGAAGATCCCGGAGTCCTCCCCAAGCGCAGAGGCAGGCCACCGAGGGGGTTGAGTTTAACTGCGGTACAAATCCTACATAACACTGTACCAAGATGCCGGGTACCTTTTAAAGATGTGCGCGTACTGTTATATAGTGAGGTAAGACTTTTCAAGCACACAGGTTCCCAAGTCCAAGTTTAATAATGTTGTCGTCTAAACACTACGAGATTTAGGTGCTAATTAATTTATTATTGTAAAACGCTGAATTTATATTAAATCAAAATAACCAAAAATGCATAGTTGTAATAATGTTGCAATTACATTTAAATGATGATATAGTAAAATTGTTAGGTACATAAGCTCCCCCCCCCTCCCGATTTAATGGAGCAGTATCCTTGAAGAGGAAGGTTATGCAAAGTAGAAAAAAGAGAAAAGAGATAAAAAAATGTGACAGACAAATGTGATAAAAAATTAAATAGAAAATTTATCGCGTAAGCTTGGACCCAGAATTACAAATATAAACATGAGAAATAGAAATTCAAAATTGAATCCAAAAATTAGAAATTACAGTTAAGAAATAATATTATTTATCACAGACACACATAATATAAAAAATCGTATCGAATCTTCATATCTAAATCTTCATATCTATAATAAAACTTATTGAAATTAGAAAACCGCTGCTTTCAGTAGGCGTAGAGACGGTTAAAGTACCGTCATTTAAGAAGGACAAAAACATTGCGTTATTGAGCTATTTACTTATTTTTTATTTATTAGAGAGTTATACACATGCCCGTAGAAGTACTATGTAATACCATAATATACGTCAGTATCATAAGTTTATGATACTCTCTCTCTCTTGTAATAAATATAATACAACACAGTACATTTTATACAGCGTAAGCCTAGTATTACGACGCAAAGGGCCTTTAATTAACTTTTATTCTGAAAAAGTATCAATTAAAAGTTTCCATGCACGCTTTATGTACTTATAAGCTTTCGACATTAACAAGTACTCGAGTTTCGAGAGCTTTTGCTCTATTTTTTCATTAGCAGCAAATTAAACTTGCAAAGTATGCTGAAAACTTTAATATTTTTGCTAACAATTATTTATAAGGTAAAAAATGTCGATGAGTTTCTGTAAAATGTCCCCTTCTAATATAGACAGAGTAAATTGGATGGCATTTTTTTTAAATAAATAAAACAAACAAAAATGCAGACGGGCTGCGATAGGGCTGCCATTCGTCCGGATTTCCCCGGATTTGTCCTAGTTTGAAGGGCGTCCGGAGGCCGTCCGGCAGGGTTTATGAAAAGTATCCGGGTGTAACCCAACACGTAATTGTAAGACAACAAAAGTCAGGGGAAATCCATTTTTTAACAGATAAGCGATAAATTGAAATAAATCTTAATTAAAAATTCATCCACAATAACCCGCATTCAATAAGGCTCGGCAAAAGAGTCAACGATCGAATGGAATAAAAAATTATAATAATGTTTTCATTTTTGTTGCAAGAAATAATTTTACAGTGATGTCCGGGGATAAAACCATATTTTTCCCAAATGTCCGGGATTTTTGCCGTGTTTATCCGGCGTCGACAATTTAGATGATGGTAGCCCTAGGCTACTCCGGCCGATCACCGTCGTCTATGGACACGGGCAACCCCAGGGAAGTCATCCGAGCATTGCCGGCTTTGAAGGAGAGCTTTTTTTCAGCTTTCTCGAAAAACCGCATTTCATAGTCCACTGTAAATGCCTCAGCTAGAAGGTTGTCGTGCATAGCAGTAGTGCCACAGGCAATGAACCAAAACCGATACGTCCAAATTCGAAGTCTGATCTGGAGGAGAGATCAAAAGATTTATGGCGTACTGAATGAGAATAGATTTTAATATGCCTATATATTATTTAATGTACATTATTTTGCGTTTAGAGCAGCGAGCTGAAAGGAGCAAATTAAACATCTTTTTGTGTTCTATCAGATAAGTCTTGTGTTTCAAGTTGGCAGCGTTGTCATATCAATACAAAGCTAGCGAAATCATAAAGCTGGGGTGCTAGGGAACATCACACATTAAGTTCCAAAAGTCAAGCTCACCTGCATGCGGTGCACCATGCTCAGAAACCGACGAGGCTCTGACGACCAACTGATGGCGGGATAACCACAGTGGCGTAGCTAGGGGGACGAGGGCCCTGGTGCATAGGGAGAGTATCGGGCCCTCCTCCCCTTTTTTCGCGTAGTTTGAACTTATATTGGCCTTTAAAATTATTGATAGGAATAAGAATAGGAAACAGTGAGTTGAATTATCCCTAGTAGGCTAAATCCATACGTCGTCTCTATTAGAATCTCCATGTGTTTAATAGAAGAAAACGGGAATAAATAAACAACGACGCAAATCGCAATTTTCTTTTGCGAAAATGAGTTCTACGGTAGATATAGGACGGTAGAATTGAAAAAAAAGAAAATCTTGTGAGCAAGCTCGAGCCTCGAGTCTAATAAAAAATTTTTAATTTTTTTTTTAATTTTATTTTATTGTTATTCTTTTCAAAGCTGAGGCTAGAGGGCCCCCTGAGCTCCCGGGCCCTGGTGCACTGCACCACCTGGCCTTATTATAGCTACGCCACTGGATAACCATCACAAATCAACACCGGAAACAAAATACTATCAACACTGACAGGCAGCAGCGTCGTTGTTTCGAAACGTCCAGGTGTTTGCAATCGCCAACCCGCTTGCCCAGCATGGCGATTAGGGCAAAACCTCTCATGAATAGTGATCGGGCTCAGTGGCACGCCTTGGGAGAGGCCTATGTCCAGCAGTGGACTGATATGGTCTGATGATGATGATGATGAAACAATACGAGGCAATTCAAATAATTTTGAACAGAATCTGTCAGAACCATATAAAGCAGACCGTTTTGCGTTTGGTGCAAAATGTTCGCTGCAGTACTTATTTATATACATGGCATGGGCAGCTCGGGCAGAAATAAAAAAAAACGCCCACGTCAAGCACATTTGTGTTTTATCTGAAGTTGATGCTGATTGCCCGGAAACCAACGTTTCCACCGAAACACAAAATAATACCGGTCAGACTAACATGAGGCTACCATCAGCTTCTGGGGTAGCCGCGTATCTGCTCGTCCTCAACTCTATTAAATGTGTATATCTACATATATTTTTCAAATCTCAAAATTTTGTACGCTGGTTTCGGGGCTGATAAATAGAGCCAGGTAGGTTTTATTTTTAAAATTTTAAATTATAAAAAAAGATATTTTCAGCGATAATCAACTTAAATATAAACTGAAAAATATGACTCTTCCTGACATCTATTGGAGAGTATTATAATATTTTGGTTGTGGCGTAGAACGCCGTCAAACGCCACCCGCCAATTCGACGTTCAAAGAAATAGCAATGTCGATTTGAAAGAGCTCTATAAAATATAATTGACAGAATTAAAGCTTCCTTGGCTGAATGGTTACGTGGGCTGATTCCGGAACTAGAGACCAGGATTCAAACCTGAATCAAAACCATATTGCGTTTATTTTTATTTTTTGTGTTTTTTTTTTATTAGGCGCTATTTCAAATGGTGTTGTTAAGTAAAACTAGTCAATTGAGTGTTTCGTTTGAAATTAAAGTAAGAAAATATCTCAAATAAATTGTTTTTATCCGAGCAACGCTCGGTCGTACAGGTACTTAGAATAAAATGAATAGTTTCACAGCAAAAATGGGTGCGTCAGCAGCATATACATTTCCGATCACACCGTTGTTCTAAAAGTTCTACAACTGACCAACTAACAACTACTTCACTTACATCATACAGGATCATCTCGAGCGCCGTTTGTGACACTTGTTGCTGCAAGTCCTCTTGAGATCTCTCAGTGTCCACTACAATGTCAGTTAAACCGTCACTTAACTAGATTAGTCGCAAACAACTTGACTATTCCAAAACAGTACTAAGATTTGAGTTTATTTTATCACTATTGTTCATGCACAAACGACAAAATTAAATGTTTTTAAGACTCGTATACTCTCGCTTAATCTTTAAAAAAGTCTGTGTTATTGTCCGAAAAAACACACAACGCTAACTCGATAATCAAACTACTTTTTTTACAGGGTGCTCTTGTAATTCTCAGGTGTAATTTTATTCAGAAAACCTAATGTTTTTTTTTACTTTCGCTGTCAGTGAAGGCGAGCGCACCCCGAAGCGGCTTCGGTTACACTAAGGGTGGGTCCGGGGGTGAGGGCTGGCTGTAATTCAGTTAGCCGCGTGATCCTTCAAACGACAACAATCTGTGACAGTTTGTCGCTGTTGGTTGCTTTTTTATCAATCCCTGGCTATCTACTGTGATTAAAAAACTTTGCCTACGTGACTGCAATGTAACCTGAATTATGTAAGACGCTTATAATAGCTCAATGTCAATGAAAAAATATAGAAACCATATTTTCATTACAGGGTGAGTCTTGTCTTTCTATTTCTATGGGGGGAAGTTTTCAAAATATCCCGATGTTACTTTCTTCGGGAACAGAACAGAAATCTAATTAACTAATAATGTTATGTAATTGTCATATTGCCAATTAAATAGAGTATAATCTACAACCCAATACCGATTTGTAAAACTACAGGGAATCAAATTACTTAAGCTTCCAACTACGACCTTCTAAAAGAAATTTTTATTTCAATTTAAGTACCTGAAATACGAACGATGGAGCCTATTGTGTTTTAATCCATACTTTGCATTAGACACCACACAGATGGAATAGGAAATAATCCAATTGAATCTATACTTGCTAATATTATAAATTCGAAAGTAACTCTGTCTGCTACGCTTTCCCGCTTAAACTACAGAACCGATTTTAATAAAATTCGGAACACAGATAGAGTGGACTTTGGGAAAGAACATAGGATGGTTTTTATCAAGCGGGAACCTTTAAAACGGGTCCACGCGGGCGAAACCGCTGGCGGAAGACTAGTTTGGTTATAATTTAATAACGGTATTTTAAATAATATCTCCCTACTTATATTATATCGATGAATATCTCTGATTAACTGTGCTTTATAAAGCAAGAAAACAATGTTAATAAAATCTAATTTTTGTCAAACTTAACCCTTGTCACTTTAGCGTAGTAGCATATGATCAGAAAATCATGTTTTACCACGACGGTGTTCCCCAGTTGCAAGTAGAATAATATGTATTTGTACAAATAATACTTGGTATCTAACCTAAATAAGGTAGGTAAGTAAAATGAATAGTTTGTATCCTTCGTATCAAAAACTCTTTGTTTGAAAATGCGCTATAAGAGCGCCGATTTGCAAATACTTTCTTATCACCATTATGATTAATGTTCTTACGCTGACCCAGAGTAAGGAACTCAGGACATAGGAAAGGTATTAATCATCTTAAGTGCGGAATTGATTTTGACTCCCATGTTAGAGATCTAGGTATGATCTGGGTATACATATTTAAAAGAAAATGTGTTGCTTAAGCATTTCCAACTTGTTCTGCAGCGAAGAAAAATATGATGCCCTAATCTTTTAACCATTTTCATCAGGCTTATGCCACTATCAATCAAGCTGGACAAAGACGGGTTAGTGGATATGACTTGCCTTTAAGAGATTTTTTCTTGCGCCAGAATCTTCACCTTTAGTGTTAAGGTTGAGGCCTCAGTAGGATACCATGTGTGTGTGAAAATGACCTCTAAATGTAATGAAATGAAATGATATGAAATGAAATGAAAATATTTTTGAAATGAAAATATTTTATTTGCACAAATATGGGTAGCAAAAAAGGTTTTACAAAAATATTTAGATCGCCATATTTACCCTTTAGGGTGTACAAATTTTATTGTAAAAGTTATATAATAAAATTACAAGTTAAATTATAAACTAATTATGAACTAATTATGTATCATTTAAATACATATTTCCTCGGCTGGGAATCGAATGTGATTGAGGATCACAAACGCTCGAACTGAAATTTAGATAAAGTTATCGTTCTAATTTCTTCCGCGTTGGGAATCGATCCCAGGACCTCTTGTACTCGTACCTTGTACGACATATTAGCGTGATGGGCACGCGTCATACAAGTCATCGTTATATTGGTAAATGTGTTGTTATAAGCATTAATACATCAAACACTGACCGGATTTCGTATTGTATATGCTTTTAGGCCGAGAAGTAATTTCAGTGAGGCTTTTCGCTTTTCTCGCAAGAAAACTGGAATTCTGCCAACGTTAGGTGCCCATTAAGTCATAATCTAAGAGAGATGCAGCCTCAACATAGCCCTAGTATTAACCATGAGTTAGGAAATGAGATTTTAGTTTTGATTAAAAAAAATGAAAATAATTAACATTGGAGAGAGCTATGCTTGATGTTTCTATAATACGTAACAGAATCCGTAACTATGCAATCCGTAAATGAACGAAGGTCACTGACATAGACTGCAAGCTATAGTGGCAATATGCAGGGCTTGAAGCATCAAAGGTACAGACTCCTCCTGAGTCAATACCTGTGATGCTTTTAGATGCAAACCATATAGTAAGGAGGACAGATAACTGACAGGAAAGAAAACTTCTTGCGACCACGTCTTGGCAAAAGGAGCACAAGCCGCCCTCTAAACAGGCGGACTGACGACCTGAAGAAGGCAGATTGGCGAATATTAGGGAGGCCTTACTACGACCTACTAGCAGCAGTGGGTGTTTAAAGGCTGGTAAATGCCAACGGTTGGTCCACGGGGAACTCGCGATAATGATGGATGAATTAAAGTTCTCTAGTTTTAACCCTGTTGCGTTTTGATGTTAAGTCAACGTACGCAAATGTAATGTAGATAATATTGTAGGGCATCAGACATCAGGGTTGAAAAAAATTTGAATCAATCACGTTCGCCTTTGTATTTATAAATTTGACTGATAAACCTCACCCTTAAAGGGCTGCAACCTTTTTTGTGTCTCACTGCTGGGCATGAGTCTCCCATTGTTGGGGAGGCCTACTCCACCACGCTATCGGATGTTTTCAAACCGCCTATAAGGCCTCCGACAAGACGTTAAATCTACAAGCCGTTGGCTAGCAGCAACCCTTTTTGCGTCCCACTGCTGGGTACGGATCTCTTCCTATGATTCGGAAGGCCTGGAGCTTACTCCATCACGCTGCTCTCATACTTTCATGCGGGTTGGTGGAGGTCGTTGATGACGTTTGTTATCGATAGATAAAACGGCTTATAGTGCCCTGCGAGGCGCGGAAATGCGCACTAAATTTTTACCTATAGAGGTCAGCCATCTCACACCAGAGGGCCCACTCTGTAAGCATCCGTCCGTAAGTTCTAACATTTTCGGAATCATTTTTAGCATACTCAGATCGCTTCTTTTTCATGAATTAATAAGATAAGCGTTGTCATTGATGACATTAAGCTATTGAATGAATAATATTGCTAGAATTTCTTCAATCTAATCCAAAAATAAGGCCCGAAAATTCACTTAGTTTCGGATACGGGCGTACAGAGTGGGCCCTCAGACTTTAGCTTAACTGCGAAGATCGCGTGCTTTCTACGCCAACCGCAGGGCTATGCGCGTTCACACTTAAATAACTTTCACTATCATATTTTTAAATAACGTTCTTCTTAGTTATTCTCTCTTAGCCTGAAAGATGTGAATGACCTTTTCTTCAAATTTAAATGGGGAGGGTATGATTGGTTAATGGTTTACATTTCGGTCACTGACCGCCGCTCCTGATTCGAATTCTAAGCACGCAATTCTTTCAAATTCGTAAATTTATTGCCAATAAATTATGTCTTCGCCTTTCAGTGAACTGACATTGTGAGAAATCCAGTTAATAATACCCTACCCTACCTTTACCTACTCTATACTACCGTTTAAATTTCTTTTTGTGACTTAAAGGCGCAGCGCAGACGACAGACTGTCCGTGACGCACTTTTGGCAAAGGGAGATCTCCCACCGGGCGAGGTGGTCGTGCCCGGGGAGCGGCCGCGCTCCAACCCCTTATTCTACTCTTTGGCTCCAACTGACTCAATTCGGAGCTTGTATATATGGTAGAATATTCCGAAAACTTCGATAACGTGATTCAGAATTCCCGTGGCGCCATCTCTTGATGAGTAGCGGAAGGTCGCTACATCACCCCCTGCTCAGACCGGAGGTCGATAACTTCTATCCATGCTTGAGTAATCTTCGCTTACAAGCGCCTTGAATTATAAATATTAACAATCAATCAACAACAACAAGAATATATTAACAATCAAGAAAAACGTAATGGTGAAACAAACAATTGTTCAATTCAATAGCTACACTTCTGCCGTGAATCAATTCTATTGTGTTTCGGTGGAAAGGTGCAGTTGCCGGTCACACTTACATGAGGCAACCACCAGCCTCCGGAGTATACGACCTCAGACAAGACTTACCTATGCTAGCTTGAGGTTGTTTGTAGATGTCCATGGGCTGCAGCGACCACTTAACACCACGTGGCCTGCATGCTTGTCTGCTACTGCATTCAAATAAAAATAAAACTTCATACCTAGTGCATTATAGGTACTAGAAACCTTGACACCATGGTATTATATTCATGGATGTATCGCAGTCACTATGTCAGTGTGTTTCGCATTTCCCATAACACGCGCATTAGGCTCGTGTGAGTGAAGCCCGGGACACGCGACACACATTAGATCCAATTATAGTTAACGTGAGCCGCGGAAAGATTAGAAAAATATTGACGTAGAGCCGATGTAAGGTCTGCTTTTACTATTCAACTTAGGTTAGGTACTTTTATGTCGTTTCTTAGGATCCTATAGTAGAGGAGACGTGGAAGATCGACCTTCACCGATCTGATAACTCGATGAAACATATTTTTATCAAATAATAAAATATAATTTATAAACACATAATAATATGCCTATGATAAATTTTCTTTTCTTTTTTAAATTCTTTGGGTCGTCATCCAACTGGTTGGAGGTCGTCGCCATTCGCTCGAGCGAGTTTTCTTCACCGGGAAGAGTGAAAATGTATGTAAAAAAAAATGTTTTACCTGTGTATTGAGAAGGTGAGAATGTATGTGGACCTTTTAGTTAGTCAAAAGGGTAGTCTGAACTGGTATTAGAAGGTTTTTCTATGTAATTTTTATATTAATGGTTAAATTTTATCCCGGTTTGTTCCAATAGAGCAATGTGTTCTTTGGCTACAAAATGCATAAAAAAGTGAAACCCTAATTCAGGGTGAAAAAAATTGAATTAATTGTATATCGAATTTTTTATTTATTTTCTTTTGTATAATTACCTACATAGTTAGGAGTCACTTTGCGAGTGACCGTTCGTAGAGACATACAAATGTACTCTGTGGACAATAACCTTGATGATGCTCTATTTTGGTGCGAAACGCGTGTTGGTGGGGGTACGTAATGTTGGTACGTAGGAAGGACTGTACCTATCTGTAGGTACCTAAGCTTAAACGAGCTTAAACGCTTTTGAAATAAAATAATCCGATTAATTTGCACGTGATTTGATTTTAATCAGATTTACACCTGTTCATCCATTCTCCACGTTTTTATTAAGTATGTATTAAGTAATCAACTCCCCGCTTCTAATAATTTTCTTGATGACACCGAAAATCAGCGTTCCATTCCATTCCATCGTAGCTGACTGATGGTGTTTTCACCTTGTAGGACCTAGATCGCTGCGACGACGTCCTCATCGGATTATACCTACTTCAACAACTGCCCCATCAAAGGCTGACAATCAGATTGACTTATCCAATATAATTAAAAACAATTAGGATCACTGTTGTTAAACTCAAAGACAAAAGTAGTCGGCACGGGATCAGCCATCTCAAGATGAGCAAGCGACGTGCAAAGTTTGCTAGCGTCAGACATTAATATAGTAGGTACCTAGGTATAATCATTTGCTGATGTTGATGTTACAAGACCTATTGCATAAGAGAAAAATCTTGAATAAATTTCAGCTCACGCGTATATGACGGGACAAATTGTAAAGTAAAACCTGAGAGTAAAACACGTAGGTACAGTAAGAAGATTGGCTCTAACTAGGTGTAATGAGATCTGATATCTCGTCTCGTTTTTGAAACATTTTAAATGATTTTTCTTGTGCGATAGAGATTAATAGCCCAGAATATATACCAAGCTACCAAGGAAATAAAAGTAAAACAGGACTAGTAGTATACCCACAGACATGGGCGTACCCAGGGGGGGCAGGGGGGGGCAGCTGCCCCCCCCCTGGATCAAGGTCCAGATTCAGGGATTCAAAAATCCCAAAAGATCTCCTAAACGAAAAAAGAAACCTATATAGAGTACGCTAGATAATATGCTACCTCCTGTTGTTTCCTTTGTATATTTAATATTTTGTATGCGTGTCCTCGTATAATAGACCAGGGTCGATAATTTTGAAAATGGTAAAAAGTGAAAAAAAAATTATAGTAAGATGAAAAACATTGGAAAAGGTAGAGAATATAACAAAAATGAAAGGAATTTTTTTACGAAACACATAAGTATACAATATAACATAAAATCGTATGTTTTTCGAGTAATTTAAGTATAAATTTTAATAAATAGGCCAAAATTGTACATAATGATTCAAAAGAAATTTGGATTCGAGTTTTCATTATTTGTATTTTCTGAGAACATTTACTGTAGTATTGTATATTTTTATACCATCAGAAATAAGAGATTTCATCGAACATAAAGCACACCGACCTTTTAAATAAAAAAACTAAAAAACACGCTTTTTGAAAATATGAACGAAAAGTAAAAAATAAGAAGAAAATATATTTTACTGTAAAAAAAGCGTGGGTGCGGTGTCAATAGTGTCTTAACACATATAATGCCTTGTCAGCCACACATGGCTGACATTTTCCAAACCAATTGGGCCGTGTCAGCCATATGTGGCTGACGGAATATGCTTGTTTTGAAAGCACGATTTTTCGTCGTCAGCCACGTTTTTTATGTTAAACTATATGTAGTATGGTTGACAAGGCCTAGTAAATTATAACTGTAATGATGGCATTGACACTTTTACTTACATTTTGAGAAATATCAAGTTTGTAAGTGGAAGTTTCGAAAACAAAAGAGTGATTACAAAAATAGTTGGTTTTTGCAAATAAAATTTATAGGTAAATGTTTTAATTGCTTTTATTTATATTTAAGTTGGCATTGGCAAAATAATAAATCAATTCTACATCAATCATCATGTTCAAACACGTTTAAACTCAAACATATCTATGGTTTATATTGAAACAGCTGATACAATAGTGTGGCTCATTCGGGCAGTCTTCGCAGTATGTTACCACTCTTTTGGTTTTATTTCGAGCATGAACTCTTCCAAATTGGGCACAGTTTTCTTTATAACACCTAACACAATATTTACGACAGGCAGAGGCCAATCCTTGCCTTTTCTTCAATTCATGCTTTACTCGCCTAGGTCTAGAGGAGGCACTAGTTTCCGGGACTCCTGTATGCACGAGGTAGTCAACCAACGCGGTTCTAAACTGGACGACAGAGAGCTTCTTCTTGGTTGTTAATTTATATAAAATATATGAATTTACAATCGCTGTATTCAATAATAACTCCATCGCCAATCTTTTGGGCCATTTCGTTGTCTTCCGAAGAGGGGTTGTGTAAGAGGACATTTGGTCTGACAGATCAACCGCTGATTTTGCATGATTATAATCTACCACAATCTTCGGTTTAATTTTTTCTTTTCCTTTTTTAGTTATTCTTCTGAAACTTACGGAGTGCTTAGTAGACAGCAGCAGTACATCCCGCTTGTCTTTCCATTTCATAATTGTTATTCCGTCGTCATTTTCTTGAGCTGAGAATTCTCCTGTCTTCAGTTTTGTTTGGACAACTGTTTGAGGTAAACCTCGTCTGTTTTTTCTAAGTGTGCCTATGAGATGAGTTTGTCCCGCTAGTAGTTTTCGTGCCAGATCCAAACTGGTATACCAATTATCTGTGCAAACCGTATGTCCTTTATTTAGATAATCGTCACACAAGGCAAGGACAACATTAGTCGGAGTAGTATTGACATTTTCATAATTTTTGCCAGCATAAACTTGCACTTTTACAGTGTATCCTGGGTTTGAGCACAGCTTAAAAAGTTTTATCCCATATTTGTGTCGCTTATTTTTATTGTATTGCCTAAAAATAACACGGCCACGAAATGGGATTAGACTTTCGTCAACACACATTTCTTGATTAGGTGTATAATGACATTTAAAATTAGCATTTAGCATATCTAATAAGTGTCTAACTTTAAACAATCGGTCCTCCTTATTGTGATTTATTTCATTATTGGCAAAGTGCAACATCCTCAAAATGAGTTCAAATCGATTTCGGCTCATAATGGACTTGACAAATTTCTGTTCAAAACATTTGTTAGTGCTCCAGTACAAAGATAGTTGAGGTAGTTTCACTATCCCCATCCAAATTAAAATGCCAAAGAACCGTTTAATTTCATGGCAATTTGTTGGCATCCATTTCTGCATTCGGTATGATTTTGTTGCACTTTTGTTCAAGGTTTGTAAAGCAAAGCGATTTGTTTCTTCGGCTATGTACTCGAATATACTGTCAGGTACTAGCAATGAATAAAATTCTGCTGGTTTAGCTGAACTCATGCTGGATCGCAATGAAAATGGCTTAAGCCCAGGACATTCAGTATATGGAATAATACTTGGTTGCTTACCCAACGGATTGAACCATACTTCAGTATTTCGTGAGGTTGGTAACACGGGAATCTGATCATCTTCACTGTCGGATAAAATCTGGCGTCGATGATGATTTTTGGTCCGTGCGATTGATACTGTATCATCGAGATCAACGTCAAATACTTGTGTAGCATCACTATTTGATAATGTGTTACATTCTTGATTATACACTGTTAAATCTAATTGCGATAGTTCGTAGTCCAAATCATCATAAAAATCTTCCATTTTTTGTTGAAAATCACAAATCAGTAACTAATAACTTGCTAAATCACTAACTGAACAACTATTTACTGCAGTCTCCTTCGATGCACAGCGACAAATGACGCGCGGGGGGCAAACACAGGCTGCTAAACAATCAAAATGGCGCCGGCGGCGGCGAGCGACGCGTTTGTTTCGCGCGCTTTTGAAATCATATGGCTGACAAAATGGCTGACGCGGCCCCATTGAGAATTTTATTACAGTGGCGCCGCGTCAGCCATATATGGCAGCCACCATTATTTATTTATTTATTTCACTATTACATTATGTAAAATGTAACGAAAATAGTGAATTAAGACATTCCTCACATTCCATGACCGTATTTTACAAAAAAAAAAATACAGTTAGTTCATTTGTTAGTACGGCATTATATGTGTTAAAAACCACCCCACGCTTTTTTTTACAGTAAAATACATTTGCTTCTTATTTGTTAACTTTTTAGTTCGTATTTTCACAAAAGCGTGTTTTTTTGTTTTTTAAAGTACATTATTTATTTTTAATTTTTTAGTTGGATTTTTTTTTCATATTATTGCATTGTCATCGGCCCTTGACCCCTGTGCAAATTTTCAAGTTAATCAGATGTTTAGAAGTAGGTGAAAATGAAGTTAAAAGATTCCGTTACCTACATACATACATACAGGTCAAGCTAATATAAGCGTGTTAAAAATATAAAACTTTATATTTGTTTCATTAACGACCTTAGGCCGCGAACTTATCAGCCGCCCCTCATATATTTTTTTTATCCTGATGATCCTAGTTAGGACTTTAACATAAAGTTATGAGATTATTGTATTGTCATTGGCCCTTGAACCCTGCGCAAATTTTCAAGTTAATCAGACTCCTAGAAGTAAATGAAAATGAAGTTAAAAAAAATTAACGTGATAATTTTCCATTGAAAACTAGGGTAATTTTTCAAAATGAGGTGAAAAAAATAAATATTTTAAACCGAAAAAATTACTGAGTGTTTGGTTCATAAAAAGGTAGGTTATCACCAAATTTTGTGAAAAAATATTTTTTTAGCAAAAGATAAAAATAAAAAATCAATAACTTAGTTATTGATATTTCAAAATTTTGACGTTATTTGAAAAAAGTGTAAATACAAAAGTTGTAAACATGTAGATCTTTTTATTACCTACAACTTGGCCATTTAACTTTTTTTTATAGAACTTGTAGTTTTTCCGGAAATCGACATAAATCGTTATTTAACCTTAAAAACTCACCCCCTCCCCCTTCTCCTCATCTTCCCCATGTCAGATCGCGCGTAAAAAAATTTCCTTTTACATATTCTCTACCTTTTTCAATGGGTTTCATCCTAGTATAATTTTTTTTTGGTCTCAAAAATTATCGACACTGGTCTATAACGTGATAACGTGAAAGGCGGTATACGGTATACGCGGTATACGCGCGGTACCCAGCTTGAAACAATTTGCCCACCCCTGACCAACAACCTAAAAATCCCCCCCCCCCCCCGACCAAAATTTTGCCCCCCCTGCCCCTCTTGGCCAAGTTTTGCCCCCCCTGGCCAAGACTTTGCCCCACCCTGGCCAAGACTTTGCCCCCCCCTGGCCAAGAACCTGGGTACGCCCATGCCCACAGAGTTCCAAATAACCCGAACCTCATAATAAATTGTAGCGCCAAAACTCTTCCAGCCAGCACGCGTTAGTACAACTAATGGTCACTAGATGGCATTTGGCTGCGATTAGTAATTTATTAACTTTATTCATAACATTGAAAAAGCGCACTTTTTTATAAACTTTATTGTAAACGTTTGAAGGTTTCATTGAATAAATTTACTGGATTTTAAGTGAAAATTTTCAGGCTGAATGAACTACGGCGCAAGACCATCCAAGCAAAAAATAAACACCATTTAATCATTTAAAAAATACAAAAGCAACTGTCAGTTGTCAGTCAAACAGAAGTTTATTTTCTGTAAACAATCGTATTATTCGTATTACTGTTTCTATTTGGATTTCCAATGAAATATCGGTAATTTGTAACATTTCACACAGTAGTGGTGTCCCTGTATCCCCTTTCAGATGACTCTCGGACGTAAATACCAGAATTCTTCCGGGTAAATGGCTTGATGGGTAACTGCTTAGCGGAGCATGAAAGTTGGGTGAGGACGTTCTGAGAGTCGCATTGATTTTTAACTATTTATAGGAATGCTGGGGAGGCTCGTAAGGTCTATGCTAGCCAGTCGAAGGCCGGGACTCTGTCGGGTTGTTCTTCTTCTGTAAGTGCTTTAACGTAACGCCTGCTTCCTCTGACTCATTATCTCCTTATACGAAGTACGTGGTCTGGTTTCTTGATTGTTTCTGTTATTAATTAATGCATGTATGTCGTATTTATACGTATATTATTTTAGTGTAATAAGTTAAAGGTGCATGAACTTAAGAATTACTGTAAAAATACTTTGATCTGTTGTTTTCTTTTCGTTTGATCTCTTTGATTTTCTTTTCTTATTATATCAGAATTTAGAGCTGAGAAAATGATTAATCTCCAAAATCATAAATATTCCATTAAATAAATTCTCTACATTACATTTTAGTGTTTCTGTAGCAAGTGAAATAATGTTTAGATTTTTTTCATTGAGACTTGTGGCCAGAAAAATGCGAACTGAGAGAACTGTCAAATTTTATCAAGTGAGATTTCAAGTTCCAGGCCTTCAGTGGTCTTTTGGAAGCAATAATGAATGTATACATATTATTATATTTTTTTTAATTGTCTTACATGAAGCAGGTATATTTCTGCAGCATTATTTCAGAATTTGCATGGGCTGATTTGATGTATTTTGTGGTAAATTACTACAAGACATGTTGGATTTATTATAGTACTATGCATGATATCTGGTGAAGTTTGTTCTCCTGTGGGTTTGTTTGAATATTAAAAGTGGATTTTTTGAATATTAGGATATATAGTGTTTTTATTATTTGGGTCCAAGTATACTCTGATGAGCTTAACATTTGTTATGGCTTTAAACCAAACCAATTTGAGAAAATATTTTAAAAAATCACTTCAATGAATGTTATCATCTTACAATATAATTAGAATAAAATAATATGTATGATAAAGCTTAGTTGAATTGTATGAACAATACCCAATTTTTTGGGGATGTAAAATGAATATAACTATTCTACACATAATTTCTTTATCTCGCAAAGCACTAACATGCTTAAAGTAAACGTAAATAAAGAAATTATGTCATTTTGTAGAATATAACAGCTATTTATCTGTGTACAATATTATTATTATAAATATTCTACACATAATTTCTTTATCTCATATACCAAATCCTCAGATATCACTCTCCGACATGATTGAGCCGCCTGACTATGAGGACGTATGCGACAGGCTGCTGGGCGAGAATGACCCGTTGGCATACCCTGCCAATGATATTGAGCTGCTCACAGTGCCACGCAAGATCCGAACACTGCAACACGTCCTACCCGATGAAGACTTGTAAGCACTTTATTAATTTCTGCTGTCAAACTATTCTTATTGAATATATTATTTGACACAACATTCATTCAAGCATAACTTGTAGCTTGAATGAACTGGGGCCTTGTTCACCATCTCCAAGTAAAGTGTTGATTAGTTATGTCCCAAGTAAAGTTAATTGGCAAGTAAAAGCTATGAGTACAGGTCAGTTTATCATATGATTAGTGCTACTTGAACATCGTGAAATTGAAGTTACGGGTGGCTAACCGACAATTAGCGTACTTGTCACTTTACTTGAAGGTGGTGAAAGAGGACCTTAGTCACAACATTGAGTAACTCTATCTAAGTCCAGAGATATCCCAGACAGACAGGCTATAGAGGTCTAGCGTCTTAGTTTTTTTTTACGTCAATGTTAGGTGAAAGGATTTGCTATGGAGAGAGATCGCATGTACCAATGTATATTCCAATTATATTTCCTAAATCATCAAAATTTACTCCTCAGGTCGAAAGCGCCGATGTTCGTGCGCGACTGCATCAGCTGTTACACGGCCGACTACACGGTGGTCGACTACAAGTACCGCGCGTACTCGGGCTCGTCGCACAGTCGAGAGAGGCTCAACGAGCGCATCGAGAGGCTGCTGACCGCGCCGCCGCACCAGTACGAGGTCGACGTGGAACCGCATGCCGTGTCCACTGAGGAGCTATCCTCCCACCAGGTTGGCATAGCTTAGAACCCGGCTTGTGTAGTAGGTACCAAAAGTATAAAACACTTAGGCACGTCGGAGTATGATGCAACAGTGTGTTCTTGTAATGTTATTTTTAGAAAAGCTAGTGAAAGTAATGAAGACAAGATTAATGTGTCATAGTCTCTGATAGGTAAAAGATAGGAAAAATAGATAATAAAGAGGAAAAAAGAAAGGACTGATAGGAAAAATTGAGATCTGCTGCCAGGTCAGTCTTTTACTTTTTTTTCACACACTTTACTTCATTTACATATTAAATCTCTACATATTAATAATAATTATTATACTTACATATGAATCGCGCATGGCCCGGCGGTTAGCGTAGAATGCAAGCGATCTATGCAACTAAGCCAAATGGGCGCGGTCGGGTGTGACTTGGGTGACCGCTAGTGGCAAAACATTTCATGCGCGTATCCGTGCTTCGGAGGGCACGATAAGCCGGCGGTCCCGGTTGTTGTCTATAGACAACAGTCGTTAAACCTTGTCGGAGGCCTTATGGGCGGTTTAAAAACATCCGACAGCGGGTTGGCCACTAACCCGCATCACCACCAACCCGCATTGGAGCAGCGTAGTGGAGTAAGCTCCAGGCCTCACCAATAATGAGGAGACAGACAGACCTCCCAGCAGTGGGACGCAAAAAGGGTTTCAGCCACACATATGAGTTACAGCATATGTATATACTCTTTGATAAATTTCCCTATCATCTGATAGAGGTTATCTAAAAATAGTTACTGACCTTTGCTGACCATGACATTATTCGCCTTTCATACAACATCGCTATAAAAAGAAAATGTTGTAAGTGAACCATATACATTTACCCTATATATTTTTATAAATTAAACTAGTAGACGATAATACAGACCACATGATGTTATATGGTGATTGATATAGATAGATGTACATTATTGTACATAGTGTGACATGCTGACATGCAATACTTCTGGCAAAAGCCTAAAAATGCGTAATTCACTTAATGTTAATGTACAATACTATGATCCATCATAGCATATAATATACATGCAGTGGTGAAACTTTGCCGGTTATCGTCTTTTTTTTCAAGCTGTTATAAGCCCCCACCAAACTGAAAGGTATTTAGATTTAGGTCTTATACCACCACGCTGGCCGAGTGTGGATTGGTGGACATAGTGGAGAAATGATGTGTTACTCTCAAAGCACAGTAGTGGGAAAATATCGTTTTTTATTTAATATCGCAATATTTTCCCTCACTGTGGAGCAGCAATAAATACATCTCTACAATGCACCTTTACAAGACCTTTATTAATGACACTGATAGCAGTATTTTTCATAATGCCACCAGTTCGAGTCCCAGCCCTCCAGCGGACGTCAATCCGTGGCCTCCATATCTTCATCATCATCCTGCAATGAGACCCTCACGCCGCGCGGGTCGTGGGCCAGCCTGGACCTGCGCAGCTCCTCATCAGATCCGCTTCTGCCGGACTTGTTTGAGAAGAAGCCTACAGAACAGATTGATGCCATCAATGAAGCTAGAAGGTAAACTTTCAGTATGCGGCATAAAGTTAATATGCATTGAACTATAAGGAAATTAGGTAAAAGTGCAGGGTTTGTCTTCCCCCAAATTTATCAAGAAACAAAAATTTTACTAACTGGATTTAATTAAAAGGGTGGAAGTTTACTGTGTATACACATTATACACAGAAAATATTATTTATCTTCCACAAGTTGGACACCTCCCATGAAAAGTCTATGGCTCCAACTGGCTCATTTGGTGTTGTTCTTATTTAGCAAATGAGATATTTTTTTATTTAACTAACCATTCAAAAATTACAAATATTAAATGTCATAATATGAATTTAAATATTTTTTAGGTTGGAGAACCGGCAGACTGATCTGTTGGGTCTGTATGCTCCATACCTTGATGAGGAAGAGGCAGTCGAGCGCAGATTGGCTGCTGAGATGCCTTGTGAGCTGATGGGCCACCGGATCTTGGTTGTCTGTCACCAGCTTAAGTGAGTTTTTTTTAACTATTGCAGTTCTTTTCCCTTACACATATGGCCTTGTCATGATTGTGTGAGTTTTGTTAGCATGTGCACAGCCAGTCAATCTGATTGACAAGAACAGCCAATCATATCAACATATTATTCATGATCAGGCGTCTGTCAATCAATAATAGTAACTGATTATTGATTGACAGATGGTAAGCCAGCATTTCTGAGATAAAAGCGCTATATTTTTGTTAAAGATTTGAACAGCTAGAAATTTGTACTAAAAAATATTGTTTTATTTTTAACTAGCCTTTCGCTAGCGGCTTCGCCCGCGTGGACCCCTTTTATAGGTTCCTGTAGGATAAAAACCATCCTATGTCCTTTCCCAAGGTCCACTTTATCTGTGTTCAAATTTCATTAAAATTGGTTCTGTAGTTTAAGCGGGAAAGCGTAGCATACAGACAAACAGACAAAGTTACTTTCGAATTTATAATATTAGTAGGGATTAACATACAACTCACAAGACGTCATTGAAGAAAAACACATTCCTAGTACTAGTGAATATTGAAACTATTTGAGATAGAAATAAAAATTTATTGTTCATAACGAAATGTTGTTACAGATTGGAACTAGATGTAGAACCACTATTTGCCTCCATGGCCCTCTACGACGCCAAAGAGAAGAAGAAGCTCTCAGAAAACTTCTACTTCAACCTCAACTCTGAATGTACCCGTCAAATGCTGGCAGCCCATGTTCCCCACGCCGATCTGTCAACTTTGAGTCGTAGTGCGGTGTTCGATGTACAGAACCCTTCGCCTGATGTGTTCCTGGTAGTCCGGGTTGAAAAAGTCCTTCAAGGGGATGTTAATGAGTGTGTTGAACCTTATATCAAGGACGATAAGGTTGGTATTGTTTTGTGTTTAATAAGTTTTAGGCTGATCTGTCCACTTTCGTGGTGTTTGATGTACAGAACCCTTCGCCTGATTTGTTCCTGGTAGTCCGGGTTGAAAAAGTTCTTCAAGGGGATGTTAATGAGTGTGTTGAACCTTATATCAAAGATGATAAGGTTGGTATTGTTTTGTGTTTAATAAGTTTTAGGCCGATCTGTCCACATTGAGTCATAGTGCGGTGTTCGATGTACAGAACCCTTCGTCTGATGTGTTCCTGGTTATCTGGTTGAAAAAGTCCTTCAAGGGATGTTAATGACTGTGTTGAACCTTATATCAAGGACGATAAGGTTGGTATTATTTTGTGTTAGTAAATTTTAGTGCAGTGTTTGATGTGAAAAATCCTTCGCCTGATGTGCTCCTTGTAGTCCGGGTGTAAAAAGTGCTTCAAGGGAATGTTAGAGTGTGTTGAACCTTACATTAAGGATGATGATAAGGTTAGTATTGTCTTGTGTTTATCTAGTTTTAGGCCAGTTGAGTTTTCTTTGTAAATTTGATTGTGCCCTTATTAGGCTTATTAGGCTCATATGTTAACATTTTTTGGGTTCCGTACCTCGAAAGGAAAAAATTTAACACTTTGCTGTCCATCCGTCTGTCTGTCAAGACCCAAGAAGGTTTTCTCGTGGAGGTATCAAGCTGGAATTTATATCAAATACTCAGTTCAGCTGTCCCTTCGAGCTGTGAAAAAATGTAACTTCTAAGCCAGCGCAATCAAAATATACAGCCGTTTATGCCGCAAATTTCATCGAATCAAAACCTCCTGTGAACTCAGAATCTTAAAATTTGGTACGAAGCAAAATCTTATAGCACAGATTGCCGAATAATCTATGTAGATTGCACCCATAGCCAGGCTACAGGTCACCATCCAAGCCGATGTATTTGTGTTTACATTAACTAGTTCCTTGTGATCGCTTAAATTATCAGAATAGAGAAAGTGTTTTGAGATCATATTATTATTAAGAAATGTGTTTAACCCTCCATGCTTGGTAAACTACCTCACAATTTAAGTAATAAGTAATTCTCAACTGAGAATGTAGGCTAAGACAATTACTTACTAATCTACTAATTACTTACTTATTAATTAAAGGTTTTTCACAACCACTTTAAAGAATTTTGAACCAAAAACATTTACAGATAACAATTAAGATAGCATAGTAAGTTTACTATGCTATTATATTTTTTTCGTTAGTTAGAAATTAAGCTTAAAATGGAGTGACAGACATGCGAGTAAGAAAGAGAACTTGTGGCAAAATACAAAGAAGAACATACAGTACAGTAACTTTACAATGTCAACTTTACAATTCGGGCTATATTATATTGTACTGCTTGCCACAAGTCCGCGTACTTACTCGCATTTCTGTCACCCCTTTTAATTTTAAATTGAGTGATTTCTTTTGTTGAAAAGAAATCTAATAATTTACTGTGTAATTTTTGACCCTAGAACCGCGAGAAAGTCCGAGCAGGAGCGATGGCAGCGTGCGCTCGCCTCGGCCGGTTTCGGATGCCACTCGCTTGGAGCGCTGTGTCTCTACTGAGCATACTGAGTGGCACCTCGTCCTTGGAACGGGACGCCACGCACCCGGATAAGGACAGGGACAGCCTCACGTCCAATACTAACAGTCTGGGTAAGTTCAGAGTGTCGCTAATTTCAATGCTAGAACCGCAGGAAGGTCCTCTCGCCTCATCCGGTTCCGGATGGCGCTCGCTTGGAGTGCAGTGTCGCATACTGAGCGACACCTGCGACACCTCGTCCTTGGAACGGGACGCCACGCATCCTGACAAGGATTGAGACAGCCTCAAGTCGAAAACAAATTTTTAACAGTCAAAAACCCTACTAATTTTAGTGAATTAAAAATCAACTTATGTATAATAAATATGACGAGACTAAACGGCGTATTTACAGCGAATGCCGCACCACTAAACGAAATATTAACGATCTAAAATTAAGCGTATATGTTGCGTCATCTGAATGCAAGCAGAGGCGAATAATCAAAGCGATAGATTCGTCTGTGGATTTCACCTCTATGATATGTCATGTTTTCAATGCAAACACTTTTGGCAAAGAGATATCTTTCGCCAGGCAACGTGCTCATGCCTAGGAGCGATAGTCTCATTTTCGTACCAATTACCGTGCTTTGCTTAAAAACTTCGATAGCATCTCTTGATTGATACGTAACTGAAGGGTGCCACACACCCATGAAGTAAGTTCTTTATATGCTAACATACTCAGTGACAAAAGTAATTCAAAGTTTATAGACCAACTATATAAAAACTTGTCAAGTATAACTATGTTCCTCACCATTATGTAGTCTCTCGATCACTTTGGGAAATACTTCTCGTACTACGAGTAGATGTACTCGTAGTTCTACAGATTATTTTTATTTCGTAGATCGTAAAGCGTCATCGAGCAGTCTCGAACAGTTGCGTCGCAGAGCGGGTGAGGTGGGCGGTTCATTGACCCGCAAGGGCTCTATAGAGCGCCGCTCCAATCCGACACAGCAGGCCGATGACCTCGCTGCACAACTTGACTCCTTCAAGCCAATCGTCATTACTGTCACCAGTTTCTTTAAACAGGTAAGCTATATATTCAGAAGGTACACCATCAAAGTACTTTGAGAGAGCGTATTATATGTGTTTAAATCTTCGTTGTTGGATGCGCGTGTAGTCGAGCTTTTACCATGTGTAGATGATCTTTTACCATGTGTAGAAGACCTTTTACCATGTGTAGACGAGTTTTTACCATGTGTAGACGAGCTTTTACCATGTGTAGACGAGCTTTTACTATGTGTAGACTAGCTTATACCATGTGTAGATGATCTTGTACCATGTGTAAAAGACCTTTTACTATGTGTATACAAGCTTTTACCATGGGTAGACGAGCTTTTACCATGTGTAGTGGGCTTTTACCAAGTGTAGATGATTTTTTACCATATGCAGACGAGCTTTTACCAAGTGTTTTGGTGGAAATGTACGATGGCCAGTCCGTCTTACATGAGGCGACTATTAGCTTCCGGATGAACAACGCGACTGCATACGGCCTCAGGCAAAATTCATTTACTTAACACTGCATACTGTAACAACATAGTGTTGTCACTCCGTTTTCATAACTAAAAAACGAATATTGTCTTGTGATATTGTTACTCTGTTAAAAAAATATAAGAATTTTGTCTTTTTTCCAGGAAACAGACAAACTCCGCGACGAGGACCTGTACAAGTTTCTGGCGGAGATAAAAAGGCCAAGCTCTGCTCCTCGCAAGCTAAAGTGCATCCCTGGGACCCTCAAAATTGAGGTGTCCCCGTGCCCCGATGAGATCAAGAACGGACTCACGCCTGAGTTGGCTAAGCTGGCGCCGTATTGTGGTAAGACTTTTTTTTAAATATATATTGTTTTTTTTTATTTTTCCGGAACCAAAGATGTGCAACACTTAATGTGGCAGGTACATCATATTTTGGGGTATCGATAAGACACAGCCCATATATGCCTTAGCGCACCCAAAGCGGAAGACGGTCAGCTGATGGCCGTACAACAATGACAAACATCAACTGTATATTATTACCCAGGATGTTAATAAACTATTTCATTTCATTTCACACACGAATTGTATTGCATTAGTGATTTCGGGACCGCTAGAGCGCCATGTAGCTTTGTATCCTTACGTAAAGTATCCTTGCGTTATTAATGAGAATAAGCTTACAAGATATACAGGTGCCTTACACTAAGTGCGTGAACCACTATCGCGTCTAACGCTAAGTGTTCATTTTGTAAAATTTTGAAGAATTATAAAAGGTTCTAACCCAGCTAATAGCACCATATTCTCGATAACTTTACTATAGAGTTTTGTATCCACAAAAATAAAGGCCAGTACAAGGTCAAAAATGTGCTGGAAAATTCACGATATATTGATTATCGATTTTACGAGTAGACCTCCAGAGGTAGAATGTATCCACTTTCATTTTTTACCTCTTTTCATTTTTATTGATCTTTATTTAATTGCTTTCATAAACTATCATTTATGCCTATTTATATGTGAAAAATGATTTAATGAAATCCACATGATCTTAATTCTTATGTAATACCAGAGCCCTTGTATAAGTTTGTAAACGCGCAAACGTTACTACTGTGTCCGAGTTAAATTTGGAGAGATAGATCTTAACTCGAAAGGAATAAGGTCGATACTTAAATTCTTAACGCAAACACGTTAGTAACGTTTTCGCGTGTGCAGACTTACACTAAGGACTCTGTTCTCATAAGAATGAAGATCATGCGGGATTGTGGATTATCAATTGGCTGCAGCCTTTTTTACGTCCCACTGCTGGGCACGGGTCTCTCCCCATTATTGGGGAGGCCTGGAGCTTACTCCACCACGCTGCTCCAATGCGGGTTGGCGTAGATGCGGGTTAGTGGCCAACCCGCTGTCGGATATTTTCAACCCGCCCATAAGGCCTCCGACAAGGTTTAACGACCCGTTTATCTATCGACAACAACCGGAACCGACGGGTTAGCGTGCCCTCGGAAGTACGGAATGATTTTTTTGTCACTAGCGGTCACCCATCTCACACCCGATCGCGCCCGTTTGGCTTAGTTGCATAGATCGCTTGCGTTCTACGATAACCGCCAGGCCATGCGCGCGGAATATGAATGAGGAAGCATAATTTCTGTAATAATCAAGAATTTCTCTATTAGCGGAAGAGAATGTGCGTCCCTGCAAGGAAATCCTGCCGTTCCCGCTGTGCCCGCCCTGCGTGCCGCATCATCAGTACAGGAACCTCCTTTATCTGTCCGTACGAGAAATCAACCTCTCAGCCTGCGCATCTCGTACGGCTTCAGCCAGAAACATTACTGTGAGTAATAAAGAGAATCTTCTCTATTATACCTTGGTTATCTGTTACCTTTCTGTATACAATGGAATCCGTTTATAATGACATCGAAGGGAACTGACAAACACGTCATACTAAGCGATTGTCACACAAAGCATTTTTGTAAAAAAAAACTTATTTTATTTAGGGAAATACTTATTTTAATAGTAAATGCTTTACGACGTTGAGATGATATTTTTTTAACATAGAACATCACTAAAAACAAATCCGTGACGTTCAACTGTCAATTACTCACTGAGATTTCAAAACAATAACCAGCCACGTGTCAAACGTCGCCGGGACTCAATGAACATGACCGAAGGTTAGGTGTAAAGAATCATGTCGGTCACTATAAACGGACAAAATTTATTAAAAATGGGTCATAATAAGCGACATGTCACTGTAAGCGAAGTCATTATATCCGACTTTGTTCAGAGAGTTTTATGTGAAAACCAAACTTTGTTTGTAATTACGTCATAATAGGCGGTTGGTCAATATAGGCGGAGTCATAATAAACGGATTCTACTGTATGTCTTTTATTTCATGAATGTGGAGGCTAATCCTCATTGTATGTTTGTATTTTATTGTTTTTATTATTATTACCTAAGAAACTTTCAATCTGTCAGTCACACCTGAGTAGCTAGTCAGGTAATTAATAATAACGCTTCACACTCATAGCCCTACAGTAGGGTAAATATACTCTTTGTCGTGGGTGCCATGGACACACACAAAGATAGAAATACAAACACCCAGACCAATATCAGAAGTTTTAAACTCATCATTCAAATTTCTGCTGCTTACATACATTATGCCTGTGTGCCATAAACATGGTATACCCGCATTTTTGACATGAGAGAACTTTATCTGGATTCGGTTAAAAATAAGTTCTCAGTCCGTGCCTGTCCGTGCAGCGATTTAAATGATAAAAAACCGGCCAAGTGTAAGTCGGACTCACGCACGAAGGGTTCTGTACCATTATCTATAAAAAATCAGGTTTATTGTATGGGAGCCCTCTTAAATATCAATTTTATTCTATTTTTAGTATTTTTTGTTATAGCAGCAACAGAAATACATCATCTGTGAAAATTTCTAATGTCTAGCCATCACGGTTCACGAGATACAGCCTAATGACAGACAAACAGACGGACGGACAGCGAACGCTTAGTAATAGGGTCCCAGAAGCACCCTTCGGGTACAGCACGCTATCAATGACTTAATTTTTCTTAAATTTTGTCTCATTAGGTTCGGGTGCAGCTAATGTCGGGTGAAGACCAAGCTGCGGCTCTGCCGGCCATATTCGGTCGCAGCTCGTGTCCGGAGTTTGGTACTGAAGCGTATACTACTGTTCTGTATCACAATAAGTAAGTTCAAACATTGTTTTCATCGCATCGCATCGCATATCTGAAGACATGTTTTTATTTTTATTTGAATTGAGAAGCAGAAAAATCGCACTATAACCTCATGTAAATCTGGCCAGCACCTACACCGTATCACCAAAATACAGCAGAATAAGGAATATGCATGATTTTTTATTATATTACTCGATCCTATTTGGCATAGGAATCAAGTGTTCTCAAAAGACCATATCGATTGGAGCTCCCCGAAAGACAGAAATGTCAACCAATGTTATACCGCACCGTGTAGTATTGAAAACTGCCTATACTAACGAAGTAACCGTTTGAGAACGCATTACTCGCAGTACCAAAAACTATGGGACGAACAAGTGATTTGCAACTTTAACCGGTAAAATTGGCTTTTAAGTATATATAGTATGTATAGTACATACATACTATATATACATAGTTTCACATAGTTTGTTGCACATAGTTTCTTGTTAACTTGTAAGGATTTTGAAAAAAGAAAATTAAACATTACTGGATAAAACGAAAAAAATAACAAAAAAATTTCATATTTTATATTACCTAGAGTTTAAAAAAGAACTTTTTTCCATCTTGTCATTATTACTTGCAATTTTCCAATTGAATGAGGTATATGTTTTACAAAAAATACGAACTAAAAAGTAAAAAAATAAGAAGAAAATGTATTTTACTGTAAAAAAAAGCGTGGGGTGCATGGTGTCAACAGTAACAGTGGTAAAAACCACCCCCCGCTTTTTTTACAGTAAAATACATTTTCTTCTTATTTTTTTACTTTTTAGTTCGTATTTTCACAAAAGCGTGTTTTTAGTTTTTTAAACTACATTATTTATTTTTAATTTTTTTAGTTGGATTTTTATTCTCAAATTATTGCATTATCATCGGCCCTTGACCCCTATGCAAATTTTCAAGTTAACCAGACGCTTAGACGTGTTAAAGTACCTTAGGCCACGAACTTATCAGCCGCCCCTGGTATATTTTATTTTATCCTGATGATCCTAGTTACGACTTTAACATAAAGTTATGAGATTATTGTATTGTCATCGGTCCTCAATAAATCTACAAAGTTTGAACGAAATCTGGCCGTTTAAAGTGGGTCAAAATCGCGCCCAAAGAAGTCGGTTACAAACATACAAACATACAGGTGAAGCTAATAAAAAGCGTGTAAAAACAAAATTTATCTATATTCACTATTACTACGCGACAGAAGTAGATGCAGTGGTGATACTTACCCAATAATTGAACCATAACAATTCTACCACATATAAAATGTTTAAACTTTTGATCAATATTTGACTGGATGTACAGTTTTCTAACTACCTTATTCTACTTCTAACTTACCAGTGAAAACTAATTTTTCATTGACGATACTCAAATTTAAATGTGTTGGGCCACCTTGAATCAAAAATGTATGTCGATTTCAGTAATTATTAGAAAATATTGCGTCCTTATATGTAGAGTTTTTGAAAGAATTGTTTATGTTGGATTCAAAATATTGCTCCTTTATATGTAATAAGAATTGTTCATTACTTTCAGAAATCCATCTCTGTACGACGAGATTAAGATAAAGTTACCAGCGGATCTCGGCGACCAGCATCACTTGCTGTTCACGTTCCTTCACGTGTCGTGTCAACGGAAGCCCGTAGCTCCCGATCAGGAAAAGAATGTGGAAACTCCTGTTGGATATTCTGTAAGTCTCTACATACTTAAAATTGTGAATCTTTCTCAGAAGTGAGAGGAAGTGTAAATAAATACACTGTTACATATTATATGTTATAGATTTGACACAAAGACACGTGTACATTGTCTATGTGTGCTTCAACGAAGAATCTTTCAGTCAGATATCAGTTACTATAGTTACCAGCCAGTTACCATACATTGTAATGGGATGCTGACGTCATAATTTGCCCAAGCTAATTATGTACAGGGGCTCTACTCTAAGCACTACAGTCCATAGGTTCGCATATTTTTCACCACATTTTGATCCTTTTCTGACTTCCCTCTTTATGTATGCATGACTATAGTAAAATTATCGAGAATATGGTGCCATTAAGGATACAATGCCTTATAATCCTTCAAACTTTTACATGTAAATGACCGCTCAGAAAATACTCACACAAATACACGATACCGGACGATAGTGCACTATTATTGTTACTTCCCAGTGGCTGCCGCTGTGCCGCAACGGCAAGCTGTCCTGCGGCGAGTGGGCGCTGCCGGTGATGCAGGAGAGCCCCCCTCCCAACTACTCGTACATCTTCCCCACGGTGCAGCTGCCGGGCACGCGCTGGATCGACAACCACCGCCCGCTGTTCAGCGTCGCGTTGGACGCGCACACCACCACTCACCCGCTGGTAAGGACCTCGACAACATATTTATATCTCGTCAACATAATAATATAGTCACATAATGTGACCACAAAAATAGATGATACTGAAGTCAAATTTCCTTAAAATGTGCGCAATGTGTGCGTTTTTTCCTTTAACAGTTCTTCCTCAAAAAATTCATTCGCATCGTGAAGCCATAGATTTAGATTTGTTTTCGCGTGAAGCAGTATGGCTTGATCCAGTAGCAATGCCGATCCAGCGCTGGAATGTAGCGAAGCTGGATCCAGTCATTGGATCAATGTATAGCTCTAATAATATTCTTCTTCTTCAACAACCTATAGTACCCACTGCTGAGTACAGGTCTCCTCATGTGCACGCCATCTCGTGCCCTAATATTACAACTGTATAATTTTATTCGCAGGATGGATACATAGAAAGATTTGCAATGGCGTGCGAGGCTGTGCAAGAGGGTAATATTCCACCCAGGATTGGACTTGCCAACATGGAGGCAGAGTTACGCGCCAGGTTAGCATAGATATTTTAAGAGAAGTGTAATTTTATGAACTATATTGCATACGTTACATTTTTATGTCACAATTGCAGGTTTACCGTTATTGTAGGTGTTGATGCACTTGCTCATTGTGTGCGTTACCTAAAAAGCCATCGGCTGCAACCTTTTTGTCATCCCATTGCTGGGCACGGGTCTCTCCCCATTATTGGAGTTGGCTGGAGCTTACTCCACCACGCTGTTCCAATGCGGGTTGGTGGAGATGCGGGCTAGTGGCCAATTCGCTGTCGGATGTTTTAAAACCGCCCATACGGCCTCCACTAGGATTAACGACTGTTATGTATCGATAACAAACGGAACCGCAGCTTAACGTGCCCTTCGAAGCACGGAAATGCAATTGAAATGAAATTTTTGCCACTAGCGATCACCCATCTTAAACCCTACCGCGCCCGTTTAGCTTAACTTGGCTTAAAGAGCTGTCAATTAGTCATTATTACTATAGTTATAGTTCCCAACACCTAACTATAGTAAGCTCGTAACTATAGTAAGATGTGTTAGGCTAATTTAGTTTTATTCTTCAAATGTTATCTTCAGTACTTAAGTGTTAATTTTTTTCATCATGATAAATATTTATCATGATGATTTTTTTACGATAAACGATAAAATGTCCTTGTTCCAGCATCGCCGAGCTACCGACGGCCAACGTGGAAGCTTTAGCGCGGTTCCTGCCCGTAGTGGCAGACAAACTCTTACAACTGCTGGTGTGTCCGCCGCTGCTGGCCGGACAGCCGCTCAATATATCGCAGGACGCTTTTACGTGCCTTGCTCATGTGTTCACTGACATTACCGTAAGTTTTATATTTGTATTTGATAGCCTATAAATGTGTTATCTGACAGCGATTCACTTTGAATCAACTTGATAAGGCCTATTATGATTTTGGTTTTTATGTGGATGCGAATGCCAATAAAATTTATGTCACGACAGTGAATGTGGTCGTTAGGCATGTATGTGAACACTGTGTGATGCTACTAAGCGTTGTCTATGTCAACAAAAAGTCCAAGAGCCCGCGAGAATATTCTTCTATGGAACGTGAGTGGAAGTTTGCATGGATTTGGGTAAAGGAAGCATTTAGGTTGTTACCAAGATAATTTTCGTGAGTTGTGCATTTATGATTATCGATGGCCGACAGGTAAAGAGCCATCTCCAATCGGAGATGTGCAGTTTGAATTTCGGCATGCGCCTATAACAAAGAAATTTGATGATTTATCGTTGCATCACAATGAGGGAAATCAATGTTATATTTAATTACAAGGTTTTTTTGAAGTGAAAACTTCTTTAGCGGCGTTGTGCACTTTTTTTGGGATGGGTAAAAATGTTAAACTCGCGTCAGGGCACGTGGCCTGATCGAAAATTCGTAAGACGGAAGGGTGACAGCTGGTGACGGCTCGACTGTCTATATTTGTAAAATTCGTTTATATCAAGTATTTAAAATATGGACATTGAACAAATTGCATCTATTAATGAAAAAAGTGACTAAGAAATAGTGAAAGAAAATGAGTGTGTATGTACTTTATAAAAAATTAAATACTAGATCAAAACCTACTGAAAATACTAGATGAAAAATAATACTGATAATAAAAGCAATTCGTGCGAAATTATTCCCTAACCATTCCAAAATATCAAAAATGCACAATGATAATGTTTAAGTTTTCACTTCTGCTGGTACTACCGGAGTGCAACCCGTTGTTTAGTGTTTAAAGTTACTCATAATTTCTCAAAGGTATGATATCCACCAATCCATACTTGGCCAGGGTGGTAGACTGGTGACTGGTGATGGACTGCATTCCTCAACTTCCGAGAGGAGTCCAGCAATGGGACGTAAAAAGAGTTGGACAAATAAGTACAGTTGTTTGTTTACGTTGCAGAACATGAGCGAGGGCGCGACGTGCGACGCGCACGGACGCAGCAGCCTGCTGAGCGCCTACATCCAGTACCAGGCGCGCCTGCCGCGCCCCGCGCTCTCCGCGCTCTCCGACCGCGACGTGGGCCTGCCGCTGCCGCCCTCCGGTCCCTTCTTGTTCCTTTATCTTATGTGGCGGGATATACTCATTTTTGGCGTGGCGACGTGTTATTATATAACCTACTAGCTGACCCCGCGAACTCCGTATCGCGTTTAAATATTAAATAATAATAATAATGGATAGCATATAAACCTTCTCCGTGAAAAAATACATATACATACCAATTTTCATAATAATCGGTCGAATAGTTTCTGAGTTTTGCGATGTCATATATACAAACATCCTCTTTTATATGTATAGATGACGTAGCGTGATTCAGAAAACCTACACCATACGCCCGTATCCGAAACTTCCTGTTTTCGTGCTTTTGTAAGACTGAGAAAATTCGGTAATTGACTGCCAAATCAATTGACATGCTTTTAATGAGCCGTCAAAAAGCGACATCTTCATACATTTTGTACGAGAAAAATGGTTATGACGTCATAACGTGGTACAGTCAATAAATTGACTTAATTATTATTGATTCAAATGATATAAAAATCATTAACAAAAATTAATTAACAAATTATCCTGGTTTCCAAGCGTAAATTTGTGCAACGTCTGTCACATCTAAATTTGTATGATTTATAATTATATCAGAAATTAAATTAAAAAAAACGGCAAATTGTTTGTAAAGTAGGTTTACGATCGAGATGTTTACGTGATAACGTCCGCACGAGAAAATCTCCATTCGTTTGTATGCCGCTAGAGTGAGAGAGACGGAAGATCGGTCCACTCACTCGAACGCTATGCCAGCCTCCGCTCGTGAGGATTCCGCGTGACAAGTTTCACGGAATGACTGGCAGCGCTCGAGATGAGACGGGAGATCGGTCCGTCTCTCTCTCGTTATACCTGCGATCGCGCTCGTGAGGTTTTGGTGTGACACAAGTTTCTGAACATGTCACCCGACTAAAACGATTTTAAAGACGTTATCACGTCAAAAAAAAGCAATAATTACATATGACAAACTTAACATTTCCGCCTTATTGAAATGAAATGAAATGAAACATTCTTTATTCACTGTAGGGTTCCTTTACAAACTCTTCTTTATAAACTCAAAAAGTAAAAATTTTTTTTTTGTTCTGTCTGCTGGGTGCGCTTAGGCAATGCTGAGCTGAATAAAAGAGCAGACAGAGAAAAACTTCAGCCCTGTTTTAAAATATGGGGTATATATTTAGTTAAGGTAATATATTAAGTATTAACTATGTAATACCATAACATTCCATTCTTTTCACAGTTATGAACGATGGATCCTGCAAGATCTTGCACGAGGAAATCGCGCTACAGTGGGTGGTAGCCAGCGGGGCTACAAGAGACTTGGCTATGCAGAACTCATGGTGAGTAATTTGTACAGCTCATTTAAAATAATAGATGTAGCGACTATCTGCTGCTCATCAAGAGATGGCGCCACGGGTATTCCTGAATCACGCTCCCCGGTCATGACCACCTCATCCAGCGGGAGATGGCGGGCCTCATATTTAGAAAACTTCGATATCATGATTCAGGAAAACCCGTGGTGGCGCCATCTCTTGATGAGCGGAAGGTCGCTAAATAGTTTTAAAAAACACACTTTTATAGCTAATCAACTAAAAAATAGAAAATATTTTTGAATTACAAAAAGTTTATTACAGTGCATTTTACTACATTTTAATAACTCTCCTCATCAAGCACCTCAGGGTTTTTACTCTGATTTGATATTTTGAGGTAATTAATTATCATTGCTTGTTCGACCTTCTACTACTGTAATATAAACTCTTTGTAATGAATTTTTTTTCAAATTTTTAGTTCGATTAGCTATAAAAGCGTGTTTTTTAGTTTTTTTAAGCTATTAAATTTTTAATTATTAGTTGACTTTTTTATATTATTGCAATGTCATTAATAAGTATGCAAAGTTTCATATTAATCCGACATCTAGAAGGACGTCAAAGTGGTCTTTAAAATTGCCGTTATGTACAACAGAAGCTTTTAATAAAAGCTTCACTAATTGACTAACTAAAGACTTGAGTTATTTTGTAGAACTTGCAAGTTTGTCCGGGCAAGTACCATTGCTGCCGTGAAATAATTTTATTTTGTTTCGAAGCAAACTCAGGCTGGTTTTAAGTTGTCTGTAGATGTCCATGGTTGCTGCACTTAACACCATGTTGCCTGCATGATTGTCTGCTACTCCACTAAATTGAAAATTAAAAAAATAATTTCATTATTTCTCCTTCAAATAATTGTAAATTTGCGTGTCCTTTATTCCTTTTCTTTAGGTCGCTATTCGAGCTGATGGTGAAGTCGATGGTAGAGTACCTGTACTGGAGCGGCGCACACGAGAACCCCCGCAAGGCACGCTTCCCGGAGCAGTTCACCGACGACATCACCACTCTTGTCACTAATATCACTGCTGAAATCATCGCTGGGTGAGTTCTTTCATCGTGTCTCTCTTTTCATCCTTCCGTTTGTATAGCTTGATGAATTAATGCAGGCATGTGTTACTTTTTAAGTGAAAACTTCTTAGCGGCGTTGTGCACTTTTTTTGGAATGGGTAAAAAATTTTAAACTCGCGTCACGACACGTGGCCTGATCGAATATTCGTAAGACGGAGGGGTGACAGCTGATGGCTTGACTGTCTGTATACATGTAAAAATCGTGTATATCAAGTGTTTAAAATATGGAAATTGAACAAAGTGCATCTATTAATGAAAAAAGTGACGAAGAAGTAGTGAAAGAAAATGAGTGAGTACTTTATAAAAATGCTAGATGAAAATCTACTGATAATACTAGATGAAAAATAATACTGATATTAAAAGCAATTCGTGCGAAATTATTCCCTAACTATTCCAAAATGTCAAAAATGCACAATGTTAATGTTTTCACTTCTGCAGGCACTAGATACTAGATAGAAGCTCAGATCATGGTAAATTGGTAAAGTAATGATGGGTAAAAGCGTAAATTTGTTTTCATCCATTCATCCACTTTCATTAAGTACAATGAACAAATAAATAAACACTACGCTTCCTACATTTTTATACCGAATGTGTGAAAAACCACTAGTATTCAATAGTAATCATAAATTCCTTAATTTTGTGTATTCTAGTACCAATTGTATTTCAGTGTTCTTACTAAATCTTTACTTGCCAGGTACGGCAAGAACAGCCGCCTAACGCAAAGCCTGAACAACAGCCTGGCGTTCTTCCTGTTCGACCTGCTCAGCATCATGGACCGCGGCTACGTACTCAGTCTCATCCGCGGCTATCACAAGCAGATGTGCGCCAAGATCGCCTCTCTGCCGGATGCTGTGCCGCTGTTTCATTACAAGGTAAATTAAATTAAATTTGTTTCGTGTGGCCAAATTTTCGCTTTCTTTGTGCTCTCCATCCTGTTTAAGGTCAATTTTGACAAAATTCTGAAGATACTTAAACCAATATAGTAAAACATCAAAAGTGTATCGGTGCGGTATCACACCGCAAACACACTTCGAAACGTGAAAAAATCATACCAAATATTTCAGCTGTCCAAGATGAATTTTTAGAAAAAATCCCTAAATTTATACTCGTTTCAAAATTATCTGAAATAGACACCCATGTCGCGCATAGAGCCATCAACAAAAAGTTGGTATTAAAAAGTTGAGTTGATTGTTATAAAAAAGTTGATCTAGGGGTGACAGAAGAGAAAGATAGCGATGAAACAACTCCATTATTATGTAATTCTCCTATATCTATCAATAAGTATTAGGCATTGAGCAGACTAATTCTATAGTTGAATCGGTGGTAAATCTAAGATTATTATTGAAAAAACACCCTACGATTCTGGTGAAAGGTGATAGTGTCTTTAAATGTGACTAATATGGTCTTATAAACGTGTCTGCGCTATCTGAGTAATCGGTGTGTTTAGTAAGAGGCCAAAATAATAGTGTCATGCTCTCAGCTTCTGAAGTAGGTAGCAGTGCGACTGCATATGACTTCAGCCAATAATTATGCTTTAGATTATGTGTAGATAACCTAGGGTTGCGGCGACTACATCACGAGAACTGCATGGTCGTCTGCTCCTCTATCTAAATAAAAAATAGTACAAGCTCGTTATAAGTTACTAATCAATTGAATCTGTACACAGATATCGTTCCTGCGCATCGTGTGCTCGCACGAGCACTACGTGTCGCTGTGCCTCCCCCTCCCCGCGGTGACTTCGCCCCCCTCCCCGCGCGCCGCCTCCCCCGCGCCCTCCTCGCGATCGCACGCCTCCGACGACACCCGGCGACGCACTGCGCTCTCGCACGACTTCCGCTCGCGCCACTACCTCGCCGGCCTGCTGCTGACCGACCTCACCGCCGCCGTGGAGCTGCAGTGAGTATGTCACATGTCACATGTCACACTCACCCTCCGACGACACCCGGCGACGCACTGCGCTCTCGCACGACTTCCGCTCGCGCCACTACCTCGCCGGCCTGCTGCTGACCGACCTCACCGCCGCCGTGGAGCTGCAGTGAGTATGTCACATGTCACATGTCACACTCACCCTCCGACGACACCCGGCGACGCACTGCGCTCTCGCACGACTTCCGCTCGCGCCACTACCTCGCCGGCCTGCTGCTGACCGACCTCACCGCCGCCGTGGAGCTGCAGTGAGTATGTCACATGTCACATGTCACACTCACCCTCCGACGACACCCGGCGACGCACTGCGCTCTCGCACGACTTCCGCTCGCGCCACTACCTCGCCGGCCTGCTGCTGGCCGACCTCACCGCCGCCGTGGAGCTGCAGTGAGTATGTCACATGTCACATGTCACACTCACCCTCCGACGACACCCGGCGACGCACTGCGCTCTCGCACGACTTCCGCTCGCGCCACTACCTCGCCGGCCTGCTGCTGGCCGACCTCACCGCCGCCGTGGAGCTGCAGTGAGTATGTCACATGTCACATGTCACACTCACCCTCCGACGACACCCGGCGACGCACTGCGCTCTCGCACGACTTCCGCTCGCGCCACTACCTCGCCGGCCTGCTGCTGGCCGACCTCACCGCCGCCGTGGAGCTGCAGTGAGTATGTCACATGTCACATGTCACACTCACCCTCCGACGACACCCGGCGACGCACTGCGCTCTCGCACGACTTCCGCTCGCGCCACTACCTCGCCGGCCTGCTGCTGGCCGACCTCACCGCCGCCGTGGAGCTGCAGTGAGTATGTCACATGTCACATGTCACACTCACCCTCCGACGACACCCGGCGACGCACTGCGCTCTCGCACGACTTCCGCTCGCGCCACTACCTCGCCGGCCTGCTGCTGGCCGACCTCACCGCCGCCGTGGAGCTGCAGTGAGTATGTCACATGTCACATGTCACACTCACCCTCCGACGACACCCGGCGACGCACTGCGCTCTCGCACGACTTCCGCTCGCGCCACTACCTCGCCGGCCTGCTGCTGGCCGACCTCACCGCCGCCGTGGAGCTGCAGTGAGTATGTCACATGTCACACTCACCCTCCGACGACACCCGGCGACGCACTGCGCTCTCGCACGACTTCCGCTCGCGCCACTACCTCGCCGGCCTGCTGCTGACCGACCTCACCGCCGCCGTGGAGCTGCAGTGAGTATGTCACATGTCACATGTCACACTCACCCTCCGACGACACCCGGCGACGCACTGCGCTCTCGCACGACTTCCGCTCGCGCCACTACCTCGCCGGCCTGCTGCTGGCCGACCTCACCGCCGCCGTGGAGCTGCAGTGAGTATGTCACATGTCACATGTCACACTCACCCTCCGACGACACCCGGCGACGCACTGCGCTCTCGCACGACTTCCGCTCGCGCCACTACCTCGCCGGCCTGCTGCTGGCCGACCTCACCGCCGCCGTGGAGCTGCAGTGAGTATGTCACATGTCACATGTCACACTCACCCTCCGACGACACCCGGCGACGCACTGCGCTCTCGCACGACTTCCGCTCGCGCCACTACCTCGCCGGCCTGCTGCTGGCCGACCTCACCGCCGCCGTGGAGCTGCAGTGAGTATGTCACATGTCACATGTCACACTCACCCTCCGACGACACCCGGCGACGCACTGCGCTCTCGCACGACTTCCGCTCGCGCCACTACCTCGCCGGCCTGCTGCTGGCCGACCTCACCGCCGCCGTGGAGCTGCAGTGAGTATGTCACATGTCACATGTCACACTCACCCTCCGACGACACCCGGCGACGCACTGCGCTCTCGCACGACTTCCGCTCGCGCCACTACCTCGCCGGCCTGCTGCTGGCCGACCTCACCGCCGCCGTGGAGCTGCAGTGAGTATGTCACATGTCACATGTCACACTCACCCTCCGACGACACCCGGCGACGCACTGCGCTCTCGCACGACTTCCGCTCGCGCCACTACCTCGCCGGCCTGCTGCTGGCCGACCTCACCGCCGCCGTGGAGCTGCAGTGAGTATGTCACATGTCACACTCACCCTCCGACGACACCCGGCGACGAAATAAACCGAACAAAAAGGCAGACGAGCCGCGTTGTGTCCAGCCAGCAGCCCCGGGAAGAACGGCGGTGTGTGCGTGGCCGCATGCCGCTGTGAGCATTGGAAGGTGCAGTAGAGCACATCTGCTCTCCTGAAGATGGACCCGTTATGGGGGCGCCGCGCGTGGAGGACACCAGTCCGTTCCACTGGAGATCACGGAGTCCTCCCCAAGCGCAGAGGCAGGCCACCGAGGGGGTTTTAGTGCGGTACAAATCCCACATAACCCAGTATCCTCTCCCTAAGAAAAAATATTAACTAATGACTGATTGACAGCTTCTTAGATAACACATACAGAGACAATACTAATATTTTCAGAAGTCCAGTCCTCCAATGCGCGGCAGTGAACGCGGTATTATCGTTGCTGAGCGCACACGACGCCGACCCAAGATTAGCATCTACAGAGAACAAGGCCAGGGTGGCGGCTTTGTACCTGCCGATCATAGATATCGTCTTGGACGCGCGTCCGCAGCTGCATCGCGGATTCGACAATGGGAAAGGTATGCTGTCTTTGCAGTCCATCCATCTATCCATTAGCCTTTAGAAATCCACTGCTTCTAGTCCTTCCACCTGGTTGAAGGGCGAGAGACCTGGTCGCCATTGGAAGACCTTTCTTCTGTATCTGTTATCGGTCTCCCTAACAATATGGCCTAACCGTCTTTATAGTAATCTCATTCATTAGCTGCAACCCTTTTTGCGTCTCACTGCTGGGCATGGATCTCTCCCCATTATTTGGGAGGCCTGGAGCTTACTCCACCACGCTGCTCGAATGCGAGCTAGTGGCCAACCCGGATGTTTTCAAACCGCCCATAAGACCTCCGACAAGGTTTTACTACTGTTTATCTATCTACAACAACCGGGACCGACGGCTTAGCGTGCAATGGCAAATTTCTCCGAAGCACGGAAACGCGCATGAAATTTTATGCCACTAGCGGTCACACATCTCACACGCGACCGCGCCCTTTGGCTTAGTTACATAGATCGTTTGCATTATACGTTAACCGCCGGGCCATGCGCGCTTCTCATTCATTATTTTTTTTAACACAATTAACTAGCTGATAAGTACGTTGAAAAGAAAATATTCCGTAAACATTGACCGACGACCATCGTGAAAAATCTACTCCTATTAGATTTTGAATAGAATTGCCTTTGAAACTAACGCAGTGTCATAAACAATATTCTAATTTTATAAGAGTATTAACCACAGAACATTATTAAGAGAGGTAGAACGGCAATAATGCGCCGTTCGTATGAAGATTGGTGTCGCCGATCAAGCCCCGGCTTTCACCTCAATTACATCTGTACTTAAATAAATACGAAGCTTACGCACATATTTGCAATTTCAAATCTAGCCAATCTTAGCGCCGCACAATCACGCGATTTCAAATGAACGAATCACACCCAAGCACTCACACAAGCATATCGTAGCACGATCGCGTGTTTCTGTAGAGATTTTGGAATTTTGAGCGTTTGCTCAAAATTCCTTGGCACGTCTGCCACGCCCACATTTCCACTCTCACCCTTATAATATGTTCTGTGCTATTAACCGTACTGTCATACAAACTAGTTGTCACAACGGATCTTTGTCCTTGTGAACTGGTACATTTGTCGTCTGTTGTATGGCGAAATTTTTTGATGGATCATGAACATCTTCTGCACAGTTACTTGCGTCAAAGAGACGAAGGTTGTTGTGACAACTGTAACATTATTCTTCTCACCTTCAAATTTTTCTTTTCCTTATTTCTTTCTGGGGTTTGATTAATAATACAAAGAGTTTTCGAGTATTTTTATTAAAAAATATTATAATTATTATTTATAAATTTTCACTTTCAGAATTATTGCAACTAGACAGCGAAATGTCTCAATTCGGAAACTTATATTCGCCTACTTCACCTGAAGGAGAATTCAAACAGGTAAAAATAATTTAAGGTTTTGAACAATATTGTGTAACTCTTGAAATGTTGTTGATTAGGACATGGAGACATTAGGACTTTATCAATTGGAATTCTTTGATATTTTAAGTAAACAAATGTTTCCGTAATGTAAACTTTAACTTCATTATTTCGTATCTGTTTAATATTGCAGCTCTCACATTTTGTGGTGAGGTCGAGTATGGGTCTTTTATTAATCAAATGAGAGGTCTCGTGCTTTGACTACACACAAATGCATTTTCATGTAGTGAAGGCCGGCAATGGCACGCTAAAATGCATGTGTGCTGTGTAATGTGTGTTTCCCAGGCTTTCAATAATCGACCTATATTTATATAGTGTCGCACACGATTAGCTATCACGTGTGCCCATTATCGACCCATAGCCACTCTGTTATCTCATATATATAATGTACTTTTTTTAAAAGAGTGCTGCTCTGCTGAGTTTTTTTCCGCCGCCTTTTTTCTCTCAGCTCAACATGTAGCCCAACCGGAACCTAAAGGCGATGACCGGGAAAAAATTACATTCATTAAGCGAATATTTTGTGTTCCTAATATGAAATAAATATTTTTTCTTTCTTTCTTTCATAGCAAACTTTCATCCCTCTTATTCTTTTTCAGAACGGCAGGGCACCACTAAACAGCGAAACCAGTCGCAACTTACTAATGTGCTTGGTGTGGGTGTTCCGCTCCGCCGCTCGCAGCGCCCTCTCCGCGCGGATCGCGGAACTGCCCGCAGCCAGATTACACGCGCTGCTGGCGGTCATAGACCTGGCTTTCAAGTGCCAGGAGTACAAGGTGAGCATGATCAATTCTCATTCATTCAGCTCTCTGAACAGTTTATATTGTTCCTGTAAAGGATTCGGGTAGGAGGAGAAAGAAAGAGGTAAAAGCTTCTGATGGTTATATAGTTCTATATTGTCTCTAAATTACACTGCACACACTCGGTTAAATGGTCTATGGTATAATGGTATAAGTTTAACTATGGTACAAAATACGCGACGGTGATAGGAAAGTGGTTAATGGTAATGATATACGCGGCGCCTCGGACGGCTGCTGGTCACGTACTCACTTATTCCTAAATTATAATTATTTAGGTAAAGTGATTGCGCGTCAACGCAAACTCAGCGACATTCGCAAACGCTGAGCTGTCCGAAAACCATGTTCTCGAACATACTCCCGCGCCTGAGATGAAAACAAACATTGGTTGGTGGTAAGTATGATGATATGACAATGAATGGTGCAAATGATACGTCTAGTATTTATCTAAGCAACTACAAATAAGCCTTATTGGTAACATTATGTAAAATCAACATAGAAATAGTACTCAAATGGTATCTAACAATTTAAAACAATGTAAAAGTTATGCAATAATAGAATTATGCTTAAAGAACAGATACTTCAAAATTTAAACTAAAGTGTCTTCAATTTCAATAGTTTGTTTACGTGCTACAGGATGCGCCTGTGAGCCCCTTTTACCCGCACTCACATTACGCGTAACACTAGGCCACCGTTTGGCAAAACTTTGCAAACGCACACTTTTAATCGATTTTATGCTATCATCACTGACCGAATGGTTCACAACACTACACACTGGTTGAGACTGGGGCATGGCTGGCGGCGGAACAATTCCCTCCGCACGGCGGGGTTGCGAAGTGGCAGGCGGCTGCGGGATGCGATTCCTGCGTCGCCGGTACCACCATCCAGAGGCAGCTGCTATTGCTACCGCAAGCAGCACGTAGATTATGGTGTATTGATGAATGTCGTGACTCGAAAGTTCGTCAAGTTGAATATTACTTGACTTAAGGTCTTTAATCTGGTCTCTAAGTATATCAAAAGAGGTATTTAACTCTTGGTAAGACAATGAGCCATCTCCATCAGGTATTCTCAACTTCACTATGTTATTAATCTGGTCTATTTCTGGTGTCGGGATGATAGGTGTGTAATTAAGTTGATTGGCTTGCTGTTGTAAGGAGTACAGTACAAAATCTTTTCCTTTCAGAATACAATTCTGGCCGATAGTAATGACCCCTGCGCGACTTATATGTTTTATGGTAACCTGGTTATTGCATATGATTTGTATGGTATAATTATTGCAACAAAAATACAGATATTGCGATGGCAAGTGCAATTCAATCCATTTGTTCACACACTTTGATTCCTTAATGTTACATGTGGAATGATTCTGAGGATTCTTATCACAGAAGCACTCATCTTTATCCATTCTCATTATTGGTTTAAACAGCTGGCACAAATAAGTTTCCTTATGGTGTAGGCAAGAATTCAATTCATTAATGGTTACCGTAAAGAAAGTGTTTTGCTTTAGATTAATAGCAACGTACTCTGATACCGGATCTATTGTCATCATGTTACTGTTGCTTTGGTGTGGAACTGAGAAAACTTTATATAACTGATAATGTTCTCTACTAACAAGAGGAAAAACGAGTTCGAATATAACGTATTTTTCAGTCACCCGGGTCTTTATGTTTAATAATTTGTAGATGTACTGGAACTCTGTTTCAATATTTGTGATTGGTAAAGTAACTTCTGTAGGCATCTGTCCAGAAATGATACGCAACTCATTCTTTAACTGTTCTGGTTTTAGTAAGTGAAAGCTGACTTGACCATGGTATATATCTGTAATAGTGTCTAAAAGAGTATCCTGAAGTCTCCGCAGACCTTGTAACAGCCCGCTTCCTGCTATCGCACTCAATGTAAAATCTTGAATATACGACATGTTTTGAATTTCCCGCTGAACGATGTTGGTAGCCCCTTCTAAATCATTAAGTTTTTTATTAATAAATTTATGCTGCTTATCAACGGACTCCTTGAACTTACTCATGAAACTAAATTCAGTTTCCATTACGGAAGTTTGCTTTTTCCAAAGACTAAGCAAATGGTTTTCGTTTTTCCTAAGTGTATCTATATCCTTGCTGTACATTTCTGCGAAACGAGAATCTAAAACACCGAACAACTCATGCGCCAGATACCCGATGCCGTTGATAAGACCTCGGCGGCGCCGACGCTGTCTGCCGTGAACGTTGAATTGCTGAGATAGCAAGAGTTCATTATAGTATTTCAGTTCTTCGAATTCATTACGCAGTTACCAGAAGTAAACAATCCGGAGTTAATGCCCATACCAGATGAAGAAGAGAAGAACAATACACCAGAGGAAAATGTTGAGAAAAGAAGGAGAAAAGCGCCAAAAAGATTCGGTTTTTCTACTGTTGTTACTCTTACATGGATGATTTTTGTGGAGGAAGTCATTCAATAGATCAGGCATTGTTACAAAAAAGGGACTTGATTAAATTATTAAAAACAGCCGGATTCAATTTACGTAAATGGAAGTCAAATAAATCCCAATTATTACCAGATGTAGAAATTGAAGGGGGCACCCAACAGACGTACGAGTTCAAACAACCAGATACCGCAAAAACTTTAGGATTAGGTTGGAATCCCCAAAATGACAATTTTATATTTGCAAAATTAGCATTTGAAAATAAACCAATACCAACCAAAAGATTGCTATTGTCGAATATATCGAAGCTGTTCGACCCTTTGGGGTGGCTCACACCCCTGAGCACTACCATGAAGATTTTATTTAGAGACGTGTATGAATTATCCGTGAGCTGGGATGAACCATTACCAGATAGATTTAAGAGCAAGTGGGACAGTTTGAGACAAGATCTGGATGATATAAGTAATATCGAGATAAAGAGGTGGCTCGGATTTACTAGAAACAACCAAAATATTGAGATACACGGATTTTGTGACGCGTCAGATAAGGCATATGCGTGTGTAATATATTGTAGAGTGAGTGAGAACAAAAATAATGACGTTTCACTAGTTGCGGCTAAGGGAAAACTTGCACCTACAAGCAAATCCATGACGACCCCTAGATTAGAGCTAATGGGTGCCGTATTGCTTTCACAACTTATAAAAAAGGTATTAAATTGCTTGTCAGATTACCAAACCCAAATTTACTGCTGGGCAGACTCTACAGCCGTGCTAGGATGGTTACAAGGCGATCCAGCACGTTGGAAGCCTTTCGTAGCTAATCGAGTGAGAGCTATCACCTCTGTAATACCATCGAACAATTGGAATTATGTAAATACTTCGGATAACCCGGCTGATTGTGCTAGTCGCGGTTTAACGACCAAGCAGCTTCAAAACCATGAATTGTGGTGGCAAGGCCCTGCGTGGTTATCGTCATTCGATAGTCAGAAAACCAATAAATCAACTTATGAAACCAATTTTGAGTTAAAAACTTCATATTTAAAACAAACCAATGTTGCAATCTTAAATCAAAACAACGATACCATTAATAGCATAGTTAGTTACCTTTTAAATAAATTTAGTTCATTAAATAAAATAATTCGTATTTTTGCTTGGATATTACGCATACCTACTATAAAGAAATCGGTTCATCAACCCTATCTCACCTTACACGAGGTAAGGCGCGCGAAAATGCTGATTATCAAAAACGTGCAACAATCGGTATTCACAGCTGACCTGAATTATTATAATAAACATGCCAAAGTGCATTGTAAAAGTAATATTTTAAATTTAAATCCATTTATTGATCAATTAGGTATTTTACGAGTAGGAGGTAGACTTAAGAACGCGCAAATAACCTATAATATGAAACATCCCATCATCATTCCATACAACCATCGTTTAACCAGCTTATTAATTCAACAAGCTCATGAATTAACATTCCACGGAGGAGCTCGGCTAACGTTATCAAATATAAGACAAAACTATTGGATAATTAGTGGTTATAGAGCTACCAAAAAGTTTATTAGACAGTGTGTTATATGTCGAAAACAGGAACCTATGAAGCAGTACCAGCTTATGGGTGATTTACCAGAGCCTAGAGTGAACCCTGAATGCGCTTTCTACCATTGTGGCGTGGATTATACAGGATTCGTTGAAGTAAAGGCCAATAAAGGACGCGGAATTAAAACGTGCAAGGGGTATATTGCAATATTTATATGCATGGCGACCAAAGCTGTTCATATTGAATTAGTATCAGATCTTACTAGTTCAGCTTTCTTAGCAGCACTCCAGAGAATGGCTGCAAGGAGGGGCGCACCTCGACACTTGTACAGCGATAATGCGACCAATTTTCATGGGGCTAATAGAATGTTACAGGAAGAGTTTGACCATCTACAAGAGTTATTCTCCAATGCATATTTTATGTCGGAAATAACAGAAATGGGTATTGAATGGCACTGGAATGCACCAGCCTGGCCAAGTGGAGGGGGCCTGTGGGAGCGGGCCGTCCGAAGTTTGAAATACCATCTCAAGCGAGTCGTGGGTCACCAGAAGTTAACATTTGAGGAGTATACAACTCTTTTGGCCAAAATAGAAGCATGCCTGAACTCCCGCCCACTCTGTGCATTGTCAGAACACCCTGAGGATTTGGATTTCTTAACACCAGCCCATTTCTTAACTGCTCGACCGGGATTAACCATTATAGAAACTGAGCAAGATGCTAGAACCAGATGGCACTTAACATCGAAATTGTTTAAAGATCTTTGGAAGAAATGGAAGATGGAATATTTAACCATGTTATCGGCACGAAACAAGTGGAAAGAGTCAAAGAAAAATATTGCTATTGGGGATTTGGTAGTGATTCATGAAGATAACGTGCCTAGCGGGAAATGGGCCATGGGGCGAGTTATAGAGACACATCCAGGTGATGACGAGTTAGTTAGGGTTGTCACATTGAAGACCAAGAACGGTACCATTAAAAGACCAATCGTAAAATTATCTGTTTTACCAATTAATAATAACCAGTTACCAGAAGTAAGCAATCCGGCTCGAAGGACCATGTAAAGGATTCGGGTAGGAGGAGAAAGAAAGAGGTAAAAGCTTCTGATGGTTATATAGTTCTATATTGTCTCTAAATTACACTGCACACACTCGGTTAAATGGTCTATGGTATAATGGTATAAGTTTAACTATGGTACAAAATACGCGACGGTGATAGGAAAGTGGTTAATGGTAATGATATACGCGGCGCCTCGGACGGCTGCTGGTCACGTACTCACTTATTCCTAAATTATAATTATTTAGGTAAAGTGATTGCGCGTCAACGCAAACTCAGCGACATTCGCAAACGCTGAGCTGTCCGAAAACCATGTTCTCGAACAGTTCCTTTAAAAAAGTACTAGAACGTCTTCGTAACTAATACATAACGCGTGGGCAAGTATTGACGTGACAACGTCTAAATCGGTTAACGCACGTGCCGGCTGCACGCACGAAAAAGAATAACTCATTGTAACGTTACGCTCATTGTAACGTTACGTTGAGGCTTGAGTGTTCGGCTTACGCCATTCATCGACTGTTTATAAAGTGCAGTGAAAATTTAGTGTGCTTTTCATTGTTTTGTTATGACGTTGTCACGTTAAACTGTCTTCCGTAAATCGACTTTACAGTCAACCAATTTTATCAAAGATGAGAGAGATGCTCACCTGCTCAATGATAGAAACATCGGTATCATTGTTTATTTTATTTTATTTAATTGAGCATACAAGCCACGTGGTGTGATGTGTTCTATTGACATCTACACGCTACCTCACGCAAGTTTGAGTCTAGTCTGAGGTCGTGTGAGTTGCATTATTACACAGAGGCTGCACCATACCTTTCGACTGAAAAACAATAGAATTGCTTCAAGACACAAAAGTATGCAGCAGTAGGGCTTCTTTTTGGTATGAAACCTTCAAAAGGTACCCAGCACCTTAGAAGAGAATGCTATGTGGGATTTGTACCGCACTAAAACCTCCTGGTTGGCCTGCTCTGCGCATAAAGACAACTCCGGGATCTCCAGTGGAACGCAACGGTGTCCTCCACGCTCGGCGCCCCGGAGCAGATGTGCTCTCCTGCACCTTCAGGTGTTCACGGTAGCATGCGGATTGCGGCCACGCACACACCGCTGTTTCTCTCGGGGCTGCTGGCTGTACTTACTTACTTACGGTCGAGCTCCCACTGTGACCGTCCGCAACCCCCTAGAATCTCCCTTTTGATCGCCTCTTACGATCAGGCAGGGAGACCGTAGCTCTATTTTTAATCCCGAAGCTTCAGGGACAGCGGTAGGGCTTACCCGATCGAATCAAGCAAGTTATACCATCATTAAAAAGTATTTACAATTTCAAACTATTTTTTATCGTTTCTTATTGATGAGATTTAGATGTTTGGTATTTTATTTGCAGGGGCGTAAGGAAATAATGAAATGCGCACAACAAAACGTACGTAAAACAACGGACATTAAGGCAAAGTTGGAAGACGTCATTCTTGGACAGGGATCTGCTAGATCTGACTTCATCATGAGACGCAAAGGTCAGTGGTAAACACATTGCTTTTCGGTTGCCTTGAAAACTCTTATCGGCCAAGTGCCTACTTGAAGGTCGCTGAATATAATACTGAAAAAACATTTTTTTCATTTGATTTATAAGAATTAAGACAGTTAATTTTAATTTTTCATGCTAATTTGATGAAAACGTGGGATATAAATTTTAATCTGTAGTGACATCACTCGGTCGTGGAAATGAGGCTTGGTTTTTATGTCAACTTTACAGTTGTATTTTTGTTTAAATAGCCGCATGGTATCATATCATGGTGGCAAGTTTTTTGTTTTAAAAAATAAAGATAAAAAAAGTGGAAATGGATGAATTTTAAATTACTCTCTCTCTTTATTTTATTTTATAATAAAGAGTAAACTACAGTTGTGACAACGAATATTTGCCCCTTTGAGGTTAGGTACAACAACGACTAGGCATGTACTGTTGTGCAGGGAGTGTTTTGATTGTGCGAAGTTCCGATAGACTATTCCGATCTATTGTGAGAACTGTAAGTGCATGTTTTTTGGCGGGAAGTCGGAAAAGACATATTGTGCTCTTGACTTATTTTCATTATCTTGGTGTAGTTTTGAGTAATATTGTAGTAATGTTGAGGTTAAATACAATGTATGAGTGTTGTGTAATAAAATAACAGTGCGAAAATATGTTTTTTCAGCTTGCCTCCAAAATTCCATTGGTTCTGGTAAAGTAGCCATCTCTTAACCTGAATATCTGACTGACTTGAATAATGATGCAAGTTTTACATAACAATAAAACTTGTATTATTTAGCAGAGACGATGCACAGCATCTGTGAGAGTGCGTCATACTTCCCTTTGTCTTTTCCTAGCCAATGGCCGTGCTTCCCGCGCTTTCTAGCCAATCAGCGCCCTCTGTCAATTGCGTGGTCCCAGGTGATAGCCTTCTTCGGAGGGTATTTGAAAATCTACTTCATAGCAGTCTCTCACCAGGAGGCCTTAAATGGATGCTGTGCATCGTCTCTGCTAAATAATACAAGTTTTATTGTTATGTAAAACTTGCATCATTATTCGGCATGTGACGATGCACAGCATCTGTGAGAGACGTGTTTATAGCTCCTGGTGACCGAAACGACGCTATGTGAAAGGTGAAAGGTAATGATGGTTATTATTTGTGGAAATAATAATACAAGAGCGATTAGCAAGTAAAACCGTTCGAGAGAGAAAATTTCTTTCCTGTATTATACATAAATGCAATTCTTCGACCATTTTCTTAAAAATAAAAATTTGTCAATTTGATTATGAATCAAAAAGCTTGCATATATACATATAAAGAGCCTATGAACTTCTTATTATTTAGTAATTTATTGTTTGTAGCACCTTAGTCCAAGCGTTACAGGGCAAAACTTACTGCCTGTTATGCCAATAAAGTTGACACCGGACGTTTTAATGAGGATAAGAACGGTCTTGCGCCAAGTATCTTGTTTCTCAAATATATTTTCATATATCATTTGATGAAAAATTTTAGAATCGACGGACTATAGAACATATTATTATTATTGGCATTCTCTGCCAGTCAACCCCGGGCGACTGCGAGAGTTTAAGGTAGGCAGGGAAATATCAACTGGAAAAATATTATGTATTATTTTATGAAGTAAAAATTTAACTGATTTGAAATTAGCCGCCAGTTTCAACTGAAAGGGCCGTAGCTTACCTTTACTCCCTTCATATTGAAAGAAGTAATATCAAAGGTATCTTCCCTATCGTAATATTCACCTGCAAGAATTTCTTCTGTTAATTTATTTTTGGTACCGTTTCAAAGACGCTAGTGTCGAGCATGTACGAGGAGAAGCAGATACATTAGCTTCTACTACAAATACCTAACAAAAGATTTTATCTAATTGCCAATGACAGCACGAAAGGCGCCTCTACTGGTATTTTAAATTGTTGCAAACATTCTGATATTCGGCAGTTCGTTTCTGAAACCTAAATCGGATCCAAAACAGTGGGTAAATATTTTTGTCCTGATGTCGTAAGAGATTCCATGCCATACGCTGGCTGTAAAATACATAAATCGCCACTATCAACATATAAATTTTTTTAGGGACAAATTTCTAGGGTAAGGTCGTGTAGGTATCTCCTACCCACGAGAGCTGAAGAGCAAGACCAATTTACATAGTAAATACTTCAAATCTGCAACCATTATTTGGAGGATTTGCTTGCAGCTAAGCTACAAGCTAAGAATTTGAAGATATGTATGTACATTATATTTTTTTAAATGTGTTTTAAAAATGTGAATTTAAAATTTAATTTTCAATTGATTTTCCAAAGGTTAATCACAGATTAATGAAAGGGTATGATAATCTTTCTTTAAGGTAGCATTGGGTAACACTTAATAGAGAGATCCCATTTGGATGTATAAAGTTATATGATTAGCAAGAGTTAATCTATCGACACCATGCAGGTTGATATGTTTTTAATGTTGATTGACCCCATGATGATCTGAGTAGTAATATTTCAGCCTCAGACCCATTGTGGGAGACTTTAAGACATAGCGCTTAAACAACATAGAGCGAAATTCAAATATAGATCTCCATGTCCCGCACTCAAGGTGGCGGCGGACCAGCGTTCTCGGTTTGCACAGCGTTCGTCAACAAATGTACAGCAGCCAAAGTGCTCTGCTTCACTTAGGCACACCAGCAAACATATTCCGTGCGCCGAGGCCTGGTGGTGAAGGACCCTTGGCAGCAGGCACGGGAGAGGAAAAACCCAACTCTAGAGAAAAAATAATAATAATAATAACTCGCGGCTGAAGGCGTTGCAAAACTGAGCCGAGAGTTTCGTCACAACTTTGCTGGCTATTAAGTCTATCTATAGAGTTCCGAAATGATGAAACATTAACAAGGCGAAGTAAGAGTTTACATTCGAACACGTGTCTTCCCCTTTTTGTTTTTGCTAGAGATTTCTACAGAGATCGAAGTTCCCCAACGATCTAAAAGTAATAGCTGGTATGTTCTATGTGTAGGTCTTCAGAAGGGTCCTGGACAGAGTATTACATACACTTTGTATGTAAGAAATTGCTGTGCTATTGTTCGGCCGTAATGTTGATGGCGAGCAGGGTGACCAGTATTAAGTATTAAGCCGAGATTTAAAGAACTTAACCGCAGCTATGATGGCGAACGTTTGTTACAAACCGCTATGTCAGTTATGTCAGTATTGATGTGGTACCCATTTGCGTACTAACTATTGACTGCTCCTCTAGCCAAAGTCTGACCTCATGGGTTGTTTAGAAAAGATGAGTCAATTTCGGGTGAAAGTCACTGTACACTCCTTTACGGCATATAGCCATAAGCTTTATATTGCTTATGCATACATTTGGCATCTGCTTCTTCACAGTCACACATATGGGCTTGTCAAATCCCGGGTTCCTAATTACACCCATCTATCCGTTCTGAACTGTCTTTATTTTCTTCGTCAAAACTTTCTTCAAGTTTTTATTGGTGTTGCAAATCACACTCAGGTACTTCTAATTCTTGTGTAGATTATTACTATTTTCTCGTGGTCTCCACCCTAGTGACTTGAGGTCGCTCATGGCACTTGTAACTGCGGAACATTAAGGACTGTCATGACAGTGATATGTCAACGAGGGGTTGACTGTCAGAAAGTCGTCCTGTTACCTAATATTTTCAGTAGAGATAGATTAGGTTACCCCGTTAAGGGATGAAAAAGTCTTAGGAGCATATGATACGACAGCCCGAGAGGCAGGCAAATCATTTGCAGAGCTTGGCTTCTGTACACCAGTTAAAAGAACTCCTGAGGCATTCCGCGATGTTTGCTTAAATGTAAGCGGAGAGGTCAATATTTTATCACTCAATTCTTCTAAAGAAAATCAGGAGATGTAAGTATTTCAAGTCTATCTGCTCTTCTGCCTCTGAGATAGGAGTCTCATTCCGGCCGCTTGAAATGTGTCGAACCGGAGAAGAAACCGTGTTGCTGTGTGAGCAAGCACCGGTTTGGAGGTAAATGGCAGACGCATTCCCTTTATAATTTTGAGAAGGGCCTACGGAGCCTCAGCATCTACCACCGAAACCGATACGCTCGGAGACGGCATCCATAAAAAATGTGTGTATGTTAGGTGCTGCTTGGACGACTTCCGTTTTTAAATGATTTTTTGTATTTTATATAATATTACAACGTTTCACACTCACGGCCCCACGGCAGGGCAGGTACACCCGTGTCGTGGGCACCATAGACACACTCATATATGTATGTACATGAACACAAACATCCAGACCAAGAACAGAAGCTGAAACCCGTCACTTCAATCCTCCCATCGCCGGGCATCGAACCCGGGACCCTCGATCGGTAGTCCGGCACGGCAACCCTTAAGCCAAAGGGGGGAGGGGCGAGCTGGGAGATTCTTGGCCTTGAGATCGAAAGGGCTGATTACTTGGTAACTTGTTGTTTAATCCAGTTAAACTAGGGGTGAACCCCTTTTTCACGGCCGCCTGTATATTGTATGTTTCAAGCTATGCCTTGTCAAATAATTTCTTAGAACTAGGGGGAATCTTACGCAGACCCACCCTCAAGTTCTGGTTGGGTAGATTGCTAACGTTCCCTTCAATTTAATATATATTCTGCTCGTTTTCCGCAACCAAGCTGGAAAAAAGCCTCACTAATTTTGAGGAATTGAGTGTTAGGCTGAAAAAATCGTGTTGTCAAATACGCTAGAACTATTAAAGTCGTATTCGAAAACGCAGCTCAGTCAACGAACTGTTGCAAATTTTAATTCGATAAGTTACTATTAGCATAATATATTATTAGCTTCGAACATCTTTCCATTCTGATTAATTAAAATGTTGGGTAGGTAGGCATCAATCTGTTGTACGCGTACCGGATTGGTATTTAAAATAATTTTAAGTTAGGTTAGGTTAAACAGACGCATTAATTTGGCTGAGGACGAACCGGGAAGTGTCAACCTCAGGGTTAAGTGGCTGTATCCGCTGTGGACCTAGATCAAACGTTGGACGTCTGTATCGAACCAGTTCCCGGCTCCGGACCGGTCGGTTGGTCGGGCGAACCCTAGAAGGCAGCGCGCCTCGTGACTGGAAATCACATGGTTAATTTTTTTTTTATATATATCACATTAGGTTATGTCATTGTGCTTCCTTAGACACTTAAGTCGTGATATGAAGTGGCTTTCGGACTTACCCCGTATGCTTCGTATTACCTGGGAGCTTGCGCGACCCAACTCAGACAAACATAATGACGAAGATTGTCGACGATGCCTAGATGGGGAGCTTCTGCGTACTCACCACCATCACACAACTTATTAGCACTCACTCACTCATCACTATAAATATGCACTGCAATCCACAAGGCCCGTTGATTTGTCGCACTTTTCCACGCAAGGGAGAAGGTACTTAACGCAGCGAACGATTTACTTATGGATCGGCACTTATATTTCACGAACACTAACGATTTCGCGATAATTTCCTATGAGAGAGTAAGCCGGCAATTACTTTGAATCATTAATTCGTACTGAATAATTGATTTTGCAATGTAGCAGGCAAAATTTCAGTGACAAAGTTTTCTTCTCGAGAAGTAACGACGCTATGAAGTAGATTTTCAAATACCCTCCGAAGAAGGCTATCACCTGGGACCACGCAATTGACAGAGGGCGCTGATTGGCTAGAAAGCGCGGGAAGCACGGCCATTGGCTAGGAAAAGACAAAGGGAAGTATGACGCACTCTCACAGATGCTGTGCATCGTCACATGCCGAATAATTACTGACTTTACTATGATTACTCGCCCAGTTTCAACAAAACTGTCAAAAACTTGATGCAAAGCATAAGCTTAAGCTTTGCATCAAGTATAAACTTGACGCTGGCAATATTGTGTTTGCGTTGACATAATTGAAAAAAAGTAAGTGTGCAGTGACGTCCAATAAGTGTCAGAGTGAGGCAACGCGTCCTTCCAGGCGGCGGCGGCGGCGGGCGCGGCGGCGGACGCGAGCGCTGGCGCAAGGAGTGGGCGCGGGGCGGAGCGCGGTCGCGCGGCGCCTCCCCCGCGCGGCCCCTGCCGCCCCTGGCCGCTGCGCTGTCCGCCGAGGTGGCGCTCACGCTGCTCGACGCCTTGGAGACCGTCGTGCAGGTATATTGGCCCTAGTCCCTGTAGCTTCGGGATTAAGAATAGAGCTACGGTATCCCCTGCCTGATCGTGAAAGACGACTAAAAGGGGCTTCCGGGGTTGTGGGCGATGAGAATGGAAGGTCGATCCGAGAAGCCCCGGGAAGGACGGCGGTGTTCACGGCGGCCTGACCGCATGCCGCCGTGAACGCCTAAAAGTGCAGGAGAGCAAAAGTGCTACCCCGAAGACGGCACGCACTGGGCGCCGCGCGTGGAGGTCACCGGTGCGTTCCACTGGAGACCTCGAAGTCCTCCCAAAGCGCTGAGGCAGATCACCAAAGGGATTTTTATACGCTACAAATCCCACATAACCAGATATACTCTCCTACAGTGCCGAGTACCAATTGAACAGCTTTGCCAACTTTATTACTGCAATTAAATTGATACCAACATCAATGTTTCACCATTATACAACCTAACAAAGGTCTATATTTCCCCAGCATCGCCTGAACTCATGGATGACCTCTACAATCATTAGAATTGCATGCTCTTTTTGCCACGAACGTGTAAATTACGAAACAGCCTTTCACCTCAGACATTTCTAGTGACATGAGAATCTTCCAAAGACATCAAATCATAATCCAGCAATACCAACATACCTGATTTCCACATCCCTAGTGCGTTAACGTTTAACTTAATCATGCCAGCATGTTTCACACCATCATATCTTGTGTTCATTTTGCTAATAATAATTATATCAATTATATTTCTAGTCTTGCAATGGCCTGGACTGGGGTCAAGCGGCCTGCAGCGCGGCCTTAGCGGTGTTGTTGCGAGCGCTGCAACGCAATCAAAGTACGACTGTGTTGCAACATATGTTTGCGTCCGTACGGTCGTTTATTGTCAAGGTATTCTGATTTCATATTACTTCTTTCGTTTATAACAATTATGTACTATTAATCGTCACACCTTAAATGTTGGGAAATAGAGAAAGTCAAAAGAGATGTGACATTTACACTATGCCAAAATATTTCAAACCAATTATAATAAACTAGATTTTGCATGCAATCTTTATTCATTCCTATTGAACGCTACGTATCTCTCTGTGATTGATACAGATTACCCATATTAAGAAATGTACAGGTTGTAAGAAGAACGTTTTTCAGAGCTGGTAACCTTACACTATTAATTTGCCAGTTATTTTTTTTATTAAATAGTTTCATTATTAAATAATGGCACTCTGTGCATATTGCCAGTGTCAAGTATAATTTCTGCGTCATAGAATAAGTCAGTAAGTCGTCAGGTATCAGTCAGTCTAGTCAGTCAGATGTTCAAGTAAACCGATGGCTACTTTACGAGAACATGTCCGAAGAAGTTTTGGAGGCAAGCCGAAAAAACATGCACTGTTATTCTATTTCACAACACTCGAGCACTGTCATTAACCTATATCGAAAAAAATGCTATCAACTTTATCCGATATAACTCACAAATATACCAAGAAAATGGAAATAAAACCATTGTCCCTTCAGACTTCCCGCCAAAACTTATTCAATAGTTTTTTTTTCAATTATGGCATCGCAAACTCTGTGCATACTGCCAGCGTCAAGTATTATTTTTGCATCAATTTTTTGCCAGTTTCAATGAAACTGGACGAAGTAATAACAAAGTCAGTAAGTCGTCAGTAATCAGTCAGTCTAGTCAGTCCAACATTCAAGTAAAGCGATGGCTACTTTACTAGAACGTATCTGATGGGATTTTGGAGGCAAGCACAAAAAAAATATTTTGGCACTGTTATTCTATTTCACAAACACTCGTGCACTGTAATTAACCTATATCAAACAAAACGCCTTCAACTTTATCTGATATAACTCAAAAATACACCAAGAAAATGAAAATAAAACCAGAGCACAACTTGTCCCTTCAGACTTCCCGCCAAAACTTATTCAATAGTTATTATGTCACTTGCAGCTGGGCTGGTCGTGGTGCTCGGAGGAGTGGGGGCCGGGCATGTGCCGCGTGCTGCTGCGGCACTGCGCCGCGCTCTGCCCCGCGCCGCGCGCGCACGCCGCCGCCGCGCTCTACGCGCTCATGCGCCACCACTACCGCCTCGGCAACGTCAGTATACGCATACATCTCTTGTCCGCTGCTGTACTTCCACATCTCTCCCTCTCTCTCACTTCAAAAGTGACCCGGTTTTGAGAGTGACACCAGGCTAGGTGGCAATCGATTTCACTAAAACAGGTGGTCCTGTGTCAGTGTGGAGAACCACTGGATGTCCTATGAAACAATCTTGATACTTTTAACTACCCAATTACTTGACACTACTCGATAAGGTTGAACCTAGGTTCAGGACTAGGAAGCAATAGCAACAAACGTTCAGTTGCATTAATATGGGAGCAAAGGAAGAAAAAAATCCATGCTTAAGAAAATTTCACGAAGATTGTAACAGAATTTATTGCCAGGAAATACCTACGTGACAAACGTAATGTACTATAATGAGATCGCAATAAATCTATATGTTATAAAATTACTGACGAATCCTATGAAGTTTTCGAAAAATTCAAGTAAATCTAAGAGCATATTGTATTTTTAATGACATGAACATTATGTTAACAATAAGCTAAAGTCTTTGGGTTGTGCCTCCCAATTTATTAGTAGTATATAACAATATTGACTCATAGTAAGGTCGTAAGAAATCAAAATTTTACAGAAAGCAAATTAAGTGTATATTTATTTAACTGAGACAATTGAATGCTGCAGGATCCGTCGATGCACCCGAACCACCACAACTTGGCAAGAACCTTGTTTTATCACCTTGACGCACTAGCGCTTCGGAATTCATCTTAACATCATTGAATAACACATTCTACTCTTATACTTGTATCAATAATTATGTTAAGAACGATCATTTTATACTCCTTGCGCCCTAAGATGATATGCCTGACACCTCTTATTTTCCGTGTCACGAATACTGCAAAATATATTATTTTAAAATTGTCTGATGCATGCTTAGGGCATCAAAGTTACTGACTCATCCTTCACTAGAGACGGCATAGCGCCTCGCTTCGATACATAATTTTGTGCTAAATATGGTGCGGGGGGAAGAACGCACACATTTTAATTTTGTCACACATTCACAAATATTGTTTCATCGCTACAGACGCATACATTTCTAAATATTTCAATTCCAATTGACGTCATTTTCTATGCACCGTCAACACTGACACCGACACACACAGACACACTAGTTGTATAGCTAGAAGGCACATTGTGCATGAACGTTAGGACAAGGGGTTTGCCCGTAAAGGCCACTCCTCTCTGACGGGTGTCATACCTGTCATACCTTGATGCTCTAAGGATGCATGGAACGGAACTTCTGTCAATACTAATTGACACTAATGAATCAATAAAAATAAATCTGAGCGGCTAACTTGTGATCGCGTCATCGTCAGTACGATGCTACGTGCGTCTGAGTTGTATGCGATTTGTGTAATCGTCACGTCAGCTTTGCTTATCTTGTTTGTTTTGACTTTTGTCACTGTTTTTGTTGAGTTTTCTTGTTAAGTTTTTAGTTTGTTAGTATTGTTATTGTTCGATATTTTAAATCAATCGGTTTCGTTAGGTTATTTTCAGTTCGTTTTCGTTTCACTATTTTCAGTTATAAGGTGTCAGGGATATCTTACGGCGAAAGAACTATGAATTACATTTTTCAAAAATCACATAGCGCTCGTGTAACACTTAAAATCACCAATTAGATTCCATAACGCTATTGCTATAATGTAAGTTTGTGAAACAGTTTGAAGAGTTGCGCTAGTATTGTAAATCGTAGTATAAAGATAATAATATTTACCGTGAAATTGGTTTTGAATGTGTGTTTGTGTCATTTAACTAATTCAATATACTAATTGAAAAAAATGCTAAATTCAATATCACCAACATAAAATTACTCAATAGATTATATGAACGTCAAAAACTATTGAGTTTCACGATTGCTTATTTTTTCTCTCTTCCGACTTTCATTTCATAAATAAAATGTAACTACCATTACTGCGTTCATTGCAAAAATTTTGAATGCTTGTGCAAATTACATAGTAGTAAACATTTGCAGTGAATATCAACTGCTACACAAAATATTTCAAAACTCCACCGTTATGGCTGTAGACGTTTGCAGGTACGGAGCGAGTTTGTGTTGTCAAACTAATACGAACGTTTCTGGCATTGAAATAAAGTTCAATATAGATTCTCCATCCCTCTTCGAAACTATTATTAAAAGTCATGTCATTTTTGATACGGTATAGACTTTTTATCTCACGAATATCCATTTATCACAGTTTTAGGGAGTTAATGAACGTGCACATTGTCAGTGTGTGAATTACATTGGAAGCTGTCAAACGACTATAAATCTGTAATCTGTAATAGACTATATATAGTAGGTTACTATAGTATCTTGCCTGGTAGCTCGGTTGTGACTGTGAATGAATGTTTGACTGCGTTCGTAGGCAACGCACACAGTACAATGTCCACGTGCATATACCTATACAACCATTGTGAACTGGCATTCATAGGATTTTCATAGGACTTTATTTTAATGTTGAAATGTTCATAATACTTTGGGAAGTCAAGAAATCCGGCACGCTCCGCTTCTACAAATGTATTTCGGCCCATATTTTAGCGCATAGTTAACACGCCTGTCTCAACACGACAACTCATCATTGAATGTCATATTTTCTTATTGCAATATAATGATCTGTTGCAGAACTTCAGCCGCGTGAAGATGCAGGTGACGATGTCGCTGTCGGCGCTGGTGGGCACGTCCACCACCTTCAGCGAGGAGGCCCTGCGGCGCGCGCTCAAGACCGTGCTGCTGTACGCCGAGCGGGACCAGGACCTGCACGACACCAACTTTCCCGAACAGGTAAGGAAATCTTCATCAATTAATGAATCCACCCATCCAACCAACCATCCATCCGTCCGTCCGTCCGTCCGTTGTACAGTCCATCCGTCCGTCCGTCCGTCGTACCGTCCATCCGTCCGTCCGTCCGTCGTACCGTCCATCCGTCCGTCCGTCTGTCCATCCCTCTATCCGTCCATCCATCCGTCCGTCCGTCCATCCCTCCATCCTTTCATCCATCCGTCCGTCCGTCTGTCCGTTATGAACTAATAAAAGAATCGTATAAAATGATAGAATAATATGAGTATAAACACCTATTTCCTTTTTGAACAGACTCTAACATTATCTTTGACTCAGTGTTTTTAACAGTTTTCTAACATATTTTTGTCCCCTTCCAAACAGGTGAAGGACCTAGTGTTCAACCTGCACATGATTCTGAGCGACACGGTGAAGATGAAGGAGTTCGCGGAGGACCCGGAGATGCTGCTGGACCTCATGTATCGCATCGCGCGCGGCTACCAGCACAGCCCCGACCTGCGCCTCACGTGGCTCAACAACATGGCGCAGAAGCACATGGAGGTCAGTAACCCCTGGACACCAGCACTGGGAGAAGCATCTACTTGACCTCATGTACCGCATGATGGCTGACTAAAACTTTTTTGCGTCCCACTGCTGTGCACGGGTCTCTCCCCCTTATTTGGGAGGCCTGGAGCTTACCACGCTCGCACCCATCTCACATCCGACCGCGCCCGTTTGGTTTAGCTACATAGACCGCTTGCGTTATACGCTAGCCGCCGAGCTATGCGCGCTTCACCGCATGATGCACCACACCTGCTGTTAAATAGAGATTTCACTTATCAGGTTAATTTAGCTTCAAACCCATAGCCCCACTCGTATACCATAGACATATAATCAGGCTGGAACACTAACAGCTAAACTGGGAACAGATATTTAAACTTATCATTAAAATTTCTGTTTTTTGGGAATCAAACCTCGCGGATTTTAACTACAGTAGAACCTCGGTAACTTAAAAACCCATCAGAGCCCAAAACCTCTATAACTTAAAATACGCAACCTCTATAACTTAAATAAGTAATCTCTGTATTGGCCCTCAGTAACTTAAAGAAATGTTTCCACAACCTCTATAACATAAAATTGTTTGTCAATGAGTCGTTTTGAAAGAGTGTGCAAAACTAAAGGTTTCGGTATTTATTGCTTGCACGTGTTCACTAGTTAAATTGTTAACGTAAACAATACATAATATGTCACCTATTGTTTGCTTCTTCGAAATTCTTTAAAGCTTTGCGGCGGTGAGCCTTAAGATAACGGCTTACTTGGATTATAAGTTTTTGATCATTGTCCTGGAAACGTCGTTTTACCTACTATGTGATAAAACTGGCTTCAAATGAGTTCAAATTTCTGTATTTTATTGAACCAATCCTTCTGACGCATTCGAGTAAAAATAGGAACAAGGGTACATACATACATACATGTACATACCTATCTCTATATTAACCTATTCCTAACATAGACCCTTGATAACTTAAAACCTCTATAACTTAAAATATTTTGTGTTTCCCTTGGACTTTAACTTATCGAGGTTCTACTGTATTACAGGATTACAAGTAAAAGAAGAAAAATATTGATTATAATTTTTAAATGTTTAAATATTACTATTACAATTTACAATTAAAGTCTTATTCTCGACTCCCAAAAGAACTTGCTTGCAATCTAATGAACCCCAATCGCACATTTAAACACATTAAAAGGAGATCGCTGCAGGAACTTCTCCCATCATAGGAACAAGATCTCCCAGAAGATCCCATACTATAAATATATGGATACGTCACTCGACGTATAACATGCATACCAACAGAACCAAATAATCACATAACCACCAGCTAAATGCGTAGAAGAGGCAGATCGCTAGTTTACGGGAGTTTAAAAAAAATACTATAGTTGACAAACTACAGACGGACTTGGGTAAGGGGCATCGTTACTAAAGTCTGATTTACTGAAAAGAAAAGGTTTAAATTCAATTATTATTCATAGAATGAAATATAATATCCTGTAAATAAACTTTTGGTAAAATTTGGCCCATAAGTATATGAATATATAACTATGGCTTTACTCCACAGAGATCAAACCACTTGGAAGCGGGCATGTGCCTAGTCCACGGTGCTGCTCTGGCCGCGGAGCAGCTTAGAACTGCGGGTCGAGGTGCTGCCCTGCTGCAGAAAGTCACCCACAATGCGCTCGACGAGAGCTGTGCTGATGCTCTCCATCATCACCTCACACATTTGGAGCTGCAGGTAAACATCGAAATAGATGGGAATTGGAATGTCGTGGGTTACACTGAATTTCGGATTTTGATTACACGTGGCGATTACACTGAATTTGGGTTACACGTGGCGACGCTTTCTGTACAACCTACACAGTGAAGTGCTAGCGTGATCAAAAAATCGGTATAGTGACATCTTTTTTTGTATCTGCGGGGGGAACCTTCAAAAGTTACCCGGCACCTTGGGAGAGGATACCGGGTTATGCGAGATTTGACCGCACGAAAACCCCCTCGGTGGCCTGCCTCTGCGCTTGGGGAGGACTCCGGGATCTCCAGTGGAATGCACCGGTGTCCTCCACGCGCGGCGCCCAGAATGAGCCCATCTTCGGAAGAGCAGATATGCTCTCTGCGCCTTCCGATGTTTACATCGACATGCGGCCACGCACACACCGCCGCCCTTCCCGGGGCTGCTGGTTGGACGGATCGAGCTCCCACTCTCACCGCCCACAACCCCGGAAGCCCCTTTTAGTCGCCTCTTTCGATCAGGCAGGGGATACCGTAGCTCTATTCTTAATCCCGAAGCTACAGGGACTATATTGACATCCAGCTTCATTTGTTCAAAGGAATATAAAACAGACCTGGTTAAAGGTATAGACTGGGGAAGTATTGCCATCACATCGATTTGTGTTGTATTTTACATGTTTTCATTTTGAAACCTTTGTTTATTATAATACTTCCATCAGCCAATAGAAAGAACAATAAGTTGTATTGCTCTGTCTATTAGCCGATTGCAGGCTTAAATTGTCTACTCCACTGACTACTCAAGTTTTTACGGTTCCGCACCCGAAGGGTGCCAACGAGATCCTATTACTAAGGCTCTGCTGTCCGTCCGTCTGTTTGTCCGTATGTATGTCATCAGGCACATGTATCATTACGGACATCTATAGACTGTTATCCATCGACAACAACTGGGACCGACGGCTTAACGTGCCCTCCGAAGCACGGAAACGCGCATAAATGTTTTTGCCACTAGCAGTCACCCATCTCACACCCGACCGCGACCGTTTGGCTTAGTTGCATAGATCGTTTCTATAGATCTTCAAAACGCTTTGCGCTGTGTTCAAGCAAACCTTAGTCTTGTCTAATAGCGACTGATGGTCGCCTTATGTAAATCAGGACAGCAACCGCACTTACATGAAATTAATCTCAGTGTTCGAACAGTAATTGTTGCGTGCATAAAAATATTCTCGAATCTTCATCGGCACAACCACCACCGCCACCCCGAGTATCACATCATATTTTTGCCTGATTGGCTGTCGATGACGTGATACGCGGAAGCGACCATTGGGAGCTGCGTTGGACGGTCCTCGTCACCGCGCCCTCCACGCCACGTAATTTTTGTGCTCTTTGCGGTGACCTCTTGTACGAAAAACGTCTATTTTTAAATAACTATAATTATTACCAGCCTTTGTCTATCTTAGTATATATATAATTACGTGTCACGTTGTTTGTCCGCGATGGACTTCTTAACTTCTTAACAGATTTTAATAAAATTTGCACACTGTGTGCAGTTTGCTTCAACTTGAAAGACTAAGATAGCTTACATCTCAAATTATAGTCGCAATAATAATTTATTTCTGATACTTTAAGGCAGGACAACGTCTGCCGGGTTTGCTAGTATAGTAATACTAGTTGTGCCCCGCGGTTTCACCCGCGTTAGAGAGGATCATTAGCATAAAGTGAAGTCCCTTCTGAAGTACCGTGGACCGGCTTTTTTGTAGGACTATATAAGATAAACATTAACATAAATAGCTCGCAGATGGTAGATTTTTTCCTACTTACTTGACACTTATCGTCATATTTTGGACAATTCACACAATATCTTTATAAATTGTAGCCTATATGTTATTCTGATGTATAAGCTATATTGTGGTAAAGTTTTATTCAAATCCATTCAGTAGTTTTTACGTGAAAGAGTAACAAACATCCATACATCCATACATCCATACTTACAAACTTTCGCCTTTATAATAGTAGTAGGATAAGTAGTACTTGTAAACGAATCTTGACGAAAACCGAATTTTTCTCACGCTTACGCACACTCAGATTGTGTGCACGTACTGCACTCTATATATCTGATCAATGTTTATACTAAGTTATAGTTATATCTCGCAGGCGCTACTGGAACACGCAGCCAGCGAACTGATGACGGCCGGCATGTACGAGACGGTGAACGAGGTGTACAAGGTGCTCATACCCATCGCCGAGGAGCACCGCGACTACAAGAAACTCGCCAACATACATGGGTATCAATTGTTCCCTCATAGTACAGTTCTATCTATTTATCTATCAGCCTTTTAAAGTCCACTGCTGGACGTATGCCTCCTCTAACGTTCGCCACTCCGTCCGATCCTGCGTCCTCTGAACCCAGCGGTTTCCTGCTATCTTCTTCAGGTCGTCAGTCCACCTGGTTGGAGGGCGGCCTGTGCTCCTTTTGCCGAGACGTGGTCGCCATTCGAGGACCTTTCTTCCCTATCGGTTGTCAGTCCTCCTAACTATAGTACAGTTAAAGACGAAGACTGTTAGCAGTTGCATTTAACGTTATGTAAATCGAAAACCAGGACCCGAGTGGTCAGCTCCGACAGAAAATTTCTCGCAGAAACCACGTATAAAAATAATCTAACAATTATCCTGCTTTCCAAGCGTGGTTTAGTGCAATCTTTTTATGGAATGCATTTTGAATTTTTGTGCATAGTAGACCCTATTGTCGAGTCTTAAACCACATGCCTCAAACTTATAAGTTTAGATGTAATGTACTCACAATTTAATTTATTGAACGTGTTGCAGCAAGCTGAACGAAGCCTTCACGCGCATAGAGCAGCTGCACGGCAAGCGCGTGTTCGGCTCCTACTTCCGCGTGTCGTTCTACGGCGCCCGCTTCGGCGACCTCAGCGGCGAGGAGTACATCTACAAGGAGCACGCGCTCACCAAGCTGCCGGAGATCTTCAGCCGCCTCGAGGTACACCACCACCACCACATAGATAAGTTAAAATGGCAGTTTTTACTTTTGTAGTGGATTACGATCAATAAGTTGTGTATATCTTAATTACCTATGTTCAATAAAATCTTTGAAATCTTTGAAACCACTAGCGGACCACCCCCCCTCCCTGCGCCCCCAAACCATTCGTGTTCATTTTTTTTTCAACCTTTTTTATGTCCCACTGCTGGGCACAGTTTTGCTCTCAAATGAGAGGGATTTACGATTTTTTCTCAGCAACGGTAAATACGCACCGAGGATTTGAACCCGGTGTCGATCGCGTCAGAGATCGCGGCCATCGCTGCTCATTCGGATTTATACCGCATAGTTAAGTCAAGTAGCGCACCCAAACTAAGTGCGGCAGACGTGGTCCGAGTATCCGTCATGCGTCAGTTAACCCCCCGTTTTGGTTTTCCTTGCCTTATCCGAGCAGTATTTTTATAGTAAAACATTGTTGGCTACAAACGCGACTAGCGGATCCGCCAGTGCTGGTATATAACCAGTATAGAATAACTGTATCTGACACAAAACACAAAAACGTCCACGTCTGTACATTTCATTTGTTTTTTCCAGAACTTTTACGGCCAGCGCTTCGGCAGCGAGAACGTGGTGATCATCAAGGACTCGAACGTGGTGGACCCGAGCGTGCTGGACGCGGACAAGGCCTACATACAGATCACCTACGTCGAGCCCTACTTCGAGCCGCACGAACTGAGGACCAGGCATACGCATTATGAACGGAATTATAATATCAGTAAGTACTTCTACGGCCAGCGCTTCGGCAGCGAGAACGCGTTTTTTTTTTTAAATATATTTAATGAACCGGACAAAAAGGCAGACGGGTCGTGTGGTGTTAAGCGATCACCGTCGCCTGTGGACGCATATAGAGTACAGAGGAGTCACCTTTGAAGGACAAAGGCAGCAATGCTCAGTTTTTTTCCAGCTTTCTTGAAGAACACCATGTTATAGGCAACTTGAAATGCCTCATCAAGAAGGTTGTCTCATAGTTTACACGTCCGTGTTAAAAAGGAACGTGCAAAGTGGACTGTGGAGGACCGCCATGAGTCCAGATGGTGCCGGTGCAACTTTAACCTTTTTCTGGTGGTATAGTGGTTTAATTATGAAATGGTGACGTAGACATCAAATTGAAAGTTCGTCGGAGCACTCACCATAGTAAAGTCAGTAGAACACGCAGAGCGAGCCTATGTCTCTTCGTAAGCTAAGCGGTTCTAGCCTGTCGATCAATCTTGGGTCGTGGACGATTCAGGCTGCGTGCTTTTCAACGGAGTCAAATGGGTGAAGCTGGTATTTTGGTGCTTCTGCTCAGAGATGGGGGGTTATAATCAAGGACTCTAACGTTGTGGACCCGAGCGTATTGGACACGGATAAGGCCTACATACAGATCACTTACGTCGAGCCATACTTCGAGCCGCATGAACTAAGGACCGGCCATACGCACTACTCGCCTATACTTTTGTAGGTGGTAGAACTATTACTATTATCGTTCGCCCGGGGAAGTACCACCGCTGCACCCACTTCTGCCGGTGGAAGGTGCAGTGCCGGCCACACATACATGAGGCGACCACTAGCCTCCGGAGTAGCAGCGCAACTGCATACGACCTCAGACAAGTCTTACCTATGCTTGCTTGAGGTTGTATGTAGATGTCCATGGGCTGCAGCGACCACTTAACACCACGTGGCCTGCATGCTCGTCTGCTATTCCGTTCAAATAAAATAAAAAAAAACTATGAACGGAATTATTATAATAACAGTTAGTGCTTTTTTGCTATCGAGGAGGAAACTTTCAAGTGATAGGTCTGTCAACTTGAAGAGATACTGAGTTATATAGAATTTGTACTGCACTGAAACCGCCTTGGTCTTGGCCGTACCAGTGTCCTCTATTCGTGGAAGCACTAATGGGCTCATCTTGGGAGAATAATATAATGTTATTCTAATAGAGATTATTTGTGGCAAATCAGAAGTATTCGTATTTCTTTTCCCAGAAATGTATTTATCTATGACCAACATGGTATGCCGGTCGAAGAAACTGCGGTTTCTTTTACAAAATTAAGGTCATTTTCGCCCATATCCTTTCCAAGAGTCAGTTATTACAACTCTTGTGATTTTCTCTTGTAAACTGACAATAAGATTAGTAGGCTCACCAGCTATGATTTTGCAAACGAGCTTCTCAAGGAATCCAACTGACAGTCTGCTAGCTATTTCTCTACTTCACCAATTTAGTTACTGTATACCCCATATTTTAAAACAAGACTGAAGTTTTTCTCCATCTACTCTTTTCTTCAGCTCAGCGTTGCCCAAGCGCACCCAGAGCAGACAGAACAAAAAAAATAACGTTCACTAAGAGTTTGTAAAGGAACCGTACAGTGAATAAAGAATATTTCATTTCATTTCATTTGACGCTTTATGAGTACAATAAATGAACTTTTAGAAAATGCATTACTATCCCTTAGCGCTCGAAACGAAGTCATCGAATTGTATGTGAACTGAAAGTTATGGCCGACTACCGCGTTCTTTTAACATTGGTATTGACTATGGTAAATAATGTTTTTAATAATTGTTTATTGCGTTGACAGAGCGGTTCATGTACGCGACGCCGTTCACGGTGAGCGGGCGCGCGCACGGCTCGCTGGCGGAGCAGTGCAAGCGCAAGACCATCCTCACCACCGCGCACCACTTCCCCTACGTCAAGACGCGCATCCAGGTGGGTACCCGCTGCTCACCATCAAACTTGTACTTGCACCGTAAACATTTGTGGCAACCTTGAATTTTATTTATCTCTGTATGAAGTATTTTCCTTCATTTATGCGGCTTTTACATGACTTTGTGTGTTTTGTATATATTAATTGCTTTAAACTGTTCAATCAGCCACCTTTTACAATAGTTACGAGCAGATAACCAACTAGTAACTATAGTTACCGGCGGCTTGGGTTTGACTGGCTGATTGATAGTTTCTTAAAGGTAACACACAAAGAGGTAATTCACGTGCATGCAAATACTGGGAGTATTTGTAACATAACAACTGTGGTTAATCCAGAATTCGTGAAATAAAAAAGCTAAATCTTATTTATTGAAAGTTCCATTACTAACAAAAATATTATTTTGTGGTACAACTTTTCTCGCTATATCGGCGAAATACTACTACCTCTAAAGACCCGGGGACATCAATAGCTGTCGTCAAAAAATTTACACCAACGACCGGTGACATCTATTGATGTCCTCTCGACCTCGCGCTGTTTAAAGCTGTATTGCTTTAAAAATAAGTCTCAATTTAGTCTGGTGTATTTTTAAATTCATAGAGGAATAAATTCTCCGTTCATTCGGTCATTTAATATCTGTAGGTTGGTAGTGAAATAAAAAGAAATCTCTGTTGCAAAATCGACACTCCTTCAGTCGTCAAATTTGCTTGGTAATACTCAGTGACAGTTTGTGCTAGTGCCGGTTTTTTCCTGATTTATGTGGATTTTTCTACTGAAAACGTAAGTAAAGTGTTATAATTATTTCATTTATAGTGTTTTTAGTAATAACAAATATCCAGAAGTTTGATGCGCGTCATAATTTTTGGTAAAATAGGTTTTCAAAATGAAGTGGAATTGCGCGGCGCCACAACAATGGCGCTGTTTTGGTTTTAGCTCAATTATTACACAATTTAGTGGTTAAAAACCATTACTGTCATACATATGTAGAAAGGTTATTTTATAAGGAATCCGTTTCTGTATCTTTTGCTATATTTTATCATTGTTATACAAATGAATCAAGATCAATTCTGCGTGTGAATTTTGCGCATTGAAGTTATATTTTTTTCTGCTATTATTACGTTACAAAACCATGACAATCACTAATAGTATAAAGATAATTTATCAGGGAATCTATATTTTATTTATATTATTCGATTAGTAATTAGTTTTCTTTATAATTTGAATATAAAATCAAACGAATACAGACTTTACCGTGCATCCGTCGACGCCTTATGGAGTACGCAATAAGGTTAATTTTACAATAAGTACAGATACTTCAACTCAGTTGTGCGCGCGGCGCTATGTGTGCGTGGGTTAGTAATTATGCAGCTTTAATTTGTGTGACAGTGACGCGGCCGTGATCGTCCGAGCAACTTCACTGTACCTCTTGTCACGCACACAAAGTCACTGTGTATATACAGGTTTACCCACACATAGCGCCGCGCGCACAACTGAGTTGAAGTATCTGTAATGCGCACTGACAAACTCTGTTGCTTGCGTGTTTGCTTGCGTGATTTGAAAAGTAATGAAAAAAAATTTCATTACTTTTCTTGGCATTTTTACGTCTATTTGTGTATGAAAAGTGTCAATGAAAATTATATTGCAGGAAAGGCAATTTCTTATTCTTTATGAGTGTGCCCCCTGATTTTAATTAGATTAATTATAAAATTCGTTAAATGAATTTTAACGTGACCTCGAATTTTTTTCCTATTTTTTCCGACTTTTCGTTTTTCATCTTCTACGAAGTATGTTTTTCATTCAATGAACCTGAAAAAAATATACAACGTTTCGAGATACTTTACCTAAAGAATAAAGGAATAACTAAATGAATACGACTAATACTATCATTGCAATTAAATTTTCAATACACCGTCATGTGCGGCGCGCGAAAAAAACGTTACGTAACTTCAACCCAAAAAATAAAAAAAAAAACAAAAAATAAAAAAATACTTGTATTATACCTTATTAGAAAGGTATTTTCATGTAGATTCTGAATATATATATAATGTGCCACATTTTTTCTTTGATTATATGTTACATTCGTTTTATACCAAGCGGAACAACAATCTAAACATGCGGACTCTTTGTTTGGCTTTGAACGATGATTATAAAAACAAAACACATCGTAGAAATACTTAATAGCTATAAGGTGTAAGCTTGTTTCATTCCCTTCCGAGAAATGTAACTGGAGTCGTTGTAAGTGTAAACATCTGGTCGCAGGAACATAAATAACACTCGTAGTGCGTATCGCGGCAAAAAATCTCTAGACCCCCGGTCAAAACGGAGTGTTTTGGCGCGTAAGCGGCCCGGTTGGCTACAGGTTAAATCCACTTCTACCGTGAGGCACCTCTAATATGTTTCGGTTAAAAAGCGTGATTACCAGCCATACTAACATAAAGAGGCCTCCGGAGTAGCGACACAACTACATGCGGCCTCAGGCAGGACTTACGACTGCTGCGGGTTCTGTGGCTTCAGCTGGCTGTGCCTTGTATATTCGTCTGCTACTCCATTCAAGCACGTATGGCTCGGTGGCTGGTGTAGAACGCAAACGATCTACGCAGTTGCGCCAAAGGTGTGAGATGGGTGACCGCTAGTGGCAAAAAAAATCATGCGCGTTTCCGTGCTACGGAGGGCCACAATAAGGCGTCGGTATCAAATTTATCGATAGATAACAGTCGTTAAACCTTGTCGGAGGCCTTATGGGCGGTTTGAAAATATCCGACAGCGGATTGGCCACTAACTCACATCTTCACCAACCCGCATTGGAGCAGCGTGGTGGAGTAAGCTCCAGGCCTCCCCAATAATAAAGGGGGGAAACCTGTGCCCAGCATTGGGATGAAAAAAAGTTTGCAGCCAATCCATTCAAATAAAAAAAAATGTACTTGCAGGTGGTCCAACGAACGCAAATAATCCTGTCGCCAATCGAGGTGGCGATCGAGGACATCCAGAAGAAGGTCGCGGAGCTGGCGGCGGCCACCGCGGCCGAGCCCGCCGACCCCAAGATGCTGCAGATGGTGGTGCAGGGCTGCATCGGCACCACCGTCAACCAGGGGCCGCTCGAGCTGGCGCAGGTATTGCTTGCGGCGAACCGAACTTGAAAATGAGATACATATACATAAGTCACTGATGAAAGCAAGAGAGAGTTACGTTTCGTATATTACTACAAGAAAACAACGATTCTCTAAGTTTGTTTTGAATATTTTCGCAGGTGTTTTTGGGACCAGTAGCCGAAGGTACGCAGCCACCGACGCGGCTCACCAATAAACTTCGATTATCTTTCAAGGACTTCTCTAAAAAGTGAGTATCCATTAATGTGACTTACCATTTTACTGACAATACGAAAAGCAGTTTACTTGCCCGTCATAAATGGGTTTTAAAAGTTTTGAAACATTTACACTGCTTTTTTGTTATATTTTAAATAGTACCTTGCAGTAACTTTCATGCAGTATATAATTTAATAATATAATAATAGTTAGAAGGTGCTTTTTCAAATTTATTTTTGAAGTTGTATGTAATTTAAAGCGGTAGGTCGACTTGGTTGATTAACATAAAATGTAGGAGAGCATAGGATTTAAAATAGTTACTACTTTAAATCTGCGCGTTTAAGGTAATTTTTGGGGGTGTACGTTAGACAATTATTGATTTATTGATGGATTCCTTATACTTATACATTTTTTAAAAATATAAATACAGTATAAAAAGGGTTAGTACGACATAATAAAATTAAATTGTTGTGTTAGTAGGTTAATTTTCTTTGATGTAAGGGCCGCCACTTGCGGTAAAAGCCTCCTCCAATTTACTCCATTTATTTCTTTGTTTGTCTGTTCGATGCCAACATTTTCCAGACACCTTGATTATATCATGATTTAATTTTTTTACGGTCGTCCTCTTCTTTGTTTTTTGTCCCTAGGAAACAATAAAGCTTTATTTTTATTATACTTGAGGCAATGCTCTTACGAAGCTGCGAATTAGTCCTCTGTTATTGTACTTATCAGTAGGTTACTATAGTTACCAGTAAGCTAGTACAATTCAATTCACGAAAGATGAACACTGCGCAGAAAGCATTTTTTAGGTCTTACAGGCGCGGGGTGAGGCGCGGGCGGAATGCATCACGACGCCATTGGTGCGCCAAATGGTGCGTCACTGGTCAGCCAGTCGCTATTCGTCTATCGAGGCATTGACGCTTTGATTTGATTGATTCATGAGTGTACATGCGCAGACGGCCGCCATTTGTGTTCAACTCTCGTGAACCAAACTATACAGTTACTTGCTTGTATTTACAGTAATCCGCGGTCCTAGAAAAAATGCATTCCACTATCGTAAACGCTATAGAATAGAATAAAAAATGTATCGGAGTGACATAATTTAATTTATTTATTTTATTTATTTAGTATACAAATATATTATAAATCACGACAAAAGAAGAGAATATGTACTGGGTACTGTTTATTTCTAAAAGAAATTTCTTCCAGCAGGAGTTTAGGAGTGGATAGATGTGAAAAAAACAAATTTAGTGTGTACAAAAACAGAAACAAGAATAATTAAATGTAACCGTACATAAGTAAAAAATAATAATATAAATACATACATATATAAATTAATGACCGAGGTCACGTGACACTTCGTTAGCTAAATGCCAATCCCATACATTTTTCATTCTATTCTACAAGCGTTTACGACCGTAGAATGCACTTTGTCTAGTCCTCCTGACTCCCACTCGAGTGTGATCAACTGGTTGACAGATTTTTAAGAGGCCGTATAATACGAAATTTTGTCGATATCGCTGAATTACATGTGTATAATACGCCTGCCACACACTCGACGAGTGGCATGGGAAGTAACGAGCAAAGGAGGCAGAGACATAGTGTGGCAACGTTACTCGTCATGCCACACGTCATGCTCCTCGTCCTGCCCACTGCTCCCTATTTTGTCGGTTTTTGCGCGCGAGTCAAAGGACCGGCAATACGAGTGCGAGTGGCTGGCCACATAATCGCGCGGTCGCAGTCCGCATCGAGCGCTCGCGCAAGACGCACGCGTATGCAAAATTGGAAATTATGTCGTCGCCAAGCGTGGAATGGTCAAATGAAAAAGTGTCGGTGGCGAGGACGACGACGACGATGTATATTTCTTTTTACTACATTAATATAATTAGCTATACTAAAAATGCATAGCGCGCACGCTGCCACCGTTTCAACGTCCATTGTCTCACCAAGGCAAATGACAAGTGAGGAGCGTCGCGATTAATTGCGCGAGTAGAACAGTGTGTGGGCAGAGAACGCAACATCGCGGCAAATCACGGCAGCGCGAGGAGCAGAGCGATGAGCAGCGCAAGGAGCATAGCCTGGCAGGGGCATAATAAATGAGATTTTGCTGTTAAAATACAGTTGTTAAAGCAAAATAATAGATGGTCTGGAGTACTATGTTTTAATGAAGTTTAAGGGATTTATATTTTGTCCTCGCACGCGACAATGCTTTACGAAATAAATTAATAGATAGGTAGATGCGCGTGTTCGCCGTGGCGGTCAAACGATGAACAGAGCGAGCAGCGCTCGGCTCGCGGCACGCCGACGCTACCTCGCCCTGCACCCCCCGCTGCAGTGATGTTGGTTGTTGATAGTGATGGGAGATGGGACAAAGACCGGCGAAGCGCTCGAACAACAGTTATTTCCATAAGTTTTATAGCACTATATGACTAATCATTTCAATATATTTTTTTTATTAATTTGTATTGCTTATTAGACCTGAAGATGGTGACAGTTTTGTGATTTTTTTTTGAAAATTGAAATTATGCCATGTATTGCTGTGAAAATCGCTTTTAAGGGCATTTGTCACATTTTACTGCTCACATATAAAAAAAAAATGAAAATTTTATTGAACTTCAATTTTGAGAGAAAGAAGAAAAAAGAGAAGGAGAATTTCATTTTATTTCGGCTAATTGGAATAATCTTTCATAAAATTAATTAGACATAAATAAACTACAGTTCAAAGTCGATCCGTTTCTTGAAAAAATTTCTATAAAAAAAATTTGGCATTAATAATATTTTTTTTTAATTATTTATATTTGATTACGATAATCTCCATCGTCGTCCATGCCTGAGAGAAATTCGTGAATTCGAAAGCATGACGTCCACCAACCCGCACTTGGCCAGCGTTGTGGGCAATGGCCTAAATCCACATGTGAGAGGAGACCTGCGTGCTGTGGGACATCAAGAAGGTTGAAAAAAAAATTTGGAAAGCTATTATTAATGTGGGGTTTTGTTATTTTCATAACTTTTAGAACTTTAATTCGAACACTATCAAGAATTTTATACGTCTTTTTCGATCACCGTTTCAATCTATACCACACATAGAAAACCTTACATAGACTCCCCATTCATTCGTTCACACTCACTACACGTTCAGACTAACCGACCTGGCAGGCAGCCTTTTCATCCTACAATAATTACATAATAATAATATTACTTATGAACTAATATAACTACGCAATTGATTGTACTGCACAGATGCCAAGACGCGCTGCGCAAGAACAAGAACCTGATCGGCGCGGACCAGCGCGAGTACCAGCGCGAGCTGGAGCGCAACCTGGCGCGCCTGTCGGAGCGGCTGCGGCCGCTGCTGGCGCGCGCGCCCGCCCCGCCCTCGCACGTGCAGCTGCTCGCGTGAGCCTCCATTCATTTATAACGCCCACTCCGAAAACGTACTTTGCCAGGAAGTCGGAAAGGACATGTGCTCTTGCTTTATTTTTATTTTCTTGGTGTATTTTTGAGTTGTATCGGATAAAGCTAATGGTATTTTGTTTGATATACGTTAATGACATTGCACGAGTGTTGTGAAATAAAATAACAGTGTGAAATCATGTTTTTTCAGCTTGCCTCCAAAACTCCATCGAACACGTCCTGGTAAAGTAGCCATCGAATAAAAAATTAACTAAAATTAAAATTATTCTTTACCCTGGCAATATGCACAACATTTGCGATGCCATAATTGAAAAATTAATAACGCTCACACCCGTCCACGCCTCATACCACACCTCCCACGCCTCATACCACACCTCCCACCAGCCTAAATAAAAATTGAAGTGGTGATGTGAATTGTGTTCGCAATACCGGCCCACGTACACATGTTTACAAACACCTTAACTTTTTATTTGATATGAATCTCACACTAGGACACCCTGTATCCTGCGTAACATGGACATACACAAGGGCCAGGACACAAGTACCCTGACCAGGAAAGCACCTCTGAATAATTCATAATTTCGATAAATGAATCCATATTCTTTTATATGTTACAGAATAATATAGAGCAATCAAAAACTATCTACACAATTAAAAAGCTTCTAAAATCACATATCGTAAACGATTTTAAGCACGCACGTAGTACTTAACTTCATAGTTTGAACCACATCCAGTCACTCAAGGTATCCTACAGCGCGTTGCTGCATAAGATGCATCAAGAATTGATAACCTAGCCAATAACTACAGTTTTCCTTTCACCCAAGTACATACTCAGACACTTTAACATATTTTCCTGCTATTGTTTTTATAAAACACAGGAAAACGACTCATGAGTTTATATTATTAAAGTTCGGCCGTTCAGAGAATGCGTTCCTGACACGTCGCGATTGAACTGACGACGTAACTTTGTAATGGCGTTCCAGTTACGATAAAAATATTTTTGCTGGTTGTTTACCGTTTTAACAAATGATGAGCATTAAAACAACATTATTATATCAATAATCAATGAATAGAGCAGCGATGGCAGAGTGGTAAAAGCCGCGGTCTTTCACGCGACCGATCCCGGGTTTAAATCCTCGGCGCGCACCTCTGACAAAGAAATTTGTAATGTGCGCATTTATCGCTGCTCCACGGTGATGGAAAATATCGTAATATTTGATAGATTGCGATGTTCTCCATCGCCGTGCATGCCTGAGAGAAATTCATAATTTCTCGAAAGCATGACGTCCACCAATCCGCACTTGGCCAGCGTCTGGTCTATGGCATAAATCCCTTTCACTTGTGAGAGGAGACCTGTGCCCAGCAGTGGGACATAAAAAAAAAGGTTGAAAAAAAATCAATGAATGTTATAATTTTGTGCCAAGCTGAGTGTCAAATAACTTGGTAAACAATATTTTTCTAAATCTATACTGCGCTATTACAAGGTTATGTCAGCGCTTTATATTTGTAGTGCTGTGCTAACAATAACAGGCAATAACAGTATCGTAATCTGTTCTTATACAGTTATACTTTATAAAATAATACGTTTTGTTTTTCTTTTTAAGAATTTGAAAATAATGGACTAAAATATAACTTTTATTAAATATCAGGATTGATTCTGTTATTGATAATAATATAATTATACATGTAGGCGAAGATGATGATGAAGACACCACCTCCTCAAGCGAATCGGAGTCTGATTAATATTCTGTACGCACATTCAATTCAATTCAATGTACTTTATTGCATAGAAATGCAGATTGTAACTTTGTAACAAAGAATAAATAAAACAATTTTATTATATTAATATTACCTTTTTTTTAATTTTAAATGATTCCGCCAATTTAAAACGAAAATAATCTTAAAAATAACGCGGCGGTTCATTTTGGAGGAACGGTAACAAACTCAGTGTTATGTTGTGCCCATCACTAGTCGTGACTAACTGATAGGTGTCAGGAACACATTCTCTGAACGGCCGAACTATATCTTACCACCATCTTACTTCAGACTCCCAACCATGCTGATGTTGCCCAAACCTTTGATTTCTAGGTAATTTATCTACAAACTTTCATGTTTTTCTTTACAGAAACGGTGTCAACAAGGCTGACTATAAATATCAAGCGTGAAGAAGAGAACATTTGCATGACAATCTATCCATGACAAGAGCTTATTTTGTAAAAACTTTTTTATCGTAGTGAAACGTAGATAATTTATACCACACAGCTGATTGCAACTGGATGCAAGTTAAAACCGCAGGTCGGGAGGAAGTTGCATAAAACTAAACCTGTAGTGAACCTAAAGCCAGTGAATAGGCTATATTTATGATATAAGAAATTTCAATTGTTCTGAAAGAAAACTCAGTTTGTAGGCAGTGTTCATTCGATCTTATAGTTCAAAATTTTAAGTGTAATTACTTATATATATCTTTTATCTGATAGACCATCCGTACCATTTTTATCATCTTGTTTATCCTTGATTTCGTAAATATGGATGTATTAAATTTCGATACTAAAAATAGTATTAATTTTTCACTAATTATTCCGTATTTTTAGGTGGTAGAACTATTATGGTTCGCCCGGGGAAGTACCACCGCTGCACCCACTTCTGCCGTGAACCAATTCTATTGTGTTTCGGTGGAGAGGTGCAGTTGCCGGCCACACTTTCATGAGGCGACCACCAGCCTCCGGAGTAGCAGCGCAACTGCATACGACCTCAGACAAGACTTACCTATGCTTGCTTGAGGTTGTATGTCTATGGACTGCAGCGACCACTTAACACCACGTGGCCTGCATGCTCGTCTACTACTCCATTCAAATTAAAATAAAAAAATATTTATACTTAGTTTAATAGTGTTACTTATAACTCAAATACTCAATTCCTTTAATTCCACAATAAAATTAGAAATTCATCAATGCACTTTCATAAGCATAAATGTAGAGTACTATAATCATCTGAAAACACTTACTTACATTATGTATGTACTTAGTTTTCTTTTTTGTTTACTTTACGTTTAATATAATTTTCAAATTATTTACAATATTCAGTTATAATCATTCCATTTTACTTACTAATTACTATATCAACTGACTGCTGAAAATATGTGTGACACTAATTCAGTATTAAAATTACTTTTTTTAATATTATAATGTTTTAATCGTTTATGTCTGTGAATAAATAGACTTTAATTTGATTCTTTATAATTATGTACTTGAATCACTACAACTATATCATTACCTTTATTCCAACAGCTTTATTGTAACTATGTTTTATTGTAATTTCTAATATTTAGTAGTATTATGTAAAATATTTATTTTAATGATGATTCTCTTAAATAAAACCACTGATTCACAATATGTTCGTTTTAATTAACCTTACCCAAATTTAACATACACAAGTTGAAGATTTTACGACAGTCGTGTTAATGTGGGTGATTAAACAAATATTTTCACTTGATGCACTTCTTTGCATTGCAAGCCAAAAGTGCTTTTTTCAATTATTCATGTTGATATGTTCAGACAGTGTCAATGTTATTTATGTTGACAACTGGCTCTGCAACACTTACAAATCCCATAGTAGGCCATGAGTTTCCCCGCTAATTGAGAAAATTAGCGATGTTTTTAAACCACCAATAAAGTCGCTTTAAAAGACATGCGTGTCATACGAAATGCCACATACGACGTTAATTCAATAAAACATAAAACAGCAGACAGAGCGTATAGATTTCTTATATAGGGGAATTAATGTAAATTATTTTGAGTTTTTCCTATTATTGCATTGTAGAACCAGAACATTTACATCTTCCAAGCTATGACACAAACACTGCCTTTTACAATATCCAATATATGTTTAGCCACCCAACAAAATAAAAAACTTATATCCAAGTCACTAATAGTAAAACAAGTGCAGTTGTTTTAGACTATTGCACTCCACATAATTTTTTACATCGAATTTTATAAGCTCTAAGTCTCTAACTTACATACAGAATATCACTACTTATGTAGCAGCTAAGACATCAAAAATACATTTATTTAATTAATAGTTACATTATGTAAATACCAAAATTGAGCACTTTAAAGCAGTATTTCTAAACATTTTGGAATTCTAATAATCTAAAGACTGATTTATATTTTTTGATATTTCTTCTTTACATTCCACATCTCAAGGAAGTCTTATGAGATCACGTTCTTGTCTGTTTATCTTTCAACTTTGTCTTGGGAGAGGGTAAAAGTTAAAATGCTGAAATAAAAATTTAACAAGTCTGCAATTCCACGACACAGTAAAATTTCCCGAAACAACTGCATTAAAACACAATGCACTATATGTACATATATGTATATATGTAAACCTATAGAGCAGTGTTTCCCATTGGTACCTGGTACTGGGCCATCAAAATAAAATACCGAGTCGCGTTCGTTCCCGCGATCTTGCCAATAAGCAGCAGCTCCATTCTTTGCACTACAATTTAGTGACTAAATGGTGATATCAAGTATGTAGAATTAATAAAATCATTTTACTATTAATAAATATGTATTACTATTGTACTAGTTTGGATTAGTAAATATTAAGGGGCAGTGTTAAAATTATTGGGCCATGCCAGAATAATGTTTGGGAACACTGCTATAGAGTACTTCCTGTTTACCTAGTATCATGAAGTAATGAATGAACGCAAAGTCTGCAGCATATATAAATAGGACTTTAAATTGACTTCTGGAATCAACAATCTTTCCCCACAAAAGTTTGATCACTTGGTGCTGGCGTCAGACTAGCACAAATCTGGTTTTTTATAACTGCCGGCCAGACTTTCATCTTTCATACTCTTTTTTTTCCTTTCAAATAAATAAATATAAAGTATGTCTTGAGGATTTTTATGATGAGAATCTTAGAAAATTTGTATGATTTATCTTTTTTTGAGAATTCTTAGAAAAGCACCAACTATCTGGTGTCTGTACCAATTCATTACTCTCATTTCATTATGAAAAAATACTTGCTATACAGGCATTTAGCACACATTTCTTTTTATCTCCCGACCATATTTATGAACATAATATTATGAAGTCAGTTAGAGAATTTTTATTTAAATAAACATACTATGTATATAAGTTTTAATATAAAAACCTTTAAATTATGTCTTTAATTTGACCAAAGTCAAAGAAAAAAGCTGAAAAATAATTCTTAGTATTTAAATTTGACAAATGTTTACAAACAGCTACTTTAGATTTGATAAATGATGTTCGACTGTGTATTAGAAAAATTGTTCAGATTGTAATTATCCTCATAAAAATGTACAAAGTGAGCAGCAAAAGTCGTAACTGCCATGGAAATAAAGACATTTACCAGAATCCAATAAGTCACACAAGATAAAACCATAAGATAAATCCAAAGAAAACAAATAAAAAATATAATGTTTTTTGATGTATCAAAACAAAAATAAAAATATGAACAACCTAAATTATTTTCCCAATACAAGGCGACTTCAGAATCCTACGATGTCACATAATCACATTAATTCATAGTATCACTAATTTTATAATGTAATATTTTGTTAAAGTCACTACAGGATAAGTCCATTGATCAAAGACAACAGGAAACACTATGCACTGTGGCCTCTCTCAATTAAAGTCAGTAAAACTTTTGACTCACTGCCCGACCTGCACAGTCAGTAGCACAGCTTAGCCCTTCCTCGCATGTCACTCGCAGTCTGCGGGGGTATGCCAAGTGAGCCTCTCCTCATAGAACGCTATCACCTGGAACAAAATGTGTTGTATATAATTTACTCCTGGCAGTACATTATACTGGTTATTAATTATTTAACCACTTCTTCACTTTAAGAAACAACATAAACATTTATTGAAGAGTACATAAACACAGTGTTGGCTGGATTCAGAAATCAGATTGGTTTATAACTATTTAATATACACTGGTATATTATGTGGTATAGAATACTATTATTTCTAAAACTAGTATAGTTCAGAACAAACAATTATAAATAATTCTAATGCTACACACTCGTAGCCTCTCACTAGGATTCCCTGTGTTGTAAACTCGTAGGTACCATGGACATACACAAAACAGGAATGCAAAGACCAAGAACTTGAAGAATTAGAATTAAACCTCATCATTCCAATTTTTGCCTCACTAAATCGAAGCCAGAACCCTTGATTGGCAGTCAGGCATGGCATCCATTGTGCCACACTGGTTGAACACGATAAAGTATTTATTTCATTAAATCAGTAAAAGAGCTCCTTGTTGTTTTCAGATATGATTTTAACCCTGCTGCATTTATAACCTCTTATCACTGCTGATGCATGGGGTAATAGCAGTGATGCTCTCTGAAGCATTTGGTTTTTAGTAATAGTTTCATAAAAACGAACCTGCTGAGGACATTTGACATTAGCAACTTTAGCAGGCACCAGTTCCGCCTCATCAGAGTCTGCCCACTTCACCAGGAACATCAGCTCGCCCGTAGCATCAGATGCACCTGCAAGTAAAAAAGAAATTAGAAGTATAATTGGTCTATGCTGTCTCATAAGGTCAATGTTGCTCTATTTGCTATACTGTATTTCTCAACAAATTGCTCTATTTGCTATGCTGTATTTCTCAACAAATTGCACTATTTGCTATGCTGTATCATTGTATGTACATGGTATGTATCCGTTGTATAATGTGTAGCTACTTTGGATGTAGATGTAGACAAATACTTCAGAAGTTTGACCAGTCTTTTTCTATTTGGGGTTGCAGATGAGTAATGCAGACTATGTGGTTTTAAGTGGTCACTGCAGCCCTTGGACATCTAAGGGTTTTACAGTGAAGCTTGTAAGCGCGCGGAAGACCTGCTGGAAACTATAAAACGAGTAGTGTCGCGCACACTCCTCGCCCGCGCGCGATTGTAAAGCGCGGTTAAATTATCAGCATAATAAATAAATAAACTTATAGATTAATTACTAATAGATAAATTGGACCTATTTACGCAAACCGGAACCAATCAACACTCATGCCGAAATTGAGTTAAGTAAACAGAAAAGCTTAAAATTACACCTTCTATCGACCCTGTAAAGATCAAAATGATCTGACTATTTTGACAGAACAAAACATTTTCATGACATGTTTACCAATCCACAAAACATCAGTTGTCTAATACATAAAACAGCTTTTTCTCAAAACTATCATCAACATGTGGGTTTGTAACGTGCTTTTTTCGTCCTTGCGCTCGTTACGAATTTTGTTGTTTATTTTCGACAAATATTTACATTTCATACATAGGAATTCATCATAACCTTATTTTCTTCTATTTTGTTTTGACACTTAACTTTTTCTAATGTTGGTTGTAGGTGAATGGAAAAGGTATTGCATCTTGTAATGCCAACCTAACTTTTAATTACATACGTAATAACATTTAATTAATTTTAAAAACTTATTTTCTAAATTGTGGTGAATTCGTAAAATAAAACAAAAACATATTTTTAGAAATGTTTATTTATTAAAACTATAAATTTTTGTAAATTGTAATTTCATACGGTAATCAACTTAACAGATTGCTAGTGCTAATTTACGAACGTATCCTTTAATTGGCGATGTCAAAGACGATTTGACAACCTTCACTTTTCTTTATATCTTCATAATGTGAAGATCTATTTGTGGCATTTTGGTTTTTATATTTTTTAATCCGGCCTAATCTGGCCCGATTATTAGTTTAGTGGGTAAATAAAACCACAGGGAGAATGTGCCCAATCTAATTTATTTAAATCAAGGGATATTTTATGCCCAATTTGTTTTTTTGTGGAGCGCGCCATGACGCGCTCCTAATTATACTCCAAATTGTAATCCTAATTACGATCCAAATTGTGCTCCAAATTAAACTCCAAATCCTAATTATACTCCAAATACTAAATCCAATTTATAACTCCAAATTACCTTTTTTTCTTTTTGAAATGATATTTGACATGTGCTCGATGAGTATGGTGGAAATTATTTATTTACGCCGACGGAGGTGATGGGGTGACGTCTCCTCTGGACTGGCTTTACACCTTTCTTTTGGGATATTCTTCACCTTTGGCTGGAACCGCATATATTTCTTAGAAATCTGTTAAGTACTACCATAACCTGTAAGTTAAAACCTATTACTTATTCTCTAAGCAGTTACAAGAATGTTAGGGTTTTCTTTGTAAGTACCATCTATATTTTAGACAATATAGTACCTAACAAAATAATATCTTTGTTTCTTTTGTCAACTACTCACACACAGAACACCCTCATTGAGATTAGAAGTCCAATGGTCTATCCGACTCTTAGCTATCTGGTGGAGTACGCTGCAATACTAGCACCTGCTCTCTGGCGCCCGAAATCTTTGTTTTATTTGTATTTTCTTATTTTTCTTTATTTGAGAGCAGGGCCACTAACATCTGGCTACAGCGGCGGCTGCTCCGGCCACTCACTTTGTTTGTTTTACATTTATTTTCCTTTTAAACCTTTCCCCACACAAAATCAATATTACATTTGGCGGCCCTGGAACAGGGACTGATTTGTTCTCTGTTAGATTTGTATTATTTTATGCTTAGCGTTAAACAGTATTATAGGTACTTACATACTTACTATTATTGGGAATGGTTCGTCAATGTGATTCCTTTGTGTTTCCATTGTACCGGTTGCATACCAGACCTGATGGTAGTAGTACTGAGTATTTCTTGGTTATTTATTTATTTATTTGTTTGTTTGGTTGTTGGAAGATGTTAGGTGTTTGTTCGTACAACTTTTGTTGTATATTTTTGTTTTGTTTGGTACTTATTTTGTTTATATATTTATTGGTTTCATACCTATAAAAAAATCCAGAACCTTCAGTTCTGTATTTTTTTTTTCTCCAGAAAAGGGGGAAATGTAACGTGCTTTTTTCGTCCTTGCGCTCGTTACGAATTTTGTTGTTTATTTTCGACAAATATTTACATTTCATACATAGGAATTCATCATAACCTTATTTTCTTCTATTTTGTTTTGACACTTAACTTTTTCTAATGTTGGTTGTAGGTGAATGGAAAAGGTATTGCATCTTGTAATGCCAACCTAACTTTTAATTACATACGTAATAACATTTAATTAATTTTAAAAACTTATTTTCTAAATTGTGGTGAATTCGTAAAATAAAACAAAAACATATTTTTAGAAATGTTTATTTATTAAAACTATAAATTTTTGTAAATTGTAATTTCATACGGTAATCAACTTAACAGATTGCTAGTGCTAATTTACGAACGTATCCTTTAATTGGCGATGTCAAAGACGATTTGACAACCTTCACTTTTCTTTATATCTTCATAATGTGAAGATCTATTTGTGGCATTTTGGTTTTTATATTTTTTAATCCGGCCTAATCTGGCCCGATTATTAGTTTAGTGGGTAAATAAAACCACAGGGAGAATGTGCCCAATCTAATTTATTTAAATCAAGGGATATTTTATGCCCAATTTGTTTTTTTGTGGAGCGCGCCATGACGCGCTCCTAATTATACTCCAAATTGTAATCCTAATTACGATCCAAATTGTGCTCCAAATTAAACTCCAAATCCTAATTATACTCCAAATACTAAATCCAATTTATAACTCCAAATTACCTTTTTTTCTTTTTGAAATGATATTTGACATGTGCTCGATGAGTATGGTGGAAATTATTTATTTACGCCGACGGAGGTGATGGGGTGACGTCTCCTCTGGACTGGCTTTACACCTTTCTTTTGGGATATTCTTCACCTTTGGCTGGAACCGCATATATTTCTTAGAAATCTGTTAAGTACTACCATAACCTGTAAGTTAAAACCTATTACTTATTCTCTAAGCAGTTACAAGAATGTTAGGGTTTTCTTTGTAAGTACCATCTATATTTTAGACAATATAGTACCTAACAAAATAATATCTTTGTTTCTTTTGTCAACTACTCACACACAGAACACCCTCATTGAGATTAGAAGTCCAATGGTCTATCCGACTCTTAGCTATCTGGTGGAGTACGCTGCAATACTAGCACCTGCTCTCTGGCGCCCGAAATCTTTGTTTTATTTGTATTTTCTTATTTTTCTTTATTTGAGAGCAGGGCCACTAACATCTGGCTACAGCGGCGGCTGCTCCGGCCACTCACTTTGTTTGTTTTACATTTATTTTCCTTTTAAACCTTTCCCCACACAAAATCAACATTACAGGTTGGTTCCGGTTTGCATAAATAGGTCCAATTATCAGCATAATAATAATAATATATAAACAATACTAAATTGAATAAGCTATGTAACAATCCAGGAGACACAAAGCTCGTGGCCCGCGATGCTTATCGACCGCGCGGGCGTACGCGTGACTATAAACAATCTCAAGCAAGCCTGGATCTTGCTGCAGATTGAACGATTGTTGCCTGGCCTGGCCTACAGTACAATTTATACAATCGCTATTGTATAGTAGGCCAGGCCAGGCAACTGTACCATTGCACCGGCACACAATTGATTTGCTTCACAACAAACATGGAAGGTATTTCCCCAGTTGAACCTGCAAGGTTGTACCAACCAATAATCTTTTCAGCCTTGAGTCCCTTCTCAAAGCCAGACTTAGCCTTGTCCTCCTTGCGCTCGCGCTTGGAGTCCCGATGGTCGTCGGCCGAGGAGACGCTGACGCCGCGCCCCTTGCGCCCGGAGCTTGTATCCTCACTGGACTCGCGCACTCGCTTCTTGCCGCGGTCTTCTGTCTTCTTCGACTTCTAAAACCAACAATAGTTTCATTGGGTTATGACCAAGTTATAAAATTGGATTTCCTGTGTCGAGGGTACCATGGACAAACACAAACACTAGTGGCAGTCCCAGGTCACAGGGGACATGACCCTCCCAAAATCCATCTGTATCTGTGTGTCTGAAGATAATCGACAGATAATCGATAATCTGAAGATAAACGAAACAAGCCAATTTGGGACACCTATTCCCCCAAATTTCTTAGTGACCCCCCCCCCCCAAATTGAAGGCTTCGACCGCGCCTGACCTAGACTGAAAACAGAAATTAAAACTCATCATTCTAATTTCTGCCTCGCCAGGAATTGAACCCGGGACTCATCATGATTCGCAGTCTGGCCTGGAAACTATTCGCCTCATGGGTCATCGTTTATTCAAAGTTGTATACCAATTTCATGATACCTTATACACAATATGTTCAAAAAACAAAATGTCTAACTTGAAAATACTACTGAATAAAAGATTTTAATAAGTTTAATAATAAACGTTACACACTCATAGCCCCACAGTAAGGTAATTAATAGCCTGTGTGGTGGGTCTCCATGGACACATACAAAGATAGGAAAACAAACACCCAGACCAAGAACAGAAACTCATCATTCAAATTGAAATGAAATTGCTTCAATCGATAAACAGGCAAATAAGAAACTAATTACAAGGTTGTTGCTTAATTGCACAGAAAAATGATGTACAGTGTGTTCACTAAAATCAAATAACAGTAATAAGTAACAGCATAAAACAACTTTTGTAATACCCATATTTGCACAAATAAATTATTTTTATTTTCATTTTCAAGCAGCTCAATGCATCCATTCCTCATTCCTTTGTCCCCCTAGTTAATTTATGACTTAATGAATTAAATTAAAATAAAATAAATTAAAATTAGTGTCCATTCATCATAATTTGCTCTTAGTGTACAGGGATGTTAGTGAACTGTTACTGAATCTGATATAAGTTTCAGATAATTCAGGCAGAGTCTAAATGACTGTATCTACCACATATTTACATATAAAATAAAACCTATAATCATAGGTGTTTTACTTTTTAAATTCCTTAAAAATCAAAAAAATATATCTATCTTAAAAAATCATAACTATTTGGATTTAGATAATCCAGTATTATAATTATTCATATATCCCTATCTGAAATTTCATATACATAATATCCCTGCTCTGATAGTTTCAACATTAGTGGTTATCAATCATATCAATCATAGTAGATCTCTGTTAGTTAACAACAGTCATCAGTAATGTTTCAATAAAGATACTATTGGTACTAGATCCTAAGGAGACACTCCGACCGATTGGTGTCATTTTAGATGGTCAATAATGCCGATTTTTGTTTAAAGGCTATTGCTATTGAGATAACAACCAATTACAGATGCTTACTCTGTCTTAACAAATGTCCAGACAGCAATTCTGTTTATTAGTGGGTTGTGAAATTCAAATGTGATGTAAACTTCAGCCCAAATATCCAGCCAGATGTTTGCTGGGCATTAAATCAACACTCTATGATACCAGATATCCATTTCATCACTATCAAATATAATAAGGGTTCAGATGACACTATGTTTGCTATACATTTTTGTTTCCTCAACACTAAATGCCTGAATTATCACCTCCTTCTCCTTGCGACTATCTTCGAAGGTCTTGATAAGCTCCTCGCAGTCCAGGTTCTCCTCCGGCTCCCATGTGCTTTCCTCTTCTTTGTAGCCTTTCCATTTTAAGAGATATTGTACCTGAAAGGCGCATGTGAATTATATATCCTAATATGTGTTTCTTGGCATTGGTGAAAATTAACTCAACAGATTGTTCTCACTGACAAAGGTTTGATTCCAGAAACAATCAACACGAACTTCGCAAGTTCTATCACTTGCCTTACGATATCTATTTCTAAAAATATTAGCTTTAAAACGGTTAAATAAAAAGCAGCTTCTGTAAATGCACCAAATTCAAAACGCCGAAATTTTTATGCTTAACTCACTTTTCCTTTCACGGTGCGCTTGTCCAGCACCTTCTCCACGACGTATTCCTCCTCCTCGCTAGATCCATCACTGGTTTCACCTTTCTTCTCCTTCTTGCCCATTTTATAAGCAATTTAAATTGATTTTTGTCTATAAAAACAATGCTATTTAGATTCAAGAATACAAGACTGTCTCCGAATACAACGTCAAGAAACAAAATGGCGCAATCAAATCAATAAAATCTATGAATACCATACTGAATACCGCCAATCGCCATTCGCCAATCACTGCAGTGTTGCCAGATGCAGTTGGTCAAAAGCACAAACAAATCTACGTATATTACATTATGGATTATGTCAAAACAAAAGTAACAAGAGACAGTTCAAAAAGTTAAATTTTCACATACAAAGTAACATTGGGGTAAAATAAACACATCTTTTCAGTCAATACGCACATTTAAAAACATGTAATATAATAGGCGTAATATAAGCCATACTTGTATATTGCGTGCCATTCGATTATGAAGATGGCTTATTATATGGATTAAGAGAAGAGGGCTTTGGGCAACCTCAACATCATGGTAATCAGCCTTTTATCCCTTTAATAATAGTCATTTTTTTTATGAATCATGTGGTCGATAACTGGTTAATCACCAGTTATAGACCAATGGCCGAAAACCAAGTTTATTGGCTAATAACCGGTGTTTTTACCGACTTCGAAAAAGAGGAGGTAACTGTATTCGGCTAGTAAAAATAAAATAAAAACACTGGCCACGGACCAAACTAGAAGATTCAAACTGACAAAACCACATAAAATAATGACAATATAGTGTAGGTAGTGCTAGAAAAAATGTAACATATAGAACACAAGAACAGTGTGCTAAAAGTTAAAACGAAGAAGTAATGTGTCAGTCACCGTGCATTTCAATAATATTTAAGTAGCAGTTTAAATTTGCGTGAAATTACTCACAGTAGTAGTAGTAGTAGTATAAATTAGGCTAGATTGTAATAATATATGAAATGCTAACTATGTACTTTATTCTACAAAAATGTCACGAAGTCGCTAACTAAAGCGGCCAAAAACGGGCATGTTTACCCTATCTTATTTTATGTGGAAATGCTTAGAGCATTAAAGATACAATACAATACTATCCACTCAATGAAACTTAAAACTTCGCCTTAAAACACGTATCATTCAGCAGGATGAAGATTAACCTAGGCTCGGATCTATCATCATCATCATCTGTGGCGCTACAGCCCGTTATGAGCCTTAGCCTGGTTAAGAACATCTCTCCAGACAGATCTATCACTCGCTTTTTGCGTCCATCCTCGGACACCATTCGCTTTTAGGTCTTGCTCGACACCGTCCAACCACCGTAGTTTAGGTCTTCCGCGATTTCTGCGACCATCAGGTCACGCACGTGGAAGATAGAACGCTTCGCTCTTCTTCTAACTTAAAACTTGCAATTCCTTCGCATAGTAGCAGTTTCTTCCAGTCATCGTATACTATACAAGCTTCACTCCTCTGGAACGCCTTACCCGAACAAATTCGCAAAGCGCCCAGTAAAATTTCTTTTAAGAGACTAGTGCGAGGACACTACCTGAATCAAGTTAATTGAATTTTAGAGCTGTAAATGTGTAAGAAATTATATATGTATATATATATTTATATATATATATATATATGTATAGATAATATATATATTTATAGTTATGTATAAATAAGTATATTATATGTATTTATTATATTATGTATATTTAGTATTGGTAGATATGAATAAGGTGTATTCTATCCACTTATTTATTATTTTTATATTTAAAACTCACTGTTTAAAATTCTTGTTTACTTTTCTTACATTTAGCATTTGTTATTTTTATTTTGAGGCCTACCACAATTTCTCACCGTCGCCAGGGGTTGACTGGTAGAGAATGCCATCAGGCATTAAGTCCGCCTATTGTAAAAAATACAATAAAGGGTAAATAAATAAAAAAATCACGGATGCATTTTTCTAGGGCGATGTTAAGGCTCGGATCTATGACCAAATCACAAATCCGAATTGATGAGAAATTAATAGATAAGTGGCACTCGTTTTTTTCTAATCGTTCCCTCAAGTGCCATGAACTAACGCGACTCACGATTGAGTGGCTAGGTATCTCATCTCAATGAAAAAATCAGAAGAGGCCTTTTAGTCCGGTCAATTTAGACATAAAAATAGTGGTCAAATAACAAAAATTCCGACAGAGCCAAATTTTGGTGGAGACCCAGGGTTTACCCTAAAAAATAAAAATTTAAAAATCCCCATCAATCCCATGTGAGCTTAGAAAGTTATTCGGGGTCAAAGGTCAACATTTCAGGTTTTTGGATTTTTCTCGAAAACGGTAAGTTTTATCACAAAAATACTTATGATGACCAAAGTTGTAAACCTTAAAATTGTCTACAAAAATGGTCGTTATAATTTTTTCTCTAAGTATCACCGTTCCTGAGATATCCCGATTGTAAATCATGTTCTAAATAATATGCACGTATGTGTACGTTCTGCCACACATATACATGTTCAGATGCTGATGCAAGCAAAAATACCTATTTGTGTCTCTTTTATGTACAAAATATATACTATATTGAGAAACTTTATACTATAGTTCATTGTTTCACGGTAAGAATGTTTCAAGTTTCACTCTATACCAAAAGACGAGAAAATTTGTATGAGACGTTACGAACCAAACCGCCGATGGAAAAAACTGAAAGACCCAGTTGTAGTTTAGCTTTTTGGATATAGGTTAATTAAAGTGCACGAGTGTTGTGAATTAAAATAACAGTGCGAAAATATGCTTTTTCGGATTGCCTCCAAAATTCCGTTGGTCACGTTCTTGTAAAGAAGCCATCACTTTACTTGAATGTCTGACTGAATTTGACTTGACTGACTGATTACTAACGACTTACTGACTTTACCTATTATTACTTGTCCAGTTTCACCGAAACTGGCAAAAACGTGATGTAAAAATTATACTTGACGCTGGCAATATGCAGAGTTTGCGATGCCATAATTGAAAAAAAAACAAAAAGCTTTGGCATAATGGCAACATTACAAAATGTGTCTATCTCTTTTTGCCAAGATTAATGTAAAGTAATTCATTGTTTTTGTTATATTTTTGCTAAAAATAATGATAAATTTAAAAGATTACTTGTAAAAAATATATGAAAAAATTGGGAGATAAGTTTATTTAAGTAATTTTAGCATTTATTTAGTAAAAGAAAAACAGAAAGAGAGGGAATGATCATTTAATTTTAAATGACCAACTTCACTCCTATTTCATTCATGTCATTGTGTCTTGAAATCTGACATTTAATGTCAAAACATTATCCTCCGCAGTTCGCCTCAGTTTCAGTTTGTCTAATGACAGACAGGACAGACGGAATTGAGTGAATTGTGAATCTGACTGATAGCTGTGGCGTATCTATCTTATTGTAAAGTAACTTTGTATTGCAAGCAGTGTTTTGCTCCGAAGTGTTTGTAAGTAGTGAGTGATTTCGTGTAAAATACTCACGATTATTACGTAGTGCGCATACGTGAAATAAATAATAACTTTAATTACGAAGTGCACTCTGGTTTGGCGAACTATTTTGTTGATATTACGCGTGTAATTACTAAAATACTGACAGATAACAAGTTTTTTTGTGGCGATTCGAGTGGTTTCAAATTGACTTTGACGTCACGATACGGGAGGCGACCAATCGTTTGGCGCCAAAGATTATGTAGTAAATGCTCGTTTTCGAAACAATCTGTTGCTGAAATCAGATGTTGAATGGGTACCACGTGAGTGTATGTTGGAAATATGCTGTTAAAATGCACCGCGGATGGCAGGAGGATCAAAGTGAATGGCGCACCAGTAAGCCAGGGCAATGTCGCCAGAGGTATGAGTTGAAATATTTTTTACTATTGAATGTATTGCGGCAAATATCGTACGATTTTACCCGTCTTTCAGCGTTCACAGGTATGGTGTGTGTTTATTTATGTCGTAACCTAACACGCAATTGTTTCGCTGCGGTTGTAAATATTACTGATATGATAACGTTTTAAATAATAGGGATGAGAAGTAGGAATGTAGCAGTTCGTAGAAGTTTCTAAGAATTGGAGAAAATATCGTCGTCATCTTATGTATACATAGGTTGTGAAATTTATCTTTAAATAAAACTAATATAGGCATTTCGATAAACCAGTTAAAGAAGATGTCCACCAATCTGCATTTGGCCATCGTGGTGGACATTGGCCTAAATCCCCAGGGCCGGATTTAGAGGACCGGAGGAGGCAACCGGGGCTACAGCCCGGGCCTCCACAAAGGAGGGGCCCCCACAATAAAATTTCAGTAAAAAATTTAAATTCAGACTACTACACACTAGTAAACAACTTTTCCTTTCATATTTTTTCGCGTTTTACAATACTTTGAACAAACATGATCACATTAAAAATTAACAGAAATCATCGATCTATTTGTTCAGTCCAATCGAGTAATCAGTAAAATATCAAAATCTCAAATGGCCCTGATAAGTACTTGCATTTTATTCCCCACCTTGAGGGAGAATCCCAATGGCTCACATCATCACATTAAAAATTAACAGAAATCATCGATCTATTTGTTCAGTCCAATCGGGTAATCAGTAAAATATCAAAATCTCAAATGGCCCTGATAAGTACTTGCATTTTATTCCCCACCTTGAGGGAGAATCCCAATGGCTCAATGGCTGAGTAGGTTTGGTATTTGATTCCGTGTCTTGACAGGACTCTAGATTCTTTATTTTTGTTCTTTCAATTATATACATGTAATTTACATTAGCTTGAAATGGATTTCCACAAAGTAACGCCTGATTCAATTAATTACTAAACAAGTATTTGATTAACAAATTTTTTTTCCAACATTTGTTGTGGGTGGTGCAGCAGGCAAAACAATTTCAACACTATGTGCGTAAATAAGGTTTTTTTGCTCTGTTGCCCCGGGGCCTCCACACCACTAAATCCGGCCCTGTAAATCCCTCTCACTTCAGAGATGAGATCTGTGCATATCAGTGGGACATAAATGAGTTTGAAAAAAAAACTGGTAAGTTATTTAATTATAATTGGGATCACTGAATTACAACTTGTACTAGATTGATAGGACCTAGATCGTGATGGTCGAAGACTAAAGCGTCTTATGATCATCCTGACTGTACGTATCCAGGGGGCTTTGAAATAATTTCTTTCAGAATTACAAAATGGGCCCACAATTGGCTGATTTTTAATTCTGAAAGAAATTATTTCAACCAAAGTAAATGAAAAATTTCTTTCAGAATTACAAAATCAACCCTCAGGTAATTTTTCCAAAAACTTAATAAACCAAAAAAATGTTTGCAAATCTTTTTGCGTCCCACTGTTGAACACCAATCTGTTCCCATTATTGGGGAGGCCTGGAGCTTACTCCACCGCACTGCTCCAATGCGGGTTGCTGGAAATGTGAGTTTGTCTTCAAAGGTTTCCAAAACTACCCATAAGGCAGGTATCCTGACAGCGTTTAACGCTTCACACTTCACTGTCATAGCCCCAAGTAGGGTAGACATACCCTGTGTCGTGATACTCATCATTCAAATTTCTGCTTCGCCGAGAACCAGTGACACTCCGATCGGAAGTCCGTCATGGTAACAATTACGCCACGTGGGTCGTCATCGTTAACGACTTGAAAACCGGGACCCAGCTTAGCGGGCCTCTATTGAGGTCAAATCCTAAATATCCCGGCGTCTCCCGAAATGCTGAGGTAACTTTAGATGGTCCCCCCCCCCCCCAGTAAAAAAAAGATTTCTTTTCGCACCAATGTTCGTAATGACGATGACTCTCTGGGGTTTGCAGGCCGACTGGTCTTTGTAAGCTCAAGTTCAAAGGAAAGAGAAGTGCCATGCTTGGGAATCCGTTATTGTCATGCCAGACATGAGCAACAGCTTTTTTATTTGAGTGGAAAAGCAGACGAGCATGCAGGCCAGTGTTCGAGATTCAGTCCGTGAACATAAAGACAGTGTAGACCCTGCGACAACCTAAATCAAGCCTGAGTCTTGAGTCTGCGCTGCTATTCGGCAGGTAGCTTCAATGATGGTCGCCCCATGAAGTGGCTGACAGTCGCATCTTTCGACGAAAACTAGTAGAATTTCTTTACGGAAGAAATTGATGCAGTGGTGGACCGGGGAGAGCAGGGGGACTAGGTGGCTCAAGCCAACTAAAGCCATTCGGGTTCATCCTTGACAAACCTCAAATTTTACGAAACGGGCGTATTTTAAAATCCACACGTCACTCGCACTAAAGCCGCGCCTTGTTAACAATGTTTTGAGTCTACAAAATACCGCTTGGTTGAATTAAACCCCTCCCAAACAAAAGTCAAGAACGCCCTAGAACATCGCATTTATCTTCTGACATTGGTCAATTGCTCGTAACGATGCCCTCCATGCAGTGTTCCAAAACACTCTTTAACGTTTTAAGATGTTTATGAGCACCCACGTACACCATCGTTCTTCCAAGAGTTGCGGGCTGTCCTGGCTGAATGAATGGTTCGAGTTCTCCCTCTAAAAGTACTGAAATAAATTCAAGAAGTTCAACGCAACAGCAATCTTACAATCAAAATTGCAGTATTGTAATATGAATGGATCGGAAAACGGAACCCTTATAGATTCGTGATGTCTGTCTGTCTGTCCGTCCGTATGTCATAGCCATTTTGTTCCGAAACTAAGAACTATACTGTTGAAACTCGGTACGTAGATGTATTCTGTAAACCACATTAAGATTTTCACACAAAAATAGAAAAAAGCAATAAATTTTGAGGGTTCCCCATACTTAGAACTGAAACTCGAAATTTTTTTTCATCAAACCCATACATGTGGGGTATCTACAGATAGGTCTTCAAAAATGATATTGAGGTTTCTAATATATATTTTTTTCTAAACAGAATAGTTTGCGCGAGAGACACTTTCAAAGTGGCAAAATGTGTGTAACTTCTAAAATAAGAGAATGATAAAACTAAAAAAAATATACGATGTACATTACGATACGAACTTCCACCAAAAATTGGTTTGAACGAGATCTAGTAAGTAGTTTTTTTTTAATACGTCATAAATCGTAAACCACAATTTACCTATCATTCAATCTTAATGCAATGATTTCTATGGATAATCAAAGGCAATGATGTATTTCTGTTGCCGCTATTGTTATACAAATACTAACAATAGAATAAAATAAATATTTAAGGGGGCTCCCATACAATAAACGTGATTTTTTATAGATAGTGGTACGGAACCATTCGTGCGTGAGTCCGACTCGCACTTGGCCGGTTTTTTTAGCTTTATACGCAGATCTATCTATTTTATCAGTCTGTTTTTTGTCTCGTCTCGTCATATAAACGGAACAGAAAACCACGAGTAACGGCACAACTCGTCAGCGTAACTTCTTAGTTAACTTCAACCTATTATGTTAATATATTAGGAAACTCGTCTGAATATTCTAAGGTCTGATTAAAGTAGGAAACTCCGTGAGTGACCCCGGCGCATTACATTAGCGCCTAGCTGATTAATTGAGGAAGTGTTGAGATCAACGTAACTGCTTACTGGGTCAGTTTCTATGCATTCATATTTATTAAGTCGTTTTTTAGCTTTGCCTACTTCTGTTTGTACGGAACCGTGGCGCATTTTTATTGGACAGACAAAAAACAATATAATTTAGATTTTCTAAACCTTTAATAAACGCAACCGTATAGTAAATCAAAAATGACAGTAGTTAGAATACGCCAAACTTGATGTCAGAATTTCATGTTCGCTTTAGGCATACGTATAAGTTATTAAGTAGAGCGGCTATGGCCGAGCGGTAAAGACTACGGTCTCTGTCACGGAGATACCGAATTCATACCCCGGCACGCACCTCTGACAAAGTAATTTGTTATGTGCGTTTTTATCGGGAAAAACATTGTGATATTTAATGATGTTCTGCATCACCGTGCATACCTAAGTTACTCAAAATTTCTCGAATGCATGATGTTCACCTGTCCGCGCTTGCCCAGCGTGGCATATATTGAATATATTGGCTACGTCCTTCTCACTTCTAAGAGTAGACCTGCCCTAAGTGGAACATAAAAATACGTTGATGTAAGAGTACTTAAGTACTTACGTATCAACCAAGACAAGTGAATTTAATTTTATATCAAGAGCTTGCTAGCTAAATATTTTACGCAGTAAGTCTGCTCTTTCGTCGGTCTGGTGATCGAAAGTCGAGCAACACAATGAAACATCGCGTCGCGTCCTTATTGGCATCAAGTGGCCGATAAGTGTGACGCCAGTCTGATGTTAAGTGGCCATTGTTGCTAATGGTGGACGTTTCGATCTTATTATTTTTCTTATTCTTATTCGATATCATTCGGCCTTTCTCGTCACTTAATCGCATTTACTGGCTACGAGTAACTGGAAGGAAGGAAGTGAGAGTGTTTTTTCTTAAATTGGACATTAAACGAGCCCCGCCTGGCATGTATGCCATGTGGTGCTAAATGGTGGCAGCAGCATGGAAATAATCTACACACAAGCAATTTTGATTTTGACGGTTGCTGGCCACAAGTACTTTGTGTTCTGTACAGTACGCACAGAAAAAAAAACTGAATCATTCTAATTTTTCACTAGGAGGAAACTATTATACTTAAATTCTACAATCGTATAATTTGCAGTTTGTTTAAAACGTACAAATTCGGAGATGTCAAAATTATGGTGTAAACTTTCGACCCTTGTTTGTTACTACTATTTTCAGTATAAACTGGCCACAACAAGATTTTTGTTTGGGCACAAATCAAAACATAATATGAAAATGCTTAACTCATGTTCAGAGGTTGCCATGGGAGCTTTTGAGGGCCTTAATTCCTAAATAGAATTTTTCAGTTTATACTAATGCGGGCATCCGGGCATCCCGAATTTTGCGAATATATACAATATTCGCAAAATTCGGGAAATATCACATTCGTTAAAACTTCAAAAGGGCTAAGTGGGCCGGAACTCGGTCGTGACTAGGCATCCGCTGGAAAGGAAATTAAGCTAAAGGGCCCCAATTCATCAGCATTGGTAATAATGAGATTATGAAAATAATCGAACCCGTCGTTAAAATCTGTTTTATTAAACTGTTTAATTAAATTTCTACACATACTCATCAAAAATAAACTGCTGTTTGTTAGACAAGTAATATTAAACCGAGATCCAAAGACGCAAAGCCATAGGTAAACCCAACATCTCCCTAGCAAATCAAGGCCATCTAAAACCACTTTCATGAACAGAAACACTGAAACAGATGTTAGCGAAACGACGGATTCGTGGGTGTGAGTGATGTAGCCGAGAAAAATTCACAACCGTCTAAAAATAGCCGGGCACGTGGGGAGTGCGCGAATCGATCAACTGAAACCATGTCGTCGATGTAGTAGTCATCAGATCTTACATCCAGGAGAATGATTTGAAAATGTACTAAAATGTCAAGCCTTCATTCATGCATTGCATGCTATTTTCATAAGTGCAATATACACCCAGTCCTTCCCATCCCTACCTAACGTTATCAGATGTTCTACGTGAGTGGAACATTCCTTCTTGGAACTCAGGTCTTATAAGGATTTTTATACCTTTCTTCAGGTAGCATTATTTTTTACTATGCAATTACGACAAACAAACTTGAAAGGAGACATTGGGCAAATAAGTAAAAGGTTTCAACCATTATATCTATCACAGATATTAAAAACAGTATGTTTAAGTTAGGTTAAATAATTTAATACAGTAATTTCTATTAGAACATCGAATGTGTACAAAACTGAAACCAATGTCAATCAGCAAAATACCACTGTGCTGTCAGACGACTGGTATGTTATGAGACTTATGAGAGCAGAGCAGATCTTAATAAGAACAAACAAACAGACTTCGTCCGCGTGGACTTAAGTTTTAGAATTTTTCTTCAATAAAAGTAGCCTAAGTTACTCTTTATTACATCTGCTACCTACCAGTGAAAGTCCCGTCAAAATCGGTCCAGCCGTTTCAGAGATTAGCCGGAACAAACAGACAGACAGACAAAAATGGTAAAAATATATATTTTGGTTTTGCATGTACCGTATAAACATTAATATGCATGTAGTTAAAATCCTTTATTTTAATATTATAAACAGACACTCCAATTTTGTTTATTTGTATAGATTTAAAATATTTAAATCGAGAATCACAAACTGGTGTTTGTCCGACACTGGAGCAGATTAAGAATTATAAATGAGGAAGAACTCAGAGACGTTCCTAATTGCATAATAAGGAACCTACTACCGTCTACATCTCTACTTTAGCAAGTGGATGTTCCTACTTATTAAACTTTAAATAATTAATTAATTATTGATATAGACCGATACCAGATAGGCGAGGACTGAACGAAGTGGCGAATCTTAGTGTCTTGCTTGTTAAAATGTTCTATGTCCAGTATGCTGATGAATGGATCAATGGATATCAAGGATTCCCTTGGTATACTGCAACTCCCGTCCTTTTATAGTGGAAAATCGTTAAAAGCCCTTGAGGCTATGTTTTTACCTCCCCAAAACCTTTTCAGTGATCTCGATCCTTGTGAAAGCCTCAGATTTTACAAAGAAATGCAATCACATGTTCAAACCGTCGTACTTTTCGCGGCCGCTGGACTAGTTGAGCTTCTACTCTAGTTGCCTGCATCGCCAGGAATCGTCTTTTAGTTGTCTCTTACGATTCAAACGTTGCTGCCGAACCTAGTACCGAGCTGCAGGGACTACTGCCAGTGAAAACCATATTAATCTTTTGATAACAAATATTAGGTGACGTAATGTTCCGCTTATTAAGTAATCCTCAATTTGCCACACTTCTTTTGTTTTTATTAGTACCTGTAAATTTTCATCAACGACAGTTTATTTAACAATGCAGTCTTGTTTAAATGACAATTCATGCATGGCTTCGGTAGTTTTTAAGAATTTAGCAGATAAAGTAAAAATGATAATTTTTAGAAATTTAAGTTTATTTTGAACTGCATCATAGGTACTTGTTAACATCTACATTTAAGGAACTTCGCATTAATTAAAGATTCAATACAGGTAGGTATGAAATGAATTTTAATATTCTTATTTTCTTGAAAAACAGATTCCTCGTCTGTTTCAAACTGATTATTTTGAACGAAACTGTATTAAATTTTATCAAACTAATATCGTAACCATACAGAATCGACTTTGAATATCATTACCAATAGCACATAACGCAGCCCACGCTTTTCTATTTCTGCGCGGCATCTCCAGGAAACAGTTTTTGCCCCTTCTCTCTGTTCTGACTGAGTCGTGTGTTTTCGCTGGTTGTCTTTGCATTTATAAACCTTGGTCTTATTGCAATGTTACTGCTGCAACTGCATACTAAACATTGTTTTTTGTGTTCAGTCTTGCCAGGATGAGACGTTAGTACATAAATTGCACGATACTTTCGTATCTGCTATTTATAAGGCCAACCTTGCAGGTTTTAAGCACCTAAAATTTTTCGTTAGACTTGACATAAGATGAACGCTGCAGAGAGCAGCATAGTTTGTTACACGCTGATGATATCTTCTTGGCATCTTCTCTAGTGGAGACGCAATTTGTTCCTTCGTAGAGCTTACCAAAGATTCAAAGAAAACCATTTCAAAAGAAGTTAGGTGAAATTTGGTACCAGCTGAACGATATACCTACATATATCATGACATACATAATAAGGAAAAATGGTGAATGGTGAAAAAAACAAAAATTAAAACAAAACTAAAATTAACCACTCGCGGAATGGACGTCATTAACACTTGCATCTCATTCAAATTCATCCGTAACTTACAGCGATCGTAAATGAGAATATTTTAGTCGGCAGCCAGGGTTCAAACGAGGTGTGAAATCAACTTCATTAATATATTGGGACTTTGGCCCGAGGTGCGTCAAAGAACTAACAAACAGTTTCATAAAATAAGAGACGGGGTGTTATATTTTTGAAATATCCACCTATTTGTTTGTTCATATCATTTGTAACAATATTATTCCTCGCAGATCAAAGATTCGGTCCACATTTTATTTGGGAGCGTATCGAGTTCCGGTCTCGAATATCCGCGTGAAATAAATGGTACCTTGACACCCAAACGTTTTTGTGCCAAGAAGATGCTTTTATACAAAACATTCTTTCATATTTGAGGCTGTAAATGATTTATTTTGGGTTTTTGTAACTTGATATCTGAAAAGGTCGCACGTAGGCTCCCGATTTTCTGTTATTCGTATATTTCATAACTTATTTATGTATAGTACCTACCTATCTACAGTTGGTGTGAATAAAACTTTCATGATTCTAACGGATGCCAGAATTGCCAGACTTACAATAGGCCAGCTTTCAGAGTAGCAAGCAGCGTTACTATTTACGATATCACGCAGCACGCTTGTATAGGTTGTATGTAGTTGCACACATATGAGTGCAGCGACCACTTAACACAAGACCTGCAAGTTCGTCTGCTACCCTATTTTAAAATAAAATAAGGAACACAATCTGTTTGGAATCTCAAATCAGACTTGACACAAGAATTAGGCAAGTTGCGGTGCAGTATTATTTATTGTTACCAAGTCGATGTAACGCTTGACGATTACTACCTTTAATTATACCATTCACATGTGCAGTTACCAAGCTCGATTGGCATCCGTTATCCACGCAATACTTATACTTTCTTCTCTCGAGTACCTATGCTATACATGTTGGTGGATCTACATGAATATTCAGTACCAGTATCGCTACAATAACTGTTTTTAGATTACGATCCAGTCAGGCGAGTATTTTACCAGTTTCTTGAACGCTTTCTTCATCAACTTTTACGTGTGGCTCGAATAAATTGACATACATGTTTGTATCTGGCGGTTAAAGCAACGCGGACGCAAAAAACAAACTTACACGAGACGACCATCAGCCGAGTTGTGGTGTAACTGAACTCGACCTCCACTCATATTAAAAAAACCAAGCCGTCAGTGGTAATAATCCTCTTAAAACACAATCGGCCCAAAAACCTGGTTCCATTCGGACTAAACTAGTAATTTTTTGGGTGTCGAATAATTTAGGAAGTAAATGTCAGTAACGTAGTATAATATTCTAGTCAGGTAGTTCAGTCACAAATTACGTATCGGCGGCGGCGCGCCGAGGTTCAGTAGAGTAGAGATGAAAAGACTAAGCTACAAGCGTAGTCTGGACAAGTCTCACATCAAATGCTCCTTCGGAATAGCCAACTGGTTTCGGATCAATCGTTTGTCAGGTATTTGTCAAATGTTAACGTTTATGGCGATAGAAAGTAAAGATGTAGCTTTGGTGGTAGCGCACATCGCGAAAACCACTATTAGCCACTAATTAGAAGTTTGTGTCGTCTGCACTGTTCAAGTTTGATTTCTTCAAATATTGCACGCATACAGTAACCGAAGCTGTTTGTTGCAATTGTGGAGATGTGCATTCCTTTCGGTGTTTATACGTCCGAGGGCTACCAATTGCCAGTGTTGCCGTATTATAGGTCGATTACTTTAACCTGGCAGGCTGGCACCAAGCACATATCCACATGTCGGGTGTGTGCAGGATTTGTGAAGCCTATCGTAATAGAACACAAGCATATTACCTACACATCACATTTCTTTGACTTTGTAATGCATGACGCAATATGAAAAAGCTTTTTGTCACGCGTCTGACTAAGTGGTAGGTTTTCTCTCCTCGATCATGGTCGACGACGTAGCCACTAAAGTTTCTAGTATATCACTCATTCCTTTTCAGAACAATACACATTATTGAATACCTTTAAATTTTCTTATATATTTCTTTTACTTCAAATTCTGTAGTTTATATGTACTAGGTATGTAATCGTATTTTATAGGCGGTGATAACGCATATATCAGGCGTTATCACCGCTCAGTATCGGGGGTCAGAAGTGGCGCACTCCGCTCTGTTTACAGAGATGATATGCGCACGCGAGCATCATATGACTGAAGAGCTAGATGCTACTGGATGCGTTCACCTGGCAATCTGTTCCGATGACTTCCTCGTAGCAACTGCGACTTTAGCAAGATTACTTAATGCAATCCGGAATTTATTTCCTGGGAAGCTTTTTTGTCTGTCACTATAGAGTATGTGTCACATATTCTCTATTAGTATGGATAGTGAAGGCGGGATAAACTTTCAAATTAATCAAGATGTAGCGACCCCATTTCTGTTCATTATTGTCAATTCTACGATCTCGGTACAATTCAAGTTAATCGGCAATTATTCGAACCGATGGTTGGCATGGCAGTAGTGCTGCCAACATTACAAAATACAATTTAAAAATATAGTGTTGTCATTGATAAATCTGATAGAATAATTTATAAAAGTAATTAATCTACACGCACATTAATTGCTGAACTAAATACAATTATGGAAATAAATTATTATAAGCTATTTTAATATCAATTATACAATGAGTAGTAAAGTCGATGATAAACAGTTTTATTTGTAGGCTTGAAACACTATATTTGAAAACTAAAACATAATTTTTAGTTGCTACTTCTACAAGTCTTTTATATTTGTAGAATTAATAACAAAAGCTATACCTTGTTCAAATGAAAGCGTCATTTTCATTCGTCAGTCAGTCTTCTCGAAGAAGTGGTCTGTATAATCGTAAAATTCTTTAAGTGTGATACGTGAGTGGTGGGTCATCTGCATACATGCCACGAATCGGAGCGACTATCTACTGCCTACGCGCTCATTTTAATATTATGTTTTGATTGTACTATATTTTTAAATGAATTCCATGAAGAATTTGTCGGCTTTTGCTCTTAACCAACAATACACCAGACCATTTTAGGCATATTTGAGCTGGGCAATCGTCGTCGGTTTATTGACGTAAACGCGACTCTTGAAGTACCCCCAGAGAAAAAAAAATCCGAATCATCATACATCCAATGAGTCTTTGGCAGTTGTTAACGAAATGTTTAATGGAAAACTGAGCGTCGAGGGGACATTCCATGACCTCTCCTGAGCTCCTGAGATTTTTTTCTCTGGGGGTATCTCAAGAGTCGCGTTTACTAATAAACCAACGACGATTGCCCCGCTCAAAGACAATATTCGCGAAAGCGAAATAGACGCCGCGCAATAGTGCACGAATCGCCATTTTTGTAATACGCCTTTACCCAAAAGGCACGCTGCTCACCAGTGAAACGTTCCATGGCAACTGAATTTCCTTGAACCAAGCTACCTATTCCCACTTTCCGCACCCAGCTCCCGCGTTCCTGTCACGAGTAATGCGATTTTGAAATTCGCACGCCTTTCTGGCCCACCCTGTACAAAATTATTAAGTTTTACAAAATTTCAGCTCAATCGGTTATCAAAGATATCTGCTTCAAAATTGAGTAGCAAGATTCCACCCGAACAAACATACATTGCAACTATTGCAAGCTAAATAAAAGTTTTTAATAAAATGGTATTAATTTGTTTATATATTTGGTCTATTTCATTGTACGGTTTATGGTATTGCTTTATGCCGTAGATGTGTGATGATTTGCGAGTTTTCGTTTATAACCTGTGGTTTAACACTCGAGTGCTTGGCTTGTTCAAAAACACAAGTGTATTTTATAAAAATGATAGATACTTACAGGCTTACATCCATAACATCATGGATGCCTTATCTAATTAAACACAAAAGGGAAGCCACAGATAAGATAAATCAATTTGGATGCTATGAATGAAGTCGTTGACCGTCGTAGTGGCCAGTGTAGAGACGTAATCGATTCTTTTTTATCTGTATTTGTCAACAACGAAACACCGGCACTTGCATGTAGTTAGTGCTATATCAGTATTTACGTATCACGATAAATTTCATTTTCCGGCGTCGCGTCGTCCTGTTTTTCGGCTATGGATAAATCCAGGATGTATTCTTCTCTATTGACGCTCAAAAAATGTTTTTTTTTTTCAATTTAATCAATTTCAATTAGTATATAAATGTGTAGGTGGTAGTACTATTATGGTTCGCCCGGGAAAGTAGGTACCACCGTTGCACCCACTTCTGCCGTGAACCAATTCTATTGTGTTTCGGTGGAAAGGTGCAGTTGCCGGCCACACTTACATGAAGCCACCACCAGCCTCCGGAGTAGCAGCGCAACTGCATACGACCTCAGACAAGACTTACCTATTGGTTGAGGTTGTTTGTAGATGTCCATGGGCTGCAGCGACCACTTAACACCACGTGGCCTGGATGCTCGTCTGCTACTCCATTCAAAAAAAATTCGAAAAAACGGTTATTTAAATTTTGAAGACTCAATTTAGAGTCAATTAATAATGAATTTTCATTCTTTACATTTCAGTTTGATATTATTATGGCATAATTACCTATACTGAAAACTTTAAAAAAATCTATTCAAACATTTAAAGCTTTTTTTTTCATTTGACGCTCACATTTATAACATGTTTGCAATGGAATGGCACGTTGTATGCGCTAGTGAATATTACTTAGTGATTATAAGCTCAGAGTTTTCGGTAACAACATTGGATAATGTATCACGAGATGAAAATTGTGTAAACAGTAAACATCCCGGAATGTACTATGTAACATGGCGACAGCAGAACGGGTTATTTTGTGGTATCTAACCTTATGCGTTGTTATATATAACAAGACAACAGCTTAAAGGATTTACGCGATTTACACAAAATATGCGGAATAAGATTGTTGTCAATGATCGTGATACAAGGAAGCTTTTTGCGCGTAGTTTGTTCGTAATTTCAGTTCGCCATTTTGCGGAATAGTGAAGATCGTTTCAGAACGACGTTCTTGATATGTATAATGTCGATTAAATGCGCAATTCTTGTTTATACCTAAATATATTTTTTGAATCTTGGTAACGGCTCCAACGATTTTGATGAAATTTAGTACCATGGTTTCGGGAAAGATAAATCGATCCAGCTAAGTTTTGTTTTTAGAAATTTTAATCTATAAAAAATATTTTCAGCGATAATCAACTTTAATATACTTAAACTGAAAAATACTACTCTTCCTGACATCTATTGGAGAGTATTAATAATATTGTGGCGACAACAGACCATTGTGACGTTGAACGCAGTCAAACGCCATGCGCCAATCCGACGTTCAAAGAAATGACAATGTCGATTTGAAAGAGCTCTATAAAAATTTCGTTCATTGAATTAAAACTTCCTTGGTCGAATGGTTACGTGGGCTGACTGCGGAACTAGAGACCTGGGTTCAAACCTCATTCAAAACCATATTGGTTTATTTTTTATTTTTTGTGTGTTTTTTTTATTGGGAGCTATTTCAGATGGCGTTGTTAAGTAACACTTAGCAAATGAGTGTTTCGTATGAAATGAAATCAAGAAAATAAATTGATTTTATCCGAACACCGCTCGGTCGTCCAGGTACTTATGTCGGTCCGCGCCATGGTTCGCGCCGAACGAATCGGTCGCTAAGCATTGCGTCTTCTTCTTGGGGTGGAGAAGTTTGAACGGACCTTTGATACAGAATACTAACTACATACTAACGTAAAGAAGCGACATCGCGACAGTGCACCAGTGTAGATCATGTTTAGGTGATATATTTATTATGATTGTTGCTATTACAATAAGTTAAAATGGTTTGTAATATTTCGGTGCACGGATGTTTAAAAACACTTATAAAAATAAGAATCGGAGGTTTTAGATTTCCTTCCGATGAACAAAGATAAGACTTGCTCATATCATGTAAGAATACGAGTGGAATAGAATAGATTTTAATTGCATAATGTGGTTTTCAACAGGTGACAATATAATTTAAATGAGATCTCACATTTGCCTCTTTTAGGCTTGCAATATTTACATTACAAGCTATTTAAGATAACATTTGGCTAACTGATAATCCAATTAATAAATTTAATAACTACAATTATAACCTTCTCTATCAATGTCAAGGTTAATACTATTCATGCAATTAATTTATATTACTTAAATGTACATTATCAATTTCAAATTTATTATTATACTCGTAAGTCTTGTACATTAAATTTATGAACATTAAAATCAATACATAAATTATGTCACAGCTATAAAAGAATTAATTTGTCATTTAAAAATTGGTCAACTGTATAATAGCATTTTTGCATAAGACTTAAGTGAATGTCGTATTTTTTTTTAAAGCGGAATAGGTAATTCAACTTCTTTCATTACATCTGGTAAATTAAATACGACTTGTTTCGGTGCCATGCAGTGTTTTTATAGAATTTATATTTTGACTCTTGTGAAAGTAAGAAATATGTATGCTTACTTACTGTACTTTTTCTCATTGAAAAACTACGTGGCTGCAAATGTTTTAAGTCCTACTGCTGGGCACGAGTCCCATAGTTGGGAAGTGTTGGAATTTATTCCATCATACTGTTCTAATATGGGTTGGTGGGGTTGGTGGAGTACTAAAAATCTAGGTACTTAGTAAAATATTAATTTAATTTACTTACGTATTTCTTATATCTTTTTGATTTGTATTTAAAACATTAAACCACTTTAATACGCTTTTTCAATATATACATATTTATAATAATATAAATATAATATAAATATAATTTTATAATAATAAATTTATAATAATATAAATATAATTCAAAATAAATAGACTATGACGTCGTATATCTCAGGTAAATAATTTATCTGAGTCGTATGTGAACAACTTCGGCCATGCGACATCCTTACATATCGTAGTTTACGCACACATGAAGCGCATGTAATCACGTTGTGTTTTTATGTAGTCTTCCGTGCGGTTGTATGTATGGTTTGTATGGAGTGTCAGGGGTCTGCCTTAGATAACAACAATAACGTCAACACTTGGACCACTCCTCCCCTTCACTCTCTTATTTCGGCTGAATCTTTCGACTTACCACTAAAACCAGGTGAAGTGGTAAAGGCCGCGAGAACCGTATGCCCAATGTCAAAAACACAAACAACCAGACCAGGAACACTCCGCTAGGAATCTAACTCAGGACTGATTGCTCGGCACACTGACTGCAACCCTTTTTGCGTCCCACTGTTGGGCACGGGTCTCTCCCCGTTATTGGGGAGGCCTGGAGCTTACTCCACCACGCTGCTCCAATGCGGGTTGGTGGAGATGCGGGTTAGTGGCCAACCCGCTGTCGGATGTTTTCAAACCGCCCATAAGGCCTCCGACAAGGTTTAACGACCGTTATCTATCGACAACAACCGGGACCGACGGCTTAACGTGCCCTCCGAAGCACGGAAACACGCATGAATTTTTTTGCCACTAGCGGTCACCCATCTCACACCCGACCGCGCCCGTTTTGCTTAGTTGCCTAGATCGTTAGCGTTCTACGCTAACCGCCGGGCCATGCGCGCTTCACACTAGCGTAGTAATAACTTTGCCGTTCTGTTCGTCAAAACAACAAGTCTAATAATGACAACTTAGGTAGACAATTACTGAAGCATTTACCACTAGCGGTAACCCATAACACTCGACCGCGCCCGTTTCGCTTAACTTTGTAGGTAGGTCTCTTGCGTTCTGGTCCCTGTAGCTTCGGGATTAAGAATAGAGCTGCATCAGTATCCCCTGCCTGATCGTAAGAGGCAACTACAAGGGAGCATCCGGGATTGTGGGCGGTGAGAGTGGGAGCTCGATCCGTCCAGCCAGCAGCCCCGGGAAGGGCGGAGGTGTGTGCGTGGCCGCATGCCGCCGTAAGCATCAAAAGGTGCATGAGAGCACATCTGCTCTTCCGAAGATGGACCCGTACTGGGGCGTCGCGCGTGGAGGACACTGGAGATCCCGGAGTACTCCCCAAGCGCAGAGGCAGTCACCGAGGGGGTTTTAGTGCGGTCAAATCCCACATAACCCGGTATCCTCTCCGAAGTTGTAGGGTATCTTTTGCCGGTCCCCCACCCCCCAATACCAAAAAAATAGGTATCTTGCCGGCCGCAGAGCCAGGCGCGCTATCTCGAGTCACAATTAATAAAATACCTTAGTGTCTTACACAAAAAGCATCGCTTTTTTTCACTATACTGTTTTATTTCTGTTCGAGTTTCCTCGTACACTTCCAAGAAATCAAAAACTGGTTTACTATCATCGTAATCCTAACATTATTCATATTATAAACACTGCGAATCTTATTTCGCAGCGTAAACAAGTATGAGTGTGAAACGTTAACACGTTAAACAAGTATATTTTTACGCTGTCTAAAAAGTGATCTTGTTTTCAAACAATATAACATTTGTTTGATGTTTCTTTGGTATTCCAAGCAGCTGTGCTTACTTTGTTCTGGGTGTAGTTTGTGTCACCGATGCATGTAGTCTTTCGGCCACTAGATTCAATTGGGATGTTGACGTCCAGTGGCGGATTAAGTGCCTTCTAACCTGACCTTTCAAATTCGATTCTCTACTAATACTAGCAAACTTTAAAAAGTTCATATTGTAAAGTATTTTTAATACAGTTGCTCAAAAAGTGGCGTATTGCAGGGACGTATAGCGTTCGGGAAGTGGGCTATTACACACTCGTGCGTTTTCTTTACCTTTTCCGAACTCGTGCGTTCTCTTTCCCAACTGTCAAAATAATGTCTATTAAAAAAAAACAACCACGAAGTTTTAGAAGTTTTTATGATTCATGCAAATATTTCTAAAAAGAAGCTACTAATTTGTTTCAATATCAGATTTAATGATTTGATTCAATGAGTTAGGTTAGGTTTTATTTCATTTCATCTCATTAACATTTTCATTTCATATCAATAAAAAAATTCTACTGAAGACTTGGCTGTATGGGCATAGTTCTCTTTTGCATACCCAGAATGGGTGAAGAAAACAAAAAAATCTCTGCATATAGGTATTCTTTTACGGCTTGGAGTTTTGGCGGGAAGTCTGAAGGGACAAGTTGTGCTCTTGTTTTATTTTCATTTTCTTGGTGTATTTTTGAGTTATATCGGATAAAGTTGATGGCGTTTTTTTCGATATAGGTTAAAAACAGTGCACGAGTGTTGTGAAATAGAATAACAGTGCGAAAACATGTTTTTTCGGCTTGCCTTCAAAACTCCTTCGGACATGTTCTCGTAAAGTAGCCATCGCTTTACTTGAACATCTGTCTGACTAGACTGACTGATACCAGACGATTTACTGTTTTATATAGAATAATAGATGCAGAAATTATACTTGACACTGGCAATATGCACAGAGCGCGATGCCATTATTTAATATTGAAACGAAAATATTGAATGGCTGCAAGGATTTTATCCAATGCCGTAAAATGAATTTAAAAAAAAATCTTTTACTGCTCGCGCCATTTTTCAAAAATGTTCTTTGCGAGTTATTATTATTTTATAAATTGCTTCATTTTTTCGCAACTGTATTAAAAAAAGTTGTTCAGTACACGTGCGGAACCGTCATTGGAAGGAGTTCCGACTGTCAACCCTCACCTTCGGCTGCGCCTCGGCTCGGGTAGACATTTGTCGGAACTCCTTGCAATGACAGCCTTTCCGCACTTGTAATGAAATATACTATTTACGTAGTCAGGTTGTCTTTTAATTTTGTCCAACGAAACAATTTGGCCCAAATTTGCCGCCCCCCAAAATCTGCCTGCTTCAGCCTACACAGCCTTTTGGTACATCCAGCACTGTTGACTTCTAATTGTACAGGGGTCAGGGTTAAAAAGTGGCGTGGTGTCTCGCCCACACGCTTATAGTAGTAATACTAAATTACTACTTGAAAAAAAGCGTGAGAATTAATATAGTAGTAATACTAAATTACTACTATATTAATTCTCATGGAAAAAGGGCATATGTACGTACTTCTGCTTTAAAAGAAACTGCTTACAGTGAAAAAAAACTACAAATGCTTATCTTAAAAATAATACAAAATCATTTCCATATAAGTATGGATTTTTGTTGTCTTTTAAATCATTTGACTTGAGACGTAAAATATTTTTCTCATACAAAATGAATGAGGATTTCGCGTGTTGACAGCTCATTAAAAGTATCTTAAGATTTGGTATTCAAATACCTTAATGTAAGAATGAAATGCCAATCAATTTTTTTTGTGTGTTTAGATGCGATTTGCGCATCTTTCACGCATTTAAAATGATAATAGGTTTTTAAACGACTTCAAAAAAGGAGGAGGTTTCTCAATTCGACCCACTGTCTGTGGTTCTGTGATTCGACCTATATATGTTTTTTTTATGTTTATTCGCGGATAACTTCGTCGTTTATGAACCGATTTTGATGATTCTTTTTTTGTTCGAAAGCTTTTACTTCCGAGTTGGTCCCATTGTCACCAAGTCAGGATCTGATGATGGGATCCCAGGGAAATCGAGGGGAACTCTCAAATATTTGTGCATAGTAACTATCATCTCATGTTACTGAGCTGATGATGAAAGGTACTACGATGGTTAGGAGTTGAGAAAAAATCCTTTCAATAAATGTTTTTTTGTTTAAAAAAATATGTTCCCGAGGTGGTCCAACTGAGACCAACGGTAGTGACTCTTAAAACTATTTTGGAGTCGCCCTAAGTAAAATGGAGTACCTTTCGCTCTGACTGGGCACCGACTCCAAAAGTTTTAAGATTCACTACCATTAGCAAGGAAAAGTATCAAATGCGAAGTACTGAACAATATAATTTTTTACCGTTTGAATGCGGTTTTTTTTTGTTAAAAAGTTATATAATCATCATTCACAAAAAATAAATACTTATTAATTGATTTAATTCCGTAGGACGTCTGTGGTTACTACTGCAGAATTTATTTTAAGTTCAATAGAGAGCTTGCATAAAAACTTGCTTGCACGCTTTTTTCCTTTTTTCCTTAGATCAAAAACCTATAATTTAAGCTAGTATCTCTAAATTGAAGAATTGTAGGTTTTGATATAGAATTATTGACCATTAAAAATGTGCTTGCAGTAATGTGTTACTACTCATTATCTGAGAGTCTAAGATGGTCTAAGACTTAAACCATTGTTCTGTTATTTTTCTTTTCAGTTTCATTGCTTTTTTCTTTCATTGTATTGTATAAATTGGGCATTGATCTTCATATTATGTAATACCTATTTCAGATAAACGAATTAGTGAACCAAAACAGTCCGGCCTTGGCTCGCAATAAAGTGGCGCTTTAATCTATACCAATAATATATACGAATAAAAGGTAATACGGTTCGATTTTTTTAGAATTGTCGTAGGTAGCAAACAAAATGTGATATAATTATACGACTTACATATACCTACTCAAAGGCCACAATAAAATGAACATTTTTGTGGATATTTAATTTCGTCATATAATGTTTATATGCGTTGAAACTGACCACACCACAAGATATAGGTAACTAATAACAAAGTACCACAAAAAACGCAATAGGAAGAGAAGTCTCATCCTATTCGACTCACTTATATACCATCGAGCTGTCAAAGTGACATGTATTTCATACACTTATATAGCCTATTTAAAGCATATAATATATACGACTATTCAAAGCATAGACTAATCTATTAAAATGTTCCAACGCAAGTGAAACTGCGAGGAACAGCTAGTTTTCAATAAAACACTATAAAATATTTGTATACTTTAAAGTTTTTACGAATGTCTAATTAGGTACCTAAGCTACGCGCTACGCTACAAGTGCTGTATATGTTACCGGCAATCTGTATAATTCAGGTATTCTATACCTAGGCAATATATAGAATATCGAGGGCGTCTAGGCAATGTATGAAATATGACGAATATGATTTTTCGTTACATACTTGGCCTAGGTAATGTATATGATGTGTATAGAGTGCCTGCTGGTTTATAGGCAATGTTTCGAAAAAATAAGTTCCTTGAATTCAAATAAAAAAATGTCATTAAAGTCTTTATAAAAAATAGGTAACTTTAAGTATTTTAAGCAGTAGAAATTAGTTTTGTTTTTCTTCTTTTGTCATTCTTTGGTTATTTTGGATAGTCATGATGGACAAAATTTAGAGCATTATAAGCTTCAATAAAGATCTCAGCTAAGGTTAATTGCACAACAAAAAAGGTCTACTGTTGTTGAGTCTATTGTACATATGTATTTTATAAAGCGGAGACATGGACCTTGCGTGAGGTTGAGAAAAAGAAAATAGATGCTATGGAAATGTGGTGCTGGAGACGAATGCTCGGAATTTCTTGGACCGAATTTCGCACCAATGTCTCCATTCTTCAAGAACTCGGCATCAAGCAACGCCTCTCAGCGTTGGTTCAAAAACGCATTTTAACATTCTTTGGACATGTCTCGCGGCGAGGGAATGACTCCATTGAACGACTTGTCGTTCAAGGCAAGGTAGAAGGCACCAGACCACGCGGAAGGTCACCGATGCGCTGGACTGACCAAGTCAAGTCATTTGGTAGTAGTGGTAGTCATTTACATGAGTGTACTAGGCTTACCACCAACCGAGAACAATGGCGATTGCTTGTGAGGCGTATAACATCTGCCCGCAGCAATGATACTAGATGACGACCACGACCGCTCTGACAAGAGTGTTACGACATAGAAGTATTTTATAAATAGTTAGGCATTGAACAGCGATGGCCGAGTGGTAAAGACCGCGGTCTCCGACACGGAGATATCGGGTTAAAATCCTCGGCGTGCACCTCTGATAAAGAACCAATTTCTTTGTCAGTAATGTGCGTATTTATCGCTGCTCCACGGTGATGGAAAATAGTGATAATATTTCATTAAATACGATATTTACCACCACCGTGCATGCCTGAGAGAAACTCACTAATAATCTTACCATGCCATAATCTTACATTGAAGTTCTTATTATCAGTTTTCGATATCCTGATTTGCTTATTTAACACTACTCTGGCTGTTGGAATAGATTTACCACGTTTTTTTTAAAGATGGCCAGTATGTTTTAAGATTCCTTTCAATTGTTTGAGAATTCTCTATCGATGTCTGATAGTAGGATTTCACACCAGATGCACCATCGGTCAGTGTTAAAATATCCATAAAATTGCAAGCTACTTCCTCTGCGTTTTATTTTCAGTTATAGTCTCTTAATATCACATATTTCCACAGATGATCCTGATACACCATTATAAATTCATATTTACGGTCTACATAGAACTACATATTAGTTATATCCTCATATCGTGCACACAGCTCCTTTACTATGAGTGTGTCGTGAATGGGCATGATGACAGATTTTTAAATACCTTTCCTTGTTGTAGGTACACGTCTCCTAGTTTCGAAAAAAAGTTTATTTCAGCAATAAACTCAACTTTTAACGTAAATTAATGTATTTTCTGCTATGTAATTTGAATTAAACGCAAAAACACTCGTAGGTGTCATGGCGTCGGCTTGCTCGTCAAACTTCAAGCAACACGATGACATTAACTGAGACGTGACGTCATTCCTTTTGATTGGCGTTTCAGATGACATGGCCGATTGCTGTATTTAATACTTTTATTTTATTGAAACCTATTTCATAAATTACCTGAAAGTTTTTAGGCATTCTATCTAGGTAATGTGTATAATACCAAATTATACAGGCTGCCGGTAACATATATCAAATTACCTAAAACAAAAAATTGTTTTAAATTATAGATTAAAAAACTAGACCATAAATTAGCGAACTCGCTTTAATTACGTCATATTTTAGAAAAAAAAAACTGACTAGGCGAGTTCTTGCTGTCTTAGCTTTGTGGAATCCTGTCGAAATAATTCATTATGCCTTGCGATAGGTTCACGATGGTTTTAATGAATGACCATTAAAATGGATATTCTACGTACAAATGTGTACTAAAACAATATTTTTTTCTTATTTATTATATCCTTATCCGTAGTAGCATACTTTTCGTGATTTATGAAAGTTCACGCTAGGGAGGGATAATGGATATTGATGGATATGCGAGTTCTTATTTGGAATAGATGCTACCCTTTTCTCGTCCCTCTAATGAGCATTATTTGGAATTCTTTGCTTATATACTGTCTAGATTCATTTATATAATATTATATAACATTTATAGAATAAAGTGATTGAAATCGCATAAAATATGTAGGATCCATTGGCTGCACCTGCAACCCTTTTTGCGTCCCACTGCTGGGCACGGGTGTCTCTGAGCTTACTCCACCACGCTTCTCCAATGCGGGAGGTGGATCCATTAACCACATATTTATGAGTTTACATGTGGCACAATTATCTGGCAGCAAACCCGACAGACACTGTATTGTAAAATAACATGTAACAAAAAGAAACATAAAAAATAACTAGATACGGCTAATGGATCACCGATTATAGGTTTTTCATTGAACTTTTTCTTTGCGGTTTTGCAACTGCTTAAGCTTGTTTTTGCCAATTTCCAGTCAACGATTCACAAAAACGAAACATAATTACGACTTAAGAATTTATTAGAAGATACTGTTTCATAATGGGAATTAACGTCTATATCATTTACATAAAATATATTTCGGCTCTTGAATTTGTTTTTCTGAGATAAGACTAGACAGACAAAAACAAGCCAAAATGTATGAGAAGCAAGTAAAAAACAAAACTCGAGAAAATGTAATATTATTTATACATCTGACAAAGAAATTAGGTATAAAAATAATTTATTTGCTCAAAAAAGTAACGAATGTCTACGTCTACCTTAAAGGAAGGCAATCTTATTAATTAATTTTGCCATTAAAAAGGTTGCCATTCATTTAAAGTAGACGTAACTCTGAAAGGTCTGAAGAATGTTAACCCATTGTTATTTGATTTTAATTTGAAATCTCCACGCGTCAAAGGGGGTCAAAAAAGGTTGGTTTTTCCCTAAACACGGCATCGTTGGTATTCTAGATACTTCCTCCTTGCAAGGCGACAGCCATATACTTTGATGGCATCCCTAACTGTTTGCCATCATTGGCTAACGAGTTAGGCAAGCACTGCGTGGTAGTAGCTGCTGATGATAAGGTGGCGCTAACATATCTGCGATAAGTACGCGCCGACAGCGTCATTGTAGAGATGATAATAAGCGATAATTGGAGCAAACGGCTGTAATTCAGTGTTGCCAACCGTACATTTACATCTCATTCTGATGTTCTTTTAACATTTGATCGCGAGTTACGACCTTTGTGATCCTTCTTTCATTGGACTGCGTCTGATGGAGAGATGGATGGATATTAAAATTAATTATTTTCTTGGTTTAGTTTCACACGAAACACTCATTTGCTTAGTGTTACTTAAGAACGCCATCTGAATTAGCATTCAATAAAAAAAAAACACAAAAAAAAAAAACGCAATATGGTTTTGATTGAGGTTTGAACCCGGGTCTCTAGTTCCGCAGTCAGCCTACGTAACCATTCGGCTAATGAAGCTTAAAATATATCTTTTATAATTTGAAATTTCTAAAAATAAAACCTAGCTGGATCGATTTATCACCCCCGAAACCAGGGTACTAAATTTCATCAAAATCGCTGGAGCCGTTTCCGAGATTCAAAATATATATTTAGGTATATACAAGAATCCACCAACCCGCATTGGAGCAGCGTGGTGGAGTAAGCTCCAGGCCTCCCCAATAATGGGGAGAGACCCGTGCCCAGCAGTGGGACGCAAAAAGGGTTGCAGCCAATATACAAGAATTGCTCGTTTAAAGGTATTAGATAATAAGTACTACTAACAGGCACGCAGGAATTAACTTAAGGTAGCAGTGTCTAGACAAACAATGATACTCAAAAAGTTTTTGTTTTTCTTCGTGAGAATATCTTTACCTAATTTAAATTTCTACGAAATGTAACACGTAAATAAGAACATTAAAGTAATATAATAAAGTGTGAATAGACTCTGGCCAAGTCGAATTAGATTTAAGATAAGTACATAGACAGTATTTCACTTAATTTTATACTCGTAAAGCCATGAAAGTAATGGTAATGGATGCGTAGTATTTATAATTTTTTAATTAGAAAAATGTAGTATGAATAACACATTATAATTATAATATATTTACTGATTGATTACAAAGAAACTTACGTAAAAATACATACGTATAATAAAATTCAAATGTTTACTTTTACCAAATAATATGAATATTTTAATATAGAATTTGAAATAATACATTACGACAAACAATAAACAACATGTGCTCAAAATAGGTGTTCTTTTACTGAAAGTCAAGAGATCAATACCGTGCGTTCTCTGAAATAACCACGAAGACCACAATTGCAATTTTCCCCAGAAATTCCATTCCACTTCACTCAGTCCCAAACAGCCGCAGGTTCACTTTAGACCCACTAGCTTCTCCAGCACTGTTTGAAGTCTTTAGACTATTATTTACTAACCACAGTTGGACTATTTTTTTCACTATTTCCTCAAGTGAGACGGTTAACCTTACCTCTACTCTACCACACAACGCAAGCATAGATGTATGCATGCAATAACAAAATTGGAGTTTTGGCGGGAAGTCGAAAAAGACATATTGTGCTCTTGTTTTATTTTCATTTTCTTGGTGTATTTTTGAGTTATATCGGACAAAGTTGATGGCATTTTGTAGATATAGGTTAATTACAGTGCACGAGTGTTTGTGAAATAGAATAACAGTGCTAAAATATGTTTTTTAATACAGTTGCTCAAAAAGTGACGTATTGCAGGGACGTTTAGCGTGCGGGAAGTGGGCTATTACACACTCGTGCTTTTTCTTTCCCAACTGTCAAAATAATGTCTATGTCTATTAAAAAGAAAAAAACCAACCACGAAGTTTTAGAAGTTTTTACGGTTCATGCAAATATTTCTAAAAAGAAGCTACTAATTTGTTTCAATATCAGATTTAATGATTTGATTCAATGAGTTAGGTTAGGTTTCATTCTCATTAATATTTTCATTTCACATCAATAAAAAAATTCTACTGAAGACTTGGCTGTATGGGCATAGTTCCCTTTGCCTACCCAGAATGGATGAAGAAAACAAAAAAAATCTGCATATAGGTATTCTTTTACGGTTGGCGCCATTTTTCAAAAATGTTCTTTGCGAGTTTTTATTATTTTATTAAATTGCTTCATTTTTTCGCAACTGTATTAAAAATAGTCGTTCAGTACACGCGCGGAACCGTCATTGGAAGGAGTTCCGACTGTCAACCCTCACCTTCGGCTGCGCCTCGGCTCGGGTAGACATTTGTCGGAACTCCTTGCAATGACAGCCTTTCCGCACTTGTAATGAAATATACTATTTTCTGCTTGCCTTCAAAATTCCATCGGACACGTTCTAGTAAAGTAGCCATCGTCTTACTTGAATGTTGGACTGACTAGACTGACTGATTACTGACGACTTACTGACTTTGCTATTACTTCGTCCAGTTTCATTGAAACTGCCAAAAAATTGATGCAAAAGTTATACTTGACGCTGGCAGTATGCACAGAGTTTGCGATACCATAATTGAAAAAAAATTAATAAAAAAAATAACAAAATTATTTAGATAACTTTCTAAAAAAGTTATGAAACAGGTCTGCGCTTAATAGCTTGCGTGGTGGATATCATTTTCCACAATTGCAGAATCAGCTCCTCTTCGTGTTTACAAGTGACTAGCGTTTAACAGCTCCGAGTACACGTAAATAATTAAAATAAAATAATTCTTGTCAATTATTCGATCGTGTGCCGTCATTGCTTACAATAAGTGTGGCAAAACAACTGCTTAGCACACAATCGAAGTTATTGAACGTTCGAACCTATTGTAACCTATTGTCTATGAATTGTGGTACTTGTGGTAGTGGTTTCAGTCGTAAACTTACTTTTTAATAGTACTAGCCGGCCTGCCATCTATGTAACTTATCGCTCGATATGATAGTCGATCAATCGATCGATCTAGTCTTTCTGTTCAAATTAGTGAATGGAGATTGACTGCCCAGACTTACTGAAAAAAGTTAATTTTATGCCCCTATAAAAACACAACAGTCTATATTTTTGCCGTTAGTAGCAAATCCTGCCAAGAGTAATCTCGGTCATCAAGTCATCATGCTACTTTAAAGCGTCGTTATAATTATCTTTGTAAGTAACTGAACAATGTAGACAATAATTCTAAATCTCTAGCTCTATTCAGCAACAATAACTCTAAATTTAAGAAAATCCTTTGTACTTGTCAACATAATGTACAAATCATTTAATATTAATTTTACATACTTCGTTTATTGTTATGTAATAATAAGAAGCGCACATAGCCCGGTGGTTAGCGTAGAACGCAAACGATCTATCCAACTAAGCCAAAAGGGTGCGGTCGGGTGTCAGATGGGTGACCGCTAATGGCAAAAGATTTCATGCGCGTTTCCGTGCTTCGGAGGGCACGATAAGCCGTCGGTCCCAGTTGTTATCGAAAGATAACAGTCGTTAAGCCTTGTCGGAGGCCTAATGGGCGGTTTGAAAACATCCGACAGCGGGTTGGCCACTAACCCGCATCTCCGCCAACCCGCATTGGAGCAGAGCGTGGTGGAGTAAGCTACAGGCCTCACCAATAATGGGGAAAGCCCCGTGCCCAGCAGTGGGACGCAAAAAGGGTTGCAGCCAATTATATTTTTATATGCCCGTCCACGATGCCGTGCCGTGCCGTATACGAAATTTTATATTGATTATTGTATAATTGTATGCCTTGTTGGTTACCAAATAAACAAACAAATAAATAATACACCCTTCGCCTCAGAGGAAACAATTCTATTTACACGACCCACGTGGCGTAATGGTTACCATGCCGGACTGCCGATCGGAGGGTCCCGGGTTCGATTCCCGGCGAAGCAGAAATTTGAATGATGAGTTTAAATTTCTGTTTTCGGTCTGGGTGGTCTTTGTGTGTGTCCATGGCACCCACGACACAGGGTATAACTACCCTACTGTGGGGCTATGAGTGTGAAACGTTATTTATTTATTTCCTTATTACCCGAGCAACTTATATTCAATAATGTATCTTGAATCGGTAGCTTCTAGGGTTCAGCCTAATCCTGGCATTTGCAATCAATAAAATTTTGGCCTTTTTCAGAGCCATTGGATTAGTTAGTGACCATAGCCAAATAACAATTTGGGTGTGGGAACTTACAATCTTGATAGATTGAAATGCCATTATGTGCTGAAGTCTGGGGGCACGGAGTGCCCCCGACAAGTCGAGCGCAAAGCAACACTGCCGTACCATCCTTTACTGGAACCATTTCGCCGCATTTTCAGGCCCCTATTTGAGAACCTCTGGATAAGACCAGAGCGCTGAAATTTTCATCATCCAGTAAGCTATAATCACATACTTGAAATACAAAATTTCAAGTCTGTAGGTTATTTAGTTCCGAAGCTAAGCGAAAGCAAAGTTTCGCATTTACGACACTCACTCACTCATGGATCATCAAAATAGAACTAGTACTTCCCATAAACTCAGAGAGCTGAAATTTGGTACAGAGTTAGGGTTTAATGGCCACATAAAGGGAAAACTATAAAAACTAGGATAACTAGGATTATTTAGTACTCTTAGTCCATCCTTTACTGGAACCATTTCGCCGCATTTTCAGGCCCCTATTTGAGAACCTCTGGATAAGACCAGAGCGCTGAAATTTTCATCATCTAGTAAGCTATAAATACATACTTAAAATCCAAAATTTCAAGTCTGTAGGTCATTTAGTTCCGAAGTTAAGCGAAAGCAAAATTTTGTTTATTTAGTTAGATAGTACCTGGGGGCGTCCAGCGTTGCTCGGAATAAAACAATTTATTTACTTGGTTTATTTACATTCATTGACTTAGTGTTACTTTACAAATCCTTTTGAAATACCTAGCTCCCAATTAAAAAAAATGTCACAAAAAATAAAAATGCAACTTGCCTACTTGAGATTTGAACCCGCGTCGCTAGCTCCGAAATCGGTTTTCGTAACCATTCGACCAAGAAAGCCTTAATTCCGTTGACGAAATTTTTATAGAGGTCTTTCATAATTATCGACATTGTCATTTGTTTGAAGGGTGGATTGTCAGTTTATTTAGTTAGATAGTACCTGGACGCCCGAGCGTTGCTCGGAATAAAACAATTTATTTACTTGGTTTATATTTAAGCAAAACATTCATTGACTTAGTGTTATTTTACAAATCCTTTTGAAATACCTAGCTCCCAATTAAAAAAAATTGTCACAAAAAATAAAAACTCAACTTGCCTACTTGAGATTTGAACCCGGGTCTCTAGCTCCGTTTTCGGCTTTCGTAACCATTCGACCAAGAAAGCTTTAATTTCATTGACGAAATTTTTATAGAGGTCTTTCATAATTATCGACATTGTTAGAGATACTTCAACTCAGTTGTGCGCGCGGCGCTATGTGTGGGTAAACCTGTATATACACAGTGACTTTGTGTGCGTGACAAAAGGTACAGTGAAGTTGCTCGGACGATCACGGCCGCGTCACTGTCACACAAATTAAAGCTGCATAATTACTAGCCCACGCACACATAGCGCCGCGCGCACAACTGAGTTGAAGTATCTGTATTTGTTTGAAGGGTGGATTGTCAAACTTGTACCTATATAAGACCCAGTGTATGAAATTTTTTAAAGCAATCGCAAATAAATGGGGCTCGAAGTCACATCCTTTCTTCGACTCCGAGAATATGTGACCCGAAGTTTTTTCGAACCTCAACCCTCTCTCCTCGAGTCCTCCAGGAGGCAGGACAGTAGGTAATTCCTTTGGTAGAAAGTTCATTGATTTTATTATGTAATTATTAATATTAATTATATTAACACTTGTCTAATAATAAAGATAAAGAGTTAACGGTATGTTTATAGTTTGTATAGATTGAGTAGGTTCAGTATTATTTTCTTGGAGTTTTTTTTTATTAAGATCAAATTTAATCTAGCCTATTGCGTCTCAATGCTGAGCGAATGCCTCCCCTTCTGCTTTTAATACGCATATAAATAAAATTAAAGGAAAACTCTGGATAAGACAAGATTGGCTTTTATACTTATACTTACAAGTATACAAGAAGAAACAGTCGAACGATTAACTTTATTCTACTCGAACATTACATAGGTAAATTAAATAAACAAATTACACTAAAATATTAATTTCGCTCATTTGGTCAAAATATAATGCATTGGACTAAGAGTGGCGATGATACCCGCCGTTGCTAGATGGCGCTGACTGTATTTTAAAACGCGCTTGCGGCCGCGTTACAGTCGACTCGTTTACGACATTCTTCTACTGCGCTTGAAAACGTTTGCTATGGATTAGGAGGGATTATTTGCATTTTGTTGATTTCGCTTATTATTTCGTGAGGTTTGCTAAGGTTTAGGGCATGCATCAATGCGAAATACCTAATCACAAGCCACGCCTCTACCCTGCGGCGGGGTGATGCTGCTGCCCTTGCGGGGATTCGCCATCTATCGGTGACTTTAAGTAAAAAATAAGTTGATTTCTAAATTACGAGCCAGCGTCACCTAGCGGAACAACGAAGAAGCTCTTATACATCGAAGAAGCTCAAATAACTGTCTTGCAACAATGTCATTTAGTAACAAAATTATTTTGAACAAATATGTACGTATAATATATTATTATCAGCAACGCGGAGACTTGACTTCTGCCCGCGATTTCGTCCATGTGGATTTCAGATTTGTGGCAGTTGTTTTATTATCCTTACACTTTCCCGGTATAAATAAAATCCTAAATGTTGACCCGGCTTATTATGAAGACTTCAATAAATCGGTTTAGTAGCTTTTGCGTGATGCGCGCACAGGCAAACAGATATACAAGAAAGAAAGAAAGAAAAAATATTTATTTCATATTAGGAATACAAAATATTCGCTTAATGAATGTCATTTTTTTCCGGTCATCGCCTTTAAGTGCCCGTTTGGGCTAGATGTTGAGCTGAGAGAAAAAAGGCGGCGGAAAAAAACTCCCAGCACTCTTTTAAAAAAAAAACAGTACATAATAATATATTTGAGATAACAGAATGGCTATGGGTCGATAATGGTCACACGTGACAGCTGATCGTGTGAGACACCATAGATAGACAAAGATAAATTTAAAAAAATTAGTAATTCGTCACCTTTGCTGATATTTATTATAAGTACTTAGTACCTACAGTACTTTTTTTTTTCAACCTTTTTTTATGTCCCACTGCTGGGCACAGGTCTCCTTCTCCTTCTCCACAATTGAGAGGGATTTCGGCCATAGTCCACCACGCTGGCCAAATGTGGATTGGTGGACCTACAGTACTTAAACATTGCAAAAAATACGAATGTACAGCTTCGACCATGGGCGTACCCAGGGGGGGGCAGGGGGGGCAGCTGCCCCCCCCTGGATCAAGGTCCAGATTCAGGGATTCAAAAATCCCAGAAGATCTCCTAAACGAAAAAAGAAACCTATAAAGAGTACGCGTTAGATAATGCTACCTCCTGCTGTTTCCTTTGTACTTATATTATTTGATATTTTGTATGCGTGTCTACGTGTAATAGACCATGCAGGGTCGATAATTTTGAAAATGGTAAAAAGTGAAAAAAAAATATAGTAAGATGAAACCCATTGGAAAAGGTAGATGTTAACAAAATGAAAGGAAAAAAAATTACGAAACACATAAGTATACAATATAACATAAAATCTTATGTTTTTCGAGTAATTTAAGTATAAATTTTAATAAATAGCCCAAAATTGTACATAATGGTTCAAAAGAAATCCAAAACCTCACGAGCGCGATCGCAGGTATAACGAGAGAGAGACGGACCGATCTCCCGTCTCATCTCGAGCGCTGCCAGTCATTCCGTGAAACTTGTCACGCGGAATCCTCACGAGCGGTGGCTGGCATAGCGTTCGAGTGAGTGGACCGATCTTCCGTCTCTCTCACTCTAGCGGCATACAAAGGAATGGAGATTTTCTCGTGCGGACGTTATCACGTAAACATCTCGATCGTAAACCTACTTTACAAACAATTTGCCGTTTTTTTTTTGGTATCGGGGGGGAAACCTTCAAAAGGTACCCGATACCTTGGGAGAGGATACCGGGTTATGTGGGATTTGACCGCACTAAAACCCCCTCGGTGGCCTGCCTCTGCGTTTGTGAGGACTCCGGGATCTCCATAGGAACGCACCGGTGTCCTCCACGCGCGGCGCCCCAGAACGGGCCCATCTTCGGGAGAGCAGATGTGCTCTCCTGCACCTTCAGGTGTTCACGGCGGCAAGCGGCCACGCATACACCGCCGTCCCTCCCGGGGCTGCTAGCAGGACGGGTCAAGCTCCCACTCTCGCCGTCCGCATCCCCGGAAGCCCCCTTTTAGTCGCCTCTTACGATCAGGCAGGGGATACCGTAGCTCTATTCTTAATCCCGAAGCTACAGGGACTAGGCCCTTGACCCCTGTGCAAAGTTTGTGCATCAGACGCTTAGACGTATTAAAAAATATAAAACTTTATATTTGTTTCATTAAGTACCTCAGGCCGCGAACTTATCAGCCGAACCTCGTATATATATTTTTTTATCCTGAAGATCATAGTTAGGACTTTAATATAAAGTTATGAGATTATTGTATTATTATCGGCCCTTGATCCCTGTGCAATTTTTCAAGTCAATCAGACTCCTAGAAGTAAGTGAAAATGAAGTTAAAAGATTCCGCTTTTATTAGCTTGACCTATATGTATGTAAACATATAGGTCAAGCTAATAAAAGCGTGTTAAAAAGCAGATAATTTGACGTGAGAATTTTCCATTGGAAACTAGGGTAATTTTTGAAATAAATAAATATTTTAAACCGAAAAAATTACTGTGTGTTTGGTTCATAAAAAAGTAGAAAAAATATTTTTTTAGCAAAAGATAAAAATAAGAAATCAAAAACTTTGTTATTTGAATATTTCTCATAAATTTTGAAGTTATTTGAAAAAAAAGTAAATACGAAAGTTGTAGATCTTTTTATTACCTACAACTTTGCCATTTAACTTTTTTTATAGAACTTGTAGTTTTTCCGGAAATCAAAATAAACCGTTATTTACCCTTAAAAACTCACTCCCTCCCCCTTCCCGAACTCAGATCGCACAAAAAATTTTCCTTACAATTATGTTGTACACATATTCTCTGCCTTTTTCAATGGGTTTCATAATATTTTTTACCGACTTCCAAAAGAAGGAGGTACTGTATTCGGCTGTATGTATTTTTTTTTTTTTATATATGTTCACCGATTACTCCGCCGTTTGTGGACCGATTTTCAAAATTCTTTTTTTGTTCGTATGCTTATACTCCCGAGGTGGTCCCATTGTCACCAAATCAGGATCTAATGATGGGATCCCAGGGAAATCGAGGGGAACTCTCAAATTTTATAGGCACACACATTTATTTTCTTATAGTTTCTGAAGCATAAGAGATATTTACGCATAGAAATCATCATCTCATGTTGCTGAGCTGATGATGGAAGGTACTGCGACAGTGAGGAGTTGAGAGCAAATTCTTTCAATAAATAGTTTTTTATTCGAAATCTTACATTCCCGAGATGGTCCAACTGTCACCAAGTCAAAGTCTGATGAGGGGATCCCAGAGAAATCGAAGGGAACATTCAAATTTTATAGCACAACAAATGATTTTCATATTTTTACAAAGCAAAACAGACATTTGTGTATAATTATCGTCATATCATGTTGCTGAACTGATGATGGAAGGTACTACGACGGTTAGGAGTTGAGAGCAAATTCTTTCAATAAATGGTTTTTTGTTCGAAATCTTACATTCCTGAGGTGGTCCAACTGTCACCATGTCAAAATCTGATGATGTGATATTAGGGAAATCGAGGGAAACACTGAAACTTAATAGGCACACACATGCTTTTAGTCATATTTTTAACATAATACAAATATTTATGTCTGGTAATTATCACCTGCTGTTGCTTAACTGATGATTGAAGGTACAACTCCTCAACGTTTAAGAGCTGAGAGCAAATTCTTTCTTTAATTTATACGTTCAGGTGGACTGATAGTATGTCTTTCAGACTTTTAGATGGCTATTAGATAAACATGATTATAAAAGGTAAATCTGTTTAAAGTTTAGAAGTTAAGTGAAAATTTTTCCAATTATGCTAATACATACAGAATTATTAAAATTACTAAAAAGAGTGAAATAAATTAAGTTTTTAACAAAAAAATAGAACCGACTTCAAACGGTAAAAAATAAAATTGTTCAGTACCTACTTCTTCTTGCTTATGGTAATGACTCTTAAAACTATTTTTGAAGTCGGGCCCTTAGTGAAATGTCCTGTCTTAGTAAATATAGTGTACCTTTCGTTCTGAATGGGCACCGAATCCAATATAGTTTTAACAGTCATTACCATAAGCAAGAAGAAGTAGGTACTGTCCCACTGTCTGTACTGTCGGTGCCAATTTAGAACGAATGGTACGACATTTACTAAGGGCCCGACTCCAGAAATAGTTTTAAGAGTCATTACCATAAGCAAGAAGAAGTAGGTACTGAACAATTTTATTTTTTACCGTTTGAAGTCGGTTCTATTTTTTTGTTAAAAACTTAATTTATTTTTTTGGTCTCAAAAGTTATCGACACTGGTCTATAACGTGAAAGGCAAATATAAAATATACTCGAACTTAAAAAAATTGCACCCCCACCATGAACCTAAAAATTCCTCCCCTTCCGACCAAAATTTTGCCCCCCCTTGGCCAAGACTTTGCCCCCCCTGGCCAAGAACCTGGGTACGCCCATGGCTTCGACTGTTCTACGATTGTACAGTGAGCCGCAGCTCAAATGTAAAATTATAAATAAAGTAAAAAAATCGATACTTAAAATAAGAAACGGAAAAACGTTTTCACTGTAAAAAATATATTTGTGGTTGAGGACTAATTTTACAAAAACTATACAAGTGGGAATCGAACCCAGAACACTCCTACGTAATGCACGAGATTTTATTACGAGCTACGCTCACTATTTCACTATAAGTGAAATAAAGGATCAGTATGGCTACACATTACGTAAGGATTTCTCGTTGTCGTCAGTCTATCGACTCAGTCGATATAGATAGGGGCAGTGTAATTGTAGGTTTTTATTTATGAAACAAAATTGATTACAGTGTAAAAAATTAAACACCTAAAGTATATAATGAATCATAGCTTTGTACCTAGGTTATGTACTTTTCTTTTGTTCATGTAGACTTTTTTCCGCCGTAAGAATTTCAAATATTTATGTTTTCAGTCTGTCTTTTTATAAGCTTTTTTATTGTAAAAATTATTTGTAATTTTAAAATAGTAAAAAAAAACATAAATTTATATAATAAAAAACATATGCTACGCTGGGGATCGAACCTGAGTTGTATTGCAAACGTGAGTGAAACAAGACTTCAAAAACTTGACTACAGACGCTACTTTCCAAATCATGAAATAAGGACCAAGTGTGACTACCGAGTAACATAAATATTCTTTGCTCATAAATAGACAGCTAGCCTAAAATAAAATATATTACGAATAAAATTATTGTAAATCGATTATCGATGTAATCGATATATCGGGTATTGTTTCTAACTAAATATACAAGTGCAAGAGTTCTACTTACATTTTTTCTTCGTTCATTTAAGCTATTTGCTGTCGTTTGAATTGTAAATATTTCCGTTTTGATAATTTATTTTTACTTTTATTTCCCATTTTCTAAACTTTAAAATTAACTTATTCTTACTAAAAATAATAACTTATACCTAATACTTACTTACATACTAAGCAACAAAATATATTTTCAAAACTAAACAAAATGAAATAAAATTTGAAATTTTCGTATTTCGCGGGCGATTCGGGCATAAGTAAGTACGCGTCCATCGTTGACAGTGGTCACGGGTGGTATTATCGTATTATGGTGGGATGGGAGTGGTGAAGAGAAGAGAGTGATAGCATGCGTTACTTCAGCGCTCGCGAGGAAATGATAGCATCATCTTATTTATGTCGTAAGCGCCAAATCGAAAAACATTTTTCGTTATAAAACTAAAACAAAACATAGAAAACTGTTTGCATAGAAAGCTTTATAATAATATTACCTTGTTGTAAAAAAATAATGATAAATACTTACATTCAAACTCGTTTTGACATAAAATGATAAAAATTGAAAATATTGTCCTAATTTTGAAAAATAATTCTATCGAGAAAATTTTATGGCATCGTGTTTTCTGTTGCATAAAAATTTAGTAAATATAAAGAAAATTCAGATTATGTAAAAACTATTCTCCAGTCGTTTCTACAAAATGAAACATATTCAATTACAATACCTACTCCTTTTTTATTAATGCATGCCCCTAATTAGCAGGTTGTTATTATAACAATTCTAAGATTTGAATAGGTACCTATGTTACGAATATTCTGATTAGTGACGTATTACTGATTATTACTTAATTAGGTATTAGATTTCAAAGAAGTTTTAATTGAATGCTTTATTTAATTGTTACTTATTTAGTACTCTTAGTTTTCTAGGTTTAATTTACAGTTAGGCAGTACTTCGAATAAAAAGAAAAAAACTGTGTCAAATAAGAAAATCTAATAAAATAAATCAATATGCCCACGTTTCTACAAAAAGAAGTGAAATCCCACCAAAACATTCTGTAAAAAACTAGCCAAGTCTCGATGGAGCTGCTTGTTTATCTCTAAAAAGTAATGAAATCTAGAGAAAGTCGTGCCAAGTCTAAGGTTCCTTACTGCGATTTCTTTATTATTATAGTTAATGTTGTGTGACTTGGCCGTTGAAGGATACACAAGTGTTATTTTATGTTAGATCGGTGGTCGATTTGACGCTCCAAAAAGAAGTGAGCAGAAGTCAGCATTCTCAATGCTGAATGCATGTGTTGCATAATCAACAACAGCCTAAAATGAGACACTAGCGTCCAATTACCAATACCAGTATGGGCTATTATCTCGCTTAACATGGTACATACATGGTACGTACATGAACATAGGTAGTTAAAACAGATATAACATTACGTGTAAACAAAAAGAATGTTCAACGGCCAAGTCACACAACGTTAACTATAATAATAAAGAAATCGCAGTAAGGAACCTTAGACTTAGCACGACTTTCTCTAGATTTCATTACTTTTTAGAGATAAACAAGCAGCTCCATCGAGACTTGGCTAGTTTTTTACAGAATGTTTTGGTGGGATTTAGTTTACTACTAACACCTAGAAACCTGAACATGCCTGAACACTTCAAGAGTGCCTCTCCGTCCGAAGTTGAAACAGCAAGCTCATTGTAATTACAAACTCATAATAGTGTGCATCTCACAATAATGAAGCTAATAAACATCATCAGTCGATGAATACCAGCAACAGTTGCTCAATTGAGTGTCCATTGAATCGGTTGTGCCCGATTTACTGGACAGTCAATGATATAATTTTAGTCTGTTGTCGTGTATTGCTGTGTGCTACATACATTGTATGAACAAAATCTTAACTCCTTTAATTTTAATCGATTTTATTACTTACTTACTACGGTGACGCAACGACCCAAAGTGAGTCTTGGCCTCCGACACCAGAAGACGCCACACCTTTCGGTCTTGCGTTAACTCTCGCCAGTCGCTAACGCCGAGGCTGAGCAGGTCTTGAGCTACTTGGTCTTTCCAGCGATATTTAGGACGTCCAACCGGTCGTTTCCCGTTTGGTTGTCCCAAATATGCTCTCTTAACGGCTCGATCCTCTCCTAATCTCTCTAAGTGTCCGAGCCACTGAAGCCTTGCTGCTTTGGTCTTTCCGATAATGTTAGGTTCGGACACCAGGTCTTCTATCTCCAAGTTCTTTCTCACTCTCCATCTCCCGTCTTCCGCTTTTATTGGCCCCAGAATCTTCCGCAGGATCTTCCTTTCTGCCACTTTTTTCTCCAACCAAATATTATCTTCTTCTAAGCTCCACCAATTTATTCTCTTCTTTTAAGGTTAATGTCCAGGCTTCTCATCCATACATTAAAATCGAGCATCTTTCAAATCATCAAAAGTACAAATATGTATGCATTTAAATATTAATTTTAAATAGAAAAAATAATAAACGTAGCAATTTTGAGGCATTTTGCTCGATTTGTCAAGGTTAAAAAACAAAAATGAAATGTTTCGAAGCTAAGTAGTTTATTGACATCAAACGTTTTTTGTGCGAAATTTAAGCAGTTTTATTAATGGCAAACCAGTTTTTAATTTTCAATTTTCGAGTTACCATTATGTTACTTCTCGCATGGTTGACTTTAATGAGTTTAATAAATATCTGAGTTGTGAATAGCGGATGTTCAATTGCTTGCTTCTGAGTTCTAACAATGATATACATAATTGAGTCCGTGAACCTCATTGCTGAAAATGGATCACAAGACAACGCATTTGCTGACACATAGTATTTAGGACTCAGGACTAACCAGACTAGAGTTTGAACAGAGGTTGGGTATCTCAGTCCCCATATGAGGCAATATATGGACCCTGCCGTCGGGCCGGATCATTAGTAGGCATTTTAATAGTTCAATCGATACATTTCATTTATTTAGCTAAGTACTTCCACTTAAGCGCAGCAGATTCAAATCTTTTTAAATATGATTGGTACGTTTCAAATTTAACATTAGACAAAAGTTATACAATACAGTAATTAGTTACATCGCAGTAAATAATATGTATTAGTAATACTCCGATTTTCTGGAAAGACAGAATCACTGTTTAGCCAAAAATAATTTACATTAAAAATTTACAATTTAAAATTACATTTTCCTTATTAAAACACATCAGTTAACTGTACAATTCAAAATAAAGTAACTAAATTTAAGCGTTATAGTATAAATACCACACGTAATAATATAATCATATTTACAGAAAGAAACGTAAACAAAACATTTTCAATCCTCTTATACCTACTTACAAATCTTTTCAAACAAAATACAAGAATATTTTGTAGGTTTCTAAACACAAATAGAAATTTCGTGTAATTTCAATTATTTACATTAACAAAAATAATAGCCTGAAGATTCTATACGGGTCGGTATTAATATGGTAGGTAGATAATATAATTTCTATCGAAAGTAAACACTCCAAACTTTACCGAATTACATTTTGGTAAGCAAATATTCGCTTTTCAGTAGGTAAATATCATTATAACTTGACTTTATACCGAGACGAATATGCCAGCTATTTTATTGAATAAAAAAATGTTATGCCCTATCCCCGGATCTACGAATATTTCGTAGCTGAAAAACATCTCTTCTCAATCCGGTCTTGGACTACCAAATCAATTGAGAATTGAGATACTTTTAATGAGCTGTCAAAACGTGACAACCTCACACATTTTGTACGATATGATTTGTGATGCCACAAGTGAAAATTGTATATTGACTCAATATTTATGGATTTAAGTAAAATCTAGTATAATAAATAATGTAGTTTAAAAAACTAAAAAACACGCTTTTGTGAAAATACGAACTAAAAAGTAAAAAAATAAGAAGAAAATGTATTTTACTGTAAAAAAGCGTGGGGTGGTTTTTTAGATACCATTGACACCATGTACCCTACGCTTTTTTTACAGTAAAATACATTTTCTTCTTATTTTTTTACTTTTTAGTTCGTATTTTCACAAAAGCGTGTTTTTTAGTTTTTTAAAACTACATTATTTATTTTTAATTTTTTAGTTGGATTTTTTATTATCATATTATTGCATTGTCATCAGCCCTTGACCCTTGTGCAAATTTTCAAGTTAATCAGACGCTTAGACGTGTTAAAAATATGAAACTTTATATTTGTTTCATTAAGTACCTTAGGCCACGAACTTATCAGCCGCCCCTCGTATATATTTTTTTATCCTGATGATCCCAGTTAGGACTTTAATATAAAGTTATGAGATTATTGTATTGTCATCGGCCCTTGACCCCTGTGAAAATTTTCAAGTTAATCAGACTCCTAGAAGTAAGTGAAAATGAAGTTAAAAGATTCCGTTACATACATACATACATACAGGTCAAGTTAATAAAAGCGTGTTAAAAATTAATTAATAATTATCCTGCTTTACAAGTGTGGTGAAACCTTTTAAAGGTACTTATGAATTTTGGATTCTCTGCATAGTGTTCAAGACCCTTTTTAGGGTATCGTACCCGAAGGGTGCCAATGGGACCCTATTACTAAGCCTCCGCTGTGTGTCCGTCTGTCTGTCATAAGTCAAAAGACTGTATCTAAATACCCGTGATTGCTAGACATTAGAAATTTTCACAGATGATGTATTTCTGTTGCCGCTATGACAACAAATACTAAAAAGTAGAATAAAATAAATATTTAAGGGGGCTCCCATACAATAAACGTGTTTTTATACAATGGTACGGAACTCTAAGTGCTCGCGTCTGACTTGGCCGGTTTTGTTGATTTATATTATATCTCTGATTCTGCCAATCTCCGTTTAAGTTAAATTTCACATTACGTTGGTACTACAATCAAGGGTCATTGAGAAATCATTAAACTTATCGCATGTTCTTGGCACTATTTACTACAATTTAATTTTCTTTATGTTTGTCTCTGGATGTATTTATAGAGCCATTATATTAATTACTTGCTTATATTAACGTTTCAACCGCATGTCGTGTTCGTCGTAACAAACCACAAGTTAGCGATTCAGAGCAGAAGGCGGCCAAGGAGAACACATCTTTCACTTCCTATTTTAACCCAAAATAACTGGTTAAGTGCCACAATTTATTTTACTTTCGAAGACCCTGTGTTAAAAATATATATCTAATGTAAACAAGTCCGATATTTCAAAGATAGACTTCCATGGATTCCATGAGGCCAATCCGTCAATTTGAACCACCTAATTAAATTTGTGTGAAATTCGCGCATCGCATAAGATAAATGCGGCGCGAAGTGTTACCAATTTAAAAACTTGAAGAGTAATTAACTTTTATTGAAAAAGTTGCCTCAAGTGATCCATCGCTGTATATAATTTCGCTAATGATTTATTTTCAGCCGGAATGCGGACGCTAGTGACTGACTGAAGTCTTGTGATGGATGTGTGAGGTTTGCGTACTACCGATTCTGTATCGCATTCTGTATTAGCGAGCCGGCTACCGTGTGAGAGAGACCGCTATTGTTTCCGCAGTTACTGCTGCGCTAGCGCAGTATTCTAATCAGCCTTGACCTTGTAGTGGTGAGCTATCACGCTAGTGTGCTCAGTAATTTGCAATGTTGATCTTGATATCCATTAGAACTTGAATAGCCATACAACAGTTGCTGTATGGCTGCCCACATTCTGTTGAGTCATAGATTCGCCGTAGTGATGTGATGACTTGTCGAGTTTCCCTAATCATTAAAGTTATTGAATGCTAATGTTTTCATCTTAATTTACGCACATAAGATAATTATTAACATTTTGATCGCGCAAGATGTTCATAAGTTACGTGTCATATTAGGTAATTGAAGTAAGTCCCTGTAGCTTCGGGATTAAGAATAGAACTGCGGTATCCTCTGCCTGATCGTAAGAGGCGACTAAAAGGGGGCTTCCGGGGTTGTGGACGGTGTGAGTGGGGGCTCGATCCGGCCAACCAGCGGCCCCGGGAAGGGCGGCGATGTGTGCGTGGCCGCATGTCGCCGTAAGCATCGGAAGGTGCAGGAGCACATCTGCTCTCCCGAAGATGGGCCCGTTCTGGGGCGTCGCGCGTGGAGGACACCGGTGCGTTCCGCCGGAGATCCCGGAGTCCTCCCCAAGCACAGTGGCAGCCACCGAGGGGACTTTAGTGCGGTCAAATCCCACATATCCCGGTACCCTCTCCCAAGGTGCCGGGTACCTTTTGAAGGTGTCCCCCCGATAAAAAAAAAGGTAATTGAAGTAGGTATCATAGTGGAATTAGGTTGAAGGTTCACGATTTCTATCGCAAAACGATTAGCACAGTCCTCTGGTATGGTAGCACATAGGAACAATCGTGTGGAAACCACCCGTGTCCTTCACGCGCGGCGCCCTATAACGGACCCATTCTCGGAAGAGCGGATGTGCTCTTCTGCACCTTCCGATGTCCGCCGCACGCACCGCCGTCCTTCCCGTGGCTTCTGGCTGGGCGAATCGAGCTCCCACTCTCACCGCCCACAACCACGGAAGCCCCCTTTTAGTCGCCTCTTACGACCAGGCATATACCGTTGCTCTATTCTTAAACCCGAAACTACAGGGACTATGCTTGAATCTTGCTTGCTACTCCGAAAGCGACCATTGCTTCATATGACTGGCCGGCAAACGCACTGAAATGGGTGCAGAGGTGTTATTTCCTCAGTCGAACCATAAAAGATCCACCTTCTATGAAATATGTTCAATTGGACTTCTGCCGGCACTACCGGAATGCAACCCGTTGTTTTTTTTTTGCATCTCACACCCGACCGCTTGCGTTGTAGACTAGCCGCCGAGCCATGCGCGCTTCGAATATGGTCAATTAATACATAATAATTAGTACTTAGCCTGGTGTCCTGCCGCCCTACTCTAAGCGCGATCGTCCGAAGTATCGTGAACGATATTTTGAGAGAGATCATTTTGTAAAAGTTTGAAGAATTATGAAGGGTAACACTTTTAATAGCATCATATTCTCGATAACTTTACTATAGAGTTACTCGTATGTATCCACAAAACGAAAGGTCAAAATGTGCTGAATAATTCACGATATATCGATTTTAAGAGTAGACCTCCTGTCTAGTAATATCGTATCGCTAGCAATACTGTGATCAGTTTAATCGCACTTGCGCAAACATCATTAATTATTATTTAACATACCGCTTTGTTTTAAAACTACCGAAATCCGTCCGCTATCGAGCATTATAAATAGAATTATATACCTACGAACACAGACCAACTCGTCTGAGCCTACGAAATAGGTACTGCCTCTTTATCATTATGAAAGGCGCAATATTGTTTTTTATTTATATGTCCGAGTAGATTAAGTGTAAGTAATGTGTTCTTTGTTAAATGTTACAATAATTTTCATAGATTACATAATATTAATCAATCTTACGTTTAACATTATTATGTATTACCCGGAAGACCGAGCGTTACTCATTTTCTTCTGAGACTCATTGGCTTAGTGTTACTTAAAAACCCAAAGCTTCTGAAGTGGCTCCCACTTAAAAAAATCGTATTACATACTACTCGCCAATAGATGTCAGGCAGTCATATTTTCAGTTTATGTCTAAGGAGATAAAACGACGTTTTTAAACTGAAAACTGTTACCTAGCTTTATCGCATCCGATACCTCCTTTTCATATAAATTGTTGGAATTGTTCGAGATTCAAATTCTATACACCGCGTTCATGAAGATATATAATATATAGATATTTTACTCAAAGCTTTTATAGCAATGAAAACATAATCGTCAAAAAATATTTGGTTTAGTTAGGAGCTTAGCTTAAAAGTTATTTGCCATTTAAGTTTTATTAAATTAATTGGTTAGCGTAGCATAGCGTAGTGTGAATTAAGCGTGCGCATACGAGTTGTTGTTGTATGTAGACTGTTGAACTTAAGGTTACCGAAATTGGAAATGTCACATCATTGTTTAATTGACTTGTCAATTAAATTCCATAGAAATTTTGATCGAGATTTGGCGGGAAGTCGAAAAATATATTATTGTGCTCTTGTTTTATTTTTACTTTCTTTTTGTATTTTTGAGTTATATCGGATAAATTTGATGGCATTTTGTTCGATATAGGTTAATTAAAGTGCACGAGTATTGTGAATTAAAATAACAGTGCGAAAATATGTTTTTTCTGCTTGCCTCCAAAATTCCATTGGTCATGTTCTTGTAAAGAAGCCATCGCTTTACTTGAATGTCTGACTGACTGATTACTAACGACTTACTGACTTAACCTATTAGGTATTACTCGTCCAGTTTCACCGAAACTGCCAAAAACGTGATGCAAAATGTATACTTGTCTCTGGCAATATTGAAGATGCCATAATTGAAGAATACAATACAAATTTTGATCTATCGAACTATAATGCAACGTTGCCAGCTCAGATAAAGGCCAATACGTACGAGACTTAAATCTTAACTAGCATTTAGTATGTTTGAAAATAAAAGTAATAAAATGTAATTGATTATAGTGCCCATAGTGAAAATGTCGATTTTAATGGTCTTAATGACTTGCCGAAGTTAATATACGTATAGCCTCACGAACTGTATATATGTGTATACATATATTTTGTGACAATTATTAAAACTTGAAGAAGTTCCTATTGATTTTACACTGGAAATCAAGATATAGTATTATTATGGATGGCCAAATGATCATTAGCGTCAACATAATGTCGTTGACGCGTAAAGATTTTACTATCTGCAATAACAATAGCAGCATTACAGCGTGTAACGCATTCGTCACTTTTACGATCATTGCGTTTTATAGATCGTTAGAGTATTAATATCACAATGGACGATTATGCCTATAGTCAAATAAATGGTATGAAATGAAATGAAATATTATTTATTCACTGTACGGTTCGGTTCCTTTACAAACTCTTAGTGAACGTAAGTTTTTTTTTGTTCTGTCTGCTCTGGGTGCGCTTAGGCAATGCTGAGCTGAAGAAAAGAGCAGACGGAGATAAACTTCAGCCCTGTTTTAAAATATGGGGTATACAATAATTAGCTTTTTTATGTAACTGTATCATCGCTCGGTCTAAAGAATTTCTCGAATGTATTATCTGTAAGCTTAGCAACTAACTATATTTTCCTTTAATATTTTAATTGTGTTCTATAAGCGTGTGTGCTTATTAAACTGTATGCACAATGCACTGTTATTTAATGTTGTTGTTGACTTATCACAACGAGGCTTCAAAAACGTTATGTTTTATCGTGATAATAAATCTCGACTGTTTGGGAACCTGTTGCGGTGTATCTACAAACGGACGCGTTACCTTTATTATGTGATGTTTGTAGCTATTCCTATTGTTTCTTGGATATAAATAAGGAAGTACAATTAAGTACATACAATATTAAGTGGTAAGAAAAGATGGTTGAAAATAGGGGTTACCATATCAGACTATTTATTGTTTTAAAACTTTGTAATCATCAATTGAATGTTTATGTTGAGACAATTTAAGGTGTAATAACATTTTAAGTACTGTACAAAATGTACAATATTTGTCAGTAGTGCAATAATTAAATATAATAAGCACTAATGAAGACAGTTTCACCGAGTTTCATATTATGCGCAGTTAAAGTAATGCCTAATGTGATAAAAATAATCTTTTCAATATCATTTAATTCTCCATGTTTCATAAAAATGCCAGAGTTGGCTTGCTGTAAAGACAACTAAGTAACGGCGCTAATAATTAAAACAGTTTTGCCTGCGTGTCAAGTACCTAGTGTAATCTCTCATTACGACGAGGTTCTTTTGGATGCCGTCTCGCGTAGTGATAAAGATTATCTTGAAATAGTTTCGCAAGAAGACAGATTAATGTTAGCCAATTTTAGATAATTCCAAGTACCTACCTAATTGCGTTCAAGGATTTCTTTGTTCTTCTGTTTGATATTGTTGTCTTTGCGCTTTCTATCTTACCCATCAAATCTAGCATATGTATGTTACTTTCGTAAAATTTTATCACTTTTTTTTGCGACAAAATTAACTTCAAAAGCTAATTAGCTATCATAGTTATACTCATCATATTTTTTTATTTTATTTGCATTTTAAATAAATATGGCGTCAAAGTAATTCATAGCATACATACACTGATAGTAAAAATTTAAATTAAACCTTTGTTTATTTAGTCTTATTTACCTAACTTTCTCAAATTTACATATTTAAACACTGTAGACTGAAGTTAATACTTCTAAGTTTATTACATTTTGTATACTCCGTATTCAACAAAGCCTTGAAAGTGAAATAATTAAATTGATGATTTGGTCAGATGGGTTAGTGTGTTAAACCAAGGGTCACTGCGACTAGTAAATGATCTATCGTAACCAGACCCCTTATTTCAATTTCAACTTCAGTATTTGTCTCGTTGCCATTAAGAATAATTATATTTTGAATATAAATTTTATGTAATTAGTTACAAAATTAAGATTTATTTGCAGAAACTCTGGTCTAGACATTTAGACAGGATACTTGTATTTCACCTTTATTCTTTGTAGTAGTAATAATAATATTATGGCAAGACTTATAAACCTTTGTCATAAAGAAAAAAATTGCGAATACAATAATTTATTGCACACATAATACTGCTTTGCCTATTTGCTAATTAAAATCGTTGATTGAAATGTGAAAATATTTACGATAGCTGTGAAAGACGCAATAAGGGTATCAAAGTCTGTTATCTTTGTCATCACTTGATATTTCTCTTTGCCTATTCAAATAACAAAGTAATGTTACGTGACACACCTCCACAAGATGCTGAAAATGATAAAATAACATTTCTGACAGTAGTTTTACAAATATCTTTAAAACTTGAAACTTCAAGGCAAAAATTATTTAAACTAGGCCAGACTTCATATAAGCTTGCAGTATAGGTTCCTCCCCATAACTGCTTACCTTTACATCTCGGATTCTATATGTTAAAGCTCTTTAGACGTCTGCGTGTTTTTAAGAAGTGTGAGTAAATCCTACAAGTAAACTATCCTGGGGGGGGTTTAAAAGTATATTAAGTTCTAAGGATAATATCAAAAAGCAGCATCTTGTAGATGTAGAGACTGAGGCGTCAATTTATGTTACATGCAGTTCTCTGTACGATTTGGAATTTCAGATTTATTTGTTTTAGCCTGTTATCACCGTGCTATTTTATAAGAATTTGTCAATATTACATCATCATAATTATCGTTACAACTACAGGCAAATTCATTAAGTCAAATTCAACACTGACATTTATATTGTTTTTATGGTTTTTAATGTGATAAATGATAATGTATAATCATTGTATAATACATATAATACAAATGAAGAAAACTCTAAGCATTATAAACAAGTCGGGCGCTCAATATTAATATTAAAACATATTATTAAGTAACATAAGAGTATTAATAGTAAAAATATACATTAATTCATTCGTTAACATCAATGACATTTTTTTAGCCATTAATGATTTCCTTTAGTATAAAAGTAAAATATTCACGAGATACGAGATAAATAAAATTTCAATGGCTAATACGTGTTAATAAGATGATAATCATAAATTAAATAATCCACAGTTGTATGTTTTATTTCAATTCATGGTTCTAGTTGGAGCAGGCCCAAAGTTCGAGAATGCGGTTAACGGTAGAATTTTGTAATGCATATGCAAATTGAAGGGAAAAGCTATATAAATAGATACGGTGAAAGCAGGTTCGTTACCTTTCGCTGGACACTTAAACTGGTGTTTATAGAATATAAAAATAATGGATTCCATTAAAATGATCAATTACTGTTGTACAATTAATAAACTTTTAGAATGAATAGAGAATTTTTCAAATTAGTATGACGAGTGGAAGAGTTTTTGCAGATTTTAAAATAAAGCAACTAGCTGTAAGCGGGTCCACAGATACCTTGTGAGATGCCGCCGAGACACTTTAAACCATTGACAATATGTATGGCAATCAGTATTGTTTAAGAGATAAAGTGGCATTTGCGGTTTTAGAGAAAAGGTGCGACATTTCGAAGAAACCATTATGTGGGTCGGTGACTAATACAAGGGCACGTGCGTTATGTTATTAGTGATGGTGGCGTCGCCGCTATTTACAATTTACGATACGATAAATTCTCGTGCTATAAAAACGTAAACAAAACTTCGCGCAATTCTTCTCTAAATTTGGTAAGTTCGTAATAAAATTGTCAGATACCTTAGCTAAAAAGACAGTCATTCATAACGGTATTAAAACGTATTTAGAAAAGGAGATACGTTGTAGATATGTACTTCTGTTCGACATTGTTCCGTCGTTTGTTATAAGGCAACTACAAACACTTCGTCATTTCTGTAATTTATAACATTAAAAACATTAGCATATGCTGCACTAATTTTGTCTTCAATTTTCCTAGAATTCGATGTGTTCCCATCTTTTGCATTTGATGAATGAACTTACGTGTCACCTAAAACGACATAAAATTCGTATATCCATCATGTCTGTTTACCCGTGATGAGAGGTGAAAGGAAGTGTTTATGAAAGACGAACCGGTGAATGTGCTGTTTTGACCACTCTTTCGTCTGCTACTGCTGTTATATTCATAAATAATTTACATGCCCAATTGAAATTCATGAGATACGTTTCGTGACTAAAGTGATTTGCAAATCTATTTACTTTTACTTCTTGCATATCGTGTCATATTTAATTTAAATTGTGTGTAATTGATATTATAGAATACAAACTTAATCAATATAAATCTTACCTACGTAGTCTTTTTATTTAATCAATATCGGTGATTAGGAAATTGAGAATCGCTTAATGTCACTTTGTCACATCCTTTATTTACATCGTTAACTTTGTGTCTTGTTTGTTTGTGGATTCGTGTCTCACGTCGAAAGCGATGATTAACGACATAATAATTATTAATTACCTATCGCTAATAATTTAGCGACTATATATCAGTGGCCCTGTGTTTGGTTCGCTGCTATTATCTAATCGAGCGTTATCAAAGACCTTGGGAGCTCGTCTCGCCTTTGCACATAGATATTCACACTACTACAAATTACGTATAGTTTTGTAGCTATCATTACATTATTTAACGAAAGTTTTCGGGATAAAACGAAATTGTTTTGTTCAAGTAATATATATTTTTATATGTACGTTGTTGGTTATGGTTAAATATAACTTTAACCATTTTCAAAGAGGGATTTTTTGAGTATTTTTATTTGTGTCAATCTATATTCTATCATATAATTTCAACTTACTCATTCCATTTAATTAATAGGTTGCAACTAGTGATATTGGCTTAACGAAAACGTGTCTAGAATGAACAAAACAGATTTCTATGATTGCTGTTTTTGTAAAGATTCAAAAGCATTTTAATTTGATCCTATAACATTATTAAATGAACAAATAAGTGTTCTTTTTTAAACTTATTGGTTTTGGCTACTTTAGTAAAATTGAAACAAATAATAATATAACTCTATTAATAACAAAATTAAGAATAATATTTACTAAAAGCTTTTTTGTTTGTTTAAAATAACCTTGTCGACCCTTACCTCGTATGACACAATGACCTACAATAGCTCAACTATTTGTAGAGTTCTGCAAATACATATCACGTCGTTTGTTGATATAAAATTAAAAAGATATGATATACCTGTTGAACAAATTTGCCAACTTGGATACTGATGTAATTGATATACCATAGGTATTCCATATTTAGCGTTTCGTTATGCAAGGTTTTCTCGTAAAAAGAACGGATTAAAAGTTGTGTTCCTGTTTATTGTGTAAGGGTATTAATAATTTAATCAAAAATAAAAATCGGTGTATAAAAAACATATTATTAAAGATTATTCAATACTAGCTGTGCCCGCGACGTCGCCGCGTCATCCGCTTGGATAGAGACTTGTAGAAAAGAGATGAATTATTATTGGCTGCAACCCTTTTGCGTCCCACTGCTGGGCACGGGTCTCTCCTCCTTATTGGGGAGGCCTGGAGCTTACTCCACCACGCTGCTCCAATGCGGGTTGGTGGAGATGCGGGTTAGTGGCCAACCCGCTGTCGGATGTTTTCAAACCGCCCATAAGGCCTCCAACAAGGTTTAACGACTGTTATCTATCGACAACAACCGGGACCGACGGCTTAACGTGCCCTCCGAAGCACGGAAACGCGCATGAAATTTTTTGCCACTAGCGTAACCCATCTCACAACCGAACAGAATTATTATTACCTATTGTGAAACACCAAGGTTCAGTACACAATGATATCCATGTGTAGACACCCAATTTATTCTTCCTAAGTCCTTACTGTCCTATTTATCTAATTGTTCTCCACTCTTACTATCCCATTTTCTCTCACTATCATCAGTTTCTTATACAAATTAAACCTATTTAATAGCCTGCTTCCATGTTTCTTATAGTGTTAAGATACGAGTAGTATTGCTGAGTCCGCGGAAAAAATCATTATAATCGATTTATGCATAGGTTCTTATATAAAGGTTGAATCTATTGCAGATAGGAGGTGAACTATACAACTACACTACGTCAGGCGTGGTAGTAGTTGGAAGCTTGGTTGGTTGCGATTATTGTTAACGTACTGCTGTTCATATTCAATGGAGGTCTTATGAGCAATTTAAAACTTGCGACAGCATTTAGGCCATTAACTCATATCTTCATCAACCCGTTCATTCAGCATTAAAGCAGCGTGAGTGAATCAGCCCATACGCGATAAGAGGCGCAAAAATCGTCGTTATCATTGTTGTTATTATTTCGTCCTATAACAACCCTACCTACAGCATCAGGAAACTAAGTCCTCGATAATATTCTGGACTATTACTTATAATATTCTGGACGTGACCAACGTGCCGAGATGCTTTACCATAACAATACCAAAATACCAATGCCAGTTCCGCATTTTTAATAGCTCTCATTTAATAACAATTTCTATTTGACCCTAGGCAACTTGTTATTTTAAATAAAATTATCTCAACGGATCCGCATTGGAATAGTATTATTGGGCAATAACGCCATCTACCGCATCGCGTGTGAAGTAAGTCCTCGATGGTTAACCATAGATTTTTTATATTATATAGTACGTGCGAAGACCTAATAAATCTATGGGATTACCGATAATATTCTGGACGTCGCGACGTGACAGTGCTGCGCCACCGCTTTTTTTATTAGATGAGAATTCACTTTGTTAGTAAGTAGAAATATTTGGCAACAACTCCATCTAACGCATCGTGTGTTAACTATGTCGTCCAACTATCGAAATGTAAAACAGATTACCAAATATTTCTGAATGCAATCACCAGTCAGGACACTGCTAAGCGCCTTATTACATACAGTAGCTCACATGTAGCTCAACACCAAGTCGGTTTCAATCTTCTTAGGTACACATTACACGCACACACTTACAACGATACTGCACCTAGATTTGCCATTCGGGGTATTTCGGCGCATCGAGCAATACGTAATCCAAGACGTATTGCTCGATGCGATTCATATTGACGTAAACCAAAATATTCATATTGTTGGGGATAAGCTTTCTATCAATAGGATTATATTTCTCTGCATGTCTTCATTGTCGGAGACTGACTTAGTTAGGTTTTGGATTAAATAAGTCTAGAACACAGATATTATAAGTCTGTGGTCTAGAATATAGGAATGTAGGATGTAAGTAATCAAAGTTATTATATAGAAACATAAATATGAGTAGTCTTGCGGTTAAACGAATTAAATTTATTAGATACTAGCTGTGCCCGCGACGTCGTCCGCGTGTATAAAGACTTTTATAAAATGGATTGATTAAAAATTAAAGATTATTTATTTGCATTGAATAAGTAGTAGGTAGATTATTCTTACATTATAGTGAAATCACTTATAATACAATGTTCATATGTTCAGAAGAAACCTAATGTATTTTTTCTAAATCCTTCAAACCTAAAACAGTAAGGAATGCTTACTGTACTGATCTTACTATCCACTTTTCTCACGTTTCGCTTTTCTCGCGCAATCAGATTCTCTTTGCAAATATGTACCTCGTTTATTAAAGTTAAGAGATACTGCTGTGCCCTTGGCTTCATCTATGTTAAAAATAGTATCTTTAGTAAATTGGGTGAATTTATACTGCAAAGAATGTATAGACTCATTCTATATACATAGCTTTAACCTACTGCAGAAAAGAGGTGCACTATACAACTACTTGTAGTTGGGAGATAAAATTTCTAAACATACACGTGCTTAGGATTAAACAATCGGAAAAGGTTTAAAACTTGCGGACAGCAGTTTGGTCATAACTGTCATAAGTCATAACTCATATAACATTGTGAAAACTAAAGCAGAAGGCAGGGTCTCTACACAGTGTGCTATCTGTATTTGGAAATAAAGAATATTTTTATAAAGAATCTTTAAAGAATCCTTAATATCTCCATCAATCAACGTGTGTGGATGAGCCCTCAGCCCGTACGCAATAAAGAGACGCAAAAAATGAGTTATCATTGGTCCAATTAACAATGTTCAGCATCATACGTATACCTACCCAACGATGGGACAACCCGCGTGGCGCAATGTTTACCATGCCGGACTGCTAATCGAACTGTCCCGGGTTAGAATCCGGGCGAAGCAGAAATTTCAATGATGAGTTTAAACTGTTCTCGGTCTGGGTGGTTGTGTTTCTGTCTCTATGTGTGTTCATGGCACCCACGACACAGGGTATATCTACCCTAATGTGAGGCTATACTTGTGAAATGTTATTTTTTATTTTTTTACACTATGTACTTACTTTTATTAGACTTAAGGCTTTTATTTGAAATTATCTCCATCGAATCACTTTGGAGAAGAAACGAATATTGCTCAATAACGCCATCTACCGTACGACATGTAAACTTTGTGGTTGATAAATCGAATGTCAAATTACCAAATAGGTAGATATTGAGATTAACAGTTGGTTCACTAAAAGTTTAACTATTCGTCACCTAGATGTCTGCAGTAGTCTCGTTTGGTTAAGGCTTTGTACATTCTGTATGAAGGTTTAGATTCCGTATCTTACAACCTTAATGCTGGATGCATTGAGATTGTAAGATTTGGATTTCGGTTCATCGGAGCTAGAGGCCTCCTCAATATTGGGAGAGTTCCATGCTCAGCAGTGGAATGCTAAAAAGGTTGCAGCTTGATATAATTGATAATCAAACGAACTTGTGAAGTTCGATGACAATTATGTGAACAGCTTCATTCGAAGCGATTTATTGTTTACATGTTGTAGAAGTGCCCCCACGCACTAGCCTTGCACGGTATTTTAGAGGGTAATCCTCTTTTTTTTTTTTTTTTTTTGCGGGTATTTTTGATTAAAAAGATAACCGTCTACCCCCTCATTCATTTTCCTAAGCGGTTCGGTGTGCGATTTAGTCTCATTTTGTTAAGAGCTATTAATTTATTTCACATTTTGTTTTTAAAGGGTTGGGTTTCTAAAAAATTTAAAGTAAAATAATAAATATTGAGATGTCTGAGGAGGGTTTGCATAAATCGCTTCGAATGAAGCTGTTCACATAATTGTCATCGAACTTCACAAGTTCGTTTGATTATCAATTATGTTTCACAGCTTCATTCTTTGCGATTTATTGTTTACATGTTGTAGATGTTCAGAGATAAAATGTGAAATTAAACAAGGCGGAAATTAAACAAGTAAGTAATCAAAAAATATGTTTATATTTGTATTTGTAATACAATAAACTATGTATGTTTGTGATAATATGTCTTTATTTGTTACAGATTACAATCACCCGAGAGAATTGTTGTTGCAAATTGATTTGGATCAGTAATAACCTCTTTGTTATAAAATTTTGCGAAGACGGAAGAGGACTCTGTCCATCCTGCAGTCTTCCTTATGAGATCAATGTTGACTCCAAGTCTGTTGGCTGAAGATGTGGCTGCGTGACGAGTACTATGTGCGCTAAATATGGATATGTCAATACCGCTACTTAGAAGTGTATCTTTAATCCAACGGCTAAGAGTTTGTGAAGAAACTTTTGAGTGTGGTGTTCTATAACTAATAAATAAAAAATTGTTTTTTCGAAGTGTTTTCGTTTTATTTATATATGTCTGTAAACATGTAGCGGGACAAATTTGTGGCCGACTGTTGAAAAAAGGTAATCGTAATATTGGATTTACAGAATTAGGCTTTGACGTTTTTATCAAGTCTGGTATTGAAACAGTAATGTTAATTGGGTAGTTTTCTGTTATATTATTTAATTTAATTAATGCGAAAGTCTGCACACGATGCGCCGTAACTAAAGCCAACAGAGTTATAGTCTTTTTGGAAAGAGTTTCCAGATCGAGGTTATCATTAGGCCATTTTTGTGCTAAATAACTTAAAACGGTATTTGGATCCCACGAGAAGTTATACTTAGGAGTAACGGGCCTCAATCTGTATACTCCTTTCATAAAGCGTTTAATTCTCTCGTCATTAAGTAAATTTCCTAAAATAAGAGATAATGCTGATTTATACGAATTAATAGTACCATATTTGACACCTTTATCAAAAATTGTTGTAAGAAAATGAATAACTATAGGAATTGAAACTGAAAAATAATCGTAATTGTGTGTATTACAATAATCAATCCAAGATCTAATACAATTATCATATTGTTTATAAGTCGAATCAGATAGAGAAGATAACATGATGTCGACAGATCTGGGAGATAAACATTTCTTTAGTAGCGTTTTCCTGAAAGCTTCGCGGCAACCAATCTGAGCGTCTTGTGCAGATTGTGGGCGGTTCTGAAAGGAGACGTTAGTAAATTTATATTTGGTTCGAAATAAATTGGATTACAACAAACTAACTTTTGAAAGACTGGAAACCAGGGCTGTGTAGGCCAATATGGTACTACTACAATACCTTCTGTTTTTTCACTTATTATTTTTTGCAAAACCTTTGTGATCATTGAAAATGGTGGAAACGCATAAAATAACAATTTTTTCCAAGATATAGTAAACGCATCAATGGCCCATGCGTCAGGATCATTTCTCCAAGAAACATATTTTGTACATTTGGTATTACACCTACTTGCAAACAGGTCTATATCTGGCTGGCCAAAGTTACCAGTTATCTTTGTGAAAGCATTATAATTCAATTCCCATTCAGTATCTTGAAATTTCTTACGCGATAAGCAGTCTGCTTCATAGTTGTCCTTGGTATTTATGTATGAAGCAAATATTGTTATTTTACGTTTTTCACACCATTTCCAAATATCCCTTGTAACATCGTTTAAATGATCGTATTGTACACTTCCCATTCTGTTGATACAGGATATTGCGGTTACATTATCAATTCTTAACAATATTTTTGAAGAATGTAAACTACTGGCAAAGCATTTCAATCCAAGAAAAGCTGCTTTCAATTCCAACTCGTTTATATGTAATAATTTTTCACTGTCTTTCCAGTAACCGAAAGAATCACCTTCGACACAATAAGCTCCCCAACCTGAGGCTGATGCGTCAGAAAAGATTTCTAAATCATATTGTTTGTAACTCAAGGGAGAAAATCCGTGATCAATATGATCTAACCACCAAAGCATATCACTCTTTAAGTCGCTTGGGAGTTGTACGACTTGTTCGTAGCTAGGATTTTTAAGTAAACACAAATATTTAAAACGTTCAAATAGTTTAGTATATACCCAGGCGTACTGGATTGCAGGGCAAGCAGAAACTAACAAACCAATGAAACGAGCAAATTCGCGAAGTTTGCATTGATTTATATTTAGAAATTTATTAATATGTTCTTTTATTTTCTCTTTCTTGCCATCAGGTAATTTTAACAGCATATTATGAGAATCGAATTCAAAGCCTAAAAATTTGCAACGAGACTGGGGTTGTAAGCAGCTTTTTTCGGTATTTATAACAAATCCTAAGCTCTTGAGAGTATTTACAGTCAGTTCAACATTATTTTTACATTCCGAAATGGTTCTACCCACGCAAAATATATCGTCCAAATAAATGACCGATATCAAACCACCTGTTCTAAGGAATTGAATTACAGGTTTTAGTAATTTCGTGAAAACGTATGGGGCTGTGCATAAACCAAACGGTAGGCAGTTAAATTCGTAAAGAACGTTACTGTATTTGAATCTGAGAAATTTTCTGTGGTCTTTATATACCGGAATTAAGAAATAGGCATCTTTTAAATCAATTGATGCCATATAGCAATTTTTTGTTATAAGTTTTGATGCTGTGCGATAATCTTCCATCTTAAAATGTTTTGTTTCAATAAATTTGTTTAGACATTTAAGATTTAGTATGAATCTTTGACCACCGTTTGGTTTTGGCACTAAAAACACAGTCGACAAAAATTCGCCGACTTCATGATTACAACGAGATATAGCATTAATATGTAATAATTTTTTAATACAAGTCTCAAAATCTTTTGCCTCTTGGCAAGTTTTAGGATGAACACTAGGGCTATCAGTACGATATGGCGTACATTTAAAGGGTATTTGATAACCTTTCACCCAAGAAAGAACAGAAATGTCATCAGTTATTTTTGACCATTCATCATAAAATAACTGAAATCTTCCAGCATATCGTACCTGATCTATCTCCGCACTGTCGACCTCGGTGGAGGGGACGTCCGGCGTGAGCCGACACCGGCATGCTGTGCTCGAGGTGCTGGTCGAGCTGCTCGCCTCGGGTCCCTCGTGTCGCTCAGCTTGTTGTCCGTCTTGCGGTGCTGAGGAATGAAGTTTAAACGGCCCCTGTTTGGTTTTGAGACAATATTAGTTCTATTGACCTTCGGTCTTGGAGTGTTTTTTAAGGCATCGCCAGACTGTTGAATATTTTTTGCAGCTTTAAGCTTATCTGCAACGTTTTCACCAAACAAAAACTTGTCCCTTTGGTTTTCCAATAAGGCATCTTTGAGTTTATTATTAATTGAAGAGATAACAAAATTTCTTCTAGTTTTGGTTTCTAAAAAATGGCTGTCACACAGGATACGACAGGCGTCACTGATAGGTTTTAAAAGTTTTGTTTGGGAAGTTTCATTAGAAAGTATGAGCTTGATGGCTGTCGCCAAAGCTGATAAAGCAATACCTAATTGCTTTTGCTTGTACATAAGAGATGAATCTCTTTTCACCATGGTATCCTGCAGTGCTGCTTTTACCTCCGGGTTGAGAGCTGGTGTTAGCAATAGGTCGCAATTACCGGGTACTAGGTAACTTTTCAAAAGATTTTCTTTTGAGTCTTTTGAGACCTTTTGAGAGTATATCTTGCCACCTATTAGCAATATCCTTATGGATAGGCGGACCCAATGGGGTGTCCGTCGTAGGGGCATCGCCAAGCAGTTCTAAGATTTCCTCATTCAGATCTTTCTCTTCAGGGGTATCCGGTTGTACTTCTACCGATGTACCAGGTATCGGCGACTGTGGTCTTTCTGATGTAGACCGCTGTGGTTGCAAAGGTGACTCGGGGCGTAAAGAACAATGTGTTGAAATATCACATGGCGAGGGTAATTCTCGCTGATCCCCATCAATGTCAACCAAAATGGCGGATTCCGCATACGGTGACTCGGCACGCGGTGAACCTGTGTTTTCACACGGTGATTCGGCATGCGGTGAACCTGCAATAAATGGTTCATTTTAGAACACATTTTAAGCTGACACTAAGTCCAGGTCTAGCAATATTATAGTAACATGACAGAGGTAACCCAAAAAACAGTACCCTCGCATCATTTTTTTTTTTGACAGTATCTGCCCAGGTATAGCAGTACGCATCATAATTTACGTGACAGAGGTAACCCAGGTATGGTATCTCGCATCACTAATTAAATGCACTAATGCACATAACTAGATCAGTACGTGACAGTAACAGCCCAAATTTAGCAGTACGCATCACTTCGATCTAAAACACGTAGATACGTGTTGTATGAATAAAGTACTTACTGGATACCGATCTGTTTAAAATCAGACTTGTCCGTTTCTGCAGCTTTTCCTCCAATTTCTTTATTTTTCGCCGTATTTCCTCTTCACTTTGTTCGTGCTTCCTTTTCTTTCCCATACTTGCGTCGAGAACAAAATTAAATATACGAGTATTCGCGGAACAGTTTAGAAGGCGTGCGAAGGCTTGAGCACGGAAACACAGAATGAGACTAAATCGCACACCGAACCGCTTAGGAAAATGAATGAGGGGGTAGACGGTTATCTTTTTAATCAAAAATACCCGCAAAAAAAAAAAAAAAAGAGGATTACCCTCTAAAATACCGTGCAAGGCTAGTGCGTGGGGGCACTTCTACAACATGTAAACAATAAATCGCAAAGAATGAAGCTGTGAAACATAATGTAGCTGTGAAACATAATGTAGCGATAATAATCGTTTCAGCTGCAGCCTGTTCATAATCTTCCACCCCAAAAGAAGACTAATAAGCTGAGCAACTAACTCAATGGAGCCTGAAGGTTCGGCGGCGGTAAGGCTCGCGATGCGCTTATTAGGTACCTATAGTCTAGCCATTCTCGGCCAACGAAAGAAAATACAGTAAGCTGATCTAAGTATATTTAATATAGTGGACAATATTAGTGACAGTTCAAAATAATTTTACTTAAATTTAAACTTTTATTTATGGTTTTGAATGGGCTGTTACCGAAACTTTCATACAAATTCCCCAAAGTGCCTTTTAAGTTTATGTCGCGTATTGTGTAAATGAACATAACTTTTTTGTTTATCACCCGATTGATATGAAATACACACTAATGTTACGGAAATTCATTCAACAATATATCAGTAAACACATCATTCAAAGAAGGGAAAAGAATTTGAGAATGAAATATTAAGTTAAGGTTAATTATTGTACGCTTGAGATACCAACTTTCGAATCCATTTTATTTGCTATTGAGGGGTAGTTTTGAAAAAAGCTTAAATAGAATTCTTACTATGTTAGTAAAGATTACAAAAACAAAATTATAAGTATATTACTCTGCACAAAAATATTCTGTACATCAAGTTTCGACACTCAATTTTCAAAGAGTTTCAAAGAAAATTGACATTTAAAGGGTGAATTTCGGGAAATGCTGAAACACGTATTCTTTTATTTTGCTTAGAAAATATTTATACCAAATTTCAAGAAAATCTATTGAAAAAATCCAAGTTTTCCATACAAATTTTCATCGCTCATTTCACACCCTTAAAGGGTGATTTTTAAAATTATCTATAGCCTAAATGTTAGCGAGGACCAATATATATAAAACAAAAAAAGTTTCATCAAAATCCGTCCAGTAGTTTTTGCGTGAAAAGCTAACAACAGACAGACAGACAGACAGACAGACAGACAATAATTTCAAAACTTATATTTTTAGCTTCTGTTACTTATAAAAAGTCCCCTAGAAGTATTTTTTTAAATTTATATGCAATGTACAGAATTGACCCTGCTTACAGTTTTATTATATGTATAGATTTAACGCCGTTTTTGCGATAAAAGGTAGTCTGTCTGTTTTGTAGGTTAACCATAGCTAAGTCTAGGTTTAGGCACTTAGTCCCTGTAGCTTCGGGATTAAGAATAGAGCTACGGTATCCCCTGCCTGATCGTAAGAGGCGACTAAAAGGGGGCTTCCGGGGATGCGGACGGTGAGAGTGGGAGCTTGACCCGTCCAGCCAGCAGCCCCGGGAGGGACGGCGGTGTATGCGTGGCCGCATGCCGCCGTGAACACCTGAAGGTGCAGGAGAGCACATCTGCTCTCCCGAAGATGGGCCCGTTATGGGGCGCCGCGCGTGGAGGACACCGGTGCGTTCCTATGGAGATCCCGGAGTCCTCACAAACGCAGAGGCAGGCCACCGAGGGGGTTTTAGTGCGGTCAAATCCCACATAACCCGGTATCCTCTCCCAAGGTGTCGGGTACCTTTTGAAGGTTTCCCCCCCCGATACCAAAAAAAAAGGTTTAGGCACTTATATTATTAGTGGGGACTACAGTTTTTGCCCAACGATGAGGCGCGTGGTGCGCGAAGCCCGCGTTGATATCTTCCCGATTTCTTAACCAACGAAAAAAACGTATCCACGCATAACTGTTTAGACGAATTTAGAGCGTGTAGTCCGTTTTAAATAATTATTTTTTATTGGAAAAGGTAAACTTTGAAGTTGGTCCCATATAAATTTGAAAAAAAAAACTAACTAAGGGTAGGAAAACAGGGGATGATTGATTGCCCTCACCGATTGTAATGTATGAACACGCATAACTTTGTATAGGGTATACCAATTATGATAATTATTTTTTATTGGAAAGGGTGTATATCTCAAAGCAGGTCCCACAATTTTTTTAATAACAGATTCTTACCCAAAGCGTGGGGAAAATAGGGGTGAATTATTATTACTCAGAGATTTTAATGAGTTGTGATTGTGTGTGTGCTCGGTTGTTGTATGGTAAGTGATAAGCCATAAAACATAAAATAAAAACTTTTTAACAAAAAATTAAACCGCTGAAAAAACTGAAAAACAAAAAATAATAAACTTATGTAATACTTGGCATATGATACTTTTATGACTAAATATAGTTAGTAAAATGGCGTATTTTTCGTTCTGAATCCGTGGACACCTTAACAATAATAATAATATACATAATAGGTAAGTACAGTATATTCAGTAAGTAATATATAAAAAGATAATAATATACATCCGAACAACTTTCTTTATAAGGCAAAGTTTATCTTCGTACAATGGTCTTACTCTTAATGATATAGTTACTATATTTCGTGAGGGTTGATATGTATAATGTTTCAAAATAACTATTGATCTCTTTAATTATTTTTACGTAAAATGCCTTATTTTGGCTTACCTACCACAAAGAGATATATGGCGTCGCTGACCTTTTTTAGATCTACTAAAGAAAAAAATTTTTTTTGAACATTGTACGTATCAACCTACTATGACGCCAGCGCACCCGAAGAAAGCGGCGCAGCGATGCTTTTCTTCCGATTTACTTTGTTTCCCGTGGGTATGAGATATTTTTCGCCAGTAAAAAGTAGCATATTTCCTTTCTTAACGTTTTATCTATGTTTATACCAAATTTCATCAAAATCGGTGCAGTGGTTTAAGCGAGAAAGCGTAACCGACAGACAAACAGAGTTACTTTCGAATGGAAGTACGGATGTAATAATAAATAATTTATTCTCTGGAACCGCTGCCGAAAACTGGTTTAAAAGGTGTTTTAAAACGAAAACAAAATTAATCACTTTATCTCTACCATGAACTTCTTCCATGAATTCTCTACTTTGAACGCAAATCTTGACAATTTAGCGTTAATACTCGTAGCAATATGTATTTTTTGGAGCACTTCTAGTTGGATTTACCATTAAGTTTTACCATTACTCATTTCTTGTGCAATCCCTACTTCCCTACTAATATTATAAATTCGAAATTTCTCGAAGCTTTCCCGCTTAAACTACTGAACCAATTTGAATGAAATTTGGAACACAGATAGATTGTACCTTAGGAAAGGACATAGGATGGTTTTTATCCTACGGGAACTTATGAAACCAGTCCACGCGGGCGAAGCCGCTGGCGGTATTTCATTAAATTTTAGTATTAAATTCATTTTGATGTCATTATTGCACTCATAACTGAAGTTGTCGCTCAATTAAGGCTCCTGTGCACTCTAATTTTATGTGTCATTATGAAATCGTCGATGCCATTTGAAACGATAATAAAGTGAATTTGCCTTTTTTAAGCATGAATATTTATACGATTACGTGAAGCAATGCGGCCGCTACACTATTTTGTAGCGAACGGTAGATTAGATTGCGAAACTGAAAGATTAGCATTTTATATTCTCTGATGACGTCTGAATTGATTTCTCTGGATAAAGAAGATTTTTATAAAGGGCTTTGACAGTTTTATGACGTGCAAGTACATAGTTACAAGTATGGTTATATGAAAACATACCTAGTTTAACTCTGTGTAGCGACCTTCCGCTACTCATCAAGAGATGGCCCCACAGGTATTCCTGAATCACGCTATCGAAGTTTTCGGAATATCCTACCATATATACAAGCTCCGAATTGAGTCTGTTGGAGCGCGGCCGCTCCCCGGGCATGACCACCTCGCCCGGCGGGAGATCTACCTTTGCCAAACTGGTGACCCCGGACAAGAATACGTCCCTTCTGACCTTCATCAGTCGCACCTTCACTCCCTGGATGGACTGCAGCATCACTTCACCAGCTCGTCAGGGTCATCGCAGCGCATCGCGATAACGCTTCCTGATCCTGATCCAGCTACCTCCTGCGACGTCGTGGACGGCTCGAGTACCCACTGTACTCGCCTCCACATTCCAACCTACCCTCACATCTCGTCTCACCGAAGATAGAGGGCATCTCCACACTTCGCTACACCCTCACATCCCGACTCACCGTGGACAGAGGGCGACACAAGGTCTGCAGCACCCTCACATCTCGACTCACCGCAGATAGAGGGCATTCAAGGCGCTTGTAAGCGAAGATTACTCAAGCGTGGATTGAAGACATCGACCTCCGGTCTGAGCAGGGGGTGATGTAGCGACCTTCCGCTACTCATCAAGAGATGGCCCCACGGGTATTCCTGAATCACGCTATCGAAGTTTTCGGAATATCCTACCATATATACAAGCTCCGAATTGAGTCAGTTGGAGCGCGGCCGCTCTCCGGGCATGACCACCTCGCCCGGCGGGAGATCTCCCTTTGCCAAATCTGGAAATGTTTTTTATTTATTTGCAATTGTTCTTTTATCAAAAAAAATTGAAGTAAGTAATTTTTTTGTTGCAAATAATATTAAAATTTTTTCGCCATCGTTACTATTGACTTTTAATTTTATGTACATGTCCTATTTTATAATTTTTGTCTCCCTCTTTTATAATTTCCCTTTTGTCTGAATTGATCTTCAGATCACCTCTTAAAGCAAAAGGAAAATAATCAGTAATGCTAATATTCCCGGTAAATACATCGTTATTGTATGGACCATTATAATTTAGTGGAACAAGTTGCTAATTTTATTCAACAATCCATCTCCAAGAACAATTCACGGGCGTGACGTACATAGATAAATACTTTGTATGCAATACAACTCATATTCTACGTACCCGATACTCACTTAATCAGCCTCTTGTATGCCGATGTGCTTGTGCTTTGCTTGCGGTTGGATTTAGTTTCTGAGTATTAATTTCATTAAATATGTACATCCCGGTCTGCTGAAAATCTTTCAATGTTAAAGCAGAGAACTTGTAAAAAAGTCCACTATCATCAACCGTTTCATTAGGATTGACGCGATTGGCTCTTAATTCGTGGTCTCTTTCTACTGTTTAAGTTAAACTTTACAGGACATCTTGTTATTAAGATTCTTGTTATTCTCTTTTAAAAGCGAAATTGAAGGAAAAAGACTGAAATACAAAATGTCCTAATACTCTATTATTCGTCTCTTTTAAAAACATTTAGTATATAATATAATGGAGAGCTGTTTATCATTCTAAATGTTTGCTCATACGCAAAAAAAAATGCGAAAGAAAATCATCAGCCTATGCCAGAGAAATGTGTCCTCAACTTACGCCTGCTCTGACCTTATTCAAATCAACATCAGACAAATTTTCAAACAAAAACAAAGTTATTTACGCTTTTTGTCACTATTCTCTTTATTTTGTGTCATAAAAGCAATTCGCAATATGAAACAAAAGATTATAATGTATATGTGTTTACGTGCAATGCCGGGGTCGTTCGCTAGTCCTCAATAAAGAGAGCATCGACCTCGCAGACGCCCGATAAAAAGGCTTCGTGTATTTGTTATTTGTCGTGTAAACTAGCGTATTTGCGCGGCTTCGCCCCGTAATCAAATTCATCAGTTATTTTTGCTTCAATGCATCAGCACTGCAATTTGATAGTGCTAAATAGATTGGCTATTTTTAACACTATTGGTATAAGCCTGGGGCCTGCAGGCAGGTGTTATGTTTCGGCAGAATAATAATATCACGTGAATATGTATAAACTTCCGGAGTTGCGTGTAGATTCTTAAGCTGTGCAGCATTGTTTTAACACCCACATGCTGGTTCTATAAAAATGTCGATCTCGCGTTAAATAATCTTGTAGCTTTAGAGTAGCTGCCGAAGAAGCTGATTAGAGCGAAATGTGGCAAAAAATTTTGCTAGTTGTTATTGATAACACACAATACAATTATTTTCTACATGAAATAACAAGAACTTTTCCAACAATCCCGTTTCTTACAGATAGCGACGTACTCGTACCTACTACATACATTCAAACTGATTATTATCTTGTGTAGCTGTAATCAAGCTCTATGTTACCGTAAACGAGTTTTACTGGTCACATTGGCATGCCCGCCATGCATTCAACTGAGGAATAACCGCCAGCAACTCTTGTTTATCGATAGAAAGGTGCTGTTGCAGGATGCTTACACTTAGATGAGGCGATCAAATGCTTCTGGATATCAAGACAACTGCTTACGTACACAGCCTGTAGCAAGACGCAGGCCATGCTTCAGCTGCTGTGACTTTAAGGAAAGCACGAAGTGTTCAGCACTAGAAAATGATAAGGGTAGTGAATTATGAGGTGTGGCCATAGTTTGGAATTAGTTGTTTTCTGCGTACAATGACCCAATTGTTCTGTTATTTATACAAACCTAGCCTTCCCCCAGCGGCTTTGTAAGTGTTGCCAGCAACAGAAATCGGAGAGACCAAGCAATGAGTGGAATAAGTCTGACCTACACCTCATAATACAGTGTCGCCGGATTTTCCCAGTGACCCCGTTAGCCATCTGTCTTTCATCTCTGGGCAGTTCGGCCCGCGGCTCTGGCGCACGTCATTGCATCTGCGATGCATTTAGCGTCAACCACGTGTGCCTTGTAACACAGTTTATGAGAGAAGTGATGGAAGAGTTGAAGGTTCTTCACATAAGCGTAGGGCTATAGACGTTTATTTGATTTATAAAATATCAAAAAATACACAGACTACTCAAAGATAGATCTGACAGGCTACGTCAAATGGAAACAATGAAATCCTATGTAAACGTTATAAATTCTCGGTAATAAACGGTAATTTTTGTCAACTACATTTAAGTTGCTGATCTTCTTCATTCAAAGTATATTTACACTTCACCTCGTTCGGTTTAAGATATTATCCACCCAATATTTAGTTTTATCTTCCTTTAACATAAAAATGCACTAAGAACCAATAAACTCAACTCTTGTGTAACCGGTAATTAAAGATAATTAAACAACTTCGTTGTCGCTTCATGCTAATAACCGATTAATCTCCTTGCAACTTGCAACAACTTACAAGTAACGTATAACTTAATAGGAAGCGCTAAGTTAGTACTTAGCTTGTACAGTATAATATTATTATATCAGGATATACCTATGGCTAGTCGTACATCCATCCATCAACCTAATATTCGCCAATCTATCCGGTCCTGCACCCTCTGCTGAATCCAGTGGCTTTTTACTGTTATATTCAAGTCGTCAGTCCACCTGCTTGGACTCTACGGAGTAGAGATTGTCAATTATTATTATCATTGCGAACATGTTATGTTCGCGAGTTTGATTTCAATACATTTTAATGTCTCACCGATCCACAGTTCTTTCCTTTGAAAGGGCTTTAGGTCCAAGTCTAATCATGCAGGCTGTACAAGGGCGCGTTAATGTAGCCATAACTTTGAGAAAATGTGTTACTTTGATATGTATGTAAGAAAATTCGTGTAGCAGTGATAAATGTAGGCATAAAAAAATCTTTGTCAGAGAAAATAGTAAGATTATTAGCAATAAAACATTGCAAGCAATGGGACTTTGAATGATTTTCGACTTTGCTCCAAGTTACAGACAGCTAAACACATATGTAATTTATCAATAGGTTTATAGAGCTCATGAAAGTCCTAATGCATAATGTTTAAAGTGATTCGGCCTATTGTTATATCCGATATGAATAAGATTATGTAAGAACCATGGAGTACGAATTCCATTGTTAAACCATTTCTTACAATAGTTATATTCTTGTTATGTGTGTTTCACTTGCTCTTCATGTTTTATTCCCCGTTAGCCGCAAATATTCACTTGCATACAAGACTTATGTCTTTGTATACTACTTCTTATATAGCCACGAACCAACGAAATTCTGTATGTACGATGTTTCTGTAATCTACCTCACTCCATCACGTGTTGACTATTTTTTGGCGTTTAGTTGCTTCAAACGGCGAACTGTATTGATTCTGTTATTTTTACCCGACTGCGCCAGAAAGAGGGTTATGTTTTTCGAGAGTACGATATGTACATACATATGTATTGTATTTGTAATTGTTTAACACGCTCTTCAGCCTGAACGGCTTGATGGAATTTAGCTTGACGACACCTCGTTAGATTCGTATTTACTGTGAGAGTGACACTGGGTATATCAAAGTAAAAAACAAGAACAACAAGAAAACAAGATGGCGGATTTTTGGCGCTAAATTCTATTGTTTGGCACGCTCTGCGGCCTGAACGGTTCGATGGATTTTAGCTTGAGAGGTATCGTTAGATTCGTATTTACTGTAAAAGTAATACTGGGTATATCAAAATGAAAATAAAAAACAGATACGGAATATATGTTGTAGACGAAGGAAAAAAGAAGAAAATGATAAAAAAACAATATAAGAAAAATTTTAGCAGTCGGGGTCTAGAAATAGAGGTTTAGTGTGTTCAGAGCGCATACCTATATTTCTAGACTTTTTAGAATGGGTACATCACCATTCCATGATTATACCACCAGACGAAGGTTAAAGTTCCACAGGCACCATCTGGACTCGTGGCGGTCCTCCACAGTCCGCTTTGCTCGCTCCTTTTTACCACGGACGTGTAGGATATGGGACAACCTTCCAGCTGAGGCATTCCCAGTGGACTATAACATGGGGTTCTTCAAGAAAGCTGTAAAAAAAAGCTCTCCTCCAAAGCCGGCAATGCTCAGGTGGCTCCCTTGGGGTTGCCCGTGTCCATAGGCGACGGTGATCGCTTAAACACCACGCGGCCCGTCTGCCTTTTTGTTCGGTTTACATATAAAAAAAAAATGTTTTTTTTAATCATTTTCTTCCTTCGTCTACAATAAAAACACATATTTCGTAACTGTTTTGTAAATCGCTAAATTAATCAAAATATATCAAGGATAAATCCTCATCAAACAAATGCAAACGACGACGTTCACGTGTTTATTATGTCACGAGTTCACCCAGTTTCTGTAGAAATTTCAGGATTAAATTGTTATCGAAACCTGCTCCTAAAGATTTAGGTCTTCAGTAGTTTATTAATTAAGTATCCTTTGGAAAACATTGGTTAATTAATTCTGCCTTATACTTAATTCCACAAAATAGTTACGTAAGATTTCCTCATAGAATGTAGGTAATGTTTTTGTAAAATAAAATTATTGTTATTGAGGTCAGTTCGACTGAGATTTTTTATGATCAATAATATGTTATAATAGTGTATTCTACTCCTTGCATCATCATTCCTAATGCTTCAATTACTACTACAGTACATCTGCTTGCAATGATAAAACCCGCGTGGTATCACAGTAGTCACGACCGGATCAATTACGCACTTTTCCACCATAATGTGATGATCACCACCATCGACGATCATCGATACATCTGCCACCGCAACATTGCTGGCCTTGAAAAAATATTATTACTCGGATCAACCACTTGATTGACTACCCTTTTTTTGTTTTCGCGGGGGAATCCTTCAAAAGGTACCCAGCACCTTGGGAGAGGATACCGGGTTATGTGGGATTTGTACCGCACCAAAAACCCCTTGGTGGCCTGCCTCTGCACTTGGGGATGAAGAAGAAAAAGAAAGAAAAAATGGATGATGCAGGATGCAGGGGATACTGTAGTTCTATTCTTAATCCCAATGCTACAGGGACTTTGATTAACTACCCTATAGTAACCCGTTAAAAATATCTTGAGAGACATTGCGTAAAGTTGGAGAAACTACGGAAATTTATTCATCACTGATTGGCTGATTACATATTAGATAAACACTAAACATTCTCTAAAAACATGGGTATAAAAATCAGGTCCTGTGCCTAGCAGATTGTTGTCGTAACGACGTCACAGTCACAGGTATTGTAAGCGACGAGTGCGGCTGACGGGCCTCGTGTCCCTGTCGCAGTCGGAATGTATATTCCGCCTAGCACATTACGGCTAGCCTTTTCCTATAACAAGAATTTCATGAGAAGGGTGGGTCAATAAAGCTAAGCAATGTCGAGTACGGTTAAAAGTAGGATGGGTGGACACTAAGCAACATCGAGTGCGGTCATAAGAAGGACGGGTGTCAATAAAGCTTAGCAATTTCGAGTGCGGTCGAAAGTAAGATGGGTGGCCATTACCTAATCAACAACTGGAGCGGTCATAAGAAGATGGATAGAATTAAAACTAAGTAATGTAGAGGGCGGTTAAAAGTAGAGATGGCTGGCTACGAGGCTTAACGTGAGCCCCCATATTGTAGAACGTATCGCAATGACAATCCGGCTAATCGTGGACTCGCCGCAATACAGCATGGCCCTGTTTTAGGAATAGCTTAGCCGTAATGTAATACGGCGGTTTATACGATCCGACTGCGACATCCCCATCACGTGCTAGTAATGTAACACGGGTAAAGGTTCGCTATTATCGCAAGTTGTCCTGGGTTACCTAATGGCCAACTGATTGAAGCTCGTGTCTTACATTGTCGCGTGACAGATGATTACGCTTCACTTAACAGGCCTTAACAACTTAGGACATTTCTTAGCTAAGATAACGTCACAGGTATTACGCGCCGAACGCGGCTGTCGAGCCTCGTGTCCCCATCACGTGCTTAGTTACGTTACGTGGGTGAAGGCCCGCTGTTATCGCAAGTTGTCCCGGATTACCTAATGCCTAATGGCCAACTGAAAGCTCGTGTCTTACGTTTTCGCGTGACAGATGATTACGTTTCACATAACCGGCCTTAGGTCCGGAGTGCATGGATCTTAGCCATTTCTCAGCTAGTCCTTCACAATGTCCGTAGCAGCCTGTGCTTTAGATAAAAGATCGGCTCTATTCGAGAACCTTTACGAACATGATTTAGAGACTTTATTACTTAACTCCTGAAACTAAAGGATTCTTAAATCCTTTGCGAGGGCAGTCTAAGAAATTTTAACTTTCACATATGTTATTATTTTTTTAACCTCGACCATATTACAAAATAGACGAAACATTGTAATTTAAGGGTTCAGATTCAGACCCTCTGCCCAACGTTGTGGTATCAACGTCACGCACGGGCAGTACGCGGTGAGTGCGGCTGACGAGCCACGTGTCCCCATCACGTGCTCGTTACGTAACGCGGGTGAAGGCCTGTTTTATCGTCAGTTGTCCCGGATTACCTAATGGCCAACTGATTGGAGTAAGTGTCTTACATTGTATAAGTATGACATAAATGATTATGATTCACTTTGACAGACATAAAAAGACTCCTGCTCGTGGGCGTGAGCCTTTGTGACGTTGTTATTAAGTATTTTTAAGTAAACAATCCAACTTCGGTAAGTGATCTGTGTTGTTTTTGCTAAATGGTTGGTTCGGTCTACCTTCTTGAATACAATTTGAGGCCTTAATAATACATTATCTTCTAAAAATAAGATTACAGGGAATTTCTAACCTCCTTTTGATAGTGATATTTAAACGAACACTAAAAGCCACTCAAGCAACAATTATCAAATCTGGATGAAAACTTCTCTTTCATCATCATCATAATTATTCCCCGACTCGATGTAAGCTCCATCAATGCTTATGGCAGGGAGAGACGGTTAAATTAAACCAGCACTGTATTCAGTAAAACATGTCGTACTACACTCTCCACTTGCTATAATCTTCTTTTGATGGTTAATAGGCATTACTATTCAAGCAATAATATCACTGTACCACTTAAGATTTAGTCCCTATAGTTATTGTCCATATTTGTCATTATATCGGAAACATTTTATTTAGCCTTACCTTATTAACCTTTGGATAATTGCGTGATAATAATCTAAGTGTATGTAGAAAAATACAGATAATTAGTTGGCTGGTGTCGGGTTGATCGGGACTTCGTTTCTGATTATTTTCCAGTCCGGTGCCAACTCTTAATTAGGAACCGGAGTTCCTGGATTATTCCCGTCTTTATTTACCTTTTTCGAGCTTTCCAGATTACTCTCCAATTATATAGATATATTTTTATTTCTTACGTAAATAGAATTACTCGTCCTTGTAATTCTTGTTAAAATAATAGGTATTCATTTCTATATTCAATTTCTTTTTTTTTCATTATTAAGGGACTGTTTTGTCCTCAAATACTTTTTATTTCGTTTCTTTTTATACCTACAAATTTCTACATATAATTTATCTGGTAATAAAAATCTAATTTCAGGTTAGTATTAGTATGTTAGTCTTAGTACTACTGAAAAAAAAAAACTGTAGAAGAACGTACGATATGTTGTCCACAATCGCCTACCTACTCTTAAAAGATTATATCCCAATGCACCAAAGAGATGTGTTCAAAAACGAATCTATTTTACAGACATTCGTTGTCTTCGGTTACAATAACTTTAAAACTATTTTATACGTTCTATTCCATTCCAGTAAACTTACGTAAATGTTTTACAAACTTTTTGTTTATTAACTTTTCTTAATAAACTTCCTAATTTGTTTTCAGGTAAATATAACTTCTCTTTGCCGGATTGTTCACGCAGTCGACACGTACTCGTAAGTAAATGAAACTAATACGCTACCGCGTACGAGTATTATCTGTTATTTATTTTATGTTCTGATATTTTTGATAACTGTATTTGTGACTTATATTGTTGCAGTATTTAATACCACGTTCGTTTTGGGTGGCATGATAATATTTAAATTATGTTATTTATAAACAGTACATTTTTGTCATACCTATTGTTCTCTGGAAACGTAAAATATTTTTTAACGAGCTCATATTATTTACTCGTATCATAAAACAAAGCACGTGTATTTTATAAACGAAATTTCATTTTTTTAAGATTTTCCAAATGTTATAATTTAAAAGTAAAAGTAAAAAAAACACATCCCAGCACACGCGGCAGTGTGATAAAATTATTATGTCATATCATCGTTAAGGATGTTACGATTTTTCGAATTACATTTGTTATCGAACTGTCTAATCAATAGGTACCTAAAGCAAGAGAATCTTATCTGAAAAGTAGGTAAATTCGCGACATATCTATATTTGCTAATCTAATTATACCGTAAGTATCTACTTCTGAATATGAACAAAAATAATTTTAGACTGTCTGTCGTGGTTTTATTTGAAAACAAGGCAGATGTTGCAAACCATTCTTCGCAATTTATTATTGAGCTTCCATTTAAGTTAATAAAATTAATATTTTCGTTTCTGATTGTAAATATTGTAATATATAAAAGTGCACTTACTCCACTTCGATCGATTATCGATTTGTCCGTGGAAAGGACACGCTAAATCTCTTTTAAGGTTGACTAGTAGAGAATGCTTTAAGCATAATCTGCCTTCTATGTGATGCTTTTGTACGGTAGAAAAGTTTCAATAAATAAATAAATCTCGAACAAGACTCAAGACATTTTTAAGGCTGTAATCAAATGCTTTGCTGCTACCCAGACTGATCATCGCCTCATATACATACAAGTAAGTTTGATCTGCAAAACGCAACATTTCCCCCAAACGCATTAGAATTGCAGTAGGTACGGCAGAAATTGTCACAAGGACTCTACGTTTACATCCCCGGATAAAACATCCAAGACCAATGAAGTATCTCTGTCTAGGTCGTCTCAAAGTGAAGCCGGTTCGTGTTGGAGCTGACTTTTTGGGGTGGGCATTCTGGGGTGAACACAGCCCACACCGGGTCCACTCTTTCTATGTCCATTAGTTCTTGCAATAAATGTATCCTTTATTATATGTACTACCACTGTACAAAATCTTAAGTTTTCCCGCATTTCTGTTACTGATGGCATCTCTCGCGCTACTCTAGAATAGCAAACAGGTAAACCGGCTTCACACTACACCCAAAATCCGCACCCGAACAGCGGCTTGATACAAACGAGGCGACCTTCAGTTGTTATTGCTTAATAAAACGGAGTCCCATCTGACCCTTATCTCATTTTTAGAGAATTACCTACTCTTAGTTCGCGGAGATAAAGATCTCAGGCACTGAAGTTGGCCTGTCAAGACGGCGCAGAAAGCAGTGGGGTGGGGCACTACACACTTTCTTTCGAATTCTTTGAATTTATTGGTTCTGATCCTATGTGTCAGATATATTGTTTATGATATTATAGTAACAGCGTCGAAAAAGGGTTGCAATAGTCCTCGGTGCGCTGATATGTCATAAGGTCATAACAGTAAGCGTTGCTGTTGCGTATAAATGAAAAAATATATAGAAGAAAGATAAAAATAAAATATTTTTTGACAAAGAATGTTAGGGATGAAAGTAGCGTCACCGCTACATTGTCTTTAGTCGACTTATAATTAAGTTGTTAGTTACTTACCGAAGTTATAACGCTTTCAGCACAATACAAAGAGCTCCTTTCATCAATATCGTCAAGGACTTACAGTTATTTAACTGAAAAGAATAATAAAAAACAGACTAAGACATTACGACTGCACGAAGCTGTTACGATGTTGGTGACTTCCCAAAAAGAAAACTTTCTTTTTTAGTAGGTACTATTGCATCGTACGATCTGTGTATATTGCCTCTGTCAGTAAAATTACGAATTTTTAGAACATTACAATTAGTTCATTAATTTCTTTACGAAGTTTTTCTTTACAGTTTAGATCTGAGAGTTATTCAATAAATTTTGGAAGCATTATGTCCACCAATCCACAGTTAGAAAGTGGTAAACTATGGCCTGAATATTTCTTAGTTTTGAAAGAAGACTTATATAATAATAAGTCTTTAAAAAGGGTTAACCATCATGTAGAGTACATAATTATGTTAAGTAGCGAGTAATGAGAAATCTGAGATAAACCTTTTTGGCAATTCAGTCGTATTTTAATTAAATTAAATATTCATAGTATAGTCCGCGGTACAAGAATGAATTTTTAATTTGCGAAGCGGAATTTTAATTAAGACCTAATCGAAGCCCGTAGTAACAATGTTACGTTGTAAAAAGTTGCGTATTACGAAATCTTTTGTTTATGTTCTAAATAAAGTTATAACAAGCAAGTGGGAGGAAAGTCGTCACTTAGCTCATTATCTTGTAACGGATATTACATTCCATCCAACTTATCTGTAACATTTACGTGATCGCTTAACGATATTGCATAATTATTAACGAAAGATTTTTATAGTGGAAGTGTAACAAATGTCAATGACTTTTATTGCCTGACCGATATAAATTATAGAAGTCTAGCGTAAGTGAACGGAACCTTATTTCCGACACAAAATACCCACTGCTTCAAGTAGAAAGTGCAGCGGTGGTACAGACGGTACATGAGCTTTTCAAATTTTCTTGAGCACCCTCTTTTAGTCTTTCGTTCATTATTTTTGGGAGGTGGTAGAACTGTTATGGTTCGCCCGGGGCATTACCACCGCTGCACCCACTTCTGCTGTGAATCAATTCTATTGCATTTCGGTGGAAAGGTGCAGTTGCCGGCCACACTTACATGAGGCGTACACCAGCCTCCGAAGTTGCAGCGCAACTGCATACGACCTCAGACAAGACTTACTATGCTTACTTGAAGTTGTATGTAGATGTCCATGGGCTGCAGCGACCACTTAACACCACGTGGCCTGCATGCTCGTCTGCTACTACATTCAAATAAAAAAAAACAACGGGTTGCACTCCGGGAGTGCCGGCAGAAATGAAAACATTAATATTGTGCATTTTTGATGTCTTGGAATCGTTAGGGCATAATTCCGCACGAATTGCTTGAATTATCAGTGTTAATTTCTATCTAGTATTTTTATAAAGTACTCAAGTCATTTTCTTTCACTATTTCATCGTCACTTTTTTCATTAATAGATGCACTTTTTTTAATGTCCATATTTTAAATACTTGATATAAACGAATTTTACAAGTATAGACCAGTCGAAACGTCATCAACTGTGTCACCCCTCCGTCTTACGAATATTCGATCAGAGCCCTTAGTGTAAGTTTGTAAACGCGCAAACGTTACTACTGCGTCAGAGTTAAAATTGAACAGATAGATCTTCACCTGAAAGGAATAAGGTCGATAATTAAATTCTTAACGCTAACGCGATAGTAACGAACGTTTTCGCGTGTGCAAACTTACACTAAGGCCTCTGGCCACGTATAGGTGACGCGAGTTTAACATTTTTTACCCATCCCAAAAAAAGTGCACAACGCCGCTAAAGAAGTATTCACTTCAAAAATAAAAATTATTTCACATTCTACTCGTGTACGTATTTAAGTTTCCGCTATGTTTGTGTTAAGATTGATTTGGTAGACCACATGTTTCAACTACCTTTGTAGTGTAATTGTTAATTTGTAATTGTCGTAAATAATAATGCTAAATTTACTCACTTATGGAATAGCAGTAGGTACCTATTTATTTTTACTTATTCGTATCATGTAGTTGACAACTATCAAAAGTAAATAGTTTTGTCAAAGAAGGTTGGTAATATAGTATATTTTATTACAAGTGCGGAAAGGCTGTCATTGCAAGGAGCTCCGACAAAATGTCTACCCGAGCCGAGGCGCAGCCGAAGGTGAGGGTTGACAGTCGGAACTCCTTCCAATGACGGTTCCGCACGTGTACTGAACGACTATTTTTAATACAGTTGCGAAAAAATGAAGCAATTTAATAAAATAATAAAAACCCGCAAAGAACATTTTTGAAAAATGGCGCCAACCGTAAAAGAATACCTATGTGCAGAGATTTTTTTTTGTTTTCTTCACCCATTCTGGGTAGGCAAAGGGAACTATGCCCATACAGCCAAGTCTTCAGTAGAATTTTTTTATTGATATGAAATGAAAATGTTGATGAGATGAAATGAAATGCAACTTAACCTAACTCATTGAATCAAATCATTAAATCTGATATTGAAACAAATTAGTAGCTTCTTCTTAGAAATATTTGCATGAATCATATAAACTTCTAAAACTTCGTGGTTGGTTTTTTTTTCTTTTTAATAGACATTATTTTGACAGTTGGGAAAGAGAACGCACGAGTGCGGAAAACTAAGTACATTATTCTTAGTCTAAGGCGGAAAAGGTAAAGAAAAAGCACGAGTGTGTAATAGCCCACTTCCCGCACGCTAAACGTCCCTGCAATACGTCACTTTTTGAGCAACTGTATTAAAAAATAGTTTATCAATTTTGTATTTAGATGTATTGCACTCGCATTCAATTACAAAAGCAAAGCAAAAGACTATCATAATCCTTTGTTCCACTGCTGCGCACGGCTCTCCTGTCAACTCTGGCAGGATGAAAAAAACATCGTAGAGTAACTCACTTAGACTAAGAATAACGTACTTACGTACTATGGTTACTCATAACAAATTTACTTGTCGAGAATGTCCGTTTTTTTTTAGATTTAAAGATATTTATTTCCCATAAAGAATTATACATTTACTTTGATGAGAAATCAAAACTAAACATAAAACATTATTTACTCGTAACATGAGCGTGTGCGTCACAAAACAGAAGGTCCAAATTAACCATAACTTTTTAAAACCAAAAAGTAAGAGAGAGTAGTTCTTATCTTTTATTTTATCGTACATTATACTGCGAAATTATTTGAGTAAGTAAGTTTGTTTTAAAACAAATATACTGATAGCAACAAAATTTTAAATGATTTTTTTTAAACACTTATTGTAATGAGTGTATACTCGTATATTAATTTATATTAATTTTCCTTTTCTTTGATTTTCTATTCCTGTCCTCTATTTAAGACTAAACATTTGAACTGCTGGATATCATCCAATGCTTTAAACATTTAAAATAAATATTGGTACCTCTGATAACAGTTTCGGTGCCGCAGTGACTACCAAACGTCGATAAGGCCGCTGCACCAATTAATTTGCTTAGACGATACCGGTTCTTAATCTGTCGTTAGTAGGTCCTTCGAGCTGGACTCTGGACTTGTAAATGGCCGGCGCGATTAGCTTCACATTAGGCAGCCGGATTGTTTAGATCACTTGTACCACATTCATGTGCTTGTAATTTATGTAATGTTTGTCTACACGACCAAATCAGATGTAGACGAATAGAAGCCGAAATAGCTCTCAAATCTGAAAGTTGAAAGGTCCCACGCGCACACACATAATATGGCCCATTGTAGAGATTAGTGATACTGCCGATAAGTAAGTCGAAAAGCCTTACTCTAATATCGACCACGTCTTAGAAAATAGGGACGAGTACGATTAAACAACGATTGACGATTTAAAGAGAAAAGAACGGAAAACCGGGCTCAGAACCAAAGTATAGAGAATAAAATGTTGATAATAATTCGTTGACGAACTTAGTTGAACGTCTATCGCCCAATCTATAGTGTCTTAGGGACGAACAGTATGGATAATAGGTCCTAAAATAGATACATCGCGTGACTTTTCCTTTACTAAGTATGCCCCAAGTACAGTAATTATGAACACGTTGTTATGTTGTCGATTATGAAACTTGCAAGACACGCAATTTCCTGGTGAACAAAGCGATTATTATGTAATTTTGATAATTCTGATGGATTAAGGTATATAACTTATCTACAGATAGCTTAATAAATTTTGACATACGTACATCAAGACAAGGCCACGCGTATTGAAATGCATTTGTTTCTAATCTTTCTTACGGTAAAAGGTTTAGTAACATTTTTTCATTACCATAATTTCATGTGTCGCGGTTCCCCGGCTGCTGAACACTTAGAAGAGTAAAGAGTCACAATGTATTTTTAATAATTTAGCACGGGATCTAACTAGAAAGAAGACAATAAAGGTAGAAATAGACTTGAGTCTTGACGTCAAGCGCGCGAGGTTTTACGGCCTGATGAATGTGATTAATCAGTACTCTGCTGTAGTCTACGGCTTTGCCAATGTTAGAAAGAATCATTAACATAAATTTGATTATATAATTTATATACCTACCTATAATAACGGTGGTAGAACTTCAATAGTTCCGCTATGCAAGTACCACCAGAGCAATTGATGAATGAATGATTTAGTTTTTTGTACAAAGATTGTTGGGAGACTGGAATGTGACTGGCAATTCTTTTGCCCGGAAAAATAGGTATCTCATTCATATGGGAAAGAACATGTGGGACACGCGGGCGGAGAGCTATTTTATGTTTATTATAATATTATTTAGTAACGGCCACCCGCGACTTCGTCCGCGTCGACTTAAGTTTTAGATTTTTTTAAAATAAAAGTAGCCTAAGTTACTCCTTATTACAAAAGCGACCTGCCAGTGAAATCCTCGTCAAAATCGGTTCAGCAGTTTCAGAGATTAGCCGTAACAAACAGACAGACAGACAGACAGACAAAATTAAAAAAAAAAATGTTATTTTGGCATATGTCCCGTATATACATTCATTTACATGTAGTAAAAAGCGGTTATTTTAATAATACAAACTAACACTCCAATTTTATTTTTTATATATTAATATATCAATAAATTTTGTATATTTATAAATTGCAAAAAATATTAATCTCGATAAAATTGATAAAATGTGCTTTGCGAAAAGACTATTTTCAGCGCCTATCAGTTCCACGATTTATTTGTTATCTATATCCAACGAAATTAGTATCCATTTTATTATTATGCGTATTTATTGACACGCATTATTTTCATGATGGATAACAGTAGCAGTCCGAATCATTTGTTTATTTTTAACGTTTTTAATGCCTTTCACGAAAAATGATTATCGCATACACTTAATACACTATGAATTTTTTTAAGGCTCTGGTAAATATTGGCGCTCTAAAATTTTTAAACGTCTGGGTGTTTATTATTCATTTCATTATTGGGTTAAGAAACAATTACGAAAACAAAACCGAGTAAACGTTCAATTTGCTGTATAAACATTAAAACACTAGTCATTAGTCTAGTGTGACTACGGCGTTATTCTTTATAATAGAACCTTTTCTATGCCCTTTCCTTAGAAACCATTCTACGAAATGCGCAGAGTATTTTTTCTACATTTTATGTTAGACACATTTCAAATTCTAGAAGACCGGAGTTGTTTATGTTCGTATTACTCCAAGCAGAACGTTGCGTGTTCTGTAATTACACTACACCTACAAGTATCTATGAAGACATAAGATTACACTTATTTTTTTTGCGCTACTTTTTTATTGGGAACTCGAGTTCCCCGGACGTTCAAGTGGTTATCACTTTTTTTCAATAAAAATAATTCATAAGGGCCTCGTTCACCATCTCCAAGTAAACTTACGTCCCAAGTAAAGTTAATTGGCAAGTAAAAGCTATGAATACGAGTCAGATTATCATATGATTAGTACTACTCGAACATCGTGAAATTGAAATTGAAGTTAGGGATGACTTTAACCGAAAATTAGAGTACTTGTCACTTTACTTGAAGGTGGTGAAAAAGGCCCTAAATGTTGTTTGGATCTCAAGTATTTGACATCGTTGTTCTATAAAATTTTGTAAAAATTAGAACAATAGATAGCGAAAATGTTCAAAGATCATTTTTGCGATTTTACTCATTAAGATATCAAAATTTTAGGAATTTATATTTGTCTATCTACTCATTTTATTTTGTACCTAATCGTCAACCGTAAGACCTTCGAGGCTTTTCATCAAAATCAAGATGCTTGGAAATTCTGTGAATATTAGGGTATTTAAGCTTCTCAAAATTAGTTGCAAATTACTACGTTAGAGACAAAGACATACCGGGGTCTATTCTCTAAGGCGGACTAAGGCCTCTCCACGCCTCTCCTAACGCTACTTACGATGGCAAAGTATAAGGAATATGTATCATCGAAGCGCACTAATACCTATAAGTACATAAGTCTTTGTTCCGAAACACAATTCCAAAAGCTTATTACCTAACTTACTTCTGAATGCTTATTGTTTGTAATTCTGAAAGCCTATTACATATTTGTAGTTCGGAACGCTTATTAGTCTTATTACATAACTAGCATTCCGCCAGCGGCTTCGCCCGCGTGGACCCGTTTAATGGGTCCCCGTAGGATAGATCACAGGCTTCATTGCTATATTGAAATCATAGGCGTTTAGCCAGTTGCTTCAACCGCGTTGACCCTATTACCCGTTTTCACGTAAGAATGAAGAATTTTCCCGCGGTAAAAAGTAGCCTATGTTACTCAGGGTGAATGTAGCTTTGTAATGGTGAAAGAATTTTTGAAATCGCAACAGTAGTTTTTGAGTTTATTCATCAAAAACATACCTAAATACAAATCTTTCCTCTTTATAATATTAGTATAGATATGTGGTTTTTAAGCGGTAGAAACTGCATGCTGTACTATCGCCGCATAATCTGCCAGGAAGCAACTCTATTGTGTTTTGGTAGAAAGGTACGGTGCCGGCCAAACATGAGGCCTTTCATTAGCGACCCTCGACCTTTATAGTTAGCGCAACTGCAAACGACCTCAGCCTTCCTTGGGGTTGTCAGTAGGCTACAATTACTACTGAACACGTGGCCTGTAATAAAATTGAAAAAAAAATTGGAAGTTAATCTGTAGAGGAACTAATGCTATTGAATACGAAATCGTATTATTAAGCGCCAAGCAGACTAATGACAGACTAAGCTCGTATCACTATGCAGCACTTTACTCATGGAGGAATGCCGACAGCCGGTGTTTATGCAGATACCTAAGGCAAGTCTAGATGCAAATATGCATTACGAGTCATGTTAATCAGAACCTCGATCTAAACATTCTAAACGTTCGCTTCTGATCAATTATTTATGGAATTACTTAAAAGTGCACACAAAAAGTTCTCCTTCAATACTGATTTTGGTCATGTGCACAGATAGACGTTGTCGCTATTTCTGACTTCTTATCGTCTGAGTTGTAGGGTCTTTGTTTTTATAAGCCTAAGCGGGCTACTCACACACCGCCCTGCCGCCTGCCTACACACGACACGATTAAGGTGGCAATTAAGGGTCATCCCCTCCTTTACACCCTAGATCGCCCCTGCGGCAGGTATGTGTGTAGTCCGCTTTACTTTGTAATGGTCTCTCTGGTAAGAGCCTAAGTAAAAGGCTGTACGAATTCGCGCTCTCCCGCTAGACATATCCCTCTACCAATTAGAAAGCGTGATGGAGAGGTGGAAATGCGAGCTATTGGTTAACTCTCTCCGGTATGATTCTAAACCGCCCATACAGCCTCCAAAATAAAACGATTACTATCAACTTTCGCCAGCAATGAGGACCAACAGCTTACCTGGCCTCCGAAGCATGGAATCGCGCCTGAAATTTGCCGCTATCCTCTGTTCTATCTATTTTCTTCTTTATTATCATTATAATCACCCATCTTCCTCTCGATATGCCTTTGATTTACCGTACCTTACAAACGCATTAAAAAATTAAATTGTATCGTTTTAACGTACATGTACTGTTAATATCTCCAACATAATTATAGCATAATACGATTAGCCCTCGTTTTTTCATACACCATTGATTGTTTTAATTGTGCTAGTTTAACAAAGCACCTACTTGTGTGTTATATTCCACCGATTGATTCATTTTTACCGACTTCCAAAAGAAGGAGGTACTGTATTCGGCTGTATGTATTTTTTTTTTTTTTTATATATGTTCACCGATTACTCCGCCGTTTGTGGACCGATTTTCAAAATTCTTTTTTTGTTCGTATGCTTATCCTCCCGAGGTGGTCCCATTGTCACCAAATCAGGATCTGATGATGGGATCCCAGGGAAATCGAGGGGAACTCTCAAATTTTATAGGCACACACATTGATTTTCTTATAGTTTCTGAAGCATCAGAGATATTTACGCATAGAAATCATCATCTCATGTTGCTGAGCTGATGATGGAGGGTACTGCGACAGTGAGGATTTGAGAGCAAATTCTTTCAATAAATAGTTTTTTATTCGAAATCTTACATTCCCCAGGTGGTCCAACTGTCACCAAGTCAAAGTCTGATGAGGGGATCCCAGAGAAATCGAAGGGAACATTCAAATTTTAAAGCACAACAAATGATTTTCATATTTTTACAAAGCAAAACAGACATTTGTGTATAATTATCGTCATATCATGTTGCTGAACTGATGATGGAAGGTACTACGACGGTTAGGAGTTGAGAGCAAATTCTTTCAATAAATACTTTTTTGTTCGAAATCTTACATTCCTGAGGTGGTCCAACTGTCACCATTGTCAAAATCTGATGATGTGATATTAGGGAAATCGAGGGAAACACTGAAACGTAATAGGCACACACATTCTTTTAGTCATATTTTTAACATAATACAAATATTTATGTCTGGTAATTATCACCCGCTGTTGCTTAACTGATGATTGAAGGTACAACTCCTCAACGGTTAGGAGCTGAGAGCAAATTCTTTCTTTAATTTATACGTTCAGGTGGACTGATAGTAGTTTTCTTTCAGACTTTTAGATGGCTATTAGATAAACATGATTATAAAAGGTAAATCTGTTTAAAGTTTAGAAGTAAAGTGAAATTTTTTCCAATTATGCTAATACATACAGAATTATTAAAATTACTAAAAAGAGTGAAATAAATTAAGTTTTTAACAAAAAAATAGAACCGACTTCAAACGGTAAAAAATAAAATTGTTCAGTACCTACTTCTTCTTGCTTATGGTAATGACTCTTAAAACTATTTTTGAAGTCGGGCCCTTAGTGAAATGTCCTGTTTTAGTAAATATAGTGTACCTTTCGTTCTGAATCGGCACCGACTCCAATATAGTTTTAACAGTCATTACCATAAGCAAGAAGAAGTAGGTACTGTCCCACTGTCTGTACTGTCGGTGCCAATTTAGAACGAATGGTACGACATTTACTAAGGGCCCGACTCCAGAAATAGTTTTAAGAGTCAGTACCATAAGCAAGAAGAAGTAGGTACTGAACAATTTTATTTTTTACCGTTTGAAGTCGGTTCTATTTTTTTGTTAAAAACTTAATATATACTGGTGTTATTAATGATTTGAGATTTGTTCATTTCTTGAAGATTGATTTGAGCTATCATAGGTAAACTGAATTCTGTAAGCATAAAACGAATTTTCCAAGTTCTTCACAACAAAATTTTGCCTCCATGTATGTCTGCAATCCTTTTTGCGTCCCACTGTTGGGCACGGGTCTCTCCCCATTATTGGGGAGGCCTGGAGCTTACTCCACCACACTACTCCAATGCGGGTTGGTGGAGATGCGGCACAGTGGCCAACCCGCTGTCGGATGTTTTCAAACCGCCCATAAGGCCTCCGACAAGGTTTAACGACTGTTATCTATCGACAACAACCGGGACCGACGGCTTAACGTGCCCTCCGAAGCACGGAAACGCGCATGAATTTTTTTTGCCACTAGCGGTCACCCATCTCACATCCGACCGCGCCCGTTTGGCATTGTTGCATAGATCCTCCATGCCTCTATGTATATGTCACTGAAAGTAAATATTAGTAACCAACTATGTATTTTTATTTTTAGATCTCCCAAAAATTTCGTGAATGGGGGTTTGTTTAAAAGTTTGTCATATATGTATATTATTATATATATATAGGTTTTGGTAGTTATTCTGTTTGAGTAGTTCACGTATTCATGTAACCCCGAAAAGCAGATTTCGACTTTCGAAGTACATCCAACGAATCCGACTTGATCTAAATAGAATATTTCCGGAACAGAAGCATTTCTGCCAAGAAAAAATTTCAATGTTTCATGAAAAGGTATCGTTGCCGGCTAACTTTACATATTATGAGTGAAAACATCAGCCTCCGACGAAGCAGCGTTTCAGCATACGACCTCAGACAAGACTGTATTTACATTTAAAAAACGGTGCCTCCGTTTTTTTAATGTAAATAGAGTGGAATGGCGTACCTTGAATGTATGTATAGATGTATCGGTAGGCAATGAGCCACACCGAGTAGGTAATTGAGACGAATGGCCGCAGCCGGGCCCGCCTTCTGAGAAGCTTGTCCTTAGAGCCACGCCACATTTATCTTGCTATCCAACGCTATTGTCTATCCAAGTATGTACAAACTGGGTAAGTGATTCTACATATGGTTATAAACATTCGAGAAATGTCAGGCTTCTCGCTGTTCCTCTAATATTACTTCAAATTTGAGACTATTGAACTTCTGTGACTGACCAGCAATGCCGACCATCGACGTCTTGGAGCAAATGACTTGGAACATAACTTCTATATTCCATTTTAATTTAATTATTTCGTGTACCAAACATAGGCTTGATGTTCATTCCCTTGCGTATGTAACTTTGTCACGTCGAAAACTTTATTGTTGAAGCGAACTTTAATGTTGAAGCGGAATTGTCAGCTCAAAAACCGCAGTACACGTCGTTTTCGTGTGAAGACACCAGTTTTGTTTTTTGTTGTTAAATGGTTCATAGTGAGTATCAAGTGTAAGAGAAAATTAGAATCGAAGAAGTTGCGCGAACAATAAAATAAGATCTCCTCTTATCTTTTCTTCTCATTATCAGGCACGTGCCTTTATTAAGGTATAACATAGATATTTTAAAGTAAATTATGCATGTGCTCTGTATTAAAATATTATCATTCTCCAAATTGTATTCTTTTATTTAGGTTTTTTAATTTTTTTCTCCAGTCGGCCAATGTTGTAAAATCCAAAACCAACATTTCGAAAAAGAAACTCGATTGACGTCAAAGGAACCCCTGACTCATGTATTTTTACGCAGGTTCTATAAAAACGAAGGAACATCGAATTATGCACATAATTTTATACACGCCCAACTGGTTGAAAATATTATTATATTCTCTTAGCTAAGCCAAAAAAAAACCTTCTTAATGTACAATAACAAGATCTTTAATGACATCCCTGGGTCTGGGAATTCCCAAATTGCCTCGTCCAAAGTGGTAAAACGTCAGCATCGACTTCGAGGTACAGGTGATGACGCATCTAGTTAATGCGGTTGAAAGTGTTAAATCGTGAAGAGTAGCTTCTGTTAAATGTGATCGCGCCCTAAACCTACAATGGCGTCGCCGACGTCACAGCTGCGGTTTTCACGTAATTATTTGCAATTAAATTTATGTAATAGTGTTGTTTACTTTATTTCTGCGTTTTATTCAGTACGCGTCTGGACACCGGCCGGGACAGACGCACGACGGCCGATCGATGACCAATACCGTACATGTATGACATTTTTTCTACAGTGCTTGTGTTTTGTTTGGATTTCTCTGGATTGAGAACGAGTTAACACGAATGTGAAATTGAAAAGGATTGGTTTGAAAAAAATACTGGTATGTTTTATTTTATTTTATTCCTACGCGTGGAGTGGATCCAAATATTTACTGTATTGGCAGGTCGTTAACTTTTAATTAAGTAATGTTGTTGAATTACTGTTCTGGGTCAACAACATCGAATTAAGTATAACAAAGAAAAATGACATCGGCAGGAATACAGCATATACCTAAAGTGACTTAATTTATTTTTCGTTTACAATTGTATCTTTTTTGGACTAGGGGACTTATCTAAAAAAAGAAACTTAGATATTTTATACACATTTAAAACGCAATGCATTAGTTCATGCTAGCGTTGATACTTGTATTACAGTACCTACCTATGGAAGTATTGGAATGGGATAATGCTTATGATTTCATATTTCTGTGAGACATGATAAATATTATAAATAATTATTGAGTTATATTTATAAACCGCTGTTAAACAAGGCCAAACAGAGGTTTACAAAATATAAAAATGTTCTACGTTTAAAATATCTGAAAACTAATTAACTACGTACTAAGCTATTAAGAAAATTTATAAATTACAACTACCTAGAATGGCTTAGTCAAGGGACGCACAAGAGTCGTCTATAAAATCAAAAACCTTTTTAAAATTTAATTTAAAGTGAAAGGGTTATAGAAACCTGGCAAGGACTGAAAATGCTCTAGAGAAGACTCTGGTTACCCTTACGCCTTCGCTGAAACCAATATGTAAGCGATCAGTTTGAGATTAGGTAGGCTGAGATTATATCTTCCACAGAGAAAACCGATGACGAGTTATTTGGAACTCCGTGGTATCTATCAATTAGTCCTTCAGTTGAATATCCTATTTGTCAGTCAAAGATGTATAAAAAGTATCTTGATCTTAAACTATCTCAGGGTCATGATAACATATAAAAAAATATATTCAAAGACTGGTTTATTGGAGATTTTAAATAAGGAGTTGGTTACCTTTTTGTACTGAGATAAGCAAAATGGATGGATGGAGATTGAATATTGGTTTTGGCCATTAGCTGACTATTAACGTCACGATTTACTTTAAAACAAATCATAAGTACCTATGCACATTATAAACACTCAAGATAGAGGTTTGCGACTGGGCTTAAACCCGCCATGGAAGTCTTGAAAGAGCTGATCACGACCACGTGGAAAATTGGCCGCAACAGCCCATGGACATCTACACCGAACCCCAAACAAGTTCAGACAGCATTAACTTTGTCTGAAATGCTGGCATATGATGTTTGAGCTAATGATGAAAAATGAAATAATAAAAATAAAAATAACATGTTTTTGATTGTTATATGGCAGCTTTCTAGATAAACTTGTTTAAATAAATGAGCTTCTCGTGTCGTTGGAATGGTTGGCCAGTCAAGCGAAGTGTTATGGGACTTATAACTCCTATATTATAATATAAGCCAAGCTAAGCATAAAAACTTTGATGTGCTCTTTTACCGTGAATAGGTCGCCTGATTATAATAAAAAAATGGTTTCTGTGTGTCAATATTCAGATATATTTTTAAAAACTATACTGAAATTCCCTCCGCAAGGTATTCAAGAATATAGAAACCGTTAGTTTGTCCACTTCATGTGATAAGCATCTGCCCTGAGTGACCATGTTTTAGCCACAAAATTGTAGCTTTCTAGTGTTTTCTTTCGTGAAAATCATTCTAGGACAAAGTCGATGAGTTACTGAAAGCGTCGCATGTATTGCCTTATTTCATACAAAAAATAACTTAATACACGCATCTTACTATTGTCCCGTGTAGTGTAAACAACGTACCTAGTGCCACCGAATGGCAAGACCGCACTCTCGTAGCGACTGCTCACTCTTGTAGGTGTTGTGCGGTCTGGTAATCCAATTCTTAATAATGATCTCTATTTTCTTATTCTCACAATGAATATTCATAATGTATATATACTTACAAGACTAATGCCCGTTTTCACTAACGACGAACAAGGGAACGCCTACTAAGTAAAGAACTCCTAATTTAGGGCAGTGCTTAGTATAAAGTTCCGTTTCATCAAACGATGTATAATAGGTTGGTCCTATCTTATGAGTAGTTTAGTTTTTTTTACAGTTGTCCATGGTTTTGTTCGTCAATCTATTATCAATGTGAGAGACTGTCACATGTGTGAGTTTAGGGGTATCTAATCACTACGCCATCCCAGATCGGTGTCGTAATTTTAGGTTATGCCTAACGTCGTCGTTATTTAAGGGTTTGTGAAAAGTGTTTTTCCTCTAAGCAACTCCTAAATATTTATGCATCTGATTTAGGCGTATCCTATGGTTAGTGAAAATGGGTGTAAGACAATATTGAAATGCTGAATATTTAGCTATTACTAATTACTTAGTCTTAAAATATATACTTAGCACTGTGACAAACAAATAGATAAGCCGAGTGACGGAACTAGTAACTTCTGGGGTTATCCGCAACTCGCAAAATTATAGGAATCATGACGCGTAACCTCAGACCTCGATCAGTCACGGCAAATCGGCCCTAAATGACCGTTAATTAAATACGACATGTAAACAAATCGTGTGACAGTGCCATCACAACGATTAGTCAATCCACGTAGAGTACCAGTCGGGGCGGATTAAAGAAACATTTACATTTTACAATCGTATTAGTGATGTGATGGGAATTAATGGGTCCTTACTTGAATGTCGACGCAGCCATAAGTAATACATTAACATTACATTAATTTACTTTTAAGGTTTTAGAATGTATGCTCAGGGAATAATTGATTTTGTTCTTCAGTTTCTTGCCCTCGCTATTCAAAAATTCTCATAAGCATGTTATTTGACCAACGCCTAGAAGTCCAGAGCGTGGTGATATATGGTCTGAACGCTTCTCAATTCTGAGCCATGCCCAGCATTAGGAAATTAAAAGGGAAGAAAAAATGGAAGTGTCAACAATGTTAAAATGTTTCTTACAATGGATCTATTAATCTAACTAAACCTATCTTGGCTACAACCCGTTTTGCATACCACTGTTGATATCGTGTCTTTCCCGATGAATGGGGGAGGCCTGGAGCTTACACCACCACGCTGCTCCAATGCGGGTTGGTGGAAGTCTATCGTACCTGTTTAAATATCGCTCAGTGTGTAACATTGCTAAAAGACAAGCCGTATATACAAATGGAAATAGAAAAAGGACCATCATAACTTGACTTAATTACGTATTAATCGTTGGCAGTTCTTACTAGGTTTATAAAACTGTGTTAGTTTTTGTTGTTTTTTGCTTGCCTTTAGAGTCATAAATTGTGGTTAAAATAACTCAATGGTATAGTTATGTATAGCTTAAATAATATATTTCTGATATGTATGATATACCTAGTCAAAGTTCGAAGCTCGGATGCTCCTAGGTCCGGCTAGAAAAGCCTCAGTTCTGGCATGAGGCCTTATTATAGTTGTAGAGCCGAAACAATCGGCCTTTGAATAACGATTTTTTTTCTAATTTGGACAGTCAGACGCTGAAACGTAATTTCATGATATCGTGGTTTGACCAACAGTTAGACCTCGATTAAATGTCAGTTATTAGGTGAATGATGTACCTACATGTTCCTTTCTGTGTCTGATTTAATCTGAAAGTAGTAGATAATGATAATGAAAGAAGTAGATAATGTCACTAATGTCGTCGGAAACCTGTTGCGCGTACCATGCTCCATCAATGCAGCTTGGTGGAGTGGAGATACGGGTGGATACGGAGATAGTGGCTAACCCACTGTCAGATGTTTTCAAATGGCTATAATAAGATCTTTTATGATTGATTAATTGATACAATTGGGATAAACATGCTTTAGGTACCCTCCGAAGAGCATGATTTTTACTGCTAGCGGTTACCCATCTAACACCCGACCGTGCTTGTTTTGCTAAGCTGCGTAGGACCCTTGCGATCTGCGCCAGCTTAAGGTCTTTATTTATAAAGAAAATAAAATAAAAAAGGTAATACGAGAAGCACAATAATCGCAAAGGGAAAAAGGAAAAAATAATCGAAAGCAAAGTAAACCAATTACCTACAACGCTGCGATTGCCCAGGGACGTAAAATATCAAGCCTTTACGCTCAAAGCTCGTAAACACGTCATATTACTGTACTGTTTAAAGATATTAGTTATTAGGAAGGTAGGTAAACAGGTACTAAGTCCCTGTAGCTTCGGGATTAAGAATAGAGCTACGGTATCCCCTGCCTGATCGTAAGAGGCGACTAAAAGGGGACTTCCGGGGTTGCGGACGGGGAGAGTCGGAGCTCGATCCGTCCAGCCAGCAGCCCCGGGAAGGACGGCAGTGTGCGCGTGGCCGCATGCCGCCGTGAACATCGGAAGGTGCAGGAGAGCACATCTAACCTCCGAAGATGGGCCCATTCTGGGCTCCACGCGTGGAGAACACCGGTGCGTTCCTTAGGAGATCCCGGAGTCCTCCCCAAGCGCAGAGGCAGGCCACCGAGGGGGTTTTAGTGCGGTCAAATCCCACATAACCCGGTATCCTCTCCCTAGGTGCCGGGTACCTTTTGAAGGTTTCCCCCCCGACACCAAAAAAAAAAAAAAAAAAGGTAACAGGTACTAGGAATCGTTTATTTATAGAAAACTAATTGGTTGGTCTTTGTGTAGGTTGGGTCGTGCGTGATAGGTTAGGGTGTGGTTAGGGTTATCATTCCAGCTCAAAAAACAGATAATCTTAAAATACAATATTATATTTTTTTAAATCATATGTCATTGGTATAAAACAGTGTTCATTGGTGTTCGAACAAAATTCTTATAAACTAAAATTGTTGAACTCCTGTAGCCTTATCAATAATAAACTCGTAAGAAAAAACCCCGCGTGTTGTGTCCAAGTAGGACGCAAAATGTTATACCCGTCAACAATCGCCAAGCAGTATGAAGATGAACACGATTACTTAATATTTATGTCTAAAATATATTAACCACAACGCTCAAACAAAAGTAATACGTATTTTATAACCGATTAATATACTTAATCAAATCTAAAAATGTATAATTTTGTAACATACACTAAGTTAAGGTCATTTGTTGAATAATGCAAAAAAATATAAGTACAAAGATATAAATGGAAATATAAACTCGGATTTTTTGTGTGGACTCTGCCTATTAAATTATAGTTATCGTAGGTCAAACATTTCGCGCATTTTTAATGATCATTCTACGTTAACATAATACCGCGAAAGACTTTAAAAAAAGTATCGATAGTCGATACGTACAAAATCGATCATTATAATAGCGTTGTATTATACAACCAGGCTGTTAGATCATTTATTTAACACGTAATTTTTCTCTTTAAATAATATACTACTAAACCAGCAATGATTACTTCTATTAAGTTCTATTATTTTTGCTTTACATGAAAAATTGTTTTTTTATAATTTAAATAAGCCACCATTTTGGCAATAATTGCTTTGTAATCTTTATACATTTGAGTTTATTTTTAAGTAAGCCGTGATCATAAGTGTCTTTAAAATAAAAGTTATGCTAATTAGCTAACCAGTATACTATGCCATGTCTGGTTATTTAAATATTTAGCTATTGAGAGGGCCTTGAACTCGTATAATTTCTTGGCATTGGCTTAAACTAGCAGAATTATTTTTGCTAATTATGTTAAAACCGTTGAGTTGATTTTATTCGTTTCAAAGCATAGTATAATAATTGAATTACGACGTAATATGTTACTAAAGCTTAACACATAAATATTTAAGATATTTTCTTACAAAAAAAAACTTCGTGAGTCAACTGCGTGATTCAAAAACATTTTTCTATAAAAAAAACATCGTCACGGCATTGGCGTTCGCGCATCACTAGGCGCTCGTTCTAGTATTTAATTGACCCAAGGAATTAATTAGCTGCTTGCACAATTTCAAATTAAACTCTAGTAGATGGTGGTTAGAGTCGGGATTTGTGTGCCGATCTATATTGGTTTTTCCTTAAGATGACTGAAGGTGAACCAGGGTGCTGTGCGTCACAACCACCCTTTCATAACATTGACGAGCTCACTCACGGAAGTGGATCAAGGCTGCTTATTGGTTTCAAGCAATGAGAGTAAAACCCCTAGATAGGTATGACAAAACATTTATATGAAACTGAATAAAAATGCTACGTCAAAATACAAAGACACAAATTGTCAAACGATTGTATTAACCAATTAAGTTTTTTATATGTATATGTTATCCGCTGCACATTAGGGAATGTACCGAATGTTTAGTTTTTAGAATAATTTGGCTTCACAAACATTGTCTTTTGTATAAAGCCCTCTTATGCCCCGCTAATTCTCTCACACCATAATTAAGATGTCCAAAATGTATCATCCAGTCTGATCAAGTAGGTCCAACCTACATACTCGTTCTTTCTACTTACTAACTGGATGGCTAAACCTTTCAAAACATGATACAGTCATGAAAGAAATGCACATAAGTAATTATATTTTTAAAGCTTATCTGCTGTTTTTTAATCGTTGAAAGATACGCCTCTGTGCACTTTTGTGGCAAGTACGCAAAGTAGCCTCGGTAAACTTGGGAAAACCAGGTATAAATTAAATGCTATAAGATTACAGTTTTTTTGGCAACGGTTAACTGGTTTATGCGTCGTGGTTTACGTCATTGCAGTTTGTAACCGCAGCCTGAATAAAATATCGATTCAGATTAAAGCATTCTTGCCACTTCCTGTATTATGCGCAGCTAGAGATCTTGATTAAGTGACTAGGCATATCTGCATCAGTCCCTGTAGCTTCGGGATTAAGAATAGAGCTACGGTATCCCCTGCCTGATCGTAAGAGGCGACTAAAAGGGGGCTTCCGGGGATGCGGACGGTGAGTGGGAGCTTGACCGGTCCAGCTAGCAGCCCCGGGAGGGACAGCGGTGTATGCGTGGCCGTGGCCGCATGCCACCGTGAACACAAGAAGGTGCAGGAGAGCACATCTGCTCTCCCGAAGAGGGCCCGTTCCGGGGCGCCGCGCGTGGAAGACACCGGTGCGATCCAATGGAGATTCCGGAGTCCTCACAAACGCAGAGGCAGGCCACCCAGGGGTTTTAGTGCGGTGAAATCCCACATAACACGGTATCCTCTCCCAAGGTGTCGGGTATCTTTTGAAGGTTTCCCCCTGATACCAAAAAAAAGGTATATCTGCATCAAAATGTGATCCATCCTCCTAAGGCTTTGTATAGGATAAGGCTTTGACTCCTAAGGTTTTAAAACCTCTGTCATTGGCTTTCATTTATTAGCCGAAATCTTGCTCGTTTCTTAGATTAGAGGAGATACGTGCCCGGCTATCAAACAGTTTTAGGGAAAAAAGGAAAACTCTATTGCTGTACTTAGTTAGAAAATGGTAAAAATTACATGGTTCTGCCGTAAGGTTAGGGTGTAGCCAGTACACGTACAAGACGACATTATGTCAGCCTACAAAAAGCAAAACAACACTTCATAATCTTACATTTCACAAGGAAATTAATCTACTATAACGTCGCTCACTGGAAGCCGGCAACACATTCACATGCTAGTATGTCTGTGAGTGTGAAGCACACATTACACAATACACGTGCGTAAAACGTGACATCGCGACATTAAAATGGGTTTGTGTATGTTGTATTGGCGCGCCACCTTTCATTAATCCGCCGGTAAACCAGTAATGCATTGTATGTAGCGTATAAACGGTATAAGTTGATTTTTGATTGCTTTGACTAAACGTGTTTATGAGAAAAAGAATCTATAAACATACCTAGCCGGCCTAACTATCTTATAAGGGTTGTGGAACCCAAAGGTCCAAAGAACTGCCGAATCGAGAATCTAATACCTTTAAACGAGCAATTCTTGTATTACATACCTAAATATATTTTTTTAATCTCGGTAAGGGCTCCAATGATTTTGATGAAATTTAGTACCCGTAGTAGTAGTGGTTTTGGGGTGATAAATCGATCCAGCTATATTTTTAGAAATTTTAAATTATAAAGAGATATTTTCAGCGATTCAACTTAAATATAAACTGAAAAATTAGTATTGGTATTAGTACTTCCTGACATCTATTGGAGAGTATTAATAATATTGTGGCATAGAACTCCGTCCGCCAATCCGAAAACGTTCAAAGAAATGATAATGTTAATTTGAAAGATCTCTATAAAAAATTCGTTCATTGAATTAAAGCTTCCTTGGCCGAATGGTTTGCGTGGGCTGAGTGCTTATTTTTTATTTTTTGTGTCTTTTTTACACGCTTTTTATTAGCTTCACCTGTATGTTTGTATGTTTGTAACCGACTTCTTTGGGCGCGATTTTGACCCACTTTAAACGGCCAGATTTCGTTCAAACTTTGTAGATTTATTGAGGACCGATGAGAATACACTAATTTGATAAAATTATTCCATTTTTCAATTTGCAAAATATGATTTTTGTTAATTTATATAATTTTCTGGTTAACTTGAAAATTTGCATAGGGGTCAAGGGCCGATGACAATGCAATAATATGAGAATAAAAACCCAACTAAAAAATTAAAAATAAATAATGTAGTTTAAAAAACTAAAAAACACGCTTTTGAGAAAATACGAACTAAAAACTAAAAAAAATAAGAAGAAAATGTATATATAAAGCGTGGGGTGGTTTTTAAGATACTATTGACACCATGCACCCCACGCTTTATTTACAGTAATATACATTTTCTTCTTATTTTTTTAGTTTTTAGTTCGTATTTTCTCAAAAGCGTGTTTTTTAGTTTTTTAAACTATTTATTATTCAGATGGCGTTGTTAGATGTTGTTGGCGTAACACTAAGCAGCAAATGAGTGTTTCGTTTGAAACTAAACCAAGAAAATAAATTATTTTTAACCGAGCACCGCTCGGTCGTCCAGGTACTCTTTTGTAAAGCTGATACCTACCTACTCGTATAATAGGTGTGAGTCTGAACCTTTCTCAATACAAACGCGCTACTCTAATGCTTAACAAAACTTGTGTCAAGCAGGTCCAAGTTTACGTAACTGACATTGTCAGTTACAATCAAGCTCAAAAACTCACAATACCTATACAGATGAAGCTAATAAAAGCGTGTTAAAAATGGGTACCTATTTTTTATCATTTTAATATTCATTCTTTTACGTTGGTTTATCACTCGTTAATCAAACATAAAAATAACATCTCTTTCGGTTTTTAAAACATTAAATATTCTAAATAACATTAGCAAAATATAATACTGTAAGTGTATTGGGTTATAAAATCAATTGAGATACTTTTAATAAGCTATCAAAACGTGACATTCTCATACATGTTTTGTATGAGAAAATTAAAATTGACTCAATTATTATTGATTTGGAAGGCAATAAAAATGTAACTATAAAAATAAATTCACACTTGCTTTACAAGCGTGGTTCGATCTTTATTATGGTACATAGACATTACGAATTTTTTGTGCAGTGTCCAATACCAAATTATGAAATATAGCGGCTCGTGGACTTTGGTATTAGTCATAGTATGATGTTATATAGCCTAAAACCTTCCTCGATAAATGGACTATCCAACACAAAAAGATTTTTTCAATTCAAACCAGTTAGTAGTTCTTGAGATTAGCGCGTTCAAAAAAAAACAAACCTTTCAGCTTTATATATTAGTATAGATTACATTAATGTTTATTTTTGCATTTCCGCAAATAGTCTAAATATATAAAGTTCCGACAAAGTGCTACAGTGATGTCAGTAGGTTTATCCATTTTACAATTTTTGCGCATTGGCGCAAATGTCATGCGGTCTCAAAAAAAAAGTTGAGACACTTTGTGGCATTGAGAATGGCGACCAAGATCTTTTCCGCATTCGGTAAAACAGGCAAAACTTACTGCGAATTACTGTAGATCCGTGTAGTAGTAAAACACTAAAACCCTTACTATTGAAAAAAATAATTGAAATTTTTAGAATCCGTGTTTATGCTGTTATTATGCTAACATTTTCTAATAAACTATCTATAACTCTAAACTTTAGTAGAATCTGATTGATTAATAGTCATTAATAGGATCCTCTGTTTTGGGCTTATCATGGACAATCGTAATAAAATTATATGCATGAGAAAGTATGAGTAACCACCCAACCTATCATTTTGCGAAAAGCCTACCTTCACAGGGTATAAAAATCTACAACTACACTAAGACTTGGTGTAGTGTAAGGTGAAAAAAAAAGTACGGTTCACGAAAGATGACTACAAATGGCAGCTGTCTGCGCATGTACACTCATGAAGAAAATGCTTAAGACAAAATAATATTTTAATGTTAAGAAACAATATGTAATACTTATTGTAAATACTAACTCTGAAAATAATTCACATTCACCCCATAGGTACTTCCAAAGGGACTTAAAAATGCCTTCTGCGCAGTGGATCTTTCGTGAATTTACCTGTGAACACTACACAGTGTTGCAATCTGATTGTGACCAGGATTAAATTTTTATGAATTGCATATTATATCAACGCTAACTAAGCTAACCAACTATCTAAGTTGGAAATGCGGGTTCACTAGCATACCGCTTAAACCGATGTAAGAAATAAGATTGTGGTGATAACCTCTGAAAAGATTGCAACGGATAGAGACTGTTACAAAAATTAGAAGCTGTCCTGCCGACCACAACTAATTATTGTGAAGTAATTTACGGTATTTGCCTAATTTTCCTTGTAATGTTTACAAATGGTTAAAATAGATTGCCATTAATATTACTAGAATTGTATTGTAATTGTAAGAATTGTAATTGGGGATAAATAATTCTTCACCACAAATGATAAAGTCAATTACCTGCGTCTAATAGCTTAAAGTGTTTATCTTCCGAAGTTTTTCGTGTTCGACTGTCGCTATTCCTCGAAGTTTTGGTGAAATTATATTCCCTTTTTACATGAGTGAAGCGACATAGACTCTACTCTACTTTGTGTCTACTTGTGATGTTCGCCGGCTGTAGTCATTACTGCCCCGTGATCAAAATGTAAGCATATCGAATATGAAATATATAAGCTAGTAAGAAAAGTTCTTCCTTGGCATTTTTGTAAACTTTCTTATCTTCGTTTATTATAATACGATAATATCTCTATTAAAGTCTTTCAGGGTTATTAGCTCTGAAACCTTCCACTATCAATTCTATCGTCTTCTAATTTCATTAAGTTTAGTGTAAGTCTAAACTGAAGGTCAGACAATCCTGTAAGATAAGACATCGTAAGACACATTAAAATCGTTAATTCCAGCCACAATTTTAGAGTTTTCAGGTGTCAGATACATAAAAACTCACTAAGCAGTCACAGTTTTTGGAATATCAGTTTTGATAACTTTATGTTATTATTCTTTCAACTTCGGAGTGAGGGGTGCCTTCTCCACAATGCAATTGCAGAGGAAAGTTTAGAGCAGGGTTCATAGTCGGAACCCTTAGAAACGTCATTATGATCGAGACAAGAGACTGCGTCATCAGGTTCAATGCACCGGTATCGCCATCGATTGGACAAACACGTCAAGTGATCGGATAGCCGAGAGGCGGCTGGACACGCTTTAACCAGACTGCGTCAGGGGTAATGTTTTTCGAGTAAGTGTATTATATATGTAAACGTATGTTGTTGTATGTTACGCCCGCATTTATCGTCCTCAGACGATACGCTTTAGCTGTAGAGACATTTTTATTTCTTACCGCAGTCCGTAGACTTTTTCATCCATCCCTAAGCAAGCTATCCCTATGCAGTTGCGGCGCTACTCTTACAATCTGGAATCGCATTTTTCCACGGAAACATATTGGAATTGCTTCACGAAAGAGACATATCCAGCAGTAGTTCTCCGGTCGAACCCAACAATTTCTACTTCTTGAGCAATATACTTGAATAGGCAAAAAAAAACACAAAATAGACTTTAGTAGATGACGACATAGTCTTGTTTGATTCAGGGACCATAAGGCTAGTCGTTTTAAACTTATTTGTTTTTTTTTAAAGTGGACAATCTGAAAATAATAACTTCACTATTTACCGGTCGTGAGGTTGTGATCTGCCGCCTAACGAGTGAACAGGTGTCTCATGCCTTGTACACACAGATCCACTACTAAGATGTTCGGACGCCCATTATAACACCAGGGCTTTTAATTTCATGCAAATTATAATTGACGAGTCATATAATGGTTACCACAATGTGCGGTGCAATAGATCCTGGGTTCTATTCTCTGTTGGAAAGTGGTTTTTGTTTTAGATTTAAATAAAGGTAACTCTTTTTCTTCAACCCTTTTTTACAGTCACGCTGTTGCGCACAGGTATATCAAAATTGAGAGGCATTAAGTTCATAGTCCACCATTCTGGACAAGTAGTATTCCTGGATATGAAATGCCTTCAGATAGGTAATTTCTCTCAATCGTTATGAATTTAATACGTTTTGCAAGCACTTTACACGGCGTGGTTTGGTTAAGGTTCTGTTCTCGTTTTTATAAAAACTCTTCGTTTACGGCTTCGCTTCGACTCATAATAACAGTTGTAAACATTTTTTGGTAATCGTATTGGAACCATTCTAATTAATTTATGATGTTCTGAATATTTATGCTACAGCTAACAAGTAAGACTCAGTGCCTCAAACACATTCCTAGTTATTAAATTAGCTCATCAACAAGCTATTTTCTTATCTAGTGTTTGTACTGTGTTCATATGCAATGGATGAAGGTGTAGGTATAATAATAAATTATTTATTTACAGTACAGATAGAGATACGCTCGTGTTCCGATACCAATATTATCATAAGTGCTGTACACATTTGATATGTGAACCTGACTATCTAGTATGTTATCATACTAATCATACGGTAAATAGAAAAAATATAAGGATAAAGTTCTGAAAAACATTAGGATATGACTTTAAAGGCAAACTGTAACAATGCAAAAAAAAACTATCGCAAGAGTTTTTGTGGATTGACAGTGACACTATCCACAAGGTGTGTTATCTGTAATTTCTGAGAAATGAAATTTGGCGTAATAGGTTTTGATATTCATCTAATCAAAACAAGAGTCACTAAGAGTACAAAAAAGAGCCCTTGAAAAAAAGCTAGCAACGCATATGCGATCCCACTGGTGTTGCAAATGTCCATAGACGGTGACCACTCACCATCACGTAGCCCGTATTCCTGTTGGTTAGTTTTTTTATGATCACCGATTACCGAACAGGCTTGTACACCTGGTAAGACACATATAAACGTATCACTTACTTCTAATAAATAAACATTTTAATGGTAAAGTGAAAAGAAACCTTATCACAATAATAATTCGAAAAACATTGGTGAAAATAGCCCTATCTACATCGACAAAATTAATCTCAAAGATATCACAATTCGAAAAACATTTGTGAAAATAGCCCTGTCTTCATAGACAACATTAATCTCAAAGATAGTTAATTGTTGATTACTTTATCACCGATTGATATTATAGTTCAAATAAGCATCAATGTAAAGATTGTATATGCAAATAAAAATAGAATATTTTAGGCAGTAACACTAAAAGTCCGCAAGCATGCGTAACGTCCTCTTTGGGAAGGTCTGGATGTATTGTTCCACGTTGCTCCAACGTCTTTTGAAAAATCAATACTATGCGATATTATAAATAATGTGACTGTGTGCTTGTTTGTTTGACCATCTTTCACGTCGCAATAGTGCTACGGATTGACCTGATTTGTATGGAGATAGTTTGGGGGTTGGAAAGTGACTTTACTTTTTACCCGAGTAAAATATCTCATTCCTATGGATAAACGTGTGGCTCACGTGGGCGGAGCCGCGGGCTTAAATCTAGTTTTGTAAAATAAATTAACACAATATTTTTACTCACCGTTGAATAGCGATAAATACTACATAACAAAAATATAATATTGTTACGCGCTATGGGTAATGAAAATGCCGTTGGTAACGTAGAAGGCGTTTATTGTCAGCTTCCACAAAAATCCACTTCACAGAGTCCGAATCACTATGCACAATCACTATAGTCCAATATCTTCGCTTGAGTCGTCGAAATAATTCTTCCTTGTCGCTTGGTAGAGATCGCTTCGGTTTCACTTCCGGAAATAAACTGCCCAGTCGCGGCTCGGCGCGCGCCTTATACGCTGCCCATGGTTCTCTAGAAATTTCCCGAACCACCAAATACAATAGGCCCGTCCCGAACCTTCCTTTATGTTATTACGCACCTATGTACAGCTTATGTAGTCATTAACAATAGCCGCGGCCCGCGATGTAAACAACCTATACATGTACGCTATATATAGGTACGTACTCGCCGCGGACCCCGAATTTGTTTACTGGTAGAAATCGATGTTTTTCTTATGACCGATTTTTCGAGAACTTTCTTCACTGTTCGATAGTAGACCTAATACCTGTTTATGCGTTTTTGGGGTTTTGCTGTACGACGCTTTGTTCTCGAGATATAGGTACTCAAAGTCGTAACATTACCCCCTCCTTAGTCATGCTCGTCCCGAGCATGATTCTTTCCGTGGTATTTTGCTAGTCTGTCTACATGTACTACTTTTAGCTTGCCGCGGGGTCCCTTCTTAATCCGGTACGTGATGTCGTTAATCTTTGTGACAACAGTGTAAGGTCCTTCCCAGCGAGGTTGTAATTTCGGGGACTTCCCCTTCTTTCTCTGTGGATTGTGAAACCACACTAAAGATCCTTCTTCAAATCCCTTAGAATTGGCTTTCCTGTCGTATCGTGTCTTCATGTTTGTGCTGGTTTTCAAGCTGTTATCCCGAACCATCTTGTGTACCTCATTTAGCTGGTATTGAAGATCACTTACGTACTCCGTCACAATCTTGGGACCATCCGGTGGAGTTCCAGTTATAGCGTCTATCGGAAGCCTGATTTCTCTGCCGAAGTTCACCTTTGCTGGAGTAAATCCTGTACTGTCGTGGAGTGCCGAACGATACGACATAAGGAACAGAGGTATGTATTGGTCCCAATCTTTTTGATGTTCATCCACTACCTTAGCCAAGTGATTTTCCAACGTTTGGTTGAATCTCTCGACCATACCGTCTGACTGTGGATGAGCAGGAGTCGTGCGCGTCTTATGCATGCCCAGCAAACTGCACATTTCTTGGAAAAGTCCCGACTCGAAATTACGTCCTTGGTCCGAATGGATTTCCATAGGTACACCATATCGGCAGACTACTTCTTGCACGAGCTTTTTAGCCACAGTGTGTGCTTCTTGATTGGGAGTGGCAAATACTTCAGGCCACTTGGTGAAATAGTCCTGCACAACTACGATGTATCGGTTTCCATCTTCGGTTACTGGAAATGGTCCAGCTACATCAATAGCTATACGCTTCCAAGGTGCTCCAACGTTATACAACTTTAATTTGCCTTTACTTCTTGTTTGGGGACCTCTGACTGAAGCGCAAGCTGTACATTTTCGGCACCAGTCTTCCACATCTTCCCGACAATGTACCCAATAGAATCTTCCTCGCAGCTTTACTAGTGTTTTCTTCACGCCAAGGTGCCCACCAGAAGTTCCATCATGAATGTGCCTTAGGACGGAAGACACCATACTTCTTGGTACTACGATCTGTAGAGTTACTTCCTTTCCGGTGTTAGACTCCCATCTTCTATGTAAGACTTCATTCTCCAAGACCAGGCTGTCCCATTGGGCCCAATAGCTTTTAGTGACTGGGCTACATGCTGACACATCATTCCAGCTGGGTTTGTTCTCACTTCGCTTCCAGTCCAGTATTAACCGTAGATCATCATCTTCTTCTTGCGCCTTTTTCATGTTTTCTAAGCCTTGCGTCCTTATTAATTTAACATGTCCAATGGTTTCCTGTTTCTGACAGTGTTTGCAATCTTCAGGACAAGGTCTTCGTGATAAGGCATCGGCGTTGCTGTGTCCTTTTCCACTCCGGTGTTCCGTAACAAAATGAAACTCTTGCAGTTGCTCGAGCCATCGTGCCACTTGACCTTCAGGATTTTTAAACTGCAGGAGCCATTGTAACGCTGCGTGATCTGTCCGTAGTGTAAACTGGCGACCAATAAGGTACTTCGAAAAATGTTGCAAGACCTTGACCACGGCAAGTAACTCTCTACGAGTAACGCAGTAATTTCTTTCTGGTTTCGAGAGTGATTTGCTGAAGTATGCTATCACTACCGTGTGCTCGCCTTGTATCTGTGATAAAACGCCGCCGATTCCAGTATTACTCGCGTCCGTATCCACGATGAACCTCCCATCCCGACTTGGATATCCTAATATCGGCGTTTCACACAAACAACGTTTTAGCTCTCTGAAGGCATCCTCACAAGTCGAATCCCAGACAAAATCTCGTTTTTCTTCCGTAAGACGATGTAATGGCCTGGCTATATCTGAAAATTTCTTTACAAAACGTCTGTAATACGTACACAGACCCAGAAATGATCGTACTTCAGATTTGTTCCTCGGAGTAGGCCAGTCCTGCACAGCCTTAATCTTCTCTGGGTCGGTTTTAACTCCTTCCGGGGAAATTATGTGCCCAAGATAGCTCACTTCTTTCTTGAAGAGGGCACATTTCTTCGGGCTTAGCTTAAGGTTGGCGTTCCTAAGCCGTGTAAAGACCTTTTCCATATTCCGCAGGTGTTCCTTAAAAGTACGCCCCATGATGATAATGTCATCAAGGTAGACCAAACATACGTCTCCAAGAAGGCCCACCATTACCCTTTCCATGAGACGTTCGAAGGTTGCCGGTGCATTACATAAGCCGAATGGCATGACTTTAAATTGCCATAGACCGTTACCTATTCCTGTACTGAATGCTGTCTTTTCCTTATCTTTCGGATCTATCTCCACCTGCCAATATCCACTCTTCAGATCAATGGTAGAGAACCACTTCATACCACTGAGCATGTCCAGCGTGTCATCTATTCGAGGCAGGGGATAACTATCCTTTTTGGTAACGTTATTCAACATCCGGTAATCTACACAGAACCTTGTGCTGCCGTCCTTTTTCTTTACTAAGACAACTGGTGAAGACCACGGACTTGTAGAAGGTTCGATAATTCCGTTACAAGCCATGTCTTTGACGAGTTCAGTGACTTCTTTTTCTTTTGCCCATGGTATCCTTCGAGGTCTTTGTTTAATGGGCCTAGCGTCGCCGGTGTCGATTTGGTGCTTGACGAGTCCCGTTCGTCCGAAATCACAGTCCTTTGCAAAAATGTCTTTAAATTTTGATAGGAGTTCCCATGCCTGCTGTCGCTCGGAAGTAGATAAATTCTCCTTAGAAGCTTCGAGAAGTTGACATATAATATCGGCGCTAATTTGTTTCTCTGGCTGTACTGCTTTGATATTTCCCAGCTGTCTAAGAAGTTTCACTTCCTCGCATCTTCCCATTAAGCTGTTCTTCTTTAAATGAACTTCCTCTTTACTCATATTGAGAACCCGAACCGTAGATACTCCTTTGGACATGAGTAAAGTTCTTGCAGTAATCAAGTTATGGTTACATCCGGTGTCCTCAACAATCACGCATCTTCTTACTTTAACCTTCGAGGGGAATTTCACTTTCACTAGAGACTCCGATCTGGGTGCCAGTACAGTGTCCTTCAAGCAGTAAAGATTGCATGGTTCAGATCCATTAAGACATACTTCTTGATCAGGGAACCTCAAAACCCCTTTCCGTACGTCAACAACGCACTGTTCTTTCCTTAAGAAGTCCAGTCCCAATATGCAATCATCGGTGATACTGGCAATTAAAACTGGATGTCGGTATACACGGTCACCAATCTTCAAATCGACGTCTATATTGCCGAGGACGGTAACTGGTTGGCCGGTTGCCGTTTGAAGTCGGTGTGCTGGAGATCGCTTGGTCCACTGAATGGTCCTAGGAAGTAGCTCAGGCTTCACAATTGAACAAGAGGCTCCCGTATCCACAGTGAATTGGCAAGTCCGGTTATTCACAATACCTTCAATTGTTAAGCTGTTTCCGTTACAAACTTGGTTAATTGTAATACAGGGGGCATTAATTTGACCAACCAGCGCCCGCCCCGCGGCCCTGGCGACATCTAGTTTAACGGCAACTCGTCCACTTGGGTCTCCGAGTCAGAAACCCATCTTCTTTTCTTCTTGGGGCACTCTAAGCGAATATGCCCCTTTTCGCCGCAACCATAGCAGGTGGGGATAAAACGTGGCTTCTTTTGCTCCGTGACCACTTCTCTTACTTTGTGGTACCTTGCATCCTGTCTCACGGCTTCGACTTCCAGGGCATGTGCCAAAGCATTCTTTAGAGACTGATGATGGCCCAGACGCACAGCAGCCCTGACCTCCAAATCTCGTATCCCGTCGACAAATGCCTGCAGTAAGTACACTTCGATATTCCCTGGTGTTGAAGAGTAAGCACGCCTTACAAGCCTTTCAACCTCCGTTGCCCACTGCTGGAGGTTCTCGTTGGGCTTCTGGGTCCTCTCTCGAAGCTGGGCTCGGTACACATATTCTAAATGTTTCTCGCCATAGCGAGTTTCTAGCGCTTCCATTAGAGCTTCCAGTGTCCGGCCTTCCTTCGGTAGGTTATCTATAGTCATCAAGGCGTCTCCTCTTAAGGCCAGTGTTAGAGCAGTAAAAGAGTAATCATCCCCCCAGGCATTTGCTTTTGCGAGCGTCTCGAACTGGTATCGGAACGCCGACCAGGAAGAGCTTCCATCAAAATGTGGAAGGTCGAGCCTCGCCGATGATGATGACGGAACAACTACGGGCTCGCGAGTCTTTAGTTTAACGACCTCGTTGGTAAGGTGTTGTAGGCGGTTGTCATGGCCTTCGACTCGCTCCTCCAAATGATCCGTCCTCAGCGTAATTTCCTTTACTTCCTGCTGCACCTCTTTGAGCTTTGCCCCAAGTCCAGTCAGCCCACTATTAATTTTGTCGATGACAGTTTCGCGGCTGGCCTGGATCTGCTCCTGGATTTCCCGACGGCTGGCTTCCTGTTCGCGGCGGCTGGCTTCTAGTCGAGCCTCTAGATCGGCCTGCATCCCCTGTATGGCAGACAGTAGCGCTGCCATATCCATTGTCGGAGCCGGTGCTGCGGTTGCCCCTGACGACGACCCCGGCGCAGCGGTCTCGTCCTCCCCTTCAGCCGCAAGTTGTCGCGCAGCATCCATACCGACCTGTCTCCTGGTCCTCGGAGTGCGCCCCTCTTCGTCTCGTTGTACTAACGGCATTCCGCTTCTGACACCAATTGTTACGCGCTATGGGTAATGAAAATGCCGTTGGTAACGTAGAAGGCGTTTATTGTCAGCTTCCACAAAAATCCACTTCACAGAGTCCGAATCACTATGCACAATCACTATAGTCCAATATCTTCGCTTGAGTCGTCGAAATAATTCTTCCTTGTCGCTTGGTAGAGATCGCTTCGGTTTCACTTCCGGAAATAAACTGCCCAGTCGCGGCTCGGCGCGCGCCTTATACGCTGCCCATGGTTCTCTAGAAATTTCCCGAACCACCAAATACAATAGGCCCGTCCCGAACCTTCCTTTATGTTATTACGCACCTATGTACAGCTTATGTAGTCATTAACAATAGCCGCGGCCCGCGATGTAAACAACCTATACATGTACGCTATATATAGGTACGTACTCGCCGCGGACCCCGAATTTGTTTACTGGTAGAAATCGATGTTTTTCTTATGACCGATTTTTCGAGAACTTTCTTCACTGTTCGATAGTAGACCTAATACCTGTTTATGCGTTTTTGGGGTTTTGCTGTACGACGCTTTGTTCTCGAGATATAGGTACTCAAAGTCGTAACAATATTATAGAATTAGAGGTGCGGCTTGAACCAGAGAACCGGAGCTCGCAATACTCGCAGAATTTTTTAATTATCGGATAGGAATTCAGGGAAAAGTCCGATGCTCTTAATTCTTATTGATAAAGCCCGCAGCTTTGTCGACGAATTGCAAAATAATACCAAGATAGCGTATGATTATTGCAAAGTCTGCAAACTTGTTTACATACGATTACGATTAATTAAATAATTATAATCACCGATAACCTACTTATGACGTCGTGAGGTGAGCGTAACGAGGAGCAAGATCTTTCGAAAACTCTTTAAATTATTAGATGTACCTATTTTTTTTAATGAATCACGTATTCACACTCATTAATTAAAAGTGAGTACCTTTTCGTAATCTCCTAGTTGTTGTCAGGAAATAGAAACCCAGATTGCTTTTCCGGATCAATAAAACAGCTTTTCTCTCTGGATAATTAGAAACGATCCAGTGATAGTCGGCAGTGGCCGGTTGACTCACTCGTCAAGTTTTCACCAAGTAGTTGTATACAGCAAATTATTACAAAGTATGATTACTTTACATGAAAAGATATATCATATTTTGTGTTACTGTCACATTGCCTTTTAACGCAGTCTTTTAAATGTGTTAGAACTTTCATGGTTCGACCGGGAAAGATCCACCTCTGCCCACATTTCTACCGTGAATCAATTCAGTAGCTTCGACATCAGGCCAGACTCAGGCTAGCTTAAGGTCGTATGTATATGGTAGTACATGGACTGCAGTGAACAATTAACTATTTATTATATAAATACAAATTAAAAATATTTTTTTATCGGCTTTTAAAAATAACATTAAAAAAACTTTCATAACAAAAAGTACATAACTCACAGCATAGACTTAATGTACTAGTTTAACTCTATGATCTATGACTCACAGTATAATCAAGAGAGATCAACAAGAAACAAATAATCACAAGGTTCCTAAACAATACTAAATCCCGAACTAAAAGCGGGATAAAACACAAAAACGGAAAAATAAACATCACAGAACACGTACTTACCGTAACACTCCAAGAAAACATAAGGAACTTGTCTCCCTGGTAAATATACGAAAGTTTCCGTGCTGGAATGGCGACTGAGAGTCCCCGGGTTCAATTCCCAGCAAAGCAGAAATTGGTATGATGATTTTAAGTTTCCGTTTAGGTATTTGTGTGTGCCCAGGATTTATCTATTCAGAATTACTTTATTAATACATGGGAGAACTTTTATTTCTTACGTTATTTTGGTTTTCTGGTTTCACATACAGTCCGTTTATATGTGGCTCATCAAGAATTATTCGCCTCATGATGAGATAGGACACACGAGAAATAAGGTTCTACTCTTTAGAACACGTTTCTGTTATCTTTCTCTTTAATTTTCTACGGCATCGCAGCACTCGCATACTGTGGCATATTCCTAACCGAGCTCGCCCGGCGAGTCCTTGTGTCGAGCGGGGCACAGCAACAAGTCGCAGGGTGGTTGGCGCACCCCCACCCCTCCGCGGCAATTCGTTAGTTTGTTCTAGCGCGAGCCTTGAGGACCTAATCGAGCCTCGTTCCTCCTGGAGAGTCAACAACTCCTGGCTTTTTATTGGGTTGTTTGTACACGTTTGCCCAAAACAAGTTGAACCCGATTGTTTCAGATAAAAAAGGCATATTGTTAGAACGAGATTTTGTAGTAAATTATGACTGAATTATCGAAAAAAATATACTTTCTGCCTTTTAGCAGGAGTAGCATATTTACCGGCAGGCTGAAAAGGCTATTTGCTCAGAGCTCTAAATTTTAAGGGGGAGATAAAAATTAGTGATTGATTTCGTGAAAAAGTTTTAGGTTACTGATGTGATCATAGGTGATCTTCACAGGAGATTACACCCCCCTCGCAATGGCGGCATAAAATAAATAGCTTATACCTGAAAAATATATATTTATATCTGCCACTGCTGTGCGGCTTAATCAGTCAATTTTCGGCACAGTCCTTTCGGGCTGATTTTATAAAGGGAAATGGTTCACAGCACAATTTTTATAGAAAAATTTACCATGCTGCAACTTTATAACATCTCCGTTCTACCTCAAAATTGACTAGAAATGTTTCACTGCGTACATTATTACTTTGTTCATTACTTAGACCTCTGATGGTCAGAGATCTTTATGATATATTGTAACCATTTAAACTCATGGAAGCAGAAAACAATGTACATATCAAAATATATCATAAAAATAGCTAAAAGTAAGGTTGTACTATTTTTAGATTCTATGTTAGTTATCACCTCCAATCCTGAGGTTCTCGCCAATAAGATTAAGTTATATTTATAAGTTTACAGTAAACATAAAAATATGAAATAACTACGTATACGTATAACAAAATTATTTCTCATATCTAATTTTCCCTGTCCATACGAAAAAAATTCTCTACAGAATCTATTTTTTTTTCGTTTTGTCTAGCGAAGTAGCATTAAAAATCGTGTCCTTGAGAGGTCCTTTTGATCGTAATCCTTTATGAAAGGTTCTTTTATATTTTATTTATTTTATTTTTCTATTATGCCTGTAAGCACTCGTTAAAAGCTTCTTAGCCAATTATATTTGATAAGCCTGGGCTGTCTGACATTGGCAAAGTCAATTTTAGTCCAACATTTAAAAGAAAAGACGGCGCCCCGACACCAGCGCTTGATAAAATGGTTGTACGAGTAAAAATTAATTTAAATTCGCTTACGAATAAAATATTTGAACAAAACATGAAACTTTCATAAATATTGATATGAAACTTTCATAAAAACTCTGAATCTTTTTGATTTCATCAAACTTTTCAAAGTAAAGTGAGTGATGAGTGATGCATCCTCGTTTGGTTATTGGTTATTTTTGCATTTAGATGGTCTTATTATTCAACGATCTTTCCAATGATTCCCTAAAAGTAATAATCAAGTTTATCTTAATTTTTATGATAAGCAAAATATAAGTACCTCATAGTATATTTTGATATTTCTTTTCTATTGGTGTTTGCTTCTAACCTAATATCTTAATGAACATAAATAGCATTGTCTCAAAAGAAATAACTTAAAATTTAAGTCATTGCATACAATCCTTGCATTAATACGTCCGGTCCAATATACGAGTACAAGTCTTATCCAGTTAAATCTGGTTATGAACGGTATCGAAGTCAAAGTGGTCAGTAAAAACATCTCTGTATTAAAACAAACTGCAAGTCTGGGCATCTTGCAACTTGACTGCTCTCCTTTCACTCGATTTGATATGTCGACGATATGGTGACAATATCGCAGGTTGAGACTATCTCTCACTGCTGAACACCAGTCCCTGCGATAACTGGAAAGGCCTAGGCCTAGAACTTCAGCCATTATCCTCCATGGTCTATTGCTGCAAGTTGATCAAGCTGTCGGATGTTTTCTCATATCGCTCAGCGTAATTTATTTGTTATAGTTAAAATTTTACTTATTTAGGAATTTACTTATAGATATCACAGCATTTCAAAAAAATTTACTATTCAAAGTAAAAATATTGTGCGTTTTCCTAACGTGCAAACGATTTTTTTTCACTTTTTTTTTTCTTGGATGATTAATTCGTAAATTCAAATTAAAAGGAATATCGTATCATTTATTTTTCTACCTAATTTCACATAAGCTAGTAAATCTATGTATGATAATATTTAAATGTAACAAACAAATGTTCTCATCTAAGTGACAATATGTCTTAATGAGAAATAAAGATCTTTGAACCGAAATGTATGTATGATAAAAAAAAAAAGCTTTTTTGTGTATTAATATCCTGGTTAAAGTAACAGAATAAAAGCCAGCCTAGTGCGTTTATAACTCGGTCAGACATCGTTAAGCGATTCTATCTCTTAATAATCGAACGTTAATTAACAGAGTCGCCTGTTCGTATATCTATATGTAAACTTGATTGAATATGTGGAACGCAGTTTTCTTCGTGCGTTTTCACTAGGTATATCGGTAGGCTCTGGTTTTACAGCGGTTGCGTATTTTTCACTGATGCTTCGCTCCTATTGGTAGCAGCGTAATGTTATATAGCCTAAAGCCTTCCTCGATAAATTTAATGGACTATCCAAGACAAAAATATATTTTTTAATTCGTACCTGAGATTAGCGCTTTCAAACAAATAAACAAACTCTTCAGCTTTATATATTAGTATAGATTTCGTAAACATATTGCGTATATATTGTTGAAGCTTATGAGTAACAAAACTTACATAAAAAAACCGGGTAACAATCCGGTAGTGCCGGCAGAAGTGAAAACGTTGTGCATTTTTGATATTTTCGAATAGTTGGGAATAATTTCGCACGAATTGCTTTTATTATCAGTATATTATTTTTCATCTAGTATTTTCAGTAGGTTTTCATCTTGTATTTTTATAAAGTACTCACTCATTTTCTTTCACTATTTCTTCGTCACTTTTTCTAGATGCACTTTGTTCAATGTCCATATTTTAAATACTTGATATAAACGAATTAACTAATTGACCCCTCCGTCTTACGAATTTTCGATCAGGCCACGTGTCCTGACGCGAGTTTAACATTTTTTACCCATCCCAAAAAAAGTGCACAATGCCGCTAAAGAAGTTTTCACTTCAAAAATCTGCTCTCTTTACAACCCATGAATCAATAGTTTTTTAGCGTGACAATAGGTGCTATTTACGGTCAATCCGCGTCGGAACTCATACGGGTGCAGGGTTCAACAGTCGATAAATAGAAAATTGCACTCATCCTACGCGATGCACAATAGATTTTAGAATTGAATAGGGCTGCCACAATTATCGGCCTCTTATCGACCTCCATACATATCAGACTCTCTTTACAGCAACGATGCCAGCATACCCTGTCAAGGATTTGTTGTTGGCTTCCTCTCGGAAAACAGTCATGGTAGATAATAATAAACCTTTTAATAAAACTACTTGTAATGTATCGAAGCGGAAGCAAAGGGTGTCAATACCGTCTATTGCCAAATAATCTAGATTGTGTGTGAGGAATCCTTTTAATGTTTGATTTTATATTGAGTTTTTTTAATTTTACAACTTACCATTATGTACACAAACGTGTCACAAAGATTACTCGAAAAATAAAAATACGTGGGAAAAAATATGAAATGACATAACGTCTACAAGTATATTGCGGCGTGGACATTACATAAAGCAATTATATTTGAACGTGAACGCAATTCTGTCCTCAACATACCTGAGGCGGTGGACATTGAGAACAAACACTCAAGAAAATGTCGCCGGCAAAGCGATATTTAGTTTCAATGGCACACATGAGCGGCGCTTTATTTAATGACACTGTTTTCCTAGTAAATTGAATGATCTATTTAAATTACTTTACGCAAAGGTTTATGTAATAAAATTATATTTTTTTTTATCAAAATGCCATGCTCGAGATGAATAAGGCTTCAACATTTTCACTTTAAGTCAACACCATGCTACCCAAAAATATTGGTGATATCAAAAAACGGTCAAATTAGTTAGATCACTGTGAGTTTTTATTTAGTAATAAAAGACAAAGTCAAAATCCCAATCCTTCTTATAACTGACGTTATTTTGCATTCATTTATGTCTATTGAGAATGCAAAGGATTTCAACATTACTTTATTGAAGGAAAAGTTGTAGTTTCAATTAAACAAAAAATACACTTTTACTAAAAATTAAATGTTTTAATTTAAAAGTTCAAACTTTCATTATAAAAACATTTAAACTCTCCCTAAAATGAACAGGAAAGTAAACTGAAACAGGCTGTAGTTTGTAAACCACGATGGCTTGGCTTGCAACCAATAGTTATTAATGTTTATTATCTTACCGAAATAAATTTAGTCAAAACAGCAAGGCAACAGCTGTCAAAATATCACAAGACAAAGTACCTATATGCTGTGTAGTGTAACTAGTTGGTAAGGTTAAAATTTGTATGATTTACCTGGTTTATTCACGTCTTTATACGATGACTCTTAGTATGTCTCTATTGTTTGGATTATTTTACTTATATGTAAGTATTTTACTTCACGTTTTCACTTCACCTTGTTTTATTTCATTTAAATATGTTTGCTTGTTGATTACTTCTAATGCGATTAGAAATTCCAAATATATGAACTTAATTTCTAACAAATATGTATATGAACGCCGCGCCGCCATTTTTTTGCTAAACCTACCTTTATATAGTTTTAAGTTATTAAAATTATTACATGTAGTTTAAAGGTTACCGTTGTAACAGTTTTACTAATCGGATGTTTAACTCATAGGTGAACAAAATAAAAATTATGTATATGCGAGATTAAAATTAATATAAACAAATTTAATATTTTATTCATCAGAACACGTAACAGAACCTTAAGAAGTGTAAATGCCCCTGAAGAGTTTGAATAAAAATAAGCGCTAGTTTTCTACCATAAAATAAAATATAAAACAATTATCACGAAATTGAAATTAATTGCATTGTGTGTTTGATGTAAAGAAATAGTATTATAATTTGTAATATAATAGGTACTATTAATATACCTAATATCTCTTTTATCAGTGAATATGCGGCAGCCCTGACCGGATCATATCGTTCGGTTTAATAAGATAATTCGCCGCGTACTTTGTACCTTTGATTTAATTATGCGTTTAAAAACAAAGTGAAAGGCAATCTGTCGTGACATAAAATTGCGCAATACATATAAATCTGCTATAAGCTACATTCTTAACATAATTTTAACTTTTATTGTTTTGTATTTCCTTTCTTGTTTTATCATTCACTGCGTTTGGGTGTTCTCCCGACTTAACTACGATACAAAGCGTGCTCCCAGGAACTGTTAAATTAAAACTATGCTATCATTTTCGAAATAACCCGTGAAGGTAAATGTTGAAACTCTTAAATATTATAAATACTTATATCATCAGGATTATTTGCAGCGGTCGTTCACAGTCTGATTTACAAGTACGTTTCTGCCATACGCGTGTTATCAACATTTTGTCTTTTCTACTGAAGCACTTTCAATGTAATAAGAAACTAGAGTAAATTAAGAAGGGACGTGAAAAGAGCTTGCCTTTCTCAAAGCCAGTAAGTAACGCACTGGTTTTCCTCTAGACGTTAATGCTCACTCCCCGCGGGTATGCCTTCTTCCAAGGCGTAACGTAAAAAATGTAAGTTACTGTAATTACAGGCATGGGATGAACTCTGTCTTTTATCACAGATAAATCTAAAACCAGACGAAGTTTTCGTAGATATAAAAATAATGTTCAATCACTTCCCATACGTAGATAGTGTGAACAACCTTGATCCATATAGGTGTATCATCGGGCGCGCGATATGATGTAATTTCGCACTATTTGCTGAACTACCGAGCGAGATGGCATTATCTTCGCCCGGGCGTGTTTGCCCTAGCAATCAGCTGTTCAAACATAGTAGCTTATCGTATTCATGTTAATAAAACCATGTTGTAATACATGTACAGATAAAAAGACACATCGTTTTGTTATATTTTTATGTTAATGATGTTTAGTTTTTCGGGCCACGTAGGCATTTAGTAACAGACTATTAGTCCTCCTAAATCTGTGGTAACACGTTTTTGGAAATAAAGTCGCGAGTCGCCGATCAACGTTGATTGGTTTAGTCGGCTGGTTTATTTAATATTTGACTTGATATTCCAAGATCCCAGGGCCCCCAGTTGTCTGGGTAGCCTTGCAAAACGCATAATGAAAACTGATATCCGAAGCTTTAAAGCGTCTGTTAAAAATACGGCCGCCGGGAGGAGTCTGGCAGTATTAGTTATTAATTTTTAATAATATTTTCTAAAATATACGTAAAAATTAGTACTGAGAATTTAAGAAAAGTACGCACTATTTTTATCCTACTGCGCCAGAAGGAGGGTTATGTTTTTCGAGAGTATGTTTGTACTATGTATAATTGTTTGGCATGATCGTATGCAGCCTGAAGGGCTTGATGGATTTTAGCTTGAGAGGCAATGATATTTTATTCTTGTTGTATATAATATCATTGTTGAGAGGTGTCATTAGATTCGTTTTTACTGTGAAAGTGACACTGGATATATCAAAATAAAAATAAAATAAAAAACAGTAATTAAAAAAACAATTGTTTGGCACGCTCTGCGCGCATCCTGAACGGCTTGATGGATTTAAGCTCGAGAGGTGCCGTTAGATTTGTGTTTACTGTTAAAGTGACACTGGGTATATCAGGGTATATCAGAATAAAAATAAAATTGTGACTTTTGGCGCCAAATTCAACTGTTTGGCACGCTCTGCGGCCTGAACAGTTCCACGGATTTTAGCTTGAGAGGTGTCGTTAGATTCGTATACCAAAATAAACTTGGTATATCAAAATAAAAAAACGGTAATTTAAAGAACTAAATAACCCGACTGCTTTTATGTGTAATTTGGAAATGTAAAAACCCTAAAACAAGAAAATAGTTATACCCGATTGCACTTAACTGAAAATCGACTAATAGGGTAAAAAAAGTAAATTAACAGGAGCTCATTGTAAATGTATTTAACAATATTTTTAAATAATTGTAACAATCGGAACACTCGGAACCCATTTTTTTTACCGGTACCCGTGAATTTCCAACGACCTAAGCTACCAGGTATGTTTACACTCATATACATTAATATTACGTTATTCTATACATTTTATCTCTGACAAAATAAGTAACGTCTGGGGGCCCTGGGCTGGGATCTTGGAATATGAGTTCTTTTAACCTTGTAATATTTCGTTACGATATTTTCCATTACTGTGCTTGGCTGAGAGCTATACGAAAAATTCTCGAAGCCGACGTCGGAGGTTAAAATAACAGCACGTCCATGTCCACATTGTCCACCATTCCTACTTAGTATAAAGGACGGGCTGCATGCCTCTCCATAGTGACATGATACCTGTGAACTCTTGAGTTGAGCTGGGAAGTTTGAAATAAAATCGGTTCTTAGATTATACTTTCATCTTCCAAACAAAATTGTGAGACTTACAATCTATCAATAGTTCAAAATCTTCCAATCGACTTACGCAGCTGTCTTCAAATTTGAAATAATACGATGAGCCCAAAATTGTTTTAGTCATATTGTAGGATGTAACCTTTATATCATTATTATTATGTGCGTTGCTCGGATAAAAACAATTTATTTTCAAGGTTTAATTTCAAACGAAACACTCATTTCCTTTTAAAAACGCCATTTTAAATAGCTCCCAATAAAAAAATATTTTCACAATATATTATATATACGCAATATGGTTTTGTTTGAGGTTTAAACCAGGGTATCTAGTTCCGCAGTGAGTCCACGTAACCATTCGGCCAAGGAAGCTTTAATACAATGAAAGAAATTTTTATAGAGCTCTTTCAAGAGTTTCAAGTCGACATTGTCATCACTTTGAACGTCTGATTGGCGGATGGCATTTGACGGCGTTCTATGTCATAATATTATTAATATTCTCCAATAGATGTCAGGAAGAGTCGTATTTTTCAGTTTATAATTAAGATGATTATCGCTGAAAATACTTTTTTAATTTCAAATTTCTAAAAAACACCTAGCTGGATCGATTTATCACCTCCGAAACCAAGGTACTAAATTTCATTAAAATCGTTGGAGCCGTTCCCAAGATTCAAAAAATATATTTAGGTACATATACAACAATTGCTCGTTTAAAGGTATTAATACACACACATCTGTAATTGAATATCGTGTAGTTATTCGTTGCCATAACATAATATATTACAGGTCACGATGTTAACGAGACAATAAACGACAATTTTATTGTCGTTTTATTGAGCTGAGTTTACGCGCCCAAATTATTCGTGACTGTTCTATCATTATTTGCGATCAGATTGTATAAGGTCTCTAACACACTTACGATCACCAATCATTTTCAAATAAATTAAGTGAGTTTTTAGTAGAAAATCTGTAAAAAACATATCTTCAAAGTTGGCAACACACAGATGAATTCCATCTAGGTGGGTAGTGGTACCCCTGGGACAATCCCTGTAATAGGTCAGTCTGCTTACTAAGTTTACTTACTATAAAAAACTCAAACCTCAAAAGGGAGAACCCGTGCCAATCAGTAGAGCGCAAAAAGGGTTGCAGCAAAAAAAAAAGTGTTTATTGAAGTTCCAATAACGCAAAACTTACAGAATCTTTGCCGTTAGACAATGATAGTGTGACGAAATACTTCATACCTATACCTATTCCAATCCATCGTTTTAAATCGTTCGTAAAGGGGCCCTATGAATTTCGGAAACTATGTTTTATCTGATTTGAATTCAAGGCGTTACTCAATTACAATTCGGTTTTCGTTTCAGTTTATGATCCTCACAGCCTGCGTCTGATGAATTATCTGAGATTTTTGAACCTATAAATAACGAAACAAAATCAGGCTTTCAAACAAAATTATTTATATATACTCGTAGAATGAGTGAATAATAATGTTACACAATTAATTTAATTCCTAAACACTTTGTTAACCTTCTGTAAATTAAGTGAATCGTTTCTTATCGTGGTGCTTTATCCAAAAAACAAGGCACAACACATGCTCAAACACGTGATAAACAACATTTTTTTTGAAGCGTGAATACAAATTGTTAATGAAGATCTTCATATTACTATTTCTATAAATAAACTGCAGGATGTTGTAAAAACTTAATGTGTAAACAAAAACAGTAGTTATTAAATAAAATAGAGTAATCTTAATTTTCGTAGCAGTATAAACGGCATTACGGTGGCCTCTCCTCATTGGGATAGTTTGGTCAGACTTATCTATCCCGCTCTAATGGAGTGATTTAACCAACGGGATCGAAAGCCTCAAATTTTCTGAATCATATTCAGCTTAAACTGTGCGTGTATGTGCTATAGCATAACTGCTCCTAATTCTTAAAATATGTTTTCTGCGTCCAGATTTGATTTGCTGACTGCAGTTACCTAAACATGTTCCTGCCTATCAGTTTTTAGCGATGAACTTTTGCGGTTAGTAAGGTTATAAGTAGGTGCTGAAGATTGTTTTAATGTTATTCCTGCATTATCAAGCAAGTTAACAAATGTCGGTTGAAAGTCTGCTTATCAATATTTTGTTTGACCACATTGTGGGTCAATCAAATCAGTAGGCGTAAACAAAGCAACGTGCTATTTGATAATATTGAATAGAAAATTCGATTTTAATGCTCACGAGGCTTATTGTAGGAAGTCATTTCATTGACTTATGGTATCGACTCTCTAACGGTAATTTTATTATTTATACTGAAGAGCAAGTCAAGGTGGTTTCGGTTCGTATAGATTAGCGGTCACCTTTTATATTTTTAATATTGGTGGCGCTGCTAAGAGTAGCAGCCGAGGCTAGAGAGCCTCACAGGCCCTGAGGCTGGTGGGGCTTAGACCTTTACTCTCTTTTTCTGGGATTGGAGAATCGTAAACGCGCCAAGGACTGCGGATTTCCTAAACATCTGGTTAGTCAACTGTTTAGTACGTCAGGCTTGCCACAAAACCCGATGAAACAGTAAAGACCACCAGCACAGAATACTAACTATTACTCCAACTAACGAATACTGTTGCAGCTGACCCTCAGCTGCAACAGTATTCGTTAGGAGAAAAAATGCTTGTGAAAGGGCTTCCACACTCGTACCATGCGCCTTAGCTCTCAAGGCGCATGGTACAAATAATTTAAGAACATTTAATTATCACATTATCAGTTGTTATCTGCGACTAATGCCCGCGTAACGAGCGACAAATCACTAAATAATCGCTCACCCGTCCGCCTAATGATGAAATTAAGACACCTGTGATGCTATGCGTGCGGCTTAAAATGTTGCGGTAGAAAAAGTAGGAATAAGAAACAGACTGATATCTGATCTGGAAATAGCTATTTTCCCAAATCCCCGTCTGAACTTACCCCATAATTAGGGAGGCCTGAAGCTTACTTCACCACGCAGCTACGAGTATTACAAGTTGGGTTTGGAGTAACTCGTGTCGCTCTAAACTTGTTTTTATACAAGTTCAAGTCGGTGAAATTTGTCGCTAGCAATCACCATCATACTCCTGACCATACCCGTTTCGCTTAGCTGTGCAGAGCATGCTAACGTTGTAGCTGTCGGGCGCTTTTCTATTTTCCTGTTTTCCTAAAAAATCATTCTTATTTTTAAAATGAAGTAGCTTAAGAACAGAGACACTTTGTTGGCTGCCCTTCTTGCGTACCACCTCTGAGCACGGGTCTCCCCATTATTGTTGAGTTCCTACATTAAGAAATTACAAGCAAGCACCTTTCATCCCTGAGCTTATTAGTTACGGCTGCTTGTTCACAAGTATTTTAAAAATTCATAGAACTTTCTAAATAACGTTTAATTGCGTTGTAATAGCTGGTGTTATTAACTTTCGGCGTGCCCACTTCGTGTTGTTATGAAGTATTATTCATATTAGTATTCAGTATTATTTCCAGCTGTCTTTTTTTTTACCTGACTGCGCTAGAAGGAGGGTTATGTTTTTCGAGAGTATGTATATGTATGTATGTATAATTGTATGGCACGCTTTGCAGCCTGAAGGGCTTGATGGATTTTAGCTAGAGAGGTGTCTTTAGATTCATATTTACTGTGATAGTGACACTGGGTATATCAAAAAAAAAACGGTAATTAAAAAAAACTAAAGAACCCGACTGCGTTTCTGTGTAATTTGGTAATGTAGAAACCATAAAATAAAAATGTCGTCATACCCGATAGCACTTATGATACTTTTTCTTGCTGGTGGTAATGACCCTTAAAACTATTTTGGAGTCGGTGCCCATTGATTCAGAACGAAAGGTACACCATTTTACTAAGGATCCGAGTTTTAGGGTTTTTACATTTCCAAATTACACAGAATCGTAGCCGGGTTTTTTAGGTTTTTAAAATAGCATTTTTTTTAGTACATGCAAAATAATAATTAATGGATCAAATATAAAGCCGATTATTGTTCAATAATTTATAAAGTTATAAACCAGTTATATTGAGTGTTTATTTTTTACCAGTATTCACGCAACATTTTTGACGTTCTCACACAAATTCAATATCCATACGATATACTGCCCATTCCAATCAGTGACTTTTTAATGGGTCCAATTAATTTCTTAATCGTTTCTTTGCCGGTGTCTGACACAATATCCGCATTGCTGTTTTGTTTTTTGGTTTGCTCGTTATAAGCGACAATTTACTTACTTTCGTTATGTGCCTTCGTTGTTATAGAAAAATGTCTTTGAAATAATCTGTTTCTGTTTTTTCTTAGGGTTTATGTTCATCACTCTGATCACTCACTATAATAGCGGCATTATAATTGACAGGTTTCAATCAATCGTGTTTTACACTAATATCTGTTAAGGATTGTTAGTTCCAACACTTTCTACTGCCAATTTATCTAATACCTTTAAACGAGCAATTCTTGTAAATACCTATATATATATAATTTGAATCTCGGAAACGGCTCCAACTTTTTTATGAAATTTAGTGCCCAAGGTTTCCGGGGTGATAGATTGATCCAGCTAGTTTTTATTTTTAGAATTTGTCGTTTTATTCGTATTTTGATCGATAATCAACCTAAATATAAACGTTCGATTTGTAAGAGCTCTATAAAAAATTCGGTAATGTAATTACAGTTTCCTTGGTAGGATGGTTACGTAGGCTGACTGCGAAGCTAGAGACCCAGGTTCAAACCTCAAGCAAGCATGTTGTTCGTTTTTTTATTTATTTTTTGTGACCATATTTCTTTTTATTAGAGCTAATTCAGATGACGTTGTTAAGTAATACTAAGCCAATGAGTGTATTAAACCACGAAAATCAATTGTTTTTATCCAAGCAACGCTCGGTCGTCCAGATACTTTTATTTAGATAAGATATTAAGATTATGTACTTGGGCATTTAGGTTTATTTGTCATCTGCTAACTGGTAAGGTTGTTTGAGAGGTCAAACAGTTCCTTATTGATATCAAAATCAAATTTGTTAGCTAGATGAATGCTAGTGGCAAATGTATTTCATCATACTTTTTAGAGAGTTTAGAATGAAAGTGAAACCGCCAAATAAACAACAGCTTACTTATTAAGATTGTTGTAGTTATTTGTGTGTTGTTGGCTTCCTTTAACTTCTTTTTTAATTTTAAAATATTGGTGGCTCCTAAATAACTGCGTTTGATTGCGACTTTTTTTCGAGTTTTGCAAATTATTTTTGCTTCGCCGCGGGCTTTATGTTCCGTAACCAGTTTTTGTTGTATCGTATTAGCTTAACATTTGAATCGCGCTTCCAGAATGCTCATAAAGACGTGTTTTTTGCAATATTCCTAATGCGTATCTTTATTATGCCGGTCAATGGACGTAAACATTCATTTTTATTTCTCAGAAATATTTTTCAAATCCTATCAGCACATTAGTACTCGTACATTTTTTATTCTTTTTGTTTTTGCTAGTAATACAATGATGTCTCGTTTAACGTCCAGTTTTAAAAACATATTGGAATAGCTATATTGACGTCAATGTCGATTTTTATCTCGTATAAATATACTTTATTTTAAATCCGGTTTGTATTATTATTTTATTGTAGCTATGCATATATATGATTAATGATAATGTATTCGTAGGTCACTGGTATGTAAATATAGGTTAAAATAAATTTAGTAGACGTGTATTTACGTAATCTTTCCAATTGTTATCACTCTAATGTGAACCTTTAAGTAGGGAATTATTAACTTATTTATTTAGGGAACAACTACAAAAGTAATGCTTTTTCATATATTAATGAAATTATTATTTTTATTTTGGCCGTCATCGCTATCCATTGTAATAATTTAAAAAAAAAGTAATTCAGGAGGACATCTTGCGTTTACATCGCCAGGGAAGGTCGAATCATTGTTGAATTAAAATATTATCCATCATTTATTATTTTTACTGAGTGTGACTCGGCACTAATAAGGAAAAATTGATCAGAAAACGTCAGCGTACACAAATATTTAGACGTATCGGCCACCTGCCACCCGCATAGGAGCGCAATGATAAATAGACCTCGGTCTCTCCATGACCTAGTTAATACGGTAAGTGTAAATGATCTTGTTTACATTTTAGCGTTCCTCGGATTATGCGACGCTCACATCCCTTATCGGTTGCTATCCAATAGCGATTGTACTCGTCGTATCTGTACTTTCACATATTATGTTTCATACTCATTCATGTTTCATGATTGTACTCATCTTTTTGATAACAGAAAGTGCAATATTGCCGCTCTTACACTTTTTCCTCATGAAAATTTGTCCATCGAAGTCATAGTTGCAAACAAACCGTCACACCTTTGAAGCAAAATTACTTGCAACACTTAAGAACACTACATTTACGGCGGTACCCGGTCCGTGCTTGTCAACTAGCTTGAGAGTTACCTCAAGTCCAATATAAAATCAAAACAGATTAGTGTATTGCACCAAACTGAAATAAATCAAAACACTGTTCTTAGCTCAACTTCATCACCTATTAGCAGACAGGAATGTGACAAGGAAAATGAAATCGACGCTACAAACAAAGCGTAACGAATACGTTTTTTGTGCTACATTTCGACGCAAAAATACAACAAACAACTAATGTAATTAATAGAACAGTAACTCGAATTTAGTTCCAATAATTCAACTACGAAATAGACCCTGGCTTAAAGAGGCAAGACCTTACCAAAAGCATATTGAAACGCGATTGAGGGTAGTTGAACCATGCAAATGTTAACCCTTGTGAATGTTTGTTCGTCAGACGAAGGATAAAGGCGGTGAAAACCACCAAATAAATTGAATTATGTGTTTAATTTTCTTGTCCTGAAAAAGCCTTCTATTTATTTTCCCACTAACTTGTTGCGTAACCAAAGTTAGTTACGTAGTTAGCGGTTGGTTGACAACGGTAAAATATATGAATCAAGATATTGCTTATAGAAAAAAAAGTTTGTTTAACGTAGTACATTACATATTAATTGTAAGATGCAATTTTGGACAGTTGAATATCATGTCTGTGATGAGAGTAACGTGAAGTCCGTGATAGCAGGTAGAGATGATGACTGTTTAGATGTCCAGACGTAGTATGAACTCGATAGTAATCAACATAGACAAAAACTAAAACCTCCTCTATCGGTTAGGTGCTCCTTACAAAAACCAACGCGCACGAAACCATTCGGTGATTAAAGAAGCAGTTTAGCGAAATCACGAATGTGTTTACACCTGATCGGTCTGGTCGAGCTGATCGGTCGGTGAACTCGATACTGGCGGAGTTCAAAACAAAACATGTTTGTTGATAACTGTTGAGGAGGCCGTGGGCGGCGACGTCACTGAAACATTCTGAGAAGAGCGGTTGAATATTTATATTTTCAAAATGGTGAAGTCTATCTTTATGGCTATTCTTAGCAGTTTGACCCGGATTAGCTTGACCGGATGATGGTAATATTGAGTTCGGAATCTAAGAGAGGCCGACTGATTGCCTGATTGTATTTTGGAAAAGTTGCAATCATATTACTATTCTAAGGTTACTGGTTAAATATTATTATCTTTTTTCTAATTCTCTGCTGCGTGAAAATCTTAGATAAAAAACACAAGAAGAAAATTAAAGAAATAATCATTATATCAGAGACAATATGGAGAGCTATGTTTCTTATACCAATTCGTGTCAAAATAAATAAATATCGTAGGGTGGGCTAAGCATGCGCCTGTATTTTTAAATTTCATGCTTTTTACTCCTATTATTGCTTCAAGCTAAGTAAGCTTGAGCTGCTCCAATTTCTAAAATAATAAATAAACAAAATGTGAGTCTAGAGTCGTATTATATTAGACAAACAAAATGTGAGTCTAGAGACGTTTTATATTAGAAAATACTACTCTGTTTTCTCCTAGCCCTTATAAGCCTTAGCGCACCCAAATCGGATTACGGTCAGCCGATGGCCGTACAACAATGACAAACATGTATATTATTACCCAGGATTTTAATAAAACTATTTCATTTCATTCATTATCATAGGTAGAGTTAATTTAGCAACGCTCTTTGAAAATACTTCGTTCGCAGAGCTAAATGACCTAACAGCCTTGTTTTAAGGCAACTTTCCAATTTAATAAATTAACTGTGTGAAGGTGATATCGAAAAAAATTTTAATATTCAATTTTCATTGTATACACATGCATCTATACATTTATTAAATTCTATATTATTATAGGAACAATATAATTTATGGTACTTTACACTTCTTAATGACTGAAGTGATTTAAATTGACCTCCTTTTATGAATATTTTCTCAAACGAGCTAATCTGCTACTTTTTAGTACTGTATTATTATAGTTATAAGAACTATCTTTCTATTTTGTTGAAAAATAAGTGTTTCTGCCGTTATAACATTTGACATTATTATTTCTTTAATTTGGGGGCCGTGCTCACAACATTTAAACCCAAGAAGTTCTTTTGTACTTTTTCGTTTAAGTTTATAAATTGTGTACAAGTATATGCGCTTATAAAATAGGGGCATGCAAATGAAGTAAAAAACAATAATAAAAAAATTAAATTAAAAAAAATACGTACGTACACACATCTACACTACTTAATGTATTCGACTTAATATACGAAATACAACACTGTAGTACCTCAATTTAAAATTTTAATCGCTCACGTGGTAAGCCACGATCGATCCGATTCAGGGCGATATGACTACGAGATTTTATTCAGTTTCTGACCCATTACTATTGACAATTCTTATGTAACATTTCAATGCGAAACTTATTGTTTTGATATCGTAGCCTAGTTTCAGATTGTTTTGTTTCGGAACGTTCAAATTTGAAAAACATGTCATATATTTTTCCAAAAATGTTTGATTCTAATAATACAAAAACAGAATGAATATATGTGTTCTTTGGATGATATTTTTAACAATATCTCATATAAATATATAAAATTCAAATGCTGTACCATGCAACGATTAACGTAACCTTATGCCATAATTTGTAGTGGATACGTTAACAACAGCAATGTGACATTAAAAACTCTTTCATTATTCTTCCGTCTCTCTTATAACTTAGTAGACGCGACAGTTTGTTATGTGCCTAAAGTATAATTGAGTTTTGAAAACATATATCAGTCCTGCTTTGAATTTATTTTAAATTCATATCACGACGTCATTCAAATATACAAACGGACTTTGACACAGACAATTTTGTAGGACAACGTTAAGATTGCAATGAGGCCTTTGACACCACCGCTACAAGCTTGGAGGAGCATACATATTTTATATTGCCCAGAATACATATCAATCAGATTTAGGCGAATAATCAAACAAGACTGGACTTTCACCGACACCGATATTGAACGATAAAAAGAGGATAATACGAGTCGCAACTCGCAACGTTGGTGTACCTCAGGGTAACAAACTCGGACCACAACTACATTATTATGGTTATAAACAATTTAACTACGAGATACAAATATAATATGTATGATATTCAGTTATTTTGCCGTTCTCAGAAAATAGTTTAATAAGTACAGATAATGCTACAAAAAAAAAACCTTCGCGGGCTTTATCATAGTAACGCACTTACAAAATAAATGTATTTTTTTAATACTCTGAGCTGAGGAGGCCCTCAAATCTGTTTCTTAGACATGCGATCTAGTTATAAATGTAATATTATGTTAGTGAATAAAACATTGTCTTACGAATGTTTTATACTGTTAAAGTCTATTATTTTATAAGACATCTATGTTGCAGGCGAAACAGAAACACTAGTCATATAACTCTAGGAGCGATGAATTTTATTGTGAAATCCACCGTATATTTTACCATCGTGTTACATAATATAGTAAATGGGTCCACAGTATTCGAGCAAAGTGCATTATTTATTCATTATTTCAGATCATTTGCATATACTGGACAGGAGCGGATTTACAAGGACAATATGTACCTACTTACAGAATTCTCTTTATAAGTGAATTCAATTGATAAAGTTTAAATGGTCTGATCTCATCCATTCTGAATTCCTTTTTTAAAAATGCTCATTATCGATATTTTATGCGCACCGTTTCACCCGCGCAACTACCGAAACGACAATGCATAGTTTAACACTCATCTGAGCCTGACGCATTGATAATTTTTAAAATTGACTTGTAATTATAATGATGATTTTAACCATTTACACCCACATAAGCCATAGCCCCACACAATTAATAATTAATATTATAGATAATCAACCTTAATTATTGATTAAACCATTTAAAAGGATATGGATTGATCTTGTGATACCAATTTCAGCACTGTTCGATTCCACACGTGTTACGATTGAAATTAAACAAAAAGCGGTCACTGTTAACCATAACAGTTGCACGTCATGATATTCCCCTCACGGTCTTTCTACATTAATTGTTGCTTACTTTTGTCTAAAGTCACTTGATAAATACTTAAATGCTACTTTTATACGCAAAATTTTGGTAAGTACGTTGGATTTTGTTTTGATGTGTTTAGAGACCATTCGTTTCAATGAAAACAAAATTAATTTTGCGTGAAACAATAAAAAAATTGATATGGCAAAAGCCAAACATTTTAAGAATATACGTATAAGATACATTTTTTTAATATTAATAGTTAACCATCCGTAAATCAATTATGTCAAATAATATTATGTTAATTAAACGTTTAGAATCCTATAAACATTTTAATTAATGAACATAAGACATTCGATAAATAATAAATGTTAATGTACTTGCTTCATTTACCTATATTCTTAATGGATAAGATATTTAGACATCTTAATGATTCTTTTGTGTCGATGGAAGAACGACTGCAGGCATCCAAAGCGTTAAAATTTACAACGGATGTAAAGCCAAATTGTTGTTACGTCACAGCTTCGCGATTATGTCAGCAAGGCCACATTTAACTACCGAACTTTATCGCTTCCTTCGAATTGTTAGAATTATGTACTGTTTTATATGCGTATGAAGTCTAATGATCATTGGTTATTGATAAGCGAAAAACTTCATAAAAGAACTTCATATTCAGCAGTTGTTTGTTTCACTCCAATAAGCTTGCCTGACTATCCAAAGTTATTGCATTGACTACTGCAATATTTTAGCTATTTCCTACCCACGTCGATGCAACTGATTCACCATTTGGAAGCTACTTACGGAAGCTATTTGACGTGGTGTTGTCGTCGCCAATTATTTCAGCATCTGAGTAAACGGTGCAAGATGAGTAAAACCAGATATCGTCAGCTTCCACTTCAAACGTAACTTTGTATTCGTGGATAAATTGTAATGTATTAAACATTTGCGTAATCATTATACTATGTTCGCCACTGCAAACATCATCATCTGCAACACAAAGCTTAAATACGGCGATCAATATAATTATTTTCTACTCGAAGAAAAAACTAATAGTAATCTTGACCAAAACACGCTGATTTGCGTCATTCGAATCAAAATGATGTTTATAATCGCAGTGAATAAGCATTTTGATTTACTATTGTTTTTATATAACTTTTTCTTCACGTTGGATTTTCTTGTCAATATTTTTTGTACATCTGCTAAATTTAGATAATCTCATATAAGCACATTCTGAGTTCTTCTATGTGTCATATATAATTTTTTCGGTCTTATAGTTCACTAGCACTGAGATAGATACTTAATATACTTAATATAATGTAGTAATTATGAATAAAACATGAACACAATTGACTATCTCTATCTAACAAAATGGATCTACTAAAGTTTTGCACGGAATCAACAAAACAATGAAATCAGTATTGGGTATTTTTCTCTTTGTCTAATGGTAAATTTGAAACATACGGACCATATTTTTATATTATTTTAAATCTAATATTAATGTTAAATAAATGATAAAATGGATTGATATGCTAAAAAATTTAGTCACCATCACAACGATCCCAATTGTAATAACATCGGACTGAGTTCTACCTGAATTATAACTAAGAGTTTCCAGGCCGAATTTATGCCGATGAATAAATTAATTTTATGTACTTTGGCATTAAAGTGAGTCAGTAACGACCGTATACTTAGCTGTTGGCAGTAAAGATCTGCGCTATAATATATACTATAGTAAATTATATGTATGTATAATTTTGTTAATATCCATAAATTGCTCAATTAATGTTTTTATCAATGTTTTACATTCTATCTATCATTCTATCATATATATTTTAGCCCATCAAAAGGTGTTGAAGTTCATTCAAATTTGTTTTATTTTGTGAAATTAATTGGTTTCCCAATTAATTTTATTATCAACAGATTATCGAGATTCCAAATAACTCTAATTGGTTTTTAGCTATCTAAGTGAGATTGCTATAAATGAATTAGTCCAAGTTCAAATTCCTTACTTATAATATAACCATACATTCCTAATGCCATTTCTACGTGGCACTAACTACTATACACGTGAAGTCGCGAACGTAAGCTTCCTTTCGTTGTCTACTTGTTAAGATGATTATTACCAACTCTCCCACATTCTATAGCTTGTGCAACTGAGTTTCTATTGATTAATATTTAATATAGCATCCAAACTCGTTCCCTTATCTTATGCAACTCACAGTTTGGTTTCGTACAAGATTTAAGTATGTCAGTATAAGAAATACTTTATATTATAAAAAAATTAAATATTTATGTTTAATCTTTTATTTATATGATCAAAAACAACATTATAAAGCGTAGAATAAAAGTGTGTAATGCGACACAAAATGTTGTTTAACAAAATGTAAGTTCTGTAAAATATAGTGTGGTGTAGTAGGTAGGTACCTACTACCTACCTACTCCGTGCTTCAAAAGTAAATAAAGTATAAAAGAGGTTATATAAAGTGCGCACATTAAATAAAAAACTACGTGATGTTAAAAAGAAAAACGTATATATAGAATCCAGTAGCGTATAAGTGTATGACTTATGAATTCTAATGTGTTTGGGGTTAGGAGTGATACGCGTCGGTGTTGCGAGATACTACGCGATCTCGCGGCGGCGTCGTCATAATATTTCGATTCAGCCGATGATTCGCCCATTAAACTAAGTTCAAGGCCCATATATTCAAAATAGCCACCGACAAACATTCGCCGAGGAATATTTTTTACCAAATCCCGGATTTGATGCACGGTCGAGTAATTTAAACGCCAACATATGAAATTAACTACAAATTTTTAAAAGCATTTTAGTGTTAAGTACTTAAACGTGATCGTGTTTAAAAACAAAAATGCTAACCACGCCGAGGTCATTCGATGCCTACTATAAACAAAAAAACTAATTGTTTTAAAACTTTAATAAAGTTTTCTAGGGCGCGTAACTAACCATTTTCTGATTGTTGGCAGGCATGAAAATGACTATGTCAACGACAGCGACGATGAGCCCCCGGGTGCACAGGAAGGTGATGCGCGCGCCGCATAAGCGCGCCCACCCGGGTAAAGGGGGGCTCGCGGGTAAACTGGCGCATCAGGGCAAGATGGCCCACCCGGGTAAGATGGTACACGGGGGCAAGTTCGCGCACCTGGGCAAGTTCGGCAAGCTCGCTCACTACGCGCTGCGCCCGCCCGAGCCCTGCGACAACAGCAGCGACAGCGGGCTCGGCCCTGACCCGGTCAACAGGTGAGAATCTTTACCTTGCATCGGTACCAGGCGAGCGTACTGATTCCTGCTTCGTGACTGTCTTGTGCTTTTGTAATCGCTCACCACTCGTCCATGCCTTGTTTTTTTCATTAGGAAATCATTTTGGTTCTGTATTAACCAAAGGCTGACTGACGGCTGTTCGAAAGATTAATCAATTCGTTTCAAAGTCCGGTTGATCAATCTTTCAAATAATTAATCCTACGTATCTAATATTTTAGCATGTTTTGAAGTATGCCTGAACTTTTAACCTTACAACGTAATTAATATGTGATCACTTTCTGCCTTCGAACCCGATTGAGTTGCATGTTTCAATATAATATTTAAGAGTGTAATTACGAGTAGGTTTCTCACTGTTTGAAGAGAAAAATCAAAAATTTCCATTTCATCTGGTTTTAAGGTAAGTAAGATCACCAAAGCACGATATTCTATAAACTAACCCAGAAACTACCTAACACAACGGTAACTATTTAATTTTAGACATAATAAAGACCTAGATAACACAGAGAGATATTGATTACTATTATAGTAGTAATTTGATTATTATAATTGAAGTACAGAATATTTATAGTTTTCAAATTGAGATTGAGAATAAAACGGTGGACTTTGGCGCTGTAACTGTTCTGATTGCATAACATAATAATATAAACAGCAAAGAAAACATGTTACAGCATAAATTGAAGACGATATTTCGATTGTCCAACCAATTGTCGTAAAGGAAGTCTTTGATTGGTAGTAACAGTTACCGTTTGGCTACAACTTAAGGAAAATAAGCGTCGATGTGATTGAGAAATTAAATGTTAATGAAATTCTCAGTGTTTTATATTAATTTAAATTATTATTTTAGTGAAAGCCTTTGCTTGAATTTTGCATTTTTATGAATTCTACAACATCTAGAGCACTTTCAATATTTCCAGTAAATTTATGTTCTTGGACGTCATTTGCAATTGAAAACTACAAGGAAATAACTTCGTACTTAAAAGAATTAATCTAGATATCAAAGAACCACGTCAGAGTCAGTCAATTGAGGAAGCGAATCTAACTTATTTAGCAGGTTCATGTGAAAACTTCGCCACACCTACTTCATTGCGCAATCCAAATACGATTTATGAAGACTGCGACACATTTTTAGTAGCCGAAGAAAAACGAGTTCTGAATCTGAGAACGCGAACTGGTTAGTTAAAAGTACAGCTGTAAAATTAAAAGTTAAGTTTGCTCCGTTTCACTCAAGGCTCGATCAGAAAAACAGATTTGACATTGACTTTCGGCAAAAAGATCTTGATTAAATTTTTGCGGCGGTTAAACTGGTACTGAATCAATCACTAGGGCTTTGCTGTCTTATTTGAAATATGACTTTGAGCCGTAGACATACGACAGAAGAATACTCTTTGTTACTTAGAATGTGACTTCTTTAAATAAATGTTGAAATTCGAGGCCTATGTGTATCAGCAATATTGCCCTTCCTAACTTTAGGGCCCCAGTGACAAAGTGATGTCAGTCTGTAGTTATTAAGATTGATTCTGCCGAAGTGATAGATTGCTCGGCACTGGCAGTATCATTACGTTGAAGACACACTAGGCTCACTGCACCACTAATGGTTTCTGTACTAGGTATCTCGCCTGTGTGTGCTCGACACGTGCTTATTTGTATTTTCGGCACGTTCTCTGCTGATTCACTGCAGATGCTGTCCTGCGCCGACCAAACACGCGTGCCGACTGAACGCGGTTGGATTCCTAATAGAATTTAATGCTTAGTAAATCAACTGCAGACATGGGATAATTTTATCAATTTGACAAAGACACATTTTTCAATAACCGTGGAATACAAAATATGCCGCTGGCATTGCCGTATTCCACATGCTACATTGCCAGTATTGCCACTATATATAACTTAGAGTGTCGGATTAGATAATTTATTTAAATATGACATGAAAATGTGTTGGTTTGCTAAAAATTGTTAAATGAAAAAAGATTAATCGATCGATAGATCAAATAAATTGATCAAAAAGATCATTTTTGTTTAAAGAACGAAATCGTAAGATTCACTATTATTTTTCATATGAAAAAACCAAAACACTCAAAATTTAAAATTTGGTGATACAGAAAAAATTATTATTTCATAATCGACGACGAAATTGAAGCGCCAAAATTTATCATCGTCGAATTCAGTATATTTAATAACCATTTATTACGCTAGGCGCCTCGTCTTGGCAAGTTAACAAGACCGTATTAGATAAAATATCCCTTTACACCGTGTTATCCTAACTTTTAATTAATAGGTGAAGTTTCTAGTAAACAGCAAACATTTATTGTCGTTTGGTGAGAGTTATAGCGTAAATTAAAAATATTACGATTCCAACCGTTAAATAGTCTGTTCGCTTTGCTAGATAAAAAAATTGAATCTGTGTCAAAGACAGACAAAGTGCCTGTTATTGTTGGGACAATAACCTACCGGAATTACTCAAAATAAAAGCGGGCAATGATTATAAAAAGGAAATTAAAACGTATTTACTGGAAAAGGCGTCTTAATCGGTCACTGATTTTCTAAACGATAAAGCGGCGTAAAGGAACTCTATAAAAATTTGGGAGGTTTTTTTTATTCTGCCGACTTTTTTTCCTCTCAGTGTACAAAAACCCTGCAATATGGTTTCCTTCTTTATATATTTACGAAATCTCTTTAATGGTCAAAAATGAAATAGCTAAATATGAAACCCTTAAATCAAAAAGGCATCCTAATAAATTATGTTCAATTGCTTCTAAAATGAAACAATACCATAATAGTGTCTTTTGCATGGGACCAAAAATATATAACGGTCTACCGGAATTCCTTAAAATCAAAACGGGCAACGAGTTTAAAAAAGAACTTAAAACTTATTTACTGAAAAAAGCGTATTACTCAGTCACTGATTTCTTAAACGACAAAACGGCATAAAGGAATTCCATAAAAACCTGGGAGGTTTTTTTTCCGCCGGCTTTTTTTCCTCTTAGTGTACAAAAACCCTGCAATATGGGTACCCAAAGCCGACGATCGGATTCGATCCGAAATACAAATAAATATGATAAATAATTAAATAAACAAACAACTAAATAAATACATACTTGAAGAAATAAAATTTAAAAATTTTAATTTTCAAAATGCGCAATATGGGATCAAATAAAAATAAAATTGATATGATAATAATGTACATTTTTATAAATTGTGTTATTATTAAGTTTTTTTCTTTTATCTTTGTAATATTTGCATACCTCATGAAGGTAAATATGGCGTACTAAATATGTATTACAGATACTTCAACTCAGTTGTGCGCGCGGCGCTATGTATGCGTGGGCTAGTAATTATGCAGCTTTAATTTGTGTGACAGTGACGCGGCCGTGATCGTCCGAGCAACTTCACTGTACCTCTTGTCACGCACACAAAGTCGCTGTGTATATACAGGTTTACCCACACATAGCGCCGCGCGCACAACTGAGTTGAAGTATCTTTAACAACTTTTGTAAACACCCATATTTGTGCAAATAAAGTTCTTTGTCTTTGTCTCTATGGTTACCCAAAGCAGACGATCCGAAAAATAAAAATAAATAAATAAATGAAATTAATCAATTAAAAGGCGCAATATGGGTATCTTCTATGGTCTACTATATCAGAGTGTCAAAAAAACAACTACTTTTTTTCCAAATACGTAAATATTATAATTGTACGTAAATATGATTCATTTTTGCTCAGTTGCTATACGACCATTGATAAAATTAAATATTTATTACACAATTTCATGGTTTCAGTCTTTTCGGCTCGTCCTTGATTTTCAATTCCCCTTCTTATATAAAGCAGCCAAAATATGGAAATAACACGTTACAAAAAATTACATGGAAGTATACACGTAACGCGCATTATTTATTCCGCTTATTTTACCTTAACTAGAGTAATCTAATTTTCATCAATTTACTCTTAATTGGTTCCTTTATAAAAATCCCTAGCAAAGAATCTTGAAACATTATAAGAATCTCTTTCAATTAGACCTGTGTTTTAGAAATAAAAAGGTTCTATCTTCAGGTAGATAGATAGAAGCCTACATAAAAGAAGAAAGCCAATATATAAGTAAGACCTTTTAGAGCGGTGTATCTAATTTGATCAGAAAGTAAGTCAAGTTTTAATCAACATAAAATTTTCTAAGGTTGCAAAGTCCTCACGTATATTCCTTCTCAATAGCAGGAGATTATTTAATTTTGTCTGAAATCGAGCCCCAAAAACTGCTCTTAGATACAGACGTTTGATTGGGGATACCGTCGCATGTTCTTTTTTTAATAGTTTATTTTAAGCATTATGCTCTAAAAAGGTTTTAAATCTTCTCTTTCTTTCTCTTCTTATCTTATGGACTCGTTTGTCTGTCACATGTACTAAATTCATGCTTACAAATCATAATAAATATGGATGTAGGTATAGTAAGTGGGATATGGTTCCAAAATCTTCAAGCTTAATTTTAAATCGCTCCATGCGTGTGCGCAGATCCTCAGAAACTTCAGAAGAATGGGAGCATCCAGAAATGAAAAGAAGGCGTGGCGGAGACGATTCAGGGGTAAAGGTAGAGTGCGACGACGCGATCGACGCGTACCCGTTCGCGCCGGTGCCGGCAGCCATACCTGCGCCCGCACCCGCGCCCGCTCCCGCTCCCGCGTTTACAGCGACCACGCACGATGCCACCGTGCCCCACCCGGCGTACGTCTTTCAACTGCTTTGTTATTATCAGTTTATATTCTGAGTCTCCAATTAAATAGTTACGCTATTGACTTTTGCCTCATATTTTGGAGCGAAATATATACTTTCAAGCGCTTAAAAACATTTTGATATTATTAACAGGTATACTTTTGTTTAACGAAAATCATAAATCTAATTTGTTAAAATAGGTTTCTTTAATAATTCTGCCCATCAATAATTATTTAATATTTTTAATGAACCCAACAATTTCTGCGTTAATCTGAGCATATATAAAATAAACATTTTTTTAACGAAAGTTATCAATAAAAAATGCATGTGTAATTATTCGACTTCCTAATTATCAGGATGCAACTGACCATGTATGTTTATTATTATTATACACAGAAAGTGCACTTTATTTCATATTTTTTTTTAAATTCAAATTAAGTATTATAAGTTAGGAAACAGGATGCCTTCTTGGAATAAATGTATCGATACTATGTTAGCTCAGCTTGCAGTTAAAGATTAACTAAAATCATGAGTCTCTACTGCTTAAATCTCGCTCGATCGATCCATTTTTCTCATTTAGCATGCCATCAGTCTTTTTGTAACTGGCCACAATAGTAATATGTTGCTGCAAAAGTCCGGTAGAACGAAAATAAAAATCTGCAATTTTGATGACCTTTTCAGATAAAGGTTCATCTTACGGATCGTTGTAAAAGAAAACGACTCACATAATCGTCACAATAGATAAATACATAGGTGTTGCATGTGAATTGGCACGTCCTAACCGCCGTTACGTGATCTCGATCAAGAGTATCGTCATAGATCGATAATAAATAGATCGATGCACAATTTAATTTACGAAAATTATGCTTTTCTGCGATATCGGACTGCAATTCTTGGATTTGGTGGCGTTTGATGTTGTAAAATATTTGCTCTTACCTAATAGACTAAACCCCAGTCTTTACAGTATTTTAGTTACTGTCTGCGTCAGCAATTGTGAGCTTTTAATGCAAAAACTAGTACCTATAGTATGATAGACACGTGTTAAATAAATTATTTAATAATAAAATTCTTTATACAAACAGACGTCAGTTATAACTAAGTATTAGCTAGTACTGTATTATTGTATAACAATTTATTTAAAAGAATGATCTTGCATGTTTTTTTCGTGCGTTCACTTATAAGTTATAACCTTATAACGGTAGTCTTGTACAAATATTAATTTTTATTTCCAATAACATTGATGCCAAAGTTCCTGTATCTACGTTATTGTTCGAATTGAATGTTGTGTTCATAGAATGAATATAACATATTATTAATCTAGGAACAGAACGTTTCTACCTAGTACATAAATAAACTCATAATATTGATACAAAATTGTTTATCGGTATAGTGTCTGGTAAGGTTGTGAGCACGCAGTCATTGTAAACCATTTCAGCTTAATTCATTCGAATGTGTTATATGAAACGACTGATCGTAGCTAAATCCACATTTCTTCTTTTGCAGGATGAGAGCAGGTTGCAGTTTATCTAGTCCAAGTATAAGCGAAACACCCGGGAAGAGGTTTCAGGACCCCTCGTACCGATCTTGTGGAAAACTGGGAAACAGTGGAAAGTTCGCCGGCGGCGGAAAGCTGTCCGGCGCGGGGGGCAAACTGAGCGGCAAGCTGGGGGGCAAACTGGGGGGGAAGTATGGTGGGAAGCTAGCGCAGGCACTAGCCAGGCGGAGAGCGCTAGCGGCCATGACACACTCAGGGCCTCCGGGGCTAGCCGCCCCTCTAACCAGCAAGTCCAGAGATGGAACAGTGGAACTACAAATATTATGTCAGCCAGAAACGCAACACAGAGCGAGGTGAGTTGAAAAATGTTCAGTAGGTACTGGATATGTCGCAGTCGGATTGTATTTATTATTTATATTGCGGAATACCGCCGTATTACATTCTGGCTAGCTATTTCCTAAACAGGGCTGTATTGTAATGCGGCGCACTCTCGTTCAGCCGGAATGCAATTCAGCTAAATTAGCGAACGTTGTATTGTATGAGCTCTTCGCGTTCGTCAAAGCGGCGTAATATCGTGCCGCCCAATTGTCTATATGTTACGGCGGGCGGGGAGCCGCGCCTCTGGCTTTTTATGTACACTGGGGTAGTACAGACAAGACCACATGACCACGTGGATAGTGGGGTGCTCTGATTCGGTTTGGGTATTTTTCGAATATAAATAATTATAGTGAAAATGTGTTTCAGGGACATTGCTTAGCTCAATGACACCTATCCATCTTATGGCCGTATTAGATGTTGCTTAATATCCACCCATCCTACTTTTGACAGCACTCAGCATTGCTTAGCTTTGTTGACACCCATCCTTTTTATGATTTAGGCAACGGGGAAAATAAAGGAATGAAATGTTCTTAGGCATCACATGGAAAAAGTAGGTGCAGTCCTTTGTAACACAAACACTTATCTTTTCGTTGCAGATATCAGACTGAAGGAAGTAGAGGCGCCGTTAAAGATAACTCGGGAAACGGTTTCCCTGTGGTCAAATTAACTGGCTACGACAAACCTGCCGTTTTACAGGTAACTAATAAAACATATTACAATAAATCTCGTGCTGTGGATCAACATTTTGATCGGTTTTGTAGATTTACTTTACTTTACTTGATTTACCTTAGCTTTAGTTAAGGAACAGCAATTGAATTCGACATTATATTATATACTTTCATGATTCGACTACGTCATGCAAGTGTTGTAATTGCTAGGAGATACCATTACCATGACGAAATTAAAGAATACATAGACAAAATGACTTGAAGCGAGAAAATTACTTCAGTTCTTGAAAGTTCAGTTTTTGAAATTTCTCGTTAATGAAGTAAATTTAAATTTTCAGGTATTTATAGGCACGGACACAGGTCGAGTGGCGCCACACATGTTCTACCAGGCGTGTCGGGTTTCTGGCAAGAACTCGACGCCTTGCAAGGAACGAAAGGAGGACGGCACAGTCGTCATCGAGATCGACCTGGAACCCGCCAAGAACTGGCAGGTCACCTGCGACTGCGTTGGGATACTCAAGGTAAGCTAATTTTTAAAATGTATTGTAGGAGCAAAGACTTGGTTGCCTGTTACGACTTTACTGTTAGCATTTCAGGCAACCAAATATTTTTTATTTTGATCGGTAGTCTTATCAAGGCCTCATCATGTCTCTGGATCCGTTTAACATTTGCGGATTACCGTCTACCATCCTCGTTAGCTACGCCTGATTTTTACCTTTAATACTTAGACTTTCGCTCACAAAAATCATTATTTCCTTCATTATTACTTGCGAATTAAGTACTTACAATCTATTATTACCCCAGTCTCATTATTTCCAATCGATAGAGACGATAAGTTCAGCTTAGGAGTTTAGCTCCTCTCGATTTTTCCCACTTCACTTTGTTTCCAGTACGTCAGTGGGTTTAGGAAGTCTGTTCAAGAAGTCATTTGCCTCATTTCATCGGCATCATATATTATGTGCCCAAGCCTTTTTCCTAATTTGCGTTTTACAAAATCTTTGGCATTTTAAAATGTTGTTTTACTTTATTAAGTTTGCAACCGACTAACGGTTCCATTTTCCTCAGTTTAAATTAAACTTCTAAACAAAGGCCCAGACTGGAAATCCTCGGCTATCTATCAGTATAGTGGCACGGACTGCCCTTTGTGCTCGTTGCGTCTATTTATTGTTATCGGAGCGATAAGTACCGCGGTCGATGCCTCGCCTTCCCGGCTGGCGCGTTGTGAAATGGCAGCTTGATCCTTAATGAATTTTGTTCGGGGAATTCTGCGCGCATTATCTCTTTGAGAGCTCTTCAACCTTTTGTGTGATCAGGCTATTTATAAAATTATGAAATTTATGCCTTTTTGGACAGGATTCACTTATGGGTCTTAATGTCATGATAAAATTTTAATACAAATTCCGTGAAAATGGCACTTGATCCGAATGTTATATAGGAATCTCATTAGTGGATGGTCTTGCTATTCGCTGTTATAATTACTTTATATCGGTTTTGCGTATCTTTAATTTTGTTTAGTCTATTATATAGAATAAGATGTGGGTTTCAAAGATTTCAAGGATTCGTATGGTCGACGAAGGACATTTTGTGACCAAACTCCATATAATTGATTATCTTTTCTTTTTCCATTTGGTAAAGTGTGTCATTGTATGAAGCTTGTTTCCTTGGGGATTTGTAACATTTATTTGATTTTACAGGAAACTGTGTAACATTTGGTTTCCAACCTGCCTTACATAAAAATTTCCCAAATGCACTTGGTCAGTGAGTTCACCAACTCACATTTTACCAGCGTGGTCCAAATGGTCTAAATCTCTGCTTCTCTCAATGTCGCGACGAGCGTTGGGCCGCTATCCCATCGGCGCTTTACGTTTGCGTTCCTCAACATCGCGTTTGCGCAGCTGCAACGTTGGAGAAACTCTAACGTACTCTCGTTAAACGTCAGTGGGATAGCGCCCATATGACGCAAAGGTCCGGAACCTTTGCGCCATACTGACTGCTATTCGATTCGATTGCGGTCGATTCTTAGCGAGGCAGAAAGAATTAATCAGTTCGAATTTCGGTTCTTGATAATGTTGTTTGTATGTTTGTCTTTGCGCGTATCCACGGTTTCCACGATTTCCACGATACGGGGTATTATGGTATTGGTGTGGGGCTAAGAGCGTGAATCGCTATTCATTAATTAGCTCCGAGATCTGAGAACCGGAAGACTCAGCAGTGGGAGTTGGGACATTAAAAGGGTACTCACGGTTAGGTTGGCCCCCAGGAACGCAACGTGGACGTGGAGCACAGGTTCGGCGAGGCGCTGGGCGCGGGCGCGGGGGCGCACGCGGCGCGCGGCAAGAAGAAGTCCACGCGCTGCCGGATGGTCTTCCGCACCGACATCACTGACCGCGCCGGCAACCCGGAGACCTTGCAAGTCTGTTCCACGCAAATTATCTGCAGTGAGTATTCATCTTTACTTTTTATCTCATAGATACCGCTAACCCGCATTGGAACTTACTGTTTGCCGGATTTACACGTCACGACCATCAGTTTTCAGAGCAGTAGCGCAAAACTCAAATTTGTTTGAGGTTGTGTGCAGATGTCGATAGGTACTTAACACCACGTGACCTGCATTACCCGCATTATCTGCCACTCAACTTAAATAAAATAAAAATTATGACTTAGTTGCAGGGTGATCGACCACTTATGTCTTGGAGACCAAAAGAAGACATCCGAGCAACTACGTATCATTCAAACCTTTTACTTTTCTTCTTTTATTTGTTTGCAGACGTGTGACAAAAGTGACAACATCGATCCAATAAATACCACACAATCATTGCTTGACCGATCCAAATGATAAAGATTTTCTTTTTCTTTTCACAGCACAACCACCTGGCGTACCGGAAGTGTGCCGCAAGTCACTAGTATCGTGTCCAGCGACGGGCGGCTTGGAGCTGTACCTGCTGGGCAAGAACTTCCTCAAGGAGAGCCGCGTCGTGTTCAGGGCGCGGACTGAAGGACGCACGTGGGAGGAGGAGGTGGTGCCCGACAAGGAGTTCCTGCAACAGGTAAGGATACGGACGAGTTCATCCATTCATCAATCTTTGAGCCTTACTGCTAGGCTTAGTCCTCTTATAAAGTACATTATTTCCATCTAATTAAGTACATTATTTCGATCTATGTCTTTAATACGGAGCGAAGGTTCGGATTCCGTCCTTAGGTTATTTAAATGGTGGGTGCGCAACTTTTATTAGGAAATTTATATGTGCCTATATACGATATCGCTGTTCTATATCGAAGGAAAACATTGTAATTTATTATCGACGACCCGCGTGGTGTAATGGCTATCATGCCGGACTGCCAATCGAGGGGTCCCGGGTTCGATTCCCGGCGAAACAGAAATTTGAATGATGAGTTTAAATTTCTGTTATCGGTTTGGGTGTTTGTGTTCCTGTCTTTGTATGTGTCCATGGTACCCACGACACAGGGTATTAATTACCTTACTGTGGGGCTATGAGTGTGTAGCGTTTATTATTATTATTATTATTATTATTATTGCAATGTTGTCATATTGACAGTTACACAAAAAATGGGGCAAATTTTTAGGTTCTTGGTCAGCGGGGGGGTTGTAATTTTTTCATTTTTCTTTTATACGTTTCTTTTATCGTTTGGGAAATCATTTGGGATTTTCGAATCCCTGAATCTGGACCTTCTTCCTGATCCCTGAATCCAGGGGGGGATCAAGGTCCAGATACAGGCATTCGAAAGGGGGCAGCTGCCCCTCCGCCCTCGGTAAGCCCATAAGAATGATTCAGAATACCCGTGGCGCCATCTCTTGATCAGGAAGGTCACCACATGTTTAAAAAAATACATTTTAAATCAAGTCGTCTGCTCCAAATCATCAATTTAATTTGGAGGTCTTTTGGTTGTTTTAGCTACTATAAAATATAAAACGTGTGGTTACCCCCAGACGCACCTGGTGTGCTGCGTGCCGCCGTACTACCGCACGGACATCGCGGAGCCGGTGGCGGCGCAGGTGTTCGTGCGCGCGGGCGGGCGCGCCTCCGAGGCGCTCTCCTTCTACTACACGCCGCCCGACGCGCCCGCCACCGTCACGCTGCACCCCAGCTACGCGTCCAACCCGCCTCACGCGCCGCACGCGCCGCACGCCCTCGCCGCCCTCGCCGCGCGACCGCACGGTACGTCTAACCATCCGCCCACCCACCGCCTGCATGCCCCGTCAGATGCTCCGTTAAGTTTGTACGCTTGTTGGAAATGTATAACGGTTTGTGTACGGAGACCTTTTTACTCAGCAGTGACGACCCATAGATGTGATGGAGCGTTTGCCCGTACACGTTACCTAAAAAGTTCTGTCATCAGTCACTATAGTTACCCGTGGGTCATTATAGTTATTCGCGGTTAACTATAGTTAGCTAATTGTTATGTGTTACTGAGTACCAACTTCTCAAGTAACAGCTGCAGAGATATTGTGGCGTGTACTGTCACATTCATGGTATACCGACATTTGTGAGATAAAAGAACTATATCGGTTTTGTTTAGAAAGTCAAACTTCACCCTTACCTTTCAACTTCACCTGAGCAACCAATGTTTGTTGGTATCTCATATTGAAATTATAAATCGCTACTGACTGATTCAAAAGCTAAGCAGTTGATATTAATGTCGAGATTGGGGTGACGGCTCCTCATTTATTATTGTCGTTTCCTCGAAAACAATATAAAGTAGGACTCGGCATTTTATCATACCTATGATTACCTGATTTGCTGTTTATGCCAATTATAAATGTATTAAGCCTAGCCCAATGCATGTTTTCTCATTTTCTGCAAGAAAAGTTTATGTTAATTTTCTTTAAACATTTAGTCGCCAAAAATATATTAAGTTTGACTTTTAAAACTTTGAAAACCAATTATACATTTGTACAACACGTCTACATTATACAACTTAACTGAATATCTGCTTATTGAAGCATAATATTTAAAAAAAAGTTCTGTGATTATATCAAAAGCTAACGTGTACGTCGCATGCTTTAACTGTGGCTTCTCTTTCGATAACCAATTACAAGAATTGCTGTATACATTTTATTTCTATCTGTTTGTACTAACACGTACTGTAGATATGTTTATTAGTCTATAGTCAACCTTGCACATAGCAACACACTACTGAGTGTCATTTATTTACTTTGGAATTGGAATTTGATGTGAAGTCGCTGCGATATTTCATTTTAAGCATAATATCATATCACTTAAAGCAGAGAACTTAAACTATGTAGTAGCATTTTAATTAGATCGTAGCGTCGTTGCTGCTTATATGTTTTTTTTTTTTTTTTATTTGGGCACACTGGCTTGTGACTTAATTTTTACATCGAATTCTACTAACTGCAATAGTGTACGACTGCCTGAATCGAAATATATTTCACACCACGGCATACCATGACCTAAATGTTCAATTCGATAGATATAATAAAAGTTATGCAATGCTTAAGTTATCGTTAAAATTGTATGTTTGGGAAGTCGATTCTTATACAAATTTGTCGTGTATAATGACATATTTATTATACAGACTTGGTTTCTTTGGATTGTTGTGGAATATTAAAAAGCAATTTCTAATATTAAAACGCAACAAATGAAACATAAGTATCAATATCGTTGAAAAGAAAAAAGGTTTATTCTACTGCGGGCACTCGCAAGGATGTAACCGGATAAGACTCCACTTTCCATTGAATAATCACAAATTATATAAATGCTTGAGCACTAACCAAAACAACCGGCTTGCGTCTGTGTGCACGAGAAGTGGGTACAGTGAATCTGTATGTATTATCTTACCTGTTTGTTTAATTTTATTTTTAAGTATAGATTTTGGAAGAAATGACTGATGCGAGAACGTCGCTCTGTTTCTTTTCCCCTCTGTTCAAGCTAGGTCTGTCTAGGTAGCGAGCCGGCCGCCGCCCCGCCGCCGCCGTCGCCCTCACGGTACTGATACAGACAAACACACAGACACACGCGCACACTCGCACCACATTCAACGCGACACACTCTCCATACTTTGTACTCATGTCAGACATATTCAGGTGTTTATCGTGTACGCACCTCGGAAAAAAAATATTAATTTTATTAATTATTTTTGATTTCATATTATTAATTATAAAGAGATTTCTTATATCACAAAAATATAATAAAATGTTCAAAAAGTACTTCTTTTAAAAACAAAAATTACTCCAGAATAATTATTTCTTCTCTTACTTGAATATAGTTGTTTTTCCGCCTTGAATTAAATTTTAAATTATACCTACCTCAATGATCCTTCGAAGGAACTAAACTTCCTGTATAGGTACACTATTCTGAAAACACACAGTCAATAATACTACTGTTACAATATTCACTATACATCGAACACATCCAAAAACATATCACACTACATCACACTATTAAAGAAACTTTGCATTACTGCACTTATTATACAAACATTATTATACTTTAACAACATACACGAAATATTTGTTTAAAATCGTAATATGTTAAAACACAAAGTATTATAAACTGTTCTTGTAATGATAGACAAGAATAAAAACATATTGGAAAGTTGACGTTTAAGTTATTTAAAAAAATCTATATTTTATTTTTCTAATAAATATCTGCCATGTCAAAATTAAATACACATTTTGATTCTGTACTCTTGAACATACTTAACACAAAAACATCACATTTTTAACACAAGTCTTTTACATAATAACAATTATTATACATTTATTACACATAACATGAAGATACAATCTAAACACAAAAAGATAAATAATTACAAAGTTTGGAAAGAAAGATAAGCGCGGCAAAAAAAAACAAAACGAGAAATTCAAAAACATTCAAGGAATAGGTACTTTTAATACAGATGTTCTTATGATTGTACATGAAGAACATCTGTATTTTTTATTGTTTAAAAACAAAAAATCGAGCCTTTTGATACAGCTTGGAACCATCTCGATCGGTATTTTATTTTTTATTCACTTTAATTTAATACGTTTATTAAATATATTATGCGCATTGTTAAAAACTTTGTAACCTCGTATCATTACTTCATTAAAGCTTATCCATTCAGAATCCCATCCTTCTCGTCCCATCATCGTCTCATCTCACCCTGTACACAAAACGAAGAGGACTACACACCAACTCTCTACAGTTACACAGCTAATGCCACTAGCACTACCGGCTAGTTGCGCCGTGCCCTCTCACCCCGGCTTCCTCGTATGCACATTTCGTTTTAGCTGCTTCGAAGATCTTGGATCACATCCAACGATGTTGGACCGAACAAGAGGTTGACAGAATATTTGCCGGTCTAAGAAACATGAACGTTACAAGTTACGAAGATTTTTATACACTTTGTTTTTTGTGTCAAATTTCAATCGAGACTTTTTGTTTAGTATTAATTCTAGAATTAAAATATTCTACGTGATATAGATACAATAATAATACGCAAATTATATTATTCTTGGATTTTATCTGTATGGAAATGCTCGAAGAACAACTTCATTTAGGCATAAAGATTGAACACTTTGTCAAATTCAAATTGCTGAATCTGCCGGCCCATCTTAAGTTTTTCTGATGTTCGCCAATCGTGTACTGATACTCGATTACTGCCAACTTTAGTACTCAACATTAGGAGTTTGACTCCTAACTCGAGGATAAATTCACGCGTTCGTTTAACCACCCGAGAGGGCCTTCTTTAAGCGAGATCGTCCGCATTTTCGCATCATTTTGGGCAAAGTTTTAGTCTTTGCTGATCGCATATTTTGCGGATGTATAACTTTAATACTTTGTGAAAACTTTTTTTTATATAAAAAGTATAATGCATATCATTGATATCTTTGGAAAACATTCCAAACGGAATGGTCTAAAAATGCGAAAGACCGGAGGATCGCGTCCGGAGGCCCGACTCGGCACGAGTCGAAGCAGCTAAAACGCGGAGGGCAGTCGGGAGGAGGGGCACGTTCGGCCAGCAGCGGGCAGTGCGTGATGTTGTTGTTGTGTGGCAGGCGAGCGCGAGGACAGCGGGCGCTGGGCCGGGGGCCTCATGCCGCCGCCGCCGCCGCGCCGCGCCTCGCTGCAGCCCGACCGCGACCCGCACGAGCCGCTCGGCCTCAAGACTGAAGTGAGTGTCCACCATCCACCCACCACCACCACCCAAAGGGCTAAATCTGTACGCATCTGTCCCTAAATTGTACAAATTCGGATTCGTTTTTGGCATCAGATCATTTTTAATTTCACAAATCTATATGATTTGCATAGTCATTGACCTCATGAAGCTCCTTAATGAACAGTTTTGTTAGTTAAGATTTCTTGGTTCTTGTCCAAAAATAAATCCCGAAAATTCACAGTTTTGTGCGGATGCGTACAGAGTCGGTGCTCTAGTGCGGCCTAACTCAACGAAACGTTGCGCTAATCTTTTCCACAATAATTAACGTCGCCTTACGTCAGCTTTGTCCTGGATGAGCAACGAAAAACCACACGAACGCAAAGCAATGTAAACGTTGACACCCTATTTTGCTGCTACACCTATGCAATGCGAAACATTGCAGAAATATCAAATACGCACAAATCAAGTTTATATTTTGTCCACACGATTTGTGTGATTATGTCGACATTGCATTGCATTATTGTGAGTCACTTTAACTTGTGTCTCATTGTGTTGGTTTCTGCTGCTTACCAGAGACAAACATAGCCTTCGAGAACAAGTTTATTACCCTACACCAGGCGATACGTTAAGTGTTAGTAAAGCCGCATTATTCATAAATTTCTTAGTACATATTATTTTCTTATTATGTTCTATCTTCTTTTCCTCTCTTAATTTCTTTTTCCGATTTTGATCTCATTAAGTTAAACTACATTCCTCACTTTTTGTAATGTAAGAACAAGTTTTCAAGGATTCCCTTCAATTCCCTTCAATTCCCTCCAATTAAAAGTAAAGTCAAATGAGCAGCTACGGCTGCGGGTAGGGTGATCGGACGAGCACAGTTAATGACGGTAGCGTTAGTCCCTAACAAGACGAAATCGAATCGGATAGCATCAGCAAGTTGTGGCACTGTGCAGGTGGACGAGTCCAGCCAGCACTCGCTCGCGGACCACGCGGAGACCTCGTGCGGGTCGGACGCAGCCGACAAGCCGCAGACCCTCGACGAACTCAAGGTGATGGATCTCCGACTCAAATCCGAAAGCATCGCGAGGGACGCCCAGGCGCAGGTGTGCTCCTAACCGATCTACGCTTTGTCTTACAAATTAATAATTTTCTTCTAACTATTTTGATTACAATTGTTCAATTTTATATTGCTTGGCATTCTTCTGTTGATAACTTAATTGGGTTCTAAATTGATAACACACATGCTACCAATGTTAATTCGAGTTTGATCCATTTTAATACTAACGCTGTACAATCAGGTCGGCTTCGTCAACGCCTACGACTCGATCAAGCTGTCGCCGACGACCCCGGCCCAGAGCGAGCCTCCCTCGCCGATCGGATTCTCGGCGTTCAGCCAACAGATCGCGGCCATCCAGAATCAAGTCCAGACCGACAAGATGGTCGAGACCGTGACGGCCGCCATCTTCAACTCCGACGACAACGGCGGCCAGATGTACGTCGACCAGCCGATCCTGCCGATGGCGAGCATGGACCCGATGCGACGGCTGATGTCGGCCAAGTCGAACATGGAGCAGCTCGACGCGGACATGAAGGCGCTCGACTCCGAGCTGATGATGAGCGACGCGCAGCGCATGCAGCCCGGCATGATGCAGGCGGCGGGCGAGCAGCGGCTCATGGCGTACAACCGCATGCAGTCGGGCGGCGACGAGGGCTTCGACCCGTTCGGCGGCATGAGCAAGATGGAGGCGACGCAGATGGAGCGGCGGCTGGCGTCGAGCGCGCAGATGGAGGCGCTCGTGGAGGACGCCATGAAGGCGACGGCCGCCATGCTGCCCGCCGACGCCGCCAAGCTGGACGAGCTGGTGAACTCGCGCATGGAGGAGCACCTGGCGGGGGGCGGCGTGGGCGCGGTGGGCGCGGTGGGCGCGGCGCACTCGCCCGGGGCGGCGGGGGAGCTGCCCGCGCTGGCGCCCGCCGGCATGCTGGACGCCGCCGTGCCGCCCGCGCTGCTGGCGGCCGGCCTGCCCGCGCCGCCCGCGCAGGACGACCTCATCATGATGCCCGACATCCCCACCTCGGTGAAGACGCCGCCGGCGGCCGTCAAGTCGATGATCCTGAACGCGGCCGCCGAGATCCTCACCTCGGACTCGACCATGAACGCGCTGGTCACGTCCGCGATCAACACGGCCAACATCCTGACGACGGAGAGCGGCGCGGCGCAGGCGATGGACGCGCAGCCGCCGGAGCCGCCGACTGACACGCCGCTGGTGGCCATGTCGCAGGCCGTGTCGCAGGCGGTCACGCAGGCCGTGTCGCAGGCGGTCTCGCAGGCCGTGTCGCAGGCCGTCTCGCAGGAGATGACCGCGCCCGTGCAGGGCCTCACCGACATGAGCGACCAGGACCTGCTCTCCTACATCAACCCGAGCACCTTCGACCAGGGTGAGTACATGGAGTATTACTAACGCCCGCCCGGCCCAGACCCGGCCCGCTCCGGTTTGCTTGATGATTATGAAGTGATTCAGTTTCACTCATCCGATGGACCCGTTCGGACGGGAATGATGTTCCTCTATCTTAGCCTAGTGTCATTTGTTAACTATTCTTATATGAACTGCCGTCGCGGTGGAGCTTCGATGTAGCGAAGTTGGAGGAGTTACCTCAAAGGTGTCGTTTGACGATAATGGTGATCGCTAGGAGACGCGATGGTAGTAACCATGAAACTCAAAGAGTTATAATTAAATCTTGCGTTGGCCTAGACGATCGCGGGTGATAAATCAATTATATTAATTTGTATCAGTCAAAGATAGATGTATATTTATTGCTTGTTTCGCGTACCAGGGAAGATTGTATCAATTTGTCCCCTGTATCTCGGCTTGAAGCCGCTCGTCGCTACCAGCGCTAGTGTCGCAACTAAATTGTGTTTTGTCTCTTCCAGTGTAAGGTCGGCCGCGCGACCGTGTCCGCGTACTCGACGGACCCACGGCTTAATCGAATGCATTTCGTAGTGATCTAATAATGGGGCTCAAAGCAGTTTCTATGTGAATTTTTAATGGATGTTACTATATACTATAGACGCTAAATGTTATGTTTACTTATCGTAGGACGCTATAATCTCTACAAGTGTGACAGGTGCGATTGGACAGTTATGTTTGGGACTGTATTTTTATTATAGTGTTCTTATCAGAGAATGTTTGGGTATGTCAATTAAATGAAAATGTAAGTCAGTATTACAGGGCTAATAAGTTTAATTTCTGATATGTGCTGCGTATATCGGAGAAATTAATAAACAGTTTAACTTTATTGTACATTATCATTAGCAAATTTATTATTGTATAATTACAATAGTTTACATTTCGCATTACGGAATAGATTTTATTTATGAACAATTTAAGTTATTTACAGACCTTTTAATTAAATACCTCTTATTCACAGATGATCTCATATTAATATTGAGTGATATCTATTATCTCGTGTGACTTTTAAATTACAGTTACGTATGTACACATGTCTTATTTGTTACCAATACATTTATATACCAGCTGTGCATTGCCAAATTAGTTTCTATCACACACGTTATTAAAAGTCTTGAATCCATAGAAGGAGCGAAAGATACAAGGTCTGTGCTTGAGTCTGTGGCGTTCCAATATACGCAGTACTTATTGACTACAAGTGTATGTATTATTTTAAAAGAGACCGAAGTTAAACAAGATTTTTAATATGTTTGGTGCGATATAATCTGTATTGTCGTGTCAAATTTGTGTTTATTTTTTTAAGTGTAAATAGTAACAAAGCGTAGAGTTGTATTTATAATTATTTCTTATGCATATCGGTGTGGTGTTGATATTTTATTATTGGATAAAAATGTTTTAGTAAATTTTCGCCACCACATTTTATTAACCTAGTTTATAATTGTTTCATTCGTTTTTGTTGAAATGTAGGAAACTAGGGTAGTTGCAATTTAAAGAAAAAAATTAAAGTAAGTTTACTATCAGAAAGTTGCTCCACACCGACCAACGACATCAAATCTGTCAGTCATGCTCCAAACAATATGATCAAATACATTTTAATAATTTAGCTGTTCATTATATCAACGTAAATTACTGTATATAAGCTGAAACATATTTTATATTTATTTAAATTCCGCAAATATATAAACGTTACACACTCATAATTATTTTATATTAATTTAAATTCCGTCCGCACAGCAAAAATAAAACTAAGAATTATATACCTACAGTTACAAAATTAATAAGTGTATTAATTAACTATAGGTATAACGTCAAAGTTACATAAAATTTATAACATTTGATGGTTACACATAGTGAACATTAAAAGAAGTTATGGTTAGCTGATACTAAAACAGTCATGAAAGTAAGTATTTAATTTAAACCAATATTCAATAAAAGCAGAGCATGACTGTTTTCATTTTGAACATTGTTTCTAAAAATATATAGATGTATGTAGTTGTTTAATTTGTCAAAGTTTATCCTATACTATACTAAACTTGAGAATAATATAATCATCGTTGCTTTTGATCGGTGTAATGTTGAATTTTGAAATATTTTAAACTAAAAACGCATCGCAATGCAACGATCGCATTAACATACTACTCTCGCGCGCTCAGTACAAAACCTATGAAAAGAGACAATTTCGTATTTGATGAACCTATTTTTTAACTGCACAAATTATGTTTATTCATAAGCATCAACTACAGACTTGACTTATACAATGTATATGTATGATTGTCGTATTTATTTTATGTATAATAATAAGCTTTTATACTGGGCGCGCGAAACATTCGTGAGGCTGAAATCTATAGAGTTTACTGTACTCAAACTTGAACAGTTATTTTTGTATTGTGAGAAGTCTCGCTAAGTTATTAATAAGCACCAACCTACTCTTCTTAGTTTTAGTGACTGCTTGATTAATATCAAGAGATTCGACTGACTGAACAGTCGAAAGGATTTTATATAATTGTGTTATTAATGTTTTCATTGCGAAAACCATATTTCTGAAGCGTATTGTGCTCTATATATTTTGTCCCAAATTGTACTGAATGGGTTATATTTGATGTATGTTATTTTTTTACATGTAAGGACAAAAGTACTGATGTGATCATAGAGCAAAGATTATATGATTATAAACGTAGCTATTATGAACATTATTGCGAGTTCGTTTTTATATATAGATGAAGTCGATTGCTACATAATTTAATGTGCCATTTAATAAATGTAATCTTAGATATATATGTGTAGGATGATATTGAGCGCAAATTACTTGATGACATCGGATTGTATGGACCGACGTTAGTTTTTAGAACTAAAAGAAACGAAACTGCACTTATGGGCATAAAATATTCGCAGTACTCAGAAAAAATAATCCTTAGTTTTTAAAGCATGCTGTACTAAAAGCGGGTTTTGTACTAACAGAGTGACAAAATCACTTAATAAAAAAGGCCTGTTATTTCTTTTACCTCTAATCTTTAAACATAAACACATTTTCCTTATTAGGTGATTCTGCCATTCTTTACACAACGAAGGCAAATTTTGAATCTTTGTAGAATCTTCTTAAATATTCTGGGACCATAATGCCACAATATATTTTCAAAGACTTACAGAACTGCCAGTGACATTGGACCTGTTATACAATTATTGTTATACAGCAGTATATAGATTTAAAATTTATGTACAAATTGTTATAGAAATTGTTATTAATTATACGAAATTTTATAGTTACCAACTGGCAGCTCTATTCAAGTTTAGGGAAAGAATATAGTTAATAAGTTCTCCGATGCCTCATTAAACGATTTTAAAAATATACAATGCAGCCTCAAATGTACCTTCTACATTATTATGAAGAAATATATTTGGTATTATACATTTTAATTATATGCATAAAGTGAAAATACATAATATTGTACTAAGCCATTATATAAATAAAAATATATTTGTATACATTAATACCTCAAAAGTTAGAATATATTGTTTGACAAAGTAGTTATTTATTTTTATTCATATATTAAATGTATTTTTAGAATAGAAAAATTGGCTATGTTTGGCCACGAGAACATTTTTGATATCAATGGCGTAACTTTTAAATATTTGGATTCCTGGATTGATATTTTTTTAATTTTGTGGTCTCAGTAGACCTAAGCCGAACATAAATGAATTTAATATCTTGTAATTGTAGATTTTCAAATTCAAGATCAGAACGCGAGGACCATAATACATTTTGTTACGCCACTGAAATTTAATAACCATTTTGAGTCGTTTTTGATGACTTGTTGGTAGATTTTTATACACTTTTAAGAAGAAATGCTATATCTTTAAAATATATGTATATCTCAATTTATCGAGTCAATGAAACATCACAATTGTATACAATGATGATATATAACTGTCGCATATTTTTGATAAGAGGCACAGATTGGTCAAATTATATCACTTGAAATAAATTCAGATTATCTAATTGTGATCAAAATAAGAGCTAAAAGTACCCTGCCTCCTTTATAAAGTGGCTTGTAATATTGAATTTCTTCCAAAAGCCCAAGATATTGACAACTAGGACTTTCTTCTTATTGTTGTGACTGTAATTGTAAATATATTTCGATCACCTTTGACTATCAAAGTGGTCGGTCGCCTGGTTCCAGTATATTGGGTGTTCTCTAGTCGGTCTAATTCAATGCAACTTGCCGAAGGGTTACGATGATCATCTATATGTTATTTGTTTTGATGTAATTAATTAAATGTTATGAAAAATTATTCACTTGTGTTATTTACCTTTTTTCCTGATGCCAGTATATTTTACATGATATATGTATATGTTATAAAATATATTAATGGAAGGAATGTATATGAAATACATATTAGACTAGCCGCGTGGCGCAATGGTTACCATGCCGAACTGCCAACCGAAGGGTCCCGGTTAGATTGCCGACGAAGCAGAAAATTGTTAAAAAGATCTGATTTTGAATTTATTACAGTTTGAACAGCATCCTCAACTATTGGAGCACCTAAAGGTGTGAGATTTTTTAAAGTAATATTGGGTATCAATGATTTAAAATTTTCCAATATTTCCAAATGTTAAGAACCGAGAACTGATGGGCAAGAAAGGTTCTCGAAGGGCGACCACGTCTCTGCAAAAGGAGTACAGGCCGCCCTCCAACCAGGTGGACTGATGACCTAAAGAAGACAGCGGGAAACCGCTGAATGCAGAAGGAGGAGTGGCGAACGTTAGGGGACGCCTCGTCCAGCAGTGGACTACAAAAGGCTGAAAAGAAGAAGGGTCGAGAACCTTCTGGGGGCGGCAATGGTACGGCATAACTTAGCAGGCAATGGTCAGAAGTCCCAAGTGGGGCCCCAACTGTCACCCGGTAGTCGGATGGATGGGTGGTCAGCTGTAGGGCCAGCAGAGAGGCAGTATGGGTCTCAATATCTGGTGAAATTCTGTACCAACTGCGTCAACCCATATGCCAAGGAAAAGTTATAAACGGCCCTGCCAGCAAAGTCGGTGGTTCTGGATCCCAGCCGTTCGGTGTGGTGGGCGTTGAAGTCACCCAGAACCACCAGCTCAGCCGAAGGACACAGAGCACTCTGTCGGACGCCTTTTGGACGTGCTCAAATAATAGAGTCGCCTCCGCGTCTCCGCTATAGGACCTATAGAGGCACGCATATAATATTCGGGTTCTAGCCCCAGCGTCTACATGTGCCCAAAGCACCGATAGGTCCTTGTCTTCAAAGCAGCTTAGACGGCAATAACAGACATCCTCCCTGACGTTCATACTTACCCCTGCCCTACGCCTAAACGCGTGTTATAAAATGTTACCGGGATGTCTCAGACGCAGAGGCGGCTCGTCCTAAAGAGCGCTGGTGCAGTGCACTCCCAAGAAAATTACATAGGCAATCTATGTCCCTTCATAATACATACCTACTATCCTTACATTACATTCATTCTATTATACTATACCTATACAAAGTATATTATATTAATTATTACCTATATCTATGCGTACCTACATTTAGCGTAAAGTTGTAAGTTGTGACGAGTGGAGCGCCAGCGATTGCGCTCCTATGGAACGAAGTTTAGTACGATTCCTAGCGCTGTATTCAATGTGTGCGAAAGAGAAACATCGACACAGGCCGACGCGTGAAACAAAAGATTTCGTATGAGAAATTAACGTAATCTGGAGCGCCGCTCACGCGCGACGTTGCCAAACCGTGGGCTCAATCTGCTTATGCGATGTTGTCGTTCTTATGTATACAAACAAACATGTCGTCGTCTTAGTCAGTTATTTCTTAGTTTTTCTTTTAAATGATTATTTAAAGAAATAGTTTATGCGCGACAGTTTGTGTTAAAAATGTAACAATACAGTGTATCTTTTACCATTTGTATCTTTTAGTAAGCGTGTGAAAAAAACTTTCGAAATACGCCTTGAACTGAAAGCAATAATGTTGTACGAAAACTAAATCTTTTAAATCACGCGTGTTTTTAAATCTGAACAATATTTAAAACCCTTGGTTGTGTGGATGTGAAGAAAGCAATAAATTAATTTGTTTTCCGTGTCTTGTGGTTATCAACTGGACTGGAACTGACACCGACAGTGGTGGTGAATCTGCTTGGATGGCAACGGGTGGTATTTTTTTTTTTGTGAACCCCCATCGAAAAATGACACTAGCCGCCACTGCTCAGACGTCTCAGTGAGGAAAAGTAAAGCCGGCTTTGCTGTCTCTAGGTGTTGGTGGACAGCATTCAGGTCGGAATGTAGTCCCCTGTTATTGCACATGTCCACAGTAAGTGGGGGGATGGCCGGTGAGAACACTTTACTTTTTATAGATCTGCCCATGCCAAAAAACTGTAAAAAAAAGAAGTAGGGAAGGTGAAAGGAATCTCTCCGTTAGTGCCCCTCAAGCCCTGGCGTTGGCTTCTTAACGCCAAGCCGATGATAGGATGATGGGTTGCCGGCGCGGGGGACGAAAGGGACCCGATCCCCCTGTGCGCAGATGGTGGTCTCTTACCACGGCACGGCACCGCGCAACGGGTTTTTTCGCTGGTTGGCTGTCCCAGCCTCAGGCCAGAGGCTATCAGTGAGGCCTGGGTTCGAGTCCCCAGCTGACCAGCGGGCGGCCAGCCGACAGCCGTTTCACTGGGTCTTCCTGACCCCCGCGCCGACACACCACGGCCCCCAGGGCGATGGCGTCTTGAATCCAACGGAAGCCCAAGAGGCGTCAACGGAGCGATATTATAGGGATAAGGAAGGGTGGGACAGGGAGAGGAAGTAAAGCGATGATACCAAAACATTAACATTAAGTATTAGAGTAAAGCGATGATACTTACCAAAATATTAAAGATTGAAGTTTTTTGACATCCATTGTCGCTTTTATGATGCATGGACGCCGCTATTTGACGAACAAAATGTACCTACTTATTAATTATCGAACAAAATTCTTTCATTCTGCTTAGTATCCTTCCTCCTGAATCCTCCTTTCCTTTCCTTTCCTCCGCCTTCTTCACGTTCCCGCCAAAAGTTTTTTTTTCTTTCGATAATGTTCTTTTTTTTTCAATAATGGCATCGCAAACTTGTGCAAATTGCTAGCGTCAAGTATTTTTTTTACATTACTTAGTAGTCATACAAAAATCAGTAATCAGTCAGTCTAGTCAGCTAGATGTTAAAGCGATGGCTATTTTACCGGAACGTGTCCAATGGAGTTTTGGAGGCAAACTGAAAAAACACTGGTTATTTTATTTCACAACTCTCGTGCACTGTCATTAATCGAACAAAATGCCCTTAACTTTATCCGATATAATTCAAAAATACACTAAGATAAAAAAAATGAAACAAGAGCACATGCATAAGAATAAATAATACTACTATTCTTATGGCACATGTTCTTTTCGACTTCCCGCTAAAACACATTTTATCATCGTACGCTGTACATATATGCCAGTATTAGGTAAGTAAAAGCAATTTACGGTATTTTTATTTTTTGCCTGTTTCTTTAAAACAGAACGAAGAAGCAATATTCAAAACTAAAAGGCAAGCTTTTATAGTCATATAAATTGTGTATAATGAGTTTATAAGTTGACAGTTAAAATTTTAAAGAAAAATTTTATTTTATTCTTAGAGCATTTCAATAAAAGCTTTTTTTTTAGTTTTTTGCGTTTAATTTAGCTTTACTTTTTAGTTATTTAATCTGATCCTGAGAACCTGCTTAGAATGGTGGCTTGCAAATGCAAAAAAAGGATGCTTAGAGTTATGCAAATGCAGAAAGGCAGGGCTCAAGTACTCAATTGTTTGCTCTTTTTGCGAAGGACGAAATTGCAACAACGTCACTACTATTATTTTTGACGAAGACGACGAGGATGAGGATATGAACAACCCAACACAATATGACGGCCTGCCTCCACCTCCAGAAAACATTGTCTCTTCTCCTCCGCTCCCTCCGACTGATCCAGACTGGGTGAGACCCGGCCCGTCCAAAAGGGCAAAAGTCTAACCAGTCCTTGCGCTTAGTATTTTATTGTGATATTTTTCTATGTTTATTTGTTAAGTGTAATTTAATTCGAAACCATGTTACATCTAAAATGTCAAATTCACCACAACTAATGTTGCATGTTTTTTAAAGAAATACTTACATACTCACGTCATTCAGTAGAATGTTTTCATCATTTATCCGAAATCCGGTATTTTTAGTTTTTTTATTATTTATGAAACGTTGAGGCCTAGAGGCTCCACTTCGGAATTAAATTAAAGCTAATTCATTTTTTTTATAAATTCTTCTCTCATGGCTATACTCTAGGTAGGACCATTAGTTTAGCCAGCAAATGTCTTGACAAAAAACCCTACCGACAATTTTCCACGTTTTGGAAAAAATTGCCCACCTTTGATTAGCTGTATACCTCCGCAACTAATAGACCTAGAGAGCTCCTGCTGGGCTTAAATTGTAGCAAATTTGGTTAGCTTGATAAAATAATACAAGTATATTATCTGAAAAACGCTTCCATAAGGTACTTTTTTCAAAAAAACTGAAATAAGAGCCAGAATTTCGCAGTTTTTCGAGCATCATGGTGGCAGCACAAGGTTTTCAGGGTTGCAATTTTTGGTATAGACTACTCTTAGGGGACCTAACAACATTTAAAAAAGTCGTAGATACATGCGCGTTTGCGATGTTTGCCTTTTGTTGTGTCGATAATGACTGGCCTAATAGATGTTTCGAAGCGCACATGGCCCGGCGGCTAGCGTAGAACGCAAAAGATTTGTGCGACTAAGCCAAACGGATCGCAACCAACCCGCATTAGAGCAGCGTGGTGGAGTAAGTTCCAGGCCTCCCCAATAATGGGGGGGGGGGAGGGACCCGTGCCCAACAGTGGGGCGTAAAAAGGGTTGCAGTCATAGATGTTTCACATCAAAAACAGTTATGTATTTTAATATTACAAACAGACACAAGTTTCATATTTATAAGGTTACAGTAACAGGTTAATAAAAAAATGTAACAGTTCACTTCATTTAATCATTATAATCCTATTTATACAAACATAGATCATATTTATATGTATATGAGCTTGACATTCACCATACCTACTATTAACGCCTAATGTAGCCCCAAGGTACTTGAGAAATATTTCTTTATAAACAATAAAAATAATTGATTTTAAATACATTTATCATTAAATACCTAAATACGAACATATAGTAAACGTACAGAATAGTACAAATATAATCAATAAAATGGCAACCCAGGCAGGCATTGTACCTGAAAAAAAAACATTCATTTTACTACTTCGGTCTTAAATTACCTGCAGCATAAGAATAAATAATAATTACATAGAACGGAAACTCCCGCTCCGGACGGGCTCAAGGTCACGATATTAGCCTACATGTTAAACATAGTAATAAGTCGGGCTGTCTCGGCCGTATGGTTGCCAGACGGCCGGGAATTCCGGGAAAGTCCCGGAATTTCACGTGTGGTCCCGTGTCCAGTAATTACACTTTACTGTCCCGAAATTCATGAACACTAGTTTTTTTCCACAAAGTTAGGAAAGTACGCCACCACGGGGCGGCGCGATTCTAGCTCCGAAGTCGCTTGGAAACACACCATGTGTGGAACGTCCACATTGCGGTTGCGCGAGGGGCAAGGAGAGGAGAGCGCCCGGCTCGGCTCGTCCCCAACAGCAAACATTTGTAGTTGGATTTGGACTCTAACTCCAACTCCGTTTGTAACCCCAGAAATGTCCAGGAAATGATAAGCGTGAATCTGGCAACCCTATCTGGGCCTATGGTTGCCAGACGGCCGGGAATTCCGGGAAAGTCCCGGAATTTCACGTGTGGTCCCGTGTCCAGTAATTACACTTTACTGTCCCGAAATTCATGAACACTAGTTTTTTCCCACAAAGTTAGGAAAGTACGCCACCACGGGGCGGCGCGATTCTAGCTCCGAAGTCGCTTGGAAACACACCATGTGTGGAACGTCCACACTGCGGTTGCGCGAGGGGCAAGGAGAGGAGAGCGCCCGGCTCGGCTCGTCCCCAACAGCAAACATTTGTAGTTGGATTTGGACTCTAACTCCAACTCCGTTTGTAACCCCAGAAATGTCCAGGAAATGATAAGCGTGAATCTGGCAACCCTACTCGGCCGGCGCGTCAATTACAATAATGGCGTCAAGTTTTTTTTTTCCTTAATGGCGTCTCGGTCACAGAGTACTTTATTATATGTCTCGGTCTTTTGACCACTTTGCCAATGACAAGCTGGGGAAATCATTATTCAATTCTAAATTCCTTAAGGATTGGAAATTTGGACAGGATATTACAGTTATTGTGGTGTGTTTGGTTGTACAAACAATGCAAAAACAATGCCACACTTAAGTTTTTTTAGTTTGCCCTTTAGATGATGCGAGGTAAGTAATATATTTTAAATATTATTCCGTTTCCGTACCTAATTTATCAAAAGAACATGAACAGTTCTTTTTGTGTAGCCGATTCGGTAGTTGACACTATGAACAGGAAAATTCAAAAGCTCACCCAACGCTAAATAAACTTATTTAATAGTTTTACGTTAATCTGTATGTATTGTATTTCATATTTTTAGGTAAGTAATACTTACTTTAATGGCTTCATTTGGTATGATACTTATAATAACTTATTATTTATAAGTATTTATAGTGTTAATAATTCTCATATTTTGTAATACCTACTAAACCAAAATATTGATTTTTAAGTAAAAAAAAGGAAAACCTATATTTAAGCGATATTATAACGACAACCCTGGCAACACGCCTATGGGCGACAGAGGGGCGTAACGAGGTGAAAGGGGAAGTAGGTATATAAATAGCGGCGTCTCAATGGCTGTCAAAGAAGATTCCGTTCTATGTAATATTATTTATTCTTATGCCTGCAGTAGAAAATGGCTGTACTATGTTGTATTATAGTATTTAGTATACTTTTGTATGGTAGAGAGTGTATTTTTTCATGGTAAGAGTAACGTACTGTTACATTGTACGTTAAACGTCACATACTATTACCATTTAAAAGTGTATCAATTGCATAAAATAATTAAAATACCGTACCTACCTTACAGTATAATATTATTATATTGGTAGATTGTATTAAGTGGTGGGTGTGTACTATTGTGTAAGTAGAAGAAGTTTGTAATACAATGTGGCAGTATTGTGTAGTATAGTCAGTCATATTATGTATTCTGTGGTAAAGTGTGAGAGGGGTAACATTGTGTATTGTGATAGTTTGGTGGAAGTAAGTTCACTGGGCAGCACGGGACAGCAAGACCAGATTGAGTGGCAAACATTAGGGTAGGTCTATGTCCAGCAGTGAACTATAAAAGAGTGATGGATGAATGGATGATAGTTTCTTCTTTCCAGCCTTTCGTAGTCCACTGCTGGACGTAAGCCTCCCCTAACGTTCGCCTATCCTCCCGGTCCTGCGCCTTCTGAATCCACTAACGTTCGCCTATCCTCCTGGTCCTGCGCCTTCTGAATCCAGCGGCTTCCCGCTGCCTTCTTTAGGTCATCAGTCCACCTGGTTGAACGGCGGCCTGTACTCCTTTTACGTCTTCCAGTTGTCGACGGAGAGGTCAAGTTGTGACAGTGTGAGGGTGGTACGTGGCACGGGGTGGCAGTGGTAAGTGGGAAGCTCACCGGGGTAGGGCAGCGCGTGCAGGCAGAGGCGGTTGTATACGGAGAGGTCATGTTCTGACAGTGTGAGGGTGGTACGTGGCACGGGGTGGCAGTGGTAAGTGGGAAGCTCACCGGGGTAGGGCAGCGCGTGCAGGCAGAGGCGGTTGTATACGGAGAGGTCATGTTCTGACAGTGTGAGGGTGGTACGTAACACGGGGTGGCAGTGGTAAGTGGGAAGCTCACCGGGGTAGGGCAGCGCGTGCAGGCAGAGGCGGTTGTATACGGAGAGGTCATGTTCTGTCAGTGTGAGGGTGGTACGTGGCACGGGGTGGCAGTGGTAAGTGGGAAGCTCACCGGGGTAGGGCAGCGCGTGCAGGCAGAGGCGGTTGTATACGGAGAGGTCATGTTGTGACAGTGTGAGGGTGGTACGTGGCACGGGGTGGCAGTGGTAAGTGGGAAGCTCACCGGGGTAGGGCAGCGCGTGCAGGCAGAGGCGGTTGTCTACGGAGAGGTCATGTTGTGACAGTGTGAGGGTGGTACGTGGCACGGGGTGGCAGTGGTAAGTGGGAAGCTCACCGGGGTAGGGCAGCGCGTGCAGGCAGAGGCGGTTGTATACGGAGAGGTCATGTTGTGACAGTGTGAGGGTGGTACGTGGCACGGGGTGGCAGTGGTAAGTGGGAAGCTCACCGGGGTAGGGCAGCGCGTGCAGGCAGAGGCGGTTGTATACGGAGAGGTCATGTTGTGACAGTGTGAGGGTGGTACGTGGCACGGGGTGGCAGTGGTAAGTGGGAAGCTCACCGGGGTAGGGCAGCGCGTGCAGGCAGAGGCGGTTGTATACGGAGAGGTCATGTTGTGACAGTGTGAGGGTGGTACGTGGCACGGGGTGGCAGTGGTAAGTGGGAAGCTCACCGGGGTAGGGCAGCGCGTGCAGGCAGAGGCGGTTGTATACGGAGAGGTCATGTTGTGACAGTGTGAGGGTGGTACGCGGCACGGGGTGGCAGTGGTAAGTGGGAAGCTCACCGGGGTAGGGCAGCGCGTGCAGGCAGAGGCGGTTGTATACGGAGAGGTCATGTTGTGACAGTGTGAGGGTGGTACGCGGCACGGGGTGGCAGTGGTAAGTGGGAAGCTCACCGGGGTAGGGCAGCGCGTGCAGGCAGAGGCGGTTGTATACGGAGAGGTCATGTTGCGACAGTGTGAGGGTGGTACGCGGCACGGGGTGGCAGTGGTAAGTGGGAAGCTCACCGGGGTAGGGCAGCGCGTGCAGGCAGAGGCGGTTGTATACGGAGAGGTCATGTTGTGACAGTGTGAGGGTGGTACGTGGCACGGGGTGGCAGTGGTAAGTGGGAAGCTCACCGGGGTAGGGCAGCGCGTGCAGGCAGAGGCGGTTGTATACGGAGAGGTCATGTTGTGACAGTGTGAGGGTGGTACGCGGCACGGGGTGGCAGTGGTAAGTGGGAAGCTCACCGGGGTAGGGCAGCGCGTGCAGGCAGAGGCGGTTGTATACGGAGAGGTCATGTTGTGACAGTGTGAGGGTGGTACGTGGCACGGGGTGGCAGTGGTAAGTGGGAAGCTCACCGGGGTAGGGCAGCGCGTGCAGGCAGAGGCGGTTGTATACGGAGAGGTCATGTTGTGACAGTGTGAGGGTGGTACGCGGCACGGGGTGGCAGTGGTAAGTGGGAAGCTCACCGGGGTAGGGCAGCGCGTGCAGGCAGAGGCGGTTGTATACGGAGAGGTCATGTTGTGACAGTGTGAGGGTGGTACGCGGCACGGGGTGGCAGTGGTAAGTGGGAAGCTCACCGGGGTAGGGCAGCGCGTGCAGGCAGAGGCGGTTGTATACGGAGAGGTCATGTTGTGACAGTGTGAGGGTGGTACGCGGCACGGGGTGGCAGTGGTAAGTGGGAAGCTCACCGGGGTAGGGCAGCGCGTGCAGGCAGAGGCGGTTGTATACGGAGAGGTCATGTTGTGACAGTGTGAGGGTGGTACGTGGCACGGGGTGGCAGTGGTAAGTGGGAAGCTCACCGGGGTAGGGCAGCGCGTGCAGGCAGAGGCGGTTGTATACGGAGAGGTCATGTTGTGACAGTGTGAGGGTGGTACGCGGCACGGGGTGGCAGTGGTAAGTGGGAAGCTCACCGGGGTAGGGCAGCGCGTGCAGGCAGAGGCGGTTGTATACGGAGAGGTCATGTTGTGACAGTGTGAGGGTGGTACGCGGCACGGGGTGGCAGTGGTAAGTGGGAAGCTCACCGGGGTAGGGCAGCGCGTGCAGGCAGAGGCGGTTGTATACGGAGAGGTCATGTTGTGACAGTGTGAGGGTGGTACGCGGCACGGGGTGGCAGTGGTAAGTGGGAAGCTCACCGGGGTAGGGCAGCGCGTGCAGGCAGAGGCGGTTGTCGACGGAGATGGAGAGCAGCGCGGCGTCGGCGCGCGCCGCCAGCCCGCTGTGCGCCGACACGAACTGCAGCCCCGTCACGAACATGCCGTGCGCGTGCGACACGTGCACCACGCGCTGTGGACAACAGTTACAATTTACTTAGGGATTCGCCTATTCCATAATGTATGTATCGCCGAATACTATGTCACAAATAAAGTATCGGCAGCGGCGCACCGAGACAGATGGTCCACTCGGAACCTAATTTTTTTCCTAACTATATATTTCAAAAACACAAAAAATAGGTTGGTTCATTTTTTGGATTCCGTACCTCAAATGGAAAAAGGAACCCTTTTAGGATCACTTCGTTTATTAAACGGCTACGGATCAAGTGTCTCTTGCAGATCTCAACTCTTTTTGACCGAACTTGTCACCTTTTTACATTTTTGTTTGGTCGAATTTGGTGCAATTTTTTACATTTATGGTTTTGGCGGGATCACTAGGTATAACAGTACCCACGCGATTCTCAAACCGCGTTGTTCCCGCTGTGTCTGAACTAGCACTAAAAGTGATAAATAGCGTTTGATAAATCTACTGCTAGCAATAAATACACACACACACGCACACTCACTCACTCAAACACTTACACACACACTCACACTCACTCACTCAAACACTTACTCACACACACACTCACACACACGCACACCCACAAACACGCGCGAATTAATAGCAGTACCTGAAATAAATAACCAACCAACCTGTAAGCTGAACGCGATGTATATGTCGACGGAGCCGCTAAACATAGTCCCAACGCCAACGTAGCGGCCATCGTCGCGCACCGCGAGCGCCGATAGCGACTCCGGCAGCACCACGGTCTTCCGTAACTGCCCACTGCCGGGCTCCCACTGCTGCAGCAGACCCTTCGCCTTGCCCGACCGCGTTAGGGGGTTCGCAATTGTGAACATGCGGTATTCCCCCTTCTTGTCCTCTATCGCTCCGAACCTAGAATTACAATTTGTTACTGTTCAGTGGCTGCAAACCTTTTTTGTTGCCCACTGCCGGGCATGGGTCTCTCCCTACTATTGGAAAGGCCTTAAGCTTTATCTACTATGCTGTTTCTATGCAAGTCGCAATATTATTGTAAACATTCTTCCATAGCCATAAATTTCTACTCTGTGGATACACTGCAAGATGTACATCGGTTAAACATTCTTCTATGCCTTAAATAAACAATGTCTCATTCACCCATTTTCACTAACCAAAGGATACGCCTAAATAGATGGCTAAATATTTAGGAGTTGCCTAGAGGCAAAACGTTTTACTAACCCTTAAGTCACGACTAAAGACGTTAGGCATAACCTAAAGTTAGGACATCGATTTGGGATGGTGTAGTGCTTAGGTGCCTCTAAACTGACACATGTGACAGTCGCTCAAATTGATAATAGATCTACGAACTAAACCATGGACAACTGTCAAAAAACTAGGCTACTCATAAGATAGAACCACCCTATTATACATCGATTGGTAAAACGGAACTTTACGCTAAGCATTGCCCTAATTTAGGAGTTAGTAAGGCGTTCCCTTGTTCGTAGTTAGTGAAAACGGGCTGTAGCGACCTTCCGCTATCCGCTTCCTGAATCACGCTATCGAAGTTTTCGGAATATTCTACCATATATACAAGCTCCGAATTGAGTCAGTTGGAGCGCGGCCGCTCCCCGGGCATGACCACCTCGCCCGGCGGGAGATCTCCCTTTGCCAAACTGGTGACCCCGGACAAGAATACGTCCCTTCTGACCTTCATCAGTCGCACCTTCACTCCCTGGATGGACTGCAGCATCACTTCACCAGCTCGTCAGGTTCATCGCAGCGCACCATGTACACGCTTCCTGTTCCTGATACAGCTGCCTCCAAGGACTTCATGGACGGCTTGAGTAGCCATTACTCGCCTCCACATCCTACCCTCACATCCCGACTCACCGTGGATAGAGGGCATCTCCACTCTTCGCTTCACCCTCACATCCCGACTCACCGAGGACGGAGGGCTACACAAGGTCTACACCCTCACATCTCGACTCACCGCAGATAGAGGGCATTCCAGGCGCTTGTAAGCGAAGACTACACTTGGATTACTGAAGTCATCGACCTCCGGTCTGAGCAGGGGGTGATGTAGCGACCTTCCGCTATCCGCTTCCTGAATCACGCTATCGAAGTTTTCGGAATATTCTACCATATATACAAGCTCCGAATTGAGTCAGTTGGAGCGCGGCCGCTCCCCGGGCATGACCACCTCGCCCGGCGGGAGATCTCCCTTTGCCAAAGGGCAATAGTCCTATTTAAAGTGTAACTAATAATTTAGTAACCATTCAGATTCACTTGATTTCTAGGCCAGTCGTAGGGCATGCATATGGCTTGAAGTTGTAAATGGAGTACAATCCATCCAAAACAATATTATTAATGTCAAAGTGTATTTGTTTGTTTATTTTTAAATTATTACTTATTTAATTCGTTTGTTTGTGCCTTCTTCATGTCTCAACAGCGCTACTAACTGACTTGATTTGTTGTACAGAGATAGTTGAAGGGTGGGCAGGTTGGTAACACATTATCTGTGATGTCATTCCTCTGCGAATAAACGCGTAGTCCTCGCAAGCAGAGCCACCACCAGAGTTACAATTAAATGTTATTCTCACCTGCACCGCCTGAAGAGATACTTAGTGCCATTGGGCGGCTGGCAGGTCAAATTTAACAATGGCTCTCCGGCTGTGGCTGTTGACCATACATGAGCAAATCCATCCTTTGCTATGCTTACTAGTTTACTGTCACACGGACTGAAGTCTAGATCATCCAGCTGTAAGAAAAATAATGTTTAATTTATTTATTTGTTTACTGTTTTCTAAACCTACAGTTTACAAGAGCGAACTTAATACCTAGTGGCATTCTCTGCCAGTTACCCTTGAAGATGGCGATAAATTATTGTGGTAGGCGAAACAAAACAGTAAACTTACATAATAACCTAATATACAAAAGTTTAATATACATACACATAATAAATAATAATAATACATACATACCTACAAATGTAACTAATAGATATAATAATATATATAGACAATATAATAAAATAAATATATTATATAATTATTTATATATACTATATAAAATAATTATAATTAATATAGAATAAAGATAAATGTTGTTAAGCAATAAAACACAAAGAAGTTTAAATAGATCACTTGCAAGAAACAAATTGATGACATCCAGAAGGGCTAAAAAAATAACTGTACACAATATCTAAATTAAGAAAATTTGTCACCAAAAAGTCTACTTCATTTGTTTGATGTCAATAGTGAGACAATGACTGCCTAAAATGCTCTACTATGTTTATATGATACTAACGGCTGCACAACTTCATCCACATAGCGTGATGTTATGTAGTTTTTCAATCTGAACCAATAGCTCCTGAGATTAGCGTGTTCAAACAAAGAAACTCTTCAGCTATATAATTATTAAGTATATATTATGCATTGTTTTACTAAAATGCCCCAGAAAGTTAGCCCAAAATATTATTCTAAGTTACATCAAACAGGTCTGAAGTTTTTGATCTGAAGAAAATTAATTTCACAACATATTTTAAAAATATCTTCTTTGTACAGATAAGTACATGACGTGTACTTATACTACTTATATTAATGTTACTGGTTACACATGAACAAACAATGCAGAATTATATATTTAACCCAATTATAATATGTAGTGCGAAGCGCGCATGGCTAAAGCGCGCATGGCTCTGGGGCTAGCGTAGAACGCAAGCGATCTATGCAGCTAAGCCAACCGGGCGCGGTCGGGTGTGAGATGGATGACCGCTAGTGGCAAAAAAAAAAATTCATGCGCGTTTCCATGCTTCGGAGGGCATGTTAAGCCGTGGGTCCCGGTTGTTGTCGATAGATAACAGTTGTTAAACCTTGTCGGAGGCCTTATGGGCAGTTTGAAAGCATCCGACAGCGGGTTGGCGACTAAACCGCATCTCCACAGACCCGCATTGGGGCAGCGTGGTGGAGTAAGCTCCAGGCCTCCCCAATAAGGAGCAGAGACCCGTGCTCAGCAGTGGGACGCAAAAAGGGTTGTAGCCAATATATGTAGTGTATTATCAAGGTAGTGAATATATATACTAATATACTAATATACTATTGTAATAACAAGACATATCAATGTCTGCACTGTATATAATTATGTATATATGTGGTAGCACTACTAAAAGGCAATCAATAATACAACAACTTCTGTTTACTAAGATTCACGTTCAATAGTTTCGATATAAATGTTAACTGTAAACAATTCTTTATTTGTGTAGTTTGCCTGTTCAGGATAGCAAATATAATACTGCTTATTTTAAAAACCATTTATAATTCTTGTATGAGAATTTTGAATTTGTAATGTTGGTGTAACCCGTAAAACATAGGACTATGGTCAAATAGTTGTTCCACAGACCTAACAGTAACTAAATTCCAAAAAGGGTTTCAATGGTATTTTGTGTCATACTGTTTTTTTTTTCAACCTTTTTATGTACCACTGCTGGGCACAGGTCTCCTCTAACAAGTCAGAGGGGTTTAGGCCATAGTCCACCACGCTGGCCTAGTGCGGATTGGTGGGCATCATACCTTAGAGAAATTATGAGTTTCTCTCAGGCATGCACGGCGATGGAAAACATCATAATCAATTAAATATCACAATATTTTCCATCACCGTGGAGCAACGATGAAATGCGCACATTACAAATTTCTTTTGTCAGAGGTGCGCGCCGAGGATTTGAACCTGGCATCTCCCGCGTCGGAGACCGCGGTCCTTAACACTCGGCCATCGTCGCTTGTCGGCCATACTGATTACGATGTGACAATTTAATGGCATAATCTTTGTGAACTCTCAAGACGAAATAAGTTAAATAATAATAATATAATATTTATTTTAGACTACTGTCCAAATTTATATTAGTATTAGCTGTGCCCCCAAGGTTTCATCTGCGTTATTTTTTTTAAAGTATCCTATTTTACTTCTGATAACTCCAAGAATATTATGTACAAAGTTTCGTGATGATCAGTTGAGTAGTTTTCGCATGAAAGAGTAACAAACAAACTTACTTTTGCATTTATAATATTAGTAGGATGTATTAGTTACAATATGATTTTAAATCAGGTACTTCTTTTTACTATGATACAACCATATTAATTTTTCTAATGAGCTAATTTGGCAATAAATTACATTATTGAATAATTACTATAGATTAATTAACAAATTAATGAATGTTAAAATTATTAACTACTTAAATAAATGTACATCTACTATAAATACCTCTCTGGTGTGTCCTTCAAGCTCAAACAGCAACTGCATTTTGGGGAAGCTCCACACTCTCACTTTGCCGTCCATGCCTCCTGTAGCCATTAGTTTGCCATTATTGCTGATTGTCACTACTCTTTGTAATGGATCATCACTGAAATATAACATTACATATTGGTTACAATATAAAAATAGTTTAATGGATACTTTGTTACCATTTCATAAATACCTAGTTTTGATAAAATATTATGTGTTAAAGCAATTGAGGCCCAATGTAATTTTATATCTATACTAGTATATAAAGCTGAAGAGTTTGTTTGAATGCACTAATATCAGGAACTACTGGTCTGAATTTAAATTATTTTATTGAAGTGAAAACTTCTTTAGCGGCGTTGTGCACTTTTTTTGGGATGGATAAAAACTTTTACACTCGCGTCAGGACACGTGGCCTGATCGAATATTCGTAAAACGGAGGGGTGACAGCTGATGGCTCGACTGTCTATACTTGTAAAATTCGTTTATATCAAGTATTTAAAACATGGACATTGAACAAAGTGCATCTAAGTATTAATGAAAAAATTGATGAAGAAATAAAATGAATGAAAATGAGCGACTTTATAAAAATACTAGATGAAAACCTATTGAAAATACTAGATAAAAACAATACTGATAATAAAAGCAACCCCCCTAACCATTCCAAAATATCAAAAATGCACAACGTTAATATTGAAGTTTTCACTTCTGCCGGCACTACCAGAGTGCAACCTGTTGTTTTTTTTTTTGTGTTCGATCATCCATTTATCGCGGAAGGCTTTAGGCTACATAACATCATGCTATGACTAACACCAATGCCCACATAATTTATATACAAGTCTTACTGAACTAACACCAGAAAGAAAATTGATAAGTTCAATAATAATGATTGTACATGTTTAAGTATTATCACCTAGTAAGCATAGGTCAGATGTTAAATATAATCATGAATATCATTCCAGGAACCTAGCTCAATCAGCTTAATGTCACAACAAAGTTATGTCTTTTGCACTAGCACAATTTAAAACTTCCTGCATGAAGAGGAAGTCATAAACAGTAACTTAACAATGTTATCAACATACTCTAATGTTAGCAAACAATGACTACTTGGTTATTACTGTGAATGCATGATTTAAAGTGATTAGGACTACTGATTCAAAGAACACAGGTCTGGATGGAGTGGTGAATATTAGGGGAGGCCTATGTCCAACCTTTCACCTATGTCTGGACCATTAAAGACTGATGGATGGATGGATTAAGACTTGGGCATATATAGTAATAAATGAAGATCTTTTTGATAAAAGATCCATAGTCAATTACAAAGAACTTTCTTTAAAGAGAAACTAGTAAACTGTTACCTAAAATCTGTTTGCACACTGTCAGCTGGCCGTATCTCAAAAGACATCCGTTTTTCTGAGTGGCTATTAGCGTCAGATTTGGAGATGTTGTCGTTCTCCGAGACGGTACGGCGGCGGCGGCGCACGAGCCCGTTCTCGGCCCGGAAGCTGCCGCGCCGCGTCTCGGCCGCGTCCACCACGCGGACGTTCACCTTGTATAGCTGACAGTGGCTCTCCTGCCCAGCCGTCAGGTACGTCCGATTTCCGATGGTACGCACCGCACACGTCATTACTACGTTCGGACCCGTCTCATGTCTCATCACCTCCTCTGCCACGAACCTCGTTCCATTATGTGACAGCTCGAATACCTCCTGAAAAACGACATTCACGGATGAAAAACGACATATTCGGTCACGCAACACGAGAAACTATCACGTGTGATTAAACGATTCGATATGAGAACTGCTGACGCGTATCCGAGAGTCGCTTTCTACGGTTCATGTTTTTCATAAAATTATCAATTGTCACTTACGAATCCATTTGCTACGCCAGTATTTGAGGCTCCTCCACCCCCTGCCACCAGGACATGGCGACTCGTGAGGGTCTGCAGCGTGTAGAGAGGAAAATCGACCTTCGCGAGCAGGCCATCACATCTATTCCTCGACATCTTGAATTATAACATCTGTTCTATGTATTTAATTCTCAGACATTGATTTGTTTATGCTATCTACACCTTAGAGTAAGCCACATGAGTGTTTGTATAATAACAAAACCACTTATTTTCAATAAAATATGGCTAAAACAACAGAATAGGAACTACACAACTTACTGGAATTTTGCCACTTCCAACATGACAAAAGTCTAATTTGACAGTGACGTTTAAGTTTACGAAGATAGCTTGCTATTTACTTGGCGGAATTGTGAAAACGCAGATAGCCATAAAAAAAACAATGGGTTGCACTCCGGGAGTGCCGGCAGAAGTGAAAACATTAACGTTGTGCATTTTTGATGTCTTGGAATCGTTAGGGAATAATTCCGCACGAATTGCTTGAATTATCAGATTAATTTCTATCTAGTATTTTTACAAAGTACTCTCTCATTTTCTTTCACTATTTCTTCGTCACTTTTTTCATTAATAGATGCACTTTGTTCAATGTCCATATTTTAAATACTTGATATAAACGAATTTTAAGATAAAATTATACTTAACGCTGGCAATATGCAGAGTTTGCGATGCCATAATTGAAGAAAAAAAGTATAGACAGCCGTCAGATGAGCCGTCATCAGCTGTCAGGCTGTCACCCCTCCGTCTTGGTCTAAGAAAGAGCCGGTGAAGATCTCGATCAACTCGTTCGGTTGTTACAAGAGTGAAGGTGATATGAAAGAAAATTGATTAAAATTAATTAAATTAAAAATAGCTATGAAGTCTATGAACACTTTTCGATAGTCAAGTTATCATAGGCATATATGTTTATAAATTATATTTGGTAAACAATATGTCTCATCGAATTATCAGATCGGTGAAGGTCGATCTTCCTCGTCTCCTCTAATATCTTACGAAATTTTGCGATCAGCACACGTGACCTCGCGCGAGTTTCATAGTTTTTACCCATCCCTCAAAAAGTGCTCAACGCCGCTAAAGAAGTTTTCTCTTCAAAAATATTTACAACGTCAGTATGGTAAGAATGGTAACATTAGTTAACCCCTCGTCTGTCCCGACGCCACATTGTGGTGTGTCAAGAAATAGGCGCATCTGATCGACGCCATATTCTGGAGTCGACCACCAGCGCCACTTTAGAGATCAATTTGGGTTGGATTAATGTTCCTATCTCTCTTTAACTTTACCAAAATGAAGCGAGTAGAACAAAGATGCAAACAAAGACCAGTCTAAAGGTCAACAACACAATGCAACGCTGAGAGCGACTTTGTAATTCGCGCGCAATCAGTCACCATACTAGCCGGTCGTGCGTAGTAAGTTTCGTGCCACTTGTGCCCTTAAAAGTATTAAATAAAGTGTTTTTATCGCTCAATCAACATGAATGGGTAAGTTATGAACATTTTATAATTGTTTTAATGTGGATTACTTAAAGATTTCGACGTTAATTATTACATTCAAATTCACACACTGGCGGTCACATCGAAAGTGATGTTCATACCTTGTTGATTTAAACAAAAAAAATGTTCTAGTGATTTCAAATTTCTATTTGTCGCATGGTTATCATACATTTCTGAATACATAATAATGATTGGTTTTTTGTAAATTCGATTTAATAATGTTTAAAACACAAAACAAAAATTCAAGACGCCATATTCTGGCATCTTGACAGATCGGGGAAATACCCTATCTATATAGGAAAATACCCTATCTGTCAAATGCCAAAATATGGCGTGATTCATTTTCAACATATTCTTGTATGTAAATCGGCATTCTTTTTAACTTATTTGGATTGGTTATTGTTAAATAATTGTTCTTCATACAAATAAAATAAATATAGCTTGTAATAAAGGTACTAATTTTAAATTATTACACATTCAATGCAGTAAACTGGAGTAAATTAAAGTTTTCCTACTTTCACCTTTGAATTAGTAATAGAATTCGGTCTAAAACTATATTTAATTATACATAATGTGACAGCTTATTTCATAACAATTATAGCAATATACGCTTTTAGTATAGCCTTCATACAAAATTTCATGAAAATCTTCTTTTTAATGAGAACCAGGAATAAGCAGCGTAAAAAAAAAATTTGCTTGACAGATGCGCCATATTGGATAAAATGGCCGTGACAGACGAAGGGTTAACTCAATTTATTTTATTTTATTACCTTGTTCTACAAGTCAATTTAGAAATGTTTGAAGCTAATAGAAATTTCTGAAATAAACAACATTTTATCAATAAATGGAAGGAAAAAGCTGTTGCTGCCATGCCCTTGCTACTTCATTAACCCGTAACAGTCTTTATAAATGCAAATACTAAAATGCATTGTTTGTATTGTACTTGTTCAAGATTTCTTCCTTAGATAAAATATTGGTCAACATAACAAGGAAAAGGAGGTCAAGTATTACAAATATTAAAATCCACTTGGGGACATTTCTCAAAACCATGCATGTCTTTTAATATGTACAATAAATACTGAATATGTGTACACACACACACATATGTGTGAGAGATCTTAACATTATTGTTTCCCCTTGTGCTTTGGACATAAGGTTTCAGCAGCAGACATGGATTTCCTTTTCTCCGATAATGGATATAATTCCATGAGTTCTTGACTTTCTGTAACTATTTAATAATACAAACTGAATAAAACAATGTATTTTGTAATAAATATTTTTAATACTTAATAGTACATGACAATATTTTTAGAAAAATGATAAAGAAAACATTCACAGAAACGTAGTAAAACATTTTAAATGTATATCTTAAACTAAGTTGCATATAATTTCATGATTCATCAAATTCAGTAAATTACTGTATATACTCCCGAATATAAAGGCAATAAAAACAAATATTACATATTTCATTACTTTAATAATTCTTCATTTTGTTAAAACATCACATTGAACTGAATGCCACTCTGAGAAGGCAACGTCATAAAGTGTGGATTAAATGGCCACTATCCTACTGACATTGACATCGCTTTGACGTTACGTCATCACCACGTTTGAGCAGAAACAACGTCGGAGTAACATTATCTTTTGTAAAACGTCAGTGCGATGTCGGCCTTATATATTAATTAGGTAAAAAACAAAATATGTCAATACTATTTTATTATACTACATAATGTAAAGGCCGAAAAGTGCAATGTTAGTCCACTGGATTAAAAAGAAACTTTATAGACTGATCCAGACTAAGATAGAACTTTAGCCAATTATTGTAAAATTAACATAATAAATTCTAACAGTTCATAACACCGGACAAACTTATGCCTATATTACACTGGGGTGTGGTGAGTAATTATGCTGGTATAAAAGAATAACCATTTCATGGAAGAGACAATCTCATCTAAAAATAAAGTAATTTAAATAAATACATTTTCTCTATCTTAAATGTGCACAGATACCCTAACAGTATTAAAAAGACATAGTCTGTCTACCATGCTGGCCATATGTCAGTTAGTTCATCAATCAACCTAAATGTTGGATTTAGAGAATAATTTCCTTTATATTAGTCAGAGGTGCGTTCTAAGATTTAAATTACATGCACATTAGGAACTAATATTAATATTAGAACATTTTCATGTATGTTTGAAACCATATTTTTACAGAAATGTAAATCCTTTCATAAGAATCTCGACTAAGCTATCATGGTCAAATTCTACCTAGCCAAAACCAATGCACTACTTCTACTAAGGCCGCTATCCCACTGGCGTTTTACGAACGCTGGCGTTTCTCCAACATTAACGCTGCGCCAACGCGACGTTGACACGTTCACGCTATAAATTCGCAACGTCAAAAAGTCGCGTCAACGCAACTTCGACGTTGAGTTTTTAGCAAACTTGTACAAGTTTACCCGCCATCTAATTCTGTCCGTAAGAGCGTGGGCGGGGTACGGCCAGCGTCGAATAGTAGCATGAGCGCGACGATAACGTTGGAGAGTCGTCAACGCTCGTAAAACGCTAATGGGATAGCGGCTTAAGGCTCCAGCGATTTGGTCTGCCAGTGGTGGTAGTGGTGGTCAGCTAGTAGGTGAAGATGATGGAGCGGATGAGCCCGTCGCGCACGGAGTCGCTGCTCTGGCCGACGCCGAAGTTGAAGAACACGGACTCGGCCGCCACCTGCTGCGCGCACGTGCCCATCGGGTACCACCCGCCCTTGTTGAACACCACGCCCACCTTGTACACCTGCAATTAAAAAAAATGAAATTATTGTAACGGACAAGCCGCTAAACCACATGGTGTGTGGTCTCTGTAGTCCATGGACATCTATTTACCACCTTAAGCCATGTAGTTTCACTGTGACTCTAGAGGCTGATAGAAATCTGGCAAGCTGACATTTAAACCGAAACATAATACTATTGCTACATGTGTGTGCAGCGATGAAATTTCCATCTCATATAAAAAAATAAGTTAGGGGCTGTCCATTAATCACGTCCATAAAAAATCACAAAATATCACAAGGGGGGTGTAGAAAAGCGGCGTCTTCATCAATTTTAAAATCGGTACGAAATAAACTCGTTCTCGTTGACGGTCCAGCGTCGGCGGCGGTGGACAAACGCTCTTAGAGTAAGCTCCAGGCCTTCCCAATAATGGGGAGAGATTATTATCTACTATACAAAAGCATGTTTTTGTTTATGTCTGAACATGATGTATACCTTGTTGCGCTGTATGTAGACGGGCCGGTTGAACATGATGTCGAGCAGGTGACGGTAGGGTACGCGGTTGGTGTAGTGCGTGTAGGTAAGTCGGGCTCCGTCCGCGTCGAGCAGGTGTGCGTACAGTAGCTCGGAGTAGCCTCCGAGGCTGTTGGACACCGCACTCTCCTCGCTCGGGGCCTGCGTTGGCACCTGCAACGCCAGAGTTGACTTCATATTGCCATCTCAACACTCTCAGGAAAGCCGTATGGTCTTAAGCACAGTGGTCAGATAAAAATTCTCTCTGCCTTTTCAAATAATAACAAATAATCTATGATGGGGATTGTACAGGATACATGGCATACACCACATTTTCTTGAAACGCTTAATTTTGTATGTCTGTCTTCTTAGCAGCCTGTAAGGTGTAGATCAACAAAATACGCCCCTCATAGGTCTGCGCCCCTGGTAGCAGCCCCTCAAGCCAACCCCAAACTACGGCCCTGCTTACACAAATAAGGGAATTACACGCCCAGCAGGCAAATGGTCTTGTCCACCAGGTGACGGAGTAGTCCAGTACGCTGGTGGGGCCATCCATAAATTACGTCACACATCGGGAGGGGGTCGAACAAGTGTGATATTGTGTGACGATGGATAGTTGGGGTCGTGATGTCATAAAAAAATAGCGTCCGCTCGCGACTTCGTCCACGTGTACTTTGTAAATATAAATATCACGGCTGTACTCACGTGGTTTTATTCGGGGATGCCCGACTAGTTTCGGTCCTAACCGAGGACCTTAGTCATGAGCTCTGCCCCGACTGTAACCAGCCTAACCTCACCGAACAACAACACTTCGGGCCGCACGAGTCGAGCCGCCCGGGCCGCGGCGCGCAGTCTCCGCCGTGACGTCACCGCGACCGGCGGCGGGAGCTCATGACTAAGGTCCTCGGTTAGGACCGAAACTAGTCGGGCATCCCCGAATAAAACCACGTGAGTACAGCCGTGATATTTATATTTACAATGTTAGTTCACACTCACGACTCGTTCTATAAGAAAACACGTGTACTTTAGTTATAGAATTTTTCTAAAATAAAAGTAGCCTAAGATACTCCTTATTACATCAGCTACCTGTTAGTAAAGTCCCGTCAAATTCAGTCCAGCTGTTTCAGACATTAGCCGGAACAAACAAAATAGTCAAGACAGATAGACAAAAAAATGTAAAAAAATGTAATTTTATGTACCATATAAAGATTCATATGCATGTAGTAAAAAGTGGTGATTTTATAATGACAAACAGACTATCCAATTTTATTCAATTGTATAGATTTAAAATATGTAAATATTAAAAGTTCATAGATAAGTACATATATGTAAAATGATTTTTCTTTAGAGTAATAATTAATTATTTCTAGATGTAAAATGGACGAATGTGTGATGTAATGATGTTACACTGGGGAGGGCGGGAGGTTCTTATTGTGACCAATTATAACAAGGAGGGGGGAGGGGTCAAAAAATCACGATTTTCGTCGTCGTCTGTCGTAGTCGTGTTAGTCGTAATTTATTGATGGCCCCTGTTCCCCAGTCGGTACGCGTCCCGTTGACAGTAGATCCTGTTGATTGAAGTACGCAATAATAACACAAGGCCACCTGCACGCCCAGCAGGCAGATGTTCTTGTCCACCATGAAGGTGACGGAGCAGTCCAGCACGCTGGTGTTGAGCCAGTCGGTGTGCGGCACGATGGCGCGCTGGCAGTAGATCCTGTTGATTGAAGTACGCAATAATAACACAAGGCCACCTGCACGCCCAGCAGGCAGATGTTCTTGTCCACCATGAAGGTGACGGAGCAGTCCAGCACGCTGGTGTTGAGCCAGTCGGTGTGCGGCACGATGGCGCGCTGGCAGTAGATCCTGTTGATTGAAGTACGCAATAATAACACAAGGCCACCTGCACGCCCAGCAGGCAGATGTTCTTGTCCACCATGAAGGTGACGGAGCAGTCCAGCACGCTGGTGTTGAGCCAGTCGGTGTGCGGCACGATGGCGCGCTGGCAGTAGATCCTGTTGATTGAAGTACGCAATAATAACACAAGGCCACCTGCACGCCCAGCAGGCAGATGTTCTTGTCCACCATGAAGGTGACGGAGCAGTCCAGCACGCTGGTGTTGAGCCAGTCGGTGTGCGGCACGATGGCGCGCTGGCAGTAGATCCTGTTGATTGAAGTACGCAATAATAACACAAGGCCACCTGCACGCCCAGCAGGCAGATGTTCTTGTCCACCATGAAGGTGACGGAGCAGTCCAGCACGCTGGTGTTGAGCCAGTCGGTGTGCGGCACGATGGCGCGCTGGCAGTAGATCCTGTTGATTGAAGTACGCAATAATAACACAAGGCCACCTGCACGCCCAGCAGGCAGATGTTCTTGTCCACCATGAAGGTGACGGAGCAGTCCAGCACGCTGGTGTTGAGCCAGTCGGTGTGCGGCACGATGGCGCGCTGGCAGTAGATCCTGTTGATTGAAGTACGCAATAATAACACAAGGCCACCTGCACGCCCAGCAGGCAGATGTTCTTGTCCACCATGAAGGTGACGGAGCAGTCCAGCACGCTGGTGTTGAGCCAGTCGGTGTGCGGCACGATGGCGCGCTGGCAGTAGATCCTGTTGATTGAAGTACGCAATAATAACACAAGGCCACCTGCACGCCCAGCAGGCAGATGTTCTTGTCCACCATGAAGGTGACGGAGCAGTCCAGCACGCTGGTGTTGAGCCAGTCGGTGTGCGGCACGATGGCGCGCTGGCAGTAGATCCTGTTGATTGAAGTACGCAATAATAACACAAGGCCACCTGCACGCCCAGCAGGCAGATGTTCTTGTCCACCATGAAGGTGACGGAGCAGTCCAGCACGCTGGTGTTGAGCCAGTCGGTGTGCGGCACGATGGCGCGCTGGCAGTAGATCCTGTTGATTGAAGTACGCAATAATAACACAAGGCCACCTGCACGCCCAGCAGGCAGATGTTCTTGTCCACCATGAAGGTGACGGAGCAGTCCAGCACGCTGGTGTTGAGCCAGTCGGTGTGCGGCACGATGGCGCGCTGGCAGTAGATCCTGTTGATTGAAGTACGCAATAATAACACAAGGCCACCTGCACGCCCAGCAGGCAGATGTTCTTGTCCACCATGAAGGTGACGGAGCAGTCCAGCACGCTGGTGTTGAGCCAGTCGGTGTGCGGCACGATGGCGCGCTGGCAGTAGATCCTGTTGACGTCGCCGGCGCGCTCCGCCAGCGCCGCCATGGACAGCCGCGCCACGCTCGCGCCGGGCTGGAAGCCTGGAAGCGTTGAAAAACTTGAGTTATCTGTTCGGGAGATTGATGAAGGTGAATACCAATCGGCCTGTATATGACATCTGATAAGCTCAAGTTTTCTTATATGCAGCTTTATTGCCTTTCTAGAAAAACCATCTTTTTATGCTTGATAGAAATGAGTTGCAAAATAGTCCAAAACTTTTTAAACGCTTTTTATTAGTTTCACCTGTGTGTCAAACTTTGTTTGTTTATATGTATGTAACTAACTCCTTTGGGTGCGATTTTGACCCACTTTTAACAGCCAGATTTTATCCAAACTTTGTAGATTTATCGAGGACTGTTGACAATACACTAATATGTATTTAAAATTAATAGAATCAGGCGTTACTTTACGGAGCTCCATTGTTATAAAGTTAGGTAAAAACTACTTTGCAACAATCCGCAATCAGAACGTATGATGGTGTATACCTTTTCCATGCAATAGCACCTCCCTCCCTCCCACATAGGACACATGCACATGTAACAACAAAAAGTATACACCAACATACGTACCACCACCTATTATTATTATTTATTTTATATTATTATTATTTATTTTATATATATATTATTATTTATTATTATTATTATTTATTTAAAATAAATAATAGTTAAAAAAAAACTACAAAAACACGCTTTATAAAAAAATTCAAATAAAAAGTAGAAAATAAATTTGAATTAAAAATAGTGTAAAAAAAAGCATTTTATTGTAAAAAAAGGATGAGGTGCTTTTTAAAGTATTATATCAAAATAATTATCCTTCTAATATTATCTGTCAGAAAAATATTTATAACTATTGACACCATGCACCCCACGCTTTTTTACAATAAAATGCATTTTTTTACACTATTTTTAATTCAAATTTATTTTCAATTATTTTAATTGAATTTCTTATAAAAGCGTGTTTTCATGGTTTTTTTAAACTATATTTTTTATTATTATTTGCAGGTTTACTTAGGATTTGGGTGTTGTCAAACAGCAAGTCACACCTACACCTTTACTTGATATAGAGTAACGAGCTTGATCGTTACAGTAAATGTACATGTTATTAATCTCTCTCTTTCCAATCTGTCGTTATTGATACCTCCAGCTGTTGAGATACTTGACCATGATCAGAGTCCTAACTGCCCAGACATTTCCAATAGTCTCAAGCCGCACTCGACAAATACACAACTTGCAAATAATATTCTCAACTACCTTCTTGTACTGTAATAATTCTGTTGTTACTGTGCCACTATCGTTTCGATTGTAATAACTTTAGAATGTAATTTTTTTAGCTACGCTAAGCGGTGAATTTGTAACATAAGTATTTCTAGTTTTCTCAATAAGTGATATTGTAATGTCTTTAGAGAAATAAAGTCTTAAACCGTAAACCGTAAAATCGGGGTACTCGAAGAAAGCTGTATAAAAAGATTTCGCGTAAAGCTCTCAATACTTAGATCCTACGTCTATAATGACAGCTTAACATTACGCGGCCTGTCTGCCTCTTTGTATGGTGCATAAATGAACTGAAGAAATAAAAAAAAGTAGAGTACCAGTGTCGAGGTGGTGCGAGGGCGCGAGGTGCAGCGAGGGGTCGCGCGCGCGCGGGCGCTCCGCCCACACCTGCTCCAGCGCCACCGGGCTGGGCGTGTCCACCGTCAGCGTCGGCATCTGCTGGCAGGACAACACAACGCTGAGGTAAGTACCACTCACATTTTGACAAATAATTGGCATGATGTCAGTATTGAAGATTACTAAAAGCAATCGGGCGGTCCCAAACCATAAGACCCTTCGTTCAAATCCTCAAATTTTTTTTTCTCTTGTTTTTAGTTCTTTTTTAAGATTAGACCAAGAAAATCAATTGTTTCCAGCAAAGCTCAGTTATCCAGGCACTAATAATATTCATTAAAACACCTTTTTAAAAACAACCTGTTGTTCAAAGATATATTGTGTTCCACAAGTAAAGCCAAGCACAATTTGATCATATCAAATGTGTTGTACAAAAATATCTAATCCACCATTCCTTGAACTATCCAGTTTGTCCCCCGGAAAGACAGTGGTGAGTACTAGGCTGCATGTCGCCGCGAGCATCTGAAGTTGCAGGAGAGCACCATCGCGTCGCTCTCCGGATGATGAGACAGTTTTGTGGCGCCACGCGTAGAAGACACAGTTGCGTTCCTCTAGCTAGAGATTTCAGAGTTCCCCTCAAACTCTGAGGCAGGCCACCAAGGGGGTTTTGGTGCAATAAAAATCTTACATAGCCCAGTATATCTTGCAAGGTGTTGGTAAAACAATGTAAATAATAAATAACGCTACACACTCATAGGATTCCCTGTGTCGTGGGTACCATGGACACACAAAGACGGAAACACAGACACCCAGACCGAGAACAGAAATTTAAACTCGTGATTCAAATTTCTGCTTTGCCACAAATCGAACCCGGGACCCGTCGATCAGCGATCTGGCATGATAACTATTGCGCTACACGGGTCGTCCAAACAATACCTTTTGAATGTTTCCCTTCCTGTAAAAAAAAAGGATATAAAGTACTCACATTGCAGGAGGGCCCTCCGCCGATGAGCTGCTTCCTGGGCACGCGGCAGGTGGAGAAGCCGGCCGGCATGGGCACGTCGGAGGAGGACGACAGGATGTTCATGAGCACGGCGAAGGCCTCCGACTCGCTAAGGAGCGAGGACCGCGCCGGACCCTCCGCGAATTGCTGTGGCGTCAGCGTCAGGAACCGGATCTTCTCGATCGCGCTGCGCACTGTCAGCTTTTCTTTCGCTTCTGTAATTTAATGAAACATAAAATAAAATATTTCTTCATACAACACGGCATTTGAGACAGGGGATAAAGATATCCCAATTTTGATGTCTAATTCAAATTCCTTTTATGGCTGTGGTACAACCATGTAGCCAACCATATAGAAAATCAACAATGTTATAGAATCATAGCGGGCACATTAATTAATTAATTTATTTATTCAGATAACATAGATCCACAATTGTAAGTAAACATAGACTTAAAACCTAGTCTTAGTAAAACATATTATAATTATAAAATTAGGCATAGGTACAATAACAAACAAATTACGATTTTTTATAAAAACTACCCCATGGATAAGTTTACGCCACATTAAGGCCGTGCAATCTTCCATAACAGTTTTTAGAATGGCATTGTGGTTAGTCCTTATAGCTCCCATCAAAGCTACCGTTTTCTTACGTATTATCGCGGCGAAACCGTCCGTTCTGTACTGCGCAAACATTTCTGAGGAAATACAGAACAGTGGGAGTCCCAATACCATCCTAAAAATGTTATTGTACTGAAATTACATTATTAGGTCACCAGTGGTTCTTCCAATTGAACTTAAGCCAGTTAGTTGTACCGTGGACAATTTTTGCTCAAGTTGTTTCACAGAACTCAATAATAGGCATGATGACACTATTAAAGAATCAGAGAATGAATGGTTCTACAGAAAAATATACGCTAAAAAAGTTCTAAAATATGATCCCGTTTTAATTTAACATTACGATTAATAAGATTTTCAATAAAATAAAAGTATTAAATACAACAATCGGCCATGTTATCTGAAACGCCAATCAAAAGGGATGACGTAACGTCTCAGTAAAAGTCTTCGTGTTGCTTGAAGTTTGACGAGCAAACCGACGCCATGACACCTTCGAGCGTTTTCGCGCTTAATTCAAATTACATAGCAGAAAATACATTAATTTACGTTAAAACTTAAGTTTATTGCTGAAATAAACTTTTTTTCCAAGCTAGGAGACGTGTACCTACAATAAGGAAAGGTATTTTTTAATACAGTTGCTCAAAAAGTGGCGTATTGCAGGGACGTATAGCGTTCGGGAAGTGGGCTATTACACACTCGTGCGTTTTCTTTACCTTTTCCGAACTCGTGCGTTCTCTTTCCCAACTGTCAAAATAATGTCTATTAAAAAAAAACAACCACGAAGTTTTAGAAGTTTTTATGATTCATGCAAATATTTCTAAAAAGAAGCTACTAATTTGTTTCAATGTCAGATTTAATGATTTGATTCAATGAGTTAGGTTAGGTTTTATTTCATTTCATCTCATTATTAACATTTTCATTTCATATCAATAAAAAAATTCTACTGAAGACTTGGCTGTATGAGCATAGTTCCCTTTTGCCTACCCAGAATGGGTGAAAAAAACAAAAAAAATCTCTGCATATAGGTATTCTTTTACGGCTTAGAGTTTTGGCGGGAAGTCTGAAGTGACAAGTTGTGCTCTTGTTTTATTTTCATTTTCTTGGTGTATTTTTGAGTTATATCGGATAAAGTTGATGGTGTTTTTTTTTCGATATAGGTTAATAACAGTGCACGAGTGTTGTGAAATAGAATAACAGTGCGAAAACATGTTTTTTCGGCTTGCCTCCAAAACTCCTTCGGACATGTTCTCGTAAAGTAGCCATCGCTTTACTTGAACATCTGACTGACTAGACTGACTCATACCTGACGACTTACTATTTTATATAGAATAATAGATGCAGAAATTATACTTGACACTGGCAATATGCACAGAGCGCGATGCCATTATTTAATATTGAAACGAAAATATTGAATGGCTGCAAGGATTTTATCCAATGCCAAATAAAGTGAATTAAAAAAAAACTTTTACGGCTGGCGCCATTTTTCAAAAATGTTCTTAGCGAGTTTTTATTATTTTTAAATTGCTTCATTTTTTCGCAACTGTATTAAAAAAAGTTGTTCAGTACACGTGCGGAACCGTCATTGGAAGGAGTTCCGACTGTCAACCCTCACCTTCGGCTGCGCCTCGGCTCGGGTAGACATTTGTCGGAACTCCTTGCAATGACAGCCTTTCCGCACTTGTAATGAAATATACTATAGAAATCTGTCATCATGCCTATTGCAAAGGGGTAAAACAATGGTACCTATTTCCCTTGTCAAAGCATTAAAGTTCTAACACCAATAAGGGTGTTAGGCACCATGTTACTATAATGATAGCTAAACCCAAACTATCCCTCGAATCAACATATTATTATGTGTTGCACAATTTAAGCTATGGTTGTAATGACGTCATAACTTAATGGTAACATTAGCTGATCAATTTTGGCCGGTTAAAGCTATTGTTATGGTTAAATATCAAATCAACCGAGTATTAACTTTACCGCCCACTAACTTTAACAATCAAGAAAAACGGTAATTGTGAAACACACTATTGTTAAATTCCATTGTCGTCGTTAAAGTTACAGTAATTAAAGTTAGTTTTGACCAATACTGTAACCAGGCCTATGGTGCAGTCCACTCTAAGTAATTTTTGAAATATACATTACCTTTAGGCTTTTTGCTGTCTTCAGAAGGTATAGCATGGATTGTTTGTTCTGAAGAGCTTGAAGAGGAGCACGGCTCAACCACAGCTTCAGGACTATTCTCAGCACTGCTACTTTCCACATTTACTACCTGCAAACAATTTATTTGTCTTTAAATGTGTAACATGTTGAAGCACATGTGGCTTAGTGGCAATCCATACACAAACAAATACCAATAACCCAATAACCCATGATGCAGCAGAGCGGTGGAGTATGCTTAAAGCCCCTCCAATGATGGGGCGAGATTCCTATCTGGTAGTAGGACGCAAAATGAGTTGCAGCCAAATCATCATATGAGAATTTATTTTGTTTTTTTGTTGAGGCCGCAAACTTTTCAATCCACCCTCGTAGAAACAGTCAATAGCAGACTAAACACACTTAACTAGCGGACGCCCGAGATTTCGTCCGCGTGGACTTTGGTATTTAATCATAGGATGATGATATTATAGCCTATAGCCTTTCCTTAATAAATGGACTATTCAACTCAAAAATATTTTTTCAATTTGAACCAGTAGTTCCTAAGATTAGCGCTTTCAAACAAACAAACTCTTTAGCTTTATATACATACTAGCTGACCCCGCGAACTCCGTATCGCGTTTAAATATTAAATAATAATAATAATGGATAGCATATAAACCTTCTCCGTGAAAAAATACATATACATACCAATTTTCATAATAATTGGTCGAATAGTTTCTGAGTTTTGCGATGTCATATATACAAACATCCTCTTTTATATGTATAGATTAGTATAGAGTATAGATAGTTAAATACCTTCGATGTAGATGGCTCAGGGCTCTTGGGCCTCTCTACTGAGGGTGGGGCACTGAGCACTGGGCTAACACTTCTTTCCACAGATCGCTTCTCCATAGCTTTTCCATACCTGCAACCACAATCAGCTAAATAATTTAAATGTAGAGGCACATATTGCTATATCAAAAAACAATTTGTTGAAGCAATTTTTACTGTTTTAATTACCACTAACAGCCACCTGCAACTTTGTCTGTGTGGACTTTAGTTTTAGATTTATTCATCAATAAAAGTAGCCTCCATTACTCCTTATTACATCAGCTACCTGCCAGTTAAAGTCCCGTCAAAATATATCCAGTAGTTTCAGAGATTAGGTGTAACAAACAGACACACAAAAATTGTAAAAAACATTATTTTGGTATATGTACCATATTCATTTGCATGTAGTAGAAACTGTTATTTTAATATTAAAAACAGATACTACAATTTAATTTATTTGTATAGATTTTAAACAACAAATCTACAAACTGGTATACTTGACAGCACTACCCCTGTACCAATCTGTGATACAAAGAACCTATTTATGACTAGCTGTACCACAGTTTCACCCATATCAAAAAGATCAAATATAATAATGAATCTTCCAACGGGCATGCACTAAAAAGTAGCCCATGTCACTTTCTAGCTTCAATCACATTTTTAATCTTATTTTGAATATGGATTTTTTGAAATGGTGTAATCACACAGTAATCACTGAATACAAGTTGCAAACTTATTGAAGGTTCAATGCAGACATCCATTGCCCATGGTCTTCCTGACACATTAATGAATTTATATCAAACATATACTTCAGTAATCAGTTATCTGTATGATAAGGTACCTGACTGCAGCCTCAAAAAGATCCAGTTCACTGTCAATGTTCAAGTGGTCCAGGGAGAATACAGTGATCACTGTGTTCAGCTCCACATCCTCAAAACTGCTGTCATTTAATACTTCCTTAGTGTTGGTGCTTATAATCTGGAAGGATGTCAATCAAAGATGTATTACCTGCTACCCTAGATTTTAACTATTTCTTCTCAATAGCTACATTATTTTTTACTTGTCTCAGTTTTAATTATTAGATACATTGAAACATTATTATTTACAGCCATTTTTTTAACAAACACATAACTAATTGATTAGTGCAGCTATTTGCTTTAGAGTAGTAAATTAAATTACTTCAGGGTTTATACTGAGGTACTACTACTATGTATAGAGAAGACAACGAGTTGCATTATTCTGCTCTATGAATTGTTGTACGCTGTACCACAACTCTCCAGTGAGTATCCAATGCACATAGAGAGAAGTCTTGTTTGGCTCGCATAAATAAATACATGAAAATGCCTGGTTGTGTGCTTAAATACTGTCATAAACATTGCAGATCATTAAAAAAAGTTATGGTTTAACATTTCATCTGTAAGTAGACATTAAAACATTTAAAACACTGATTGAAAATTTTTTGCAATATAATAATACTCACAGAAATTGGACTCCCGAGCACCACAATTTTGCAACACTAATCAAAGAGTAATAAAAGATGCAGATACGCAACACATAAGCGAATGAAATGTGTAAGTGCCATGAAATTTACAGTGCTTATGATGATTTCATCACAAGAAAACTATGCTCTATAAGCAATCTAGCGCTGCATGTTTTACTAAATTGATTAGATGAAATAACGATTGTTTTAACGCTGCAGTCAACTTTAGTTCTAACTCTTACCAAAATGAGGCAAACTTTTGGTTCAGGATGTCTGCTCTATACTCTAGTAATATAGTTCAATGAGGGTTTAGTATAAGTTATACAGAACATTAAATACCTGAATACATTTCTCCATTAACACATTCTCCTCAAAGAGCCTGGCAAATTCATAAGCACGGCAAGCATTTCTTGGATACAGGTCCGACCAGAGGTACCTGGTACACTCTTTGACCAAGTGGGGTAACATGTATTTCTTAGCTCCATAACACAACTCACAGGCCTTGTCAAAAGAACTGATATTTATGTTGCCTGTGTATATGTATCTAAAAATGAAAGTTTCATTGAGCAGAAAGATCCAATAGTAAATGTAGCGAAATTTAAAATATCTGCCAAATCCTCACTTACTCCAAAAGTGCTTTAAATGCATCAATTTGAACATCAAGGATGGGTATTGGATCGTTCCGCTCAGCCATTCCGCCGTAGAACATCGCCTCGAACACTGGTGATGCCATCGCGAGGATCAGCTTGTGCCCCGCAATCTCCAGCTGGTGCGGCTCTGTGCCGACCAGGAACGTGCAATCCGACCATTGCCCTGACTGCAAAAGGTGAGCTCCGCGCTGTTTCAGTTCTGTACATTCCAGCTGCCAATCGCTTGGCGCACCAGCCATTTTTATACGTTATTACTTTCAAATATTAAAAGCGGTCAATATGTACTAATTACAAAACACACATATTTGCACACTAAACGCAAATTAATGCTAAAATAAGATTCCTCGCTCAATAGATTCGTTACGAAATATTATTTTATTTTGTTTCTCGGAGCAAAAAAAGGAACATCATCTGTCACGAACGAGTGTCAATAAATTAATGTCAACTGTCAAATTGTCAATGTCACAGGTCACTCTCACTAATTGTCACCAATTGCATTTTCAAAGTCTGTTATAGTTTCAGTATCAGATTATGATCCTCGTCTTAAAAAACAAGTTGAACCTGATTTCACTTAATTTTAATTATATGTTTCAAATCAAAAAGGTTTACTGAATCCCAAAGAATTTTTTTTTATCACTTTATCGTTTTATGTAATTGTATTTTAAAGGCATTATTTTGTACATAACTTTTATAACAGTCTTTGATAAACACGCATCAAAACTTTTTTTTTATAATTTCGTTTTACGGCATTGGATAAAAATCCTTTCAGCCATTCAATATTTACTTTTCAATGTTAATAATGGCGTCGCAAACTCTGTGCATATTGCCAGCGTCAAGTAAATTTTTTGCATCACTGCAGTCGTAGAAAAAAGTCAGTTAGTCGTCAAGTATCAGTCAGTCTAGTCAGTCAAATGTTCAAGTAAAGTGATGGCTACTTTACCAGAACATGTCCGATGGAATTTTGGAGGCAAGCCGAAAAAACATGTTTTCGCACTGTTATTTTATTTCTCAACACTCGGGCACTGTCATTAACCTATATCGAGCAAAATGCCATCAACTTTATCCGATATAACTCAAAAATACACTAAGATTTTTTTAAATCTTTATTTATTTATAGGGGTTTTGTCACAATGCGACTATGTCACCCCCGTACAGTAGCACTTAACATATAATATAATTTCAATACAAGTAATTGTAAAGTTTCAATAGTATCTTGGCTCCCTCGGACACCGGGGCCGCGGGGTAGCCAAGACATTGTTACAACTTCCAACTTCATACGGTCTTTTCTGTGTGATTGTGAACATAAAACAAGAGCACAACTTATCCCTTCAGACTTCCCGCAAAACTCGCATTAACTAAAGTAATGTTTTGTTTAAAAACGAAAATTAAGATTTTTTAAAAGATTTTTATTGATGATTCTCATCTCAATGTAAAAAAAATAATTGTAAGCTATAATTTGTCAATTTGGTATTACATGTTTTATATTTTAAATATATACAATTGCAAATATTTCTCATTTTAGTAAATGTTTTTTTTTCAATTATGGCATCGCAAACTCTGTGCATACTGCCAGCGTCAAGTATAATTTTTGCATCAATTTTTTGCCAGATTCAATGAAACTGGACGAAATAATAACAAAGTCAGTAAGTAAGACGTCAGTAATCAGTCAGTCCAGTCAGTCCAACATTCAAGTAAAGCGATGGCTACTTTATTAGAACGTGTAAGTTGGAATTTTGGAGGCAAGCAGAAAAAACATATTTTAGCACTGTTATTCTATTTCACAAACACTCATGCACTGTAATTAACCTATATCAAACAAAATGCCATCAACTTTATCCGATATAACTCAAAAATACACCAAGAAAATGAAAATGAAACAAGAGCACAATATGTCTTTTTCGACTTCCCGCCAAAACTCCTTAAGGCTTAGTAAATGTTATTTATTCTTAGACTAAGAATAATGTACTTACGTATTTATTAATAACAATAGGACATGTAATGTATTAGAAAATCTTGAACGTACGTACGTATGTCATGTCCATAGAGTACATTTATCAATGAGGAACGAATCCCCCTACATTTATACATAGGGGAGTCATGTCAGTTGTCAGTCAAGTGATTCGTTCCTCATTGGTCAAGTGAAGTGAAGTGAAGTAAAAACGTCAAAATACACGGATGATGTAGGAATTATGTCAGAGTTATTGTATTGGAATTTAATTAAGTTTATGAATCAAAATGAATAACGAAGAGATAAAGTCAGTGGTGCAGGAAAAGTTTCTGTCTAGTGAGCGAGTCACAGCTTTTCTGTGCGACGCGAAAGTGCTTCACCCAGATTGGGTAAAGAAAGACAGGCTCTTGGCGATCGTCGAGTACGGCGACGAAAAGGCCGTATTTTGTTTGTTCTCATCATGCTACCCACCGAAGTCCTTCACCGACTTATCAATAGAGATAGTGCTTCCTATTAACAACACGTTTAAATGTGAAATCGACAACAAACCGTCAGATCCGGAAGCAATTTTGTACCTGAATCTACAATCTCGTAATAGTAAGTTTAAGTTTGAAATAGAAATGACGCCGAGGGTGGACAACTTTGTTGATGACCTGTTCCGTGGTATAGAGGCAGTAAATAAGATACCTACTCAACCAGAATTTGTTTGGTTGAAGAAATATCAGAGTAAAAAAAATGAAGATGACATACTAACCCAAACCATGGTTTTACCTAGAAGTGGGGTTGCACATACTTTGAGCTCTGCCCCAGTTGCCATTAGAGAAAGTCTTATCAAGCGAAAGATGAGTGACAAGGAATTTGATTACACTTTTACCAAGAGATTTACAATTTTCTGTGGAACATGGAATGTTAATGATAAATCTCCAGTAATGCCACTTAAAGGCTGGCTAAATGTAGATAAAGAACCTCCTGACATATATGCTGTGGGGTTTCAAGAATTAGATTTGTCTAAGGAAACTTTTCTATTTGATCAAACCTTCAGAGAAGATGAATGGTACAATGCTGTGGTGGCACATGTTGATCCGAGAGCTAAGTATGTAAAAGTGGAAAAAGTAAGACTGGTTGGTATGATGCTTATTGTTTTAATCAAGGAAAAGCATTTTTCTCATGTACGTAACATAGTCTGTGATACTGTAGGTACTGGTATAATGGGCAAGATGGGCAACAAGGGTGGAGTCTCAATAAGGTTTGATCTTCACAATACCTCTATTTGTTTTGTAAACTCCCATCTAGCTGCACATGTTGAAGAGTATGAGCGACGAAACCAAGACTTCAGAGATATCTGTAACAGGACAAGGTTCCTTCAACCCAATCAACAACCCAAAGCCATAAAAGACCATGACCATGTCTACTGGTTGGGAGACCTTAATTATAGAATTACAGAACTAGATCCGCAGACTGTGAAGAAGCTTGTTAATGAAAACAATTTTGCACCAGTCCTAGAATGGGATCAGTTAAAGCAACAGCATAAAAATAATCATGTCTTTGCTGGTTATACTGAGGGCACAATTGAGTTCAAGCCTACCTATAAATATGACCCTGGCTCTGATAATTGGGATTCTAGTGAGAAACATCGAGCCCCTGCATGGTGCGACAGGATATTTTGGAAGGGAGAGCACATAACCCAGCTTGCCTACAGAAGCCACCCTTCATTAAATATCAGTGACCATAAACCAGTCTCTGCTATATTTAGTTCCTCTATTAAAATTATTGATGAGGAAAAGTATAGGAAGGTCTATGAGGAAGTTATTAAACAACTGGACAAGTTGGAAAATGAACTGATACCACAGGTTAAAGTTGATGTCACTGAAATTGATTTTGGTACTGTCAGATATCTGGAATTGCAAGTGAGAACCATTACAATAAAAAATATTGGAAAGTTACCTGTTGAGTTTGAGTTTATAAAGAAACTAGATGAAGCTAATTTCTGCAAGGAGTGGCTTATAGTCGAGCCATACAAAAAGTGCATATGTGCAGATGAAACATGTGAAATACAACTTAAAGTTCTCATTAATAAGACTTCGGCTTGTAAGATGAATGCAGGGACTGACAAATTGTATGACATTTTAGTTCTACACTTATATGGCGGCAAAGATATCTTCATAACTGTAAATGGCACATATCAAAGGAGCTGCTTTGGATGTTCCATTGAAGTACTGGTCAATCTTAACATGCCAATAAGAGAAGTACCAGTCGGCAAACTGATTGAATTGGAAAGCAAGAGAGATCAATGTGTTTCAAATCAGTCTACTTATTCAATTCCAAAGGAAATTTGGTTTTTAGTCGACCATATTTACTTGCATGGTCTCAAGGAACCAAACCTTTTTGAACAACCCGGTTTACATTCAGAAGTTTTGCAAATCAGAGACTGGCTGGACACTGGCTCCATAGACCCAATTCCTGGATCAATTCACTCTGTGGCGGAAGCATTATTACTATTGCTTGAAAGTACAGTAGATCCAATCATTCCATATAACCTTCAGTCTGTATGCTTAAGAGCATCAGCTAACTACTTGCAGTGCAAGCAAATAGTTATGGAGTTGCCAGAATTCAGGAAGAATGTTTTTCTGTACCTCTGTGAATTCTTGCAAGAGGCACTTCAACATTGTGCTGAAAATGGCCTAGATGCCAAGACTCTGTCCACATTGTTTGGAGCTATATTCTTACGGGACAATCCAAATCTCATGCAGGAGCCCCAATCCAGGATCAATAAACAAGTTATAGACAAAAAGAAAGCCCAATTTGTATACCATTTCCTTGTAAATGACCACAGTGACTTAATATTCTCTAAATAATAGTAATAACTTTTGTAAATATTTTCTTTCCTCTTAATACTCAACTTTTCCATTAGTATTTATAAAAATAACTTATTTTTAGGTATATTTGTATATTTAATTTTTACAAATCTCATTAATGTTAATTGACAGAGCAAGAGATACAATATTTGTGATTTTGACATCAGGTAAAAAATTCTTAAGTAGTTGTAGTAGTTTTTGTAATAAATTATTATTGTAGATTTTAATTGAAATATAAATTATATAAGAAAGTTTAAACATTGCAAATCACAAAGGCCTTAACCTTAATCATCAATAATTAATATTGTTCAAATAGATTTTAGTTTTGGTAACTGTTTCTCATGTTTATTTCTAAATTCATGTTGTGAAAGTAGTTATGTAATTAATGTGATTTCCCTTACAGAAGCAAAGATTATGTTGGTAAATGGGCAAGGCAAGGTCCCATATATATGAATTGTCCAGTTTAAAAAATCATTAACACATTACTGAATTGAATTTTTATGAGGGTGTTTCATATCATGTCAGTTTTGTATAATTAAATTAGAATGTGACTGATTTAACTCCAAATAATCTACCAAATAACAATATTAACATATTCTGTCTGTCATCATAACAGTTTCTGTGCCAAAATAGAAAATTATAAAACTATCCAAATCGGTAACGCCTATTATAAGTACACAATATGTAATTGGTAATTATTTATCTTCTATAGTTACAGAAATACAGTGTGTTACTATAAAACATTACTACGTCAGCCAAGGAGAGTTCAATGACTATTTAAAAATTGTATTTCTTGTTCTAACTTTATGCAATAGTTATGCATTTACCAAAGGAATATTGTTTATTTGTAGTATCATATTAGTGCTTGTATAATTATTATATTTGTACACAAAAAGCCATAAAACCTAGTGTTTGATAAAGTTTTAATAGGTCAATAGTCGATAGATATCCATTGTTTGCAATAGTTAAGTTATAATACATATGAAAAGTTTCAATATAAGTTGAATTGAAAGTTCAACAAACACCATATTCACATGGCCAATAAATACACCTTAAATTTGAAATGTACATTTTATAAGTAATATATTGAATTGCAGTTTTGATTAACTGTACCTTTTTGTATATCATGTGACCTTTATAACATCACATTAAAGTTTAAACTTTAACTTTTAATTTATATGGTGTAGGAATTGTATTTTGTGCCTGTAGTATATCTATAATATAGATAGATGGTGGGCACAAGATAACGAAAATATTGCTGTGTGTTTAACCTTACTCTATACAACGAATAATTGTTTATGAATAAGTCTGTTCATCTTAAAGATAAAGAACAGATTTTAGTATGCAATAATAAGCACTGTGCTATGTATTCGCCTATCTAAACCTACTGCTTAATAGTAACATGGGTAAATGTGTAAGTTTTTTAACATCACATAAAGTACAATGAAATTAGTTGTTAATTTTGACGACCTGCGTGGCGCAATGGTTACCATGCCGGACTGCCAATCGAGTTCCAGGGTTCGATTCCTGGCGAAACAGAAATTTGAATGATGAGTGAATGAGTTTAAATTTCTGTTCTCGGTCTGGGTGTTTGTGTTTCTGTCTTTGTGTGTGTGTCCATGGTACTCACGACAGGGTATATCTACCCTACTGTGGGGCTATGGGTGTGAAGCGTTATTATAAAAATTTCTTTCGTACTGAATAAAAAACTTACAGAATATATGAATTTATATCAGTGTAAGAATAAATATCTCATGTTACAAATTAATTACATACACTTTACATACCTACATTGAGATGATTACTGGCTCGTCTAATGGAGTTTAGTTTCAATTTAGGTAGATTTCTATATTTCGCTTGGTTGTCTAACAATTTTATTTTAGCGCCATGGAATTGTAGTTGTAATAAAATTAGCGAATCATAACAATAGAAACGTATTATATACAAAATATTATTTATTATTAATTTATTAAATATTTGATTAAGTATGTGGAGGAATTTTATTTCTATTGGGAAATCTAATTTGTTGGAAAGGGGGTATAGAGGCAAGCATAGCTGAAGCTAGCTGTAGTGGCTTCAGTAAATTCTTTAAAGAACATCCAAAGAGAACATCCATAAAATGGAAATGCATATTATAACTACTGGTCATAGCTAATAATATACTTATTATCTAAACTGGTCATTGGACAGTACCGACATGATTATTAGGTCAGTTTATGCGACTGACGTGCTCATTTTGCACAAACGAGCATGGGATATTTTTATTTGAGGTGGTCAGTAACCTTCATCATTTTGTGCCTCTAATTGGCTATGCCACATACTTTGCTGCTACCTACCTAAATACCTATATCTACCTTTAACATAGTGATTCATTGCCTGTGGCATTAATTACTGCTTCGCACTTGGATTGTTATAAACACTCTTCATTCTCAGCTCATCAGCTTTCTATACAAATTAATGTACCCTGTGGTAAACTACTAAGGAATGAAATATTGAACGATTGAGGATATAGTAGTAGAGTGGTCGCCAGTACTTTGATAGCCCTGGAGATTTTTGTGTTTTTATTGTAGGAAGTTTCTTACAATAATTTTACATAGTTCTAAGAATGAAATATTTTTATTATAAAAAATGGATGCTTGCTAAAAGTTATTCAGTTTTGGTTTATCGGCGTCTAGTTTAACATTATATGACCATTTTTCAGTATGTCAGAATTAAATCAACCTCATTAAATGCATTAGAAGAATTTTATGAAGATTCAGAGGAATTTTCTTTTAAATTTTGCCTCCCACAGTACTGTCATTTATTGAACAGAGATGGCGCTAGGGAATCGAAAAGTGTGATCCGTCCAGGCCAGTACTCAGTTATGAGGACGAACCAGGTAAGCTATTTAATTTCAAAAATGAATACAAGAAAATATATTTAAACTTAATTAAGAACTCATAAGTTTTGTAACTTTATTTTTAAAATTCTCTTAATGAGAAGATGTTTTGCGTTTGGAAAAACGGAACGTTGCAACCACGATCAACGCGATAGGTCAATTCATCAATATTTTTCAACTAAGTGGCGGGAGATTTAATTTCAACCAATCGTAGGCCTTCTGTATAATCGTTATGTCAAATGCAACGCCAAGAACTTCATTTTTTTCTTTTTTTGGAGAATGAAATGAAACGAAACATACATTCAACATTGTGTTCAACGATTTGTTTGAGTGCTTCACATCACATCCTGTTTATTTGTTTCAAATTTAATTCGTAACCGGTACAACGGTAAAGGAAGAATATTTAAAAGGTCCACGGCGCGTTTAAATATCTTCAGTTTGTGTTTGAGTATTGTCGAACGTGAACAGTTGTTCCAAATCGACAGTTTCTTGTTGATAAAACTGTTCTTTGTTCCTGGAGCATTTGATAAAATCCCGAAGCCATGGAAATTGAAACCAAATGTAAGTACTCAAACTCTTTCGTCTTTCTTTAGGAACATTAATTTTTCCTTAAAATTTCTTTATTATGTCTTGTTTTACCGTAACTTGTAGCTATGAATTAAAAAATAAACATTCTACACACGGACGAGTAAAAATACTTTTTTTACTCGTCCGTGATTCTACACAGTTCTTTCAGAAGATTTTTTTAAAGTTAACTGTTAAATTTCTGTTAACGTATACCTACGTTACGTAGGACTATATAAACTCTTGCACAAATGCATGCATTATTTCTAAAATATTTTCATATAACTCCCCCTAAGGAGACACTCCGACCCTCAATTTTGTAGATATGAATTTTTATTAGCAATACCTACACCTAGTTACCCATATCTAGGGATTTTGCAAAAGCAACAGTGTGAAGAATTGTTTGTTTTGTGTTTTTGTGATCATGGTCATGGTCACCTACCGACAAACTTCATAAAGATAGCTACTAAGTAATATGTCCAATCTATATTCATCCATCATCCATAAAGATCATTTATGTCTTGGTTGTTGACCTACTGTTATGTATGTAGGTATGTATTCCTGAAAGTCCGATCTTTGCACCACTGTCGATCAGCTGCCCTCCATCAATGTTTACCACAAGCATTCCGTCATTTTACAAAATTCCGTGCCGCAAACTTATTTTTTTATATCCATAACCTACCTATTACGAGCAGTGATGACCGAGTGGCAAAGACCGCGGTTTCCGACACAGAGGTACAGAGTTGAAAACCCGGCGCGCACCTCTGTCAAAGTTGTCGTGTGCGAACTGTATTTTTTAGCGCTGCTCCACGATTAGAGAAACGTTGTGATATTTAATTGTATCGTAGGTACGATGTTTTGAATCACTGTGCATGCATAACGTAACTCATAATTTCCCGAACGCATGATGGCCACCAATCCAGCAGCAGCTTTTCGAGACCTGTGCCCGACAGTGGTCTCCGCTTAGGGTTGCCATCCGTGCGGGTTTCCCCGGATTTATCCTAGTTTAGAAGGCGTTCGGGGAGCGTCCGGGCCGGACTTCATTTGTAGTCCGGGTTTAAAAAAAGGCTTGGCCCGCGACACACGCACTCGCTAAACTCACCGTCCCCCCGCTGTTGGCATGTCCGGGTTTAGGGCTCCAAAATCCGGGGTTTTAAGAGGGAGCTCCCGAAAAAAATTCTTTCGTTAGCTCCGCCCATCGAAACAATCAAACATCGCAATGCATCGAAAGTCATAAAAAATGCTTCAACAGTTTTCAATTCAAACATTTTGTTCCGCATGAAAAACTATGGAGACTCATTTTTATATGTATATTTTTAAATAATTTTTTCATTATTAAAATTTTCTATCACGGGAAATAAATAAATGAATATCACGGGAAATAAGTTTTAGATTAAAGGAAAAAATGATAAATGATATAATTAAGATCAAATGATTTGTTTAATATAAGTTTTCCGTAATTATGAAATTATGAGCACTTTAGATTCCAAGAATTTGGAAAACCATACAATACAATACAATACAATACAATACTCTTTATTTGTACACCACAAAAACAAAACAATAAAAATAAATCAACATAAAAACAGCAGTGGTGACCAAAAGGCGGTCTTATCGCTAAGGCAGCGATCTCTTCCAGACAACCTTTGGGTAGATAACATGGTAATAGTGAAATGAAAAGGGTAGGGGTGTACAGATGTATAGTAATACTAATATACTTACTAGTTTATAATAAATTTATAATATTAAGGTACTTTCATACATATATATAATATAAATATTTACACAGATAGAATAGTGAATATAATAACATGTTATACATTATACAGATACAATTCTAATATATTATGTACTAATAAATATTATAATTATTAGGATTAAGATAAAAATCTTTTACGAGTTTTTTAAATGCAGTGACTGTTTCTGCTTTCCTTATTGACATTGGGAGCTTATTCCACAGACGAACTGCTGTGCAAGTAAAAGATTTTTTATAAAATGTCGTTCTGTGTAGAGGAGTGCTTAGAGCGAAGCTTTTTACTGTACGAAGGGGGCGATTTTGAGCAGCCAGATATTCAAATCGCTCTTTGAGGTAGACAGGAGCAGAAGAATAGTGCAATACACAGTAGAGAGCAGTAAGAATGTGAGTATTCCGGCGAAGACGGATTGGGAGCCACTTGAGCTTATTACGATATTCTGTGACATGGTCATATTTGCGAAGTCCAAATACGAACCTGATGCATAAATTTTGAAGACGCTCAAGTTTATCTAATTGCTCCTCTGTGAGATCAAGATAGCATATATCGGCATAGTCAAGTATTGGAAGAAGTAAAGATTGAGCTAGCGTAATTTTAGTTGCAACGGGAAGAAAGTTTTGTAGTCTTCTAAGCGACCCTACAGCAGCAAATATTTTGCGACTCACCTCGTTAACTTGCGGCCACCATGACAGTCGAGAATCTATGATGACACCTAGATTTTTCACTTGGTTGGAAAAGGGTACGTGAGTGTTATTTAATTGTAGTGGCGGAAGGCTCGATAGATCTACTTTTGACAGCAATCTGGTACTACCTACTATCATGGCCTGGGTTTTCTGAGGATTAACTTTAAGTCCATAGGACCATAGTAAGTGTAATTAAAAAATAACATTAATATCTTGGTATGAATTTGAAGCAATGGTGTAAAGCAATTTGTACCAAAATTCTAAATCGCGTAGCGCCACTGTAAGTTTTATTTTATACTAATCCAATATGCAATTAATATTAAGTGCCTAAGGTAAAAATTATTTATAGTGATAAACACAGGGAATATAAGACCGTTTTTGTGACTCTTACGATGTGCCAGATAAATGTGCTATCAAGACCTAAAATATAATATTAAATATATGATTAAAGACGAAGTCTATGAATCTATGAGCTAATAAACGTTAAAAATTGAACGCGCAACTTACTAATATTTATACTTTATTTGATAGAAAAAATCTCGAAGGCAAGTGAGTTCCACGTGCTGCTTCTAAATTCTTAAAAAAGACCTGTACTCAACAATCAAACATCAAAAAATGTTGAAAAAATGAAATAAATTGCCTAGAACTTCCAAAATTATTAATTAATTCGACCATTTTAAATCTGTACTATCATAACGAGATTTTTTTAATTTTGGATGTTTATAAGGACTGAACTCAAAAGCTACTGGACCAATTAAAAAAAACAACGGGTTGCACTCCGGGAGTGCCGGCAGAAGTGAAAACATTGACGTTGTGCATTTTTGATGTCTTGGAATCGTTAGGGAATAATTCCGCACGAATTGCTTGAATTATCAGTATTAATTTCTATCTAGTATTTTTATAAAGTACTCACTCATTTTATTTCACTATTCCTTCGTCACTTTTTTCATTAATAGATGCACTTTGTTCAGTTCAATATTTTAAATACTTGATATAAACGTATTTTACAAGTATAGACAGTCGAGCCGTCATCAGCTGTCACCCCTCCGCCTTACGGTTTTTCGATGAGCACGCGTGACCTGACGCGAGTTTCACAGTTTTTACCCATCCCACAAAAGTTCTCAACACCGCTAAAGAAGTTTTCACTTCAAAAATTCTAATGCTAGTTAGAACTTCTACTTAGATATAAGTAAATAGTATATGACATTACGCTCCGATCAATAGGAGCGAGAGCGTGACTATTATATTACGAAAAATTTCTTGAATGCCAGTTTGCTGGGTGCCTTTCTTATATTTTCGGGTAGGGTGTTCCAGAGCTGTATGGCCTGAACTGTGAAGGAGTGATGGAAAAATCCACTGTTATGTAGAGGAAGAATGATACTAAGATTTTTGGAAGAACGTAAGCCTCTGTTATGGGCGGAGCAGAGGTACTGAAAGTTTTCCTTGAGGTACACAGGAGAAGATGGGTCATGCAAGACAGAGTACAAACCCATTAAAATTCTAGAGTTACGCCTTTGTCGAATGGTAAGCCATTTGAGCTGGCTTCGAAATTTGGAGATATGATCGTTTTTGCGTAAATTGAAAATAAACCGAATGCAGTTGTTGAGAAGGCGCTCTAGCTTATTTAGAAAATTTTCGCTGAGATCAGGGTAGGACACATCTGCGTAATCAATTATGGGCAAAACAAGTGTTTGTACCAGTGCAAGTTTTGTATGCTGCGGTAGGAAGTTTTTAAACCGACATAAAGCTTGAAGAGTTGCATTAACCTTTCGGCTAACTTCCGTAATCTGCGGTTGCCAATTCATACAGCTATAAAATTGGTCTACGTACGCAATTATAATAAGGAATAAAAGTATGGATTTCAAATTGGACACATGATAATATCTACGGAGTATATTCACTTCATTCTAATGATCCTCTTCAACGCGAGTGAAAAAAAAGACAGTATATACTTATCATGACCTGATTACAAATTTACATGTCTTGTCAAATTCTTAAGACATTTTACAGGTGAAATCAATATGCAAAAATTTCTATTTTTATTCTCATGGCATTGCTTTAATATTTTAAATTAATCTTACCTCGTTTTAATATCAGTAAATAAACTATACTTACAAGTTTGCTATTCTTTTGTTCTTCATTAATGTTTTCAGACGTGCCGTATTCTGTTTTTTTGTAACTTTATTTTTATTTTTTTTATCACCCATTTTTTAACCGGTTTAGTTACCCAAGACTATTACTATTATAAATTATGTTAGTATAAGGCGTCTCCGCACCAGTGACCAGACGTCTCTGTTCTTGATAATTTCACTAAATATTAATGTCAACTACCCTTCTTTACGTCGCGCAGTCAGGCAAACGTCACGGGAAAAAATGACATAGGTCTGTCCTCGACGGCGCCAAGCGCTGAAGTGAGCAAAGAACTGCAATTCGCTTTTATGGTTTTTGAATACGCGGTATTATTGTCGGTTTTCGCCTGAATTATTTTAGGCGGTTACATTATGAATAAAGGTCATATATTTGCAAAACTGTTTTCGTATATTACATGAATAATATAGAATATACAAAAATAAGCCTTCGCCACGCTCTAGATATTTAAATTATCTACAAAAGTATATGAATTTCATATATTAATTTTAATTATTGATGCTGGTAAACTCAAAATATTTTCGAAAACATACCATTTTGGGAAATAAAAAGTATCGAACAAAAATCACTTAATCGTGTTTCGACGCCTATAAATCTAAGAATAAGGGTTCAAAGAAACATATATTAAAATTTAACATACATCTAGCAAGTGGTTGGCTTGGAATGAGTCATCAAAAAACACCAAATTTTGGGAGCGCCCTCTTAACGCGTCTTGTCCTGGTTGACATAGAGATGGCAACCCTATCTCCGCTCGACGTAAAGAGGGTTTAAAAAAAAATGTGCAATTTACCTACGTAGTTACGTAAAGCCGACCGCGTTGACCTTGGATTATAGTGAGGGTTTGTATATATGGTACAACTGTGGTGGTGTTTTTTTTTTCAAAATTGACAGAGCACCACCACTTCCCACATTCCTATGCAGGTGCTGGTCATACTCACATGAAGTGAGCAACCAACCACCAGAGTAGCAGCGCAACTGCATACAACCGATTACGACCCCAGGCAGGCGAGTGTCAGCTGCTTGATCATAAGAGGCGATTAAAAGGGGGCTTCCGTGGTTGCGGGTGGTAAGAGTGGGAGCTCGATCCGTCCAGCCAGCAGCCCCGGGAAGGACGGCGGTGTGTGCGTGGCCGCATGCTGTTACTCTGCAGCTTGTGGATGCCAAAGCTCAAAATTTTCGGACCTGTGTTTCAACTTTGATTTGCGTACATATCGTCATCTCTGACTACTGGATTTTAGCCTATCTTCATTATTATAGGTACCTGAAAGAAATTGAACTACCTGTTATGTGTACTAAAAATGGGAATTTCGCTTAAACGAAGATGCTTATAGCGACAATTGATACATTCGACACCTAGCGTATTCTGGATTACTCGGAATCAGTGATTCTATTAAAAATATTAAAATACTTTGGTCACCAAACAATTTTTAGTGACTAAGAAAGAAAAAAACCGCCCAAGTGCGAGTCGGACTCACGCACGAAGGGTTCCGTACCATTATCTATTAAAAATCACGTTTATTGTATGGGAGCCCCCTTAAATAAGTATTTATTTTATTCTATTTTTAGTATTTGTATAACAATAGCGGCAACAGAAATACATCATTGCCTTTGATTTTATCCATAGAAATAATTGCATTAAGATTGAATGAAAGGTAAATTGTGGTTGACGTATTAAAAAAAACTACTTACTAGATCTCGTTCAAACCAATTTTTGGTGGAAGTTTGCATCGTAATGTACATCATATATTTTTTTTGAGTTTTATCATTCTCTTATTTTAGAAGTTACAGGGGGGACACACACATTTTACCACTTTGGAAGTGTCTCTCGCGCAAACTATTCAGTTTAGAAAAAAAAAATGATTTTAGAAACCTCAATATCATTTTTGAAGACCTATCCATAGATACCCCACACGTATGGGTTTGATGAAAAAAAATTTTGAGTTTCAGTTGTAAGTATGGGGAACCCTCAAAATTTATTGCTTTTTTCTATTTTTGTGTGAAAATCTTAATGTGGTTCACAGAATACATCTACGTACCGAGTTTCAACTGTATAGTTCTTATAGTTTCGCAAAAAAAAGGCTGTGTCATATGGACGGACAGACAGACAGACATCACGAATCTATAAGGGTTCCTTTTTTTTGCCATTTGGCTACGGAACTCTTAAAACATATATCAAATTAGTAATCTCCTTATTCTTTCCTACATTTTGCTGTCTTCTCCCAAAGCAAAAGAGGCGCGTTTCTTTCCATATTTATTGTTGAGACGTCAGCCTTTTTCTTATATTTTTTTTACAGAAAGAAACATTCAGGTACCATCGTTTCTTTTCGACGATATTTTGCTTCGACCGTTTCTGTTCCAATACCTGCAGCCACGATTTAAGCATGGCTCACGGCTATGGTGGGTGGCTTAATAGGGTCGAGGGAAAATTATATTAATCATCAGGGGTTAATAAGCCTATCATCCTAAAGTTAAGTGGCGTGATTGTTAACGCTCTAAATCCCTTTCACGATGCCCTCGTTTTAGTGTCATACTGAATCACAGATGTTTACTTAGTTTTGTAATATAAGTTCAATTCAGTTTGTAATATAATTCATATCTTAAGCTCTCTATTTATCTCCTGGGGTATGATCAGCTCGGATAGTCCGAGAATAAGAATTAAGAATCATCATCAATAGAAGCGATAGCTCACCGACCGACACAGAGGACTCAGTATCATCTCGTCGCGCACCTCTGACTACGGTTATGTGCGTATTACTTACCGCTGCTCCAGGATAAGGGAGAGCATTTTCGAAAGCGGTTTCACTCGCATTAGATAGGTCTCCGTGATCACATAGATCACCTGCCTGCCTGCCATGCTGAGAGTTACACAAAAAATTTCAAAAATAGTCCTGTCTTCTAAATCTGAACTTGTTTAGCGTGGCATAGTCCACGCCATAGGTCTGGTATCGGTTTCAACTCCGTGCCTCCGTGACATATTAAAGATTTGAAAAATATAAACATATGTAGTATCGAAACTGTTCGGTACAGACTTTTTCTCAGAATCTAAAAGTATACCTGAACCAAAAGTCAACGGTTAAAAAGTTTGAAGTTGTAGGCGATTTGTCATCCGACGAACGTTAAACAAGTCGATCCGGTGCAAAAACGTTCGTGTGTTATCTTCTTGTTTGTGGTCTCTTGACCGAGAGCTCGTGTGAATCGGCCATTAATTATTATCTCAATCTTCATCTGGATACAATTGCCAACTAGTTTTATTTTGGGACACAATTTTCCACTTGATAGGTAAAATTATGTCAATGATGAACAATAAAGTTATTATTGTTTTCAATGATCTTTTTCAAATACTTTGTAAGAATATCCTTTTCTTGTTTAACTTCAATTATCAACAAAACATTTGTGTGAAATTAATCATTGCACCATCAAACTAGGTATTTTTCTAAACTCATCGCGTCGTTTTGTAAACCAGATGTTAAATTTTCAGAACTTTCTGAACTGAAAAACCGTCAAACTAGGTATTTTTCTAAACGCATCGCGTCGGTTTGTTAAGTTAACCAGATGTTAAATTTCTGAAGTTTCTGAACTGAAAAACTTTCTGAACATCACCACAGCTGTCCTAAGCTGCAAACCATACAAGGGTCAAGGACAGACTTAAGTTAACCTTGTAAATCTTTATCTTACTCGTAAAAAATTCATATTGATAATAGGTACTCGAAATCTCGAATTTTGTGCAAATAAAATATTTTCATTTCATTTCGAATAACATGATTTTTATTCAAAGAAAAATTAGCGACATACACACAACAGCGTCCTGTAAGCGTTGTGCGTTCTGGCTTAATAAAATTATACTAGGTACATGATCCATACTGTAGATATCTGTAAAAAGTAATTATACAACTGTACTACCTATGTATTTGAATGATACGGGACGACTTTGTCATTCCATTTCATCTGTGATGTTGACCGTATCAAGGTATCTATTAACAATAATTTGCTCTAACTTTTTCTGTGAATGTGAGTATTCTTATTATGTAAGTATTCTCCAAGAACGACGACCGTTGGCCGCAAGGACGACCTGTGAGTCATGCGTATCTTCTTTTCCGCGCCTCAACGTGAAGTTTAAAGTTTAAATGCTATTCCTTTTTCGGATTACAACGGTTACAACGGTTTTGTATGAACAATACTTTGTCCTGATTGGTGAGGGACACATTTATATTACAGTTGTCACCACGGATGTTTAATCATTATCATCTCAGTCATCAGGACTAAGTAACATATCTGGAGCTAAACCTATACCTATAATATTTAAATGTGGGAATGTGACAACAAGGGTCTTTCTGTTCGTTCCAATGCGCCTGCCTAATGATCCGTGAACTGAATGGATAATTTCTTCAATTGCATTTTCCATGGATGAAAAATAAATAGGATTTCCTTCATTAGCGTAATGTCGGCTCTTGGGATTTGACAACGACGATAATTTGATTAAGTTTCTGCGTTTGTCTTTAAATTCATTGCTTCTCAGTATACTGCTGGATCTATGTGTGTACCAAATTCAGGACAAAATTACAATTTTGAACTATGGACACAATCAATGAATTACGTTCCTTAATCTATTAATATATGTATTACTAGTGGACCCCGCAGACGTTGTCTGCCTTAAAAGTAATAAAAGAGGATTTGTTTTCTTATTATCTTAAAGAGACTTCATGTTACTTTTTTTTTTTTCAATTATGGCATCGCAAACTCTGTGCATACTGCCAGCGTCAAGTATTATTTTTGCATCGATTTTTGGCCAGTTTCAATGAAACTGGACGAAGTAATAACAAAGTCAGTGAGTAGGTCGTCAGTAATCAGTCAGTCTAGTCAGTCCAACATTCAAGTAAAGCGATGGCTACTTTACTAGAACATGTCCGATGGAATTTTGGAGGCAAGCAGAAAAAACACTTTTAGCACTGTTATTCTATTTCACAAACACTCGTGCACTGTAATTAACCTATATCAAACAAAATGCCATCAACTTTATTCAATATAACTCAAAAGTACACCAAGAAAATGAAATAAAACAAGAGCACAATATGTCTTTTTCGACTTCCCGCCAAAACTCTTCATGTTACTTTCAAACAAAAACATAAAACAAATAATGACATACGAACTGTCCTGTTATTCTGAATGTGTCAAAGTTTAGAACGGCACGGCACGAAATACAAACGTTTGACAGATAGAAAACTACTTATAAATAAAAATAATAATTAAAAAACATTTCCAGTGGCCCAAATTGTCTAAACCATCCTCGAATCCATTTGAATACACACAAAAAAAATCATTAAAATCTGTCCAGCCGTTAAGGAGGAGTTCAGTGACATACACACTCACAGAAGAATTATATATATTACTAGCTGTGCCCGCGACGTCGTCCGCGTGAATAAAGACTTGCATAAAAGGGATTGATTAAAGATAAAAGATTATTTTTATTTGCATTGAATAAGTAGTAGGTAGATTATTCTTACATATAGTGAAATCACTTATAATACAATGTTCATATGTTCAGAAGACACATAATTTATTGTTTCTAAATCCTTCAAACCAAAAACAGTAAGGACTGCTAACGACGGAACAACCCGCTTGGCGCAATGTTTACCATGCCGAACTGCAAATCGAAGGGTCCCGGGTTCGAACCCCGGCGAAACAGAAATTTCAATGATGAGTTTAAATTTCTGTTCTCGGTCTGGGTGGTTGTGTTTCTGTCTCTGTGTGTGTTCATGGCACCCACGACACAGGGTATATCTACCCTACTGTGAGGCTTTAAGTGTGAAACGTTATTTTTTTACATTGTACTTACTTTTTTCAATGATGAGTTTAAATTTCTGTTCTCGGTCTGGGTGATTGTGTTTCTGCCATGAACACACACAGAGGTGTTCATGGCACCCACGACACAGGGTATAATCTACCCTACTGTGAGGCTATAAGTGTGAAACGTATTTTTTTTACACTATGTACTTACTTTTATTAGACTTTAGGCTTTTATTTGAAATTATCTCCATCGATTCACTTTGTAGAAGAAATGAATATTTCTCAATAACGCCATCTACCGTATGGCATATAAACTTTGTGGTTGATAAATCGAATGTCAAATTACCAAATAGGTAGAGATATTGAGATTAACAGTTGGTTCACTAAAAGTTTAACTATTCGTCACCTAGATGTCTGCAGTAGTCTCGTTTTGTTAAGGTTTTGTACATTCTGTATGAAGGTTTAGATTCCGTATCTTACCACCTTAATGCTGGATGTATTGAGGTTGTAAGATTTGGATTTCGGTTCGTTGGAGCTTGAGGCCTCCTCAATATTGGGAGAGCTCCATACCCAGCAGTGCAACGCTGAAAAGGTTGTAGCCTGATATAATGTAGCGATAACAGTCGTTTCATCTGCAGCCTGTTCATAATCTTTCACCCCAAAAGAAGACTAATAAGCTGAGCAACTAACTCAATGGTAAAGTATGTAAAGTTCGGCGGCGGCGAGGCTCGCGATGCGCTTTTTAGGTACCTATAGTCTAGCCATACTCGGCCAACGAAAAAAAAATGCAGTAAACTGATCAAAGTATATTTAATATGGTAGACCTAATGATAATATGATCGACCATATTAATCACTAATATTAGTGAGAGTTCAAAATAATTTTACTTAAATTTAAACTTTTATTATTGGTTTTGAAAGGGCTGTTAACGAAACTTTCATCTAAATTCCTTTTAGTGCCTTTTAAGTTTATGTTGCGTATATTTTTTTTGTTTATGACCCGATTGATATGAAATACACACTAATGTTACGGAAATTCATTCAACAATATATCTGTAAACACATCATTCAAAGAAGGGAAAAGAATTTGAGAATGAAATATTAAGTTAAGGTTAATTATTGTACGCTTGAGATACCAACTTTCGAATCCATTTTATTTGCTATTGAGGGGTAGTTTTGAAAAAAGCTTAAATAGAATTCTTACTATGTTAGTAAAGATTACAAATACAAAATTATAAGTATATTACTCTGCACAAAAATATTCTGTACATCAAGTTTCGACACTCTATTTTCAAAGAGTTTCAAAGAAAGTTGACATTTAAAGGGTGAATTTCGGGAAATGCTGAAACACGTATTCTTTTATTTTGGTTAGAAAATATTTATACCAAATTTCAAGAAAATCTATTGAAAAAATCCAAGTTTGCCATACAAATTTTCATCGCTCATTTCACACCCTTAAAGGGTGATTTTTAAAATTATCTTTAGCCTAAATGTTAGCGAGGACCAATATATATAAAACAAAAAAGTTTCATCAAAATCCGTCCAGTAGTTTTTGCGTGAAAAGCTAACAACAGACAGACAGACAGACAGACAGACAGACAATAATTTCAAAACTTATATTTTTAGCTTCTGTTACTTATAAAAAGACCCCTAGAAGTATTTTTTAAAATTTATATGCAATGTACAGAATTGACCCTGCTAACAGTTTTATTATATGTATAGAAGATAAGTATGTAGTATGTTTCTGTATGATAAAAGGCGCCTATGTACAACTAAAGCTCTCGTTTACCGTCATATTTGAAAAAAGTCCATGTTGAAAACCTATTTAGTACTTTTGGCCTATAAGAAGGAAACCACCATGATGAGATGATCAAGACACCTCATCATAAAATAACCTACTTTATTTCGTTATAGTAACCGAGAGAAAATTTTAATAATAAAAGCTTGAACACTAGAAGAATCAATTGGGTTCCATTTACGATTATTTGTACTTTAGTGCTATCGTTTTTGAAGGCGTAGTTAGGTGTTCGGGTACAATCAAACAGGCCAATGCAATTTCTCTGGGCGCGTAATGGGGTCGTTCTGAGGCGCAACTTTGTTCATTTGATGAAATCGCGCAGACCCCCGGGTACTGTTCTATCGAGGAACTGAAAATAAGTGTTCTCTGAAGAAATCGAATTGTATCTCAGATTAAAAGTTACGAGTCTGATCAAGTTGATTTGTGCTTCAGCATTCATGAAAAGTACTTTAGAGGGCTTTCTATTTACTATTTAATACGACTCATTAAAAGGTTCAGTTTAAGGTAGGATGTATCACACATGACAGCCCGGATCTTTTATGTTGTAAACACTTCACTTGAAATTAAAAATATAATATGGGATGGTGATATATACATATGGCTGCAACCCTTTTTGCGTCCCACTGCTGGGCACGGGTCCCTCCCAATTATTGGGGTGGCCTGGAGCTTATTCCACCACGCTGCTCCAATGCGGGTTGGTGGAGATGCGGGTTAGTGGCCAACCCGCTGTCGGATGTTTTCAAACCGCCCATAAGGCCTCCGATAAGGTTTAACGACTGTTATCTATCGACAACAACCGAGACTGACGTGCCCTCCGAAGCACGGAAACACGCATGAAACTTTTTGCCACTAGCGGTCACCCATCTCACACCTGACCGCGCCCGTTTGGCATAGTGTTGGTTAGCGTAGATCGTTTGCGTTTTACACTAACCGCTGGGCCATGCGCGCTTCATACATATACCGCGGCGATATTAACATAAAAAGTAATATGCGCCGAATAACATGTTTAACATAAAAACAATTCGTCTTAAATCAAAGAATAGACTACTTTAGTTAGACAAATTTAATGAAAACAAACTAATCGGACCAGATTCCTATTAAACAAACAAATAAACCACAGACCATAGATTTGGATACAAAGATGAAGCGGTTATATTGTTTTAATGGCATAATGGGAGCGCAAACGATGGGGTCACATTCAAAAAGGATATTCATTTGTTTGTAAAACGACCATTGCATTGATCCGACCCTTCCCTCTGGGAAACAGTCATTACCATGACAATGGAAGTACGCGATTCACCCGCGCCTCGCAAAGCTAATATTGACCATTGTCCGTTTAGAACTTATGTATGTACCTGGTCTACATATATCTACAAATTAGGAGAAATATATACTAATAAATAAAGCTTTATAAATCTATTTATAAATGTATACTAATAAATAAAGTAAGTAATAAAGAAGCGCGCATGGCCTGGCGGCTAGCGTAGAACGCAAGCGATCTATGCAGCTGAGCCAAACGGGCGCGGTCGGGTGTGAGATGGGTGACCGCTAGTGGCAAAAAAATTCATGCGCGTTTCCGTGCTTCGGAGGGCACGTTAAGCAGTCGGTCCCGGTTGTTGTCGATAGATAACAGTCGTTAAACCTAGTCGGAGGCCTTATGGGCGGTTTGAAAACATCCGACAGCGGGTTGGCCACTAACCCGCATCTCCACCAACCCGCATTGGAGCAGCGTGGTGGAGTAAGCTCCAGGCCTCCCCAATAATGGGGAGAGACCCGTGCCCAGCAGTGGGACGCAAAAAGGGTTGCAGCCAATAAATAAAGAGTTTGTTTGAACCTCAGGAACTACTCGATCGAATTGAAAAAATATTTTTGTGTTGGATGGCAATTTGTATTTCTGTAAATTTCCTTTTGCTTTCATAAGGCCAACTCCAGTGCCTAACATTAATGTTACTGACAACTTTAATAACTCGTTACTTCGACTCTAGTTCTGCCTTGAAACATTTCCTGTAGCTGCCGTTTCTTCAGATAAACTTTTTGCAGCGTTTCCAAGCTTAATTGAATGAATGGGGGACCGGGACTGTAAACCTGATTTTCTCCTATCGTGGAAAATGCTTCTGCAATAGGTTCCTTAAATATTTCTTTTGTTGTCTTTCGTAATCGTTCAAAGTTCTTTGAGGAATTAAGATGACGGAGGTGAAGAAACAAAGGTATTTTATGCATGCATATCTTAAGTGCCTCCTTGATTGAAATTGAGAATTGTTTATTGTGTTTCGTTATAATTCAGTATTATTCTAAGTGACTAACCTGTGACTCACTGTACTGTTAACTGACATCTAGATTAGTGGTGCGTTAACACGAAATCCTACAAGGCTGTAATTAATCCATTTAATAACTTATCACGTCTGTTCATGACAAATCTAATTCAATCGAAAACTGGTCTTGTCCTCCTACACAGCTTTCTTCCGATTTTTCTTTGAAGAGAAATGACTTCGTTAAGTTCACGCTATTGTAGTCCTAATTGCTTCCATCTACGGCTGAGGTTACATCGTTCGTTTTGACAGTTACTTGCTGACTTGTCTGATCATAAGCCGTAAGCGAGTCGCGGAGAGACGAATCGTGCGTAAGAGATAAACCCTCTGGTAAGTGAGATTCGCAGATTTCAAGTTTATGTTACGTTTTTTTACGTTTAGTATTGTGTGCAATTTAAGCTCAGCATGTAAAGCCCGACAACTTTCACGGTAGCCAACAACTTTGATAAATATTGGTACCGCGGTCTCAAGTCTTCCCGTAAGTTCGTAACTAGTTCTTGGTGAAACAAGTTCATTACCGATTCTGTTCCGTGTAGTTGCAATGAAAGCTGGTCCAGCTTGTGCGGTATCCAGAAAAGGCAAGACTACGTGGGCGACACTGGCGGCGCCTACGCCTTACATAGCTCCTCAAGTGCTCCCTGTACTGTATCTTGAAGCGTTCATTTGAATAAGTGCCGTTGGGAACCTAGATTAATATAATATGATTCAAGTCGACCATAAAGCCACGATAAATCTTTGACTCGGTGTTTGTCTTACATTAGTACAATTAATCATCATTAGTTCAAGGTTGTTACTGTCGACACAGTTTTTTTTGAGCTGTGTTTTGATCGTAGATTTGTCAAGTAACTCAAATAACCCAGTGAAAACCGTAACAAACCGAAGTCATGTACCGTTTGCAACGTCTATTGTTCAAAAATTCTTTCAGCCTTCCTACTACGTGATCAATCTGCGAAACAATGCTCTCGGGTCATCAAACCTGCAACGCGTACCGTTCAACGGTCCGTCGAGAAGTCGGATGCGTCTCGAACACACATGTTCGCTATAAATGCAAGTTGCAATGAACGGCTGATGGCCTTGTGCTATAAGGAACGTAGGCTCGACGTTGACTCATCCCCGCAGACGCTTTGTCTGAGGTGGCCCCTAGACCTACAATAACATTGTACAATATTTTTATTGTACAATAAGATTGAAAGGCGCTCTGAGTCCAAACGATCAATTATATTGCACAATAATGCGAACTGGACAATGTTTTCGTGTTCAGTCGGAGAACAGGATTGAACCCGTGTGCACCGTGCGAAGCAACATGTCCGATTAAGGATTTTATAAATTTTGTGACATGTAGGATGTAAATTTTTTAAATGTTATTGTTATATTATTATGCACTACTATTATTAGGGATTTTGTTACATATTCATATTGTTCGGAATTTATTGTTAGTTAAAAGTATTTACAGATATTATGTCATAGCAATCAAGGACTCTGGTCATTCCAGAGGAGCTTTTGTAATACAAACAAATAAAAATCAAAATAAAAAACATGTCCGAACAAGATTAAACTGCAGCTGTAGTTTTGTTGCTTGTGGCTAAACTTAAACATTCAAATTCAAAATAATTCAAATACATTTAAGTTAAAAAAATCTCTTATAAATTCACTTTCGTTTTCTTTTGGATTCTCTTTTGTACGTGTACTCCTCGTGACGACGAACCACAGACTGAAAAATATTGCGCAATACTGACCCTACACGATGCAATGGAAAAATATTGTGCAATAAAAATTAAACTCGCTCAAACTTTTGGTCAATCATTGCGTAGTCTTCAATTTATATTAACCCTAAACGGTCAATAATATTGCACAATTCGCAATATTGTGCAATATAATTGACCGTCTAGGGGGCCGCTAAGTGTTATGTCGAGTGTACGCTAACATATGCATGGAAGACACTTCAGCCACGTGAAACAGTCTCTTGATTTCTCCCTTTAGTTGTGTAGTAAAACGCTATTGATTTAAAAGTTAAACCACATGTTAAACACGCAGTACGATATAAATACGAAGTCGTCTGGTACTGACTGAACATATGTATTTTTACGATAGTTAAGTTGGCAATAATATTCGTGATGAAACTTTTGGCTCTCATGTTTGTCCCCTATAGTTTCGTCGTAACTTGATTACAGCTTACGTTCTCCGAGGCAAAGTTAATGAAATAGAGCGGTCTCTCCCCTCGCTGAGATAAGATTAGAAATAACATTACTTGTATCTCATGTGCCCTTTGGAGGAGAATAAAAATGTCGTCAAAGTTCTGATGGCTCATTTGATACTGTTCTCTTTAACTTATAATGCAGATGGGATTAGATCTTTATTCTTTATAACCTTTTATTTTTCTTCTGAGTTGATGGGGCTCATGTTTGTACGTATTATGTCTAATATTTTATTTTTTGGAATTAATTAACTTAATTTTGAATACTCTAATAAATTTCTTCGTTCATCCATCATCCGTCCATCAGTTTTTCATAGTCCACCGCTAGACATACACCTTCCCTTTTCAGTCACTTCGGTTCGGTCGGTTGGCCACTCTATTCGGCCCTGATAACTTCTTGATTATCGCCTTAAAAATGTGAATTCGCTAATTCCCACTGAGTAATATTTATAAACTGTTTTTTCATATCCCATTTTTAACCCCAATATAAATGTGGGTTCAGTGCACAGAGCAAAGAAAAACACTTCGATTTTATGGTTCGGTCGGTATATCTCCATATTTTCAAATAATTCAAATTGCCTTAACGCAATTCCGTTGCAGATGCTGTACACATACATGTTCATCACAATGTGTTCTATTTAATATGGAGGTATCCTACAAAAACAGATTTTTATAGTCCGATGTGTACTTGAAATTTAGTTCCCTATTAAAATCGACATAACATGGCTTGCCGCAATCGTAAAAAGGCCCAATAGCGAATTCAGTAATTTTATTATGTTCGGGGTTCCGCAGTCCAATATCCGTGAGGTCATCAAACCCTTGCCTTGTGTACTAAGCTGTTTAAACCTAAATTACCACGAAAGAACAGGAAACTCTAGCTTAAATGTTTTTAGTCTTACGTGACAGTGGGTTATAAACACCACTAATTTCTTAACTTTTAAGGTTTCATACCGAAGAAAAATGCTGGTGTTTTTGTATTGGCTAAATGATTAAAAACCCATACCTTTGAAAAAAAAATTCCATTTTATTTTGCCCTGTGGATTTGTTTGTATATCTATTTGAATTTAAAGATGCACCGTCGTCGTAGAACATGTCGACAAATAGAGAATCAATATCAAGAATTAATAAGTTAGAAACAATAAAGAAAGTAATTAATTAATAACTATAAAACAAAACTACGTTCTGTCGACGTATTAAAACTTTTCGTTCCACACATTGTTTTAGTAGGTCGGAAGAAGCCTTTTGGCTTATTCCCAAAACGCCGGTCCAAAATCCATACGATAAAGTTCATCGCCCACGGTCTCTGCAATTACTAGGCGGGGTGAATAATCCATAATATGCATGGAAAAACAATTCAGCGTATGTACTGCTATGTTACTCATCGAATCTATCATAAAGTCCTGCAAGCCGTTGTGGGCTTAATTGCTATGAAATAAAAACTAGAACGGTATGCGCTTTGCAGCGCACACTGTTTAACCAAGTTTCATCGAATTCTAACGGTATCTGATTGTTTTGATACTGTACATTTCAGACATGAAATAGTTTATGGCAAACCATTACATATAACTTAGTCTCTACTACCTTCGTCAACAACCACTGTGTAGCATTGTTGGGCACTGGTCTCCGAAAGGTTTTACTGTTAACCTCTATGCTGACCAAGTGAACATCGGAGCGGGTCCAGTGAGTTACTAGAATTGTATTTAGAAGTTAATTTTAGCAAATTTATCCTCGGAAACGCAAATAATAAGGGTACACTTAAGGGTACTCTAGAAAGATGTACACAAAATAACTAAAGCTACAGTTGATACTCGTAGATTTTTTTAAATTTTGAATGGAGTAGCAGGCGACCATACGCGCCATGTGATGTTAAGTCGTTGCTGTAGACCATGTACATCTACTCAACAACAACAGCGCCTTTACACTGAAACACAATAAAACTGATTCATGGTAGAAGTGGGTGCAGCGGTCGTAGATGCAGCAGCCCAGTGAATTGAAATGAAATGAAATAGTTTGAAATGAAATAGTTTATTAACATCCTGGGTAATAATATGCACTTGATGTTTGTCATTGTTGTACGGCCATCAGCTGACCGTCATCCGCTTTGGGTGCGCTAAGGCATATATGGGCAAGGAGAAAAAAGCGGGCGGAAAAAAACTCCAGTGATGTTATATTTTATTTCAAGTAGAAATGGGATGCAAGGTCTCTTGCAAGCAATAGAATATGCTAACTGCATTGTAGATACAGTTCTTGTACAAATAAGAAATAATTATATTTTAATTCATACATAACACAAACTAATTTATATTTGCCTGAACCAATTTCAATGCCGAAGTCACTCGGTCTCGTAGACAAACTAATGTCTCGCTCGAACCTACATTTCGATATGCCCGAAGCAGAATATGTTCGCAATATTCAAATCGACCGATCTCTCACATCTGTGATATCAACTGTAGCGACATGATTTGTTTTTACACTGTCTGTAGCGGAGGTCTGTGCTTAGTCGGCCTTTTTAGGAAATACCTACTCTCTTCTCTTTTCGCTTGTGTGACATTCATTGGTAATATGCACACCATGCAATGAGACAAATCATAAAAAGTATTGAACGTTTCTCAAACATACAACAGTATTTCTATTTTCTATAAATATTTGTGAATATGTGACAAAATTAAAATGTGTGCGTTCTTCCCCCGCACCAGTTTTGGCCCAAAAATTATCTATCGAAGCGAGGCGCTATGCCGCGCCGTCTCTACTGAAGCAATGTGGTGCAAAATAGTATTTCAACTATTTACAATTTATCGCATTGTCATACATCAACTGAAGCATCATGTACTTGTCATCAGTTACTTGTTATGCGAGTTCTATTTTAGGTACGTCAATTTTTTACCGACTTCCAAAAGGAGGAGGTACTGTATTCGGCTGTATGTATTTTTTTTTTCATGCTCGCCGTCTGTGACTATGTGGGTACAATATTTACACCTTCGTCAACAATTCTCAAATTTTGATAATCTCCATCTTTAAGTTACTCAGTTTCCTAGTTTCGTGAGGGAGCCGTCTGTTATCGATTTCCTACTTTGGCACCACGCGTACTGCATAACTTGTCGTTATTACTTTGTGTACATTAGTAGCAAAATAATTAAAAGTTGGTGCCAATTCATTTCCCCCGCTGAAACATTTCCAGTATTTCAGAGGAAGTTTTACTCCATATATTACCTTTAGAGTGCACAAGGATACGTACCAATTAATATCCGCTTTCATTTGCAGGCTTTATCGATTTTCTATGAAGAAACATTTATGCGCTAATGAAACACTTATCAAATTCTATTTTAATATATCTTTTATCAGTAATTCTATTTATAACATTAGGGATATTTATAGGTTTTGCAATGAGCAATTCTATGAAACCATATCGTTGGTTATAAATAAACTGGCTGTGCCCCGCGGTTTCACCCGCGTTAGAGAGGACCATTAGTATCAAGTGAAGTCCCTTCTGAAGTGCCGTGAACCGGCTTTTTTGTAGGACTATTTAAGATAAACATTTCCATCATACATTACATATGTGTAACTCTAGCGGTTTTGGCAGCGCACGCCAGAATCGCTCGCAGATGGTAGATTTTTTCCTACTTACTTGACACTTATCGTCATATTTTGGACAATTTACACAATATCTTTATAAATGTGTTATTCTGATGTTTAAGTTGTAAAAGTTGTATTATTGTAAAGTTTCATTCAAATACATTCAGTAGTTTTTACGTGAAAGAGTAACAAACATCCATACTTACAAACTTTTGCGTTTATAATATTAGTAGGATTTTCCAGATCATTTGAGAAATTTCTGGAACTTTCTCGAACATTCTCAATTAATTAAAACAGTTTGTAATTATTTTGAAAATCTTCAGATCATTCGAAAAGTTTCTAGAACTTTCTCGAATATTCTCGATAAAATTAAAATTACAATAGTTTGCTAGATCATCCCAGAAATTTTGAGATCCACCCAGAAGTCCCTATTGCTAGAAAAGTACAGATATATTTTTTTCCAGATTTTTCCACCCACTTCCACCCACCGCGATCAAACTCCCTTACTATCATCTACGTACTAAGGGGTATTTACCACCCCAACGGGAAGTTGATTGGAGTTAATGATAATAGAGAAAAACGTGTCTTTACGTACAAGATAACCCTTTGCTTTATATATATATATAAAGATTTATTATAAAACATTTCATAATCATTTACACATGAAATTCATGTAAGCCTGCAAATATTACACGGCTTTGTTTTTCGTCTTTTGTTATATAAAAATATCTCCTACAATATAATTTTATTATGACATATTATTTATGATCTTTTTCGAATACCTTATACATCATTAAATTCTATTGTACTGATTTAGAATTGGAACCACAGAACATTATTAAGAGAGGATTGGAACGTTATTGCACCTTTTTTACGCACCGAACGCTCATTAGTTTACATTTCACTATTCACCAACTAGCTGACCCGGCGAACTTCGTACCGCCTAACAGTCAATGAATGTCGTGTTACTTTTTAGCTGAACTAATTTAGACTTTGATGAACGTAAAACAATGATACAAAATAATATATTTATATAGATAGAAACAAAAAAGTATTTTATTATGATGAATGATGATGAAAACATACATACAGAATGAGGATAAAAATAAAAAAAATAATTAAGTACAAAAAAATGATTGAAAACTATGTTGTGCAGATTGGGAAAAAAAACTCGGATTAATCCATTAATAGGATTTTCATTCAAGCACTTTGTGGTAAACGACATTCTTTGTTTTTTGGTCAGGCGCAAGAACAAATAAAGCGGATGGTTTGCCGACACGTGAGCATGCCACGTACAATTGACCATGAGAAAAACATGCATTTTCTAGATTGAGGCCACAAATAGTCAAGGATTGGCCCTGTGATTTGTTGATCGTCATGGCGAAGGCAAGACGAATCGGGAATTGAATTCGTTTAAACTCAAAGGGCATATCCGTTGGGATCATCGGAATCCTTGGAATAAGAACGTCCTCATCTTTAAATTTTCCTTTAAGTATCGACGCGTGAATCACATTGCTCATCAGTTTTCTTATCACCAAACGCGTTCCATTACCTACACAGTTTTGGTTGGTTTAAATTTCTAAGCATGATGACTACCGAGCCAACTTTAAGTTTTAAATTGTGCGGTGGTAAACCAGGCACATCCAAGGAGTTTAAAAATTCAGTTGGATAATTAGTGGCTTCTTCTTCGTTTGTTACACAGTCGATAGATTTGAATGAATACAGAGTACCTACGATTTGATTTTGAATTATAAAATTGAGGTCATCTACATTTATTTATTTGGCCAAAATTGCTCGCTCACTTAACCATTTAGTATTTTTGTGGTTAGCAATGATATTAGGACGCGGCATTGTTATTAAAATGTGCACTCGCATAAAACCACCAAATATAATAACAGTGCCTGAACTTTCGAGACATAGACAATAGCTCAAAGAGTATATAACCACTACGTATGAATAGCTTATCAAGAAAAATCATAGACAACCTATAAAAAGACATTTACTTACACTTTTGTTAACCTGTAGATTTTTTTTCCCTTAATCTTATAACCTTTACCAACAGATTTTTTATTCCCTAAATTCCGTTCCTTTCCGATGATTTTATGTTTTTACTGTAGAATAAATCTTAGGTATTATTTTCGGGAATTAAAAATTAAATAATTAATAAATAATTTTCGAAAATTAATGTCTAAAACAAACAAATATAACAGTACCTGAACTTTGTAGACATTTTACAAAAAATAAATTTCTGAACACACACATGATGTCTTCAGAAAAAAAAAGTTGTGGCTTAAAGATCTCAGCAACCAGGCCATAAGCTCCAAAAAAAATATAGTTGTTACACTATTTGACAGGATTGGACAACAAATGTTTGACATGTAATAAACAAATCAGCATCTATTGAAATGATTAAGTTTAGTATTCATTACACATATCGAGTTTTCATTGTTTTTAAGATGTATTCTGCTATTCGGGACGGAAACAAATCCAACAAATCAAAAACCATGGCAATCGGTCCAGCCGTTCTCGAGTTATAAGTGTTGTAACAAACACGACTTTCTTTTATATATATAGATGTGGAAAAAATAACTTCATTCTACAAATATTACTTGGCATTAATCTGAGAGTAATCTGTATGATTAATAGAAGACCCATGAGTACTGGAAAAAGTATCAAAAATATAAAAGCAAGTGTGACGAGCAAAAAATAAGCTGAGGTGTAGAATCTGGAATACCTAGATGGAAAATGACGCCAACATAATTCAATGAAAATTACAGGCTTAGTCGACTCTCATCTAAGCATATTCTTGGTTGTTCTTTTGATGTGCGTGTATGTATATTCTATCATCACGATGTTTGACATGCGTAAAGCTTTTAATTTATACCTAACGTAATCGTTTTACAACAAAATTAAAGGCATTAGACAGTTTAAGCCTACACAATTATATTCGGTTCTTCGATTTTTTTTTAATTAATTTCATACATTTCATAATGTAACATGACAATGATAATGTCTAATTATTTATTTGGCCTTAGTGAGGATCGAATAAACCGATCTAATCTAATCACTAAACGAAGCGCAAATGTGATGTGAAAATTTGTGTCTTTTGCATTTGTTTACTACTTATGAGGTCTGTAAAACAACGGACTGCAATAATCAATTAGTCACGCCGAAAGTGCGCGAAACTTTGCAATTGAGCGCGGCATGTAAGGCTTCGTTCTCATGTTACTCGGTTGACCCGAGCTGCGGTTTAGGCCCTACACCTGATCCAATTTGGTTGCCGGCCAATGACGGCTAATACTGGCTCTTTCTGATATATCATTAATAGCGTGAACTTTGTCTTACAAAGTCTGATATAGTGAAAGACTTTCTATTTTTCCAAGTATTTCCTGAGCATGCCGTGTGTGGGGTTCGAAAATTGTGGGGGTGAGAAAATTGCTAAAGTGACTGTCAGAACCATTTAGAGGCGGCGATTTTCAGGTTTTTCTTACTTTACATATTATTTTGATCTCATATTTTACCCATCCAACTTGAAACAATAACTTACTCACGACAATCCAATACAGGATATTCGATATACAAGATATTCAGAAGAGTACCTATTAAAAATAAGTTTTGTATTTAAATTATGTGTTCTTATTAAATATTTAAATCACAACCAAGTTTGTTAGTTTCCGGTAAATTTAATTCATTATTTCATTTTGAACTCATTATTTTTAACGCGCTCAATGCCGAGGCTTGCAGCCTCCAGTTTGAATTTTTTAGATTGGTTAATCCTTTGTAAATGATGTTCTTCGTAATTGTATCTCCTTCCTGATTACGGAAGCGGAAGAGCGTTTTTCGGGTTAACATCTGCTTAAAATTTGCAAATAAGTTATTTTTACTGTATCTTCTACTTACCCTAAGCTTACACATTCTTATTTCCATTTTAATATTTACCGTGCTTTAAGAGAAGTTTATTCCGGGACTTTTGCTTTGTATTTTGTGTACCAGAATTTGCTTTGTTTCAAAGGGAAGTACCATTGTTATTACGGTTGACTACAAGAACTCTTCTCCTCTTTAAACTAAGCAGCCTCTTGAGGTGGTTACGCACCTGCTCTATTGTTGTGTTGTTACCTTCTGGGTGAGCATTGGTAATTATTTGCGTTTTAGTATTTCAGTAACTCACGAATTCACGTTTTAAATAGAAGAAAGGTTGAATACTATCTGATACAACTAAATATTTGTTTATAGTTCCCTTGCAATTCGTCAATTTTCGATTGATGTAGAAAACCTACCTCGCAAAATTTCGCTCTGTTGGATTAGAACTACTAACTAAATAAAGGCAACGACAGCCATAGTACCGATGGAATCGAATCCTTCTTGCTGTTCAATACAAAGATACTTGTCAAATTCGGCAGTAAAATAATAGTACCTAATCTGAGCATAAATCAGTGTTTATATTTTATCAAAGATTAGCTTAAAACATAAAGACGCAGTTTAAACTTTTATACAGCCCTACATGTCGTGTACATCCATTGAGATTTGAGAATGGATTTTTTATACCCAAGTCCCGAAAAGGGCAGAGAAGCCACAGTTTACGAATGAAAGATAAGTTGCTGGTCCAAACGCTAAATACGAACACAAAGACAGCGTATGTTATACCTATCTAAATGGCAAACCTATTTAAATGTAATGGTTCTGAGTAGTGAAAAGTTTTTTATAGTAAACAATGAACAATAATAAAACTGGATGAAATCAGTACTAATAAACACCGATAACAAGTGAAGTAAGGTTATAATAATTTTATTAATATAAATGAAAGGTTTAACAGTATTGCAAAGCTCTGAAAAGTATTGAAATGGCCCATATTTGCATTAAATATATTTTTACTGAACATGTATATAAAACTACATGATCTAATAAACGTAACAGCGGCCGAGACTTTTAAGTTTTTCGCAGCGCTAAGAAGGGTCAGTTTAAAATGCCTTTAAAGGAACTATTAAGTTTCCTGTCCTTCACATTTCAGTTGGACTGTCCGCATCGGTCTTGTATTCGAGGAACGCGGGTCCCTTCCTCCGCTTGATAAATGGACATCCTCTTAGCTAGGAAGCCTGTAACAACTGATCATCTATTTCAAAAATCCATGTCTGTCACCGTAAGCCCATAAGTACTTGTAAATAAACAATGTATCTGGTTATCCTTTGTTACTCATCTTTTCTGTTTTCATTTCTTCTCTTCTTTGGGAGTTTTTTTTCTCTCAGCTCAACATCTAGCCCAAACGGGCACCTAATGGCGATGAGCGGGAAAAAAAGACATTCATTAAGCGAATATTGTGTATTCCTAATATGAAATAAAAAAAAATTTCTTTCTTTTATTTTTCTTTACATGAAGATATATTAAAGTTTACAGAAAAAGGAAATATAATATTCTCCAAAAAAATTATTGGTGCCAGAATTAGTGTCGTTAAATCATATCACAACAATACTCGATCGATACATTTATCGATATTTGCAAGCTGACTAAACAAGGCCCTATTATTTTCTAGGTTAGCGTCATGTCATTTGGTAGGGAAGATGACATCACGCTGTTATCATTGTCTCTGAATTGAAAAGTTTGATCACGAAACCACTGTTCAAAGTTTGTTGGTTTTATCCATCCATTCATCATCAGCTTTTAAAAGTTTACTACTATATGCCTCCTCTAATGCTCACCACCTCATCCGGTCCTGCGTCTTCTGAACCCAGCGGCTTCCCGCTGTTTTCTTCAGGTCTTCATTCCTAGAGTTGAAAGTAAATTCATTAAAGTTTACAGAGACCGAATCGAATTGATTATTGGCAGAGCCAAAAAAGGGTCTTCCACTCTCTCAAAGGAACTATTAAGTCGGATGTTCTCCATATTTCAGTTAAAGCATTTACAAAAGCGAATCTATCTCCGTGTCTCTGGCAAATTCGGGGAATGCGGGACGTTCCTCCGTCGCTTGATTAATGGAAATCCTAGCCCTGTCCTCTAGCTACCGTCCATCTATTTTGAAATGCTGAAATCTGTCAACATTGTATTGTATAGGTGAATAAATAAAAGGAAAAAAAAGTAAGATAAAACTGCAGTTGAAATCATTAAAGAAACTTTTAATGAAATATTAAAAGGGATATGAAACTAATTACAATGGGCATGATGACACTATTAAAGTAATTCTTTAATATAATATAATAATATAATATAATAATCATAGAATAAACGGTTTTACAGAAAAATATATGCTAAAAATGTTCTAAAATATGATCCCGTTTTAATATAAACATTAAGATCAATAAGATTTGCAATAAAATAAGAGTATTAAATACAGCAATCGGCCATGTTATCTAAAACGCCAATCAAAAGGAATGACGTCACGTCTCAGTTAATGTCATCGTGTTGCTTGAAGTTTGACGAGCAAGCCGACGCCATGACACCTACGAGCGTTTTCGCGCTTAATTCAATTTACATAGGAAAAAATACATTAATTTACGTTAAAAGTTGAGTTTATTGCTGAAATAAACTTTTTTTCGAAACTAGGAGACGTGTACAATAAGGAAAGGTATTTGAAAATCTGTCATCATGCCCATTGAGAAAAAAGAAGGTTTAATAATTGACATTGATACTTATAAAAACTGCCTCTTTGATGCACACTGAAGCCAAAATACCAAAAAATGAAAGCGATGAAAATCTACTACCAAGAAGTTAAAGCAATTGAAACGAGTAACATACATAGAAGTATACTTAATATAAAACTGATCATAACCCTTTCAGAAACTAAATCATGTCCCAATCCTAACAGTTTTTGAATAATAAAGCTGCTACATAAAGGGAAAAACTGAACACAAAATGACCTTCGCTGTAAGGTTTAAGTAAAATAGATGAAAAAATAAAAACGTAACATCTTTCATTTCATGACCAAGTTCAACGTTCTTGGTTATAATCTAAATAAATTGGCGCTCCAGTACAAAGGACAACATTACAATCGAGCTTTGCAGAATGACGTCTTTGATGAGTCACGCCGGGTTTACCTATAGTGGCTGATCCTCACAGTTCCATCAATAATTCAGAGGTGGATTCGAGTTGAAACAGAATGAAAAATGATGTTACGTAAGTTCAAGTTCAGGTGGGGAGTGTGGAAGCAGACTTATCGATTTGGATGGCCGCGAGCTATGTGGACTTTTAAGTGGCTCTTTCGGCTATACTCGTAAGTAGGAATGAGTGTAACGTATGTTGGTCACCATAGAATAGGTACCTTCTAGAAATATCTATAAAAGTTCGTCGAAGCCAAAAATGCTACCAGCCCAATCAAAATTCGATCAGTCGAAGCAAATATGAAATCAATAAGATATTTCAAGGAGTTTTGGCGGGAAGTCGAAAAATACGAATAATATTGTGCTCTTGTTTTATTTTTACTTTCTTGGTGTATTTTTGAGTTAGTATATCGGATAAATTTGATGGCATTTTGTTCGATATAGGTTAATTATAGTGCACGAGTGTTGTGAATTAAAATTACAGTGCGAAAATAGGGTTTTCGGCTTGCCTCCAAAATTCCATTGGTCACGTTCTGGCGCTCACGCTGGCAATATGCAGAGTTTGCGATGCCATAATTGAAGAAAAAAAAAAAGATATTACAAAGCTTAAGCTTATTGAAAAAAACTTTCCGAAAATTAAAGGTTAAAATTAAAATGACTCTTCGTTTGTAAGACGTTTCTAAATTGAAATTTCGATGTTCAGTATTCTTCGCTTTCCGAAGCCAAAGGTTTGCCAAAAGTTATTACTATATCCGAAGCTGAGTAATTTGGATTAATAATATTTTAGACCAAAAGGCGTGTTGAGAAAGTCTCTTATTATGTATCTGTCCTGCTAACAGACACGTACCCGTCTGCCCTTGATCGATCCACCGCGCCGGTGCGTGTGTCTTTACGACGGGGCTCCTCAACCCCTTTTTTTAGTCACGCCCTCTTAGTGCTTCAAAAAACCTATTCTGAACACTGAAGATTAAAAATAAAAAGAAAATTATCCTTGAATATTGGTAGACAAATTTTGGAGTACTCATTGAGAATGCTTGTCTGGATAGCGTTTTGTGTGTATAGTAATTGCTTTTGGATTCAAAAATCTGGAAGGAAGTCAAGATTTGAAACATGTAATGTAATGATGACATCTTTGGCTCGAAGAGTAACTAAAGAGAATTTATGTTAAACTAGCCTTCCGCCAGCGACTAAGCCCGCGTGGACTCGTCGTAGGATAAAAAATAGCCTGTGTTATTCCAGGCTTCATTGCTATATTAAAATCATAGGCGCTCAGCCAGTTGCTTCAACCGCGTTGACCCTATTACCCGTTTTCACGTAGGAATGAAACATTTTCCCGCGGTAAAAAGTGGTCGATGTTACTCAGGGTGAATGTAGCTTTCTAATGGTGAAAGAATTTTTGAAATCGGAACAGAAGTTTTTTAGTTTATTCATTACAAACATACAAAAATACAAATCTTTCCTCTTTATAATCCATACTAATATTATAAATTCATAAGTAACTCTGTCTGTCTGCTACGCTTTCCCGCTTAAACTTAAATAGGTAATATTTATTTTGCATTGAAATTATTAAAGAAAACGGGATCACTTATAAACCGTGTATAAAACACCAAGTAAAAAGAAATATTAAATCATAGTCTGCTTTATATATATACTTCATCTATTCATATACATATATCAAAAATTTCGTGTCAGTGTTTGTTACTATACTCCTTCGAATTCGAAACGGCTGGTTGATGAAATTTTGTATTCAAACTTGGTAGCTCTGAGAATAGGTTGTAATCTATTTTTCATACCCCTAACTGATAAGGGTAGCCCACCCCAAACATATGGAAGCGGTATGAAGTTCGCGGGGTCAGGTAGTAATTTATAAAATTTATCTATGTATGTCTTAAGTCCAGCCCATTTAATTAATTTAATAAAGCAGACATTACTACCAACATAAAGGATTTGAACCCATTCTTTCGTAACTAATGATCGGCCCAGGGACGCACTAAAAGCTATGTATTTCCACAAGGGACTGAATGAACATAAGAACCCTAAGTACCATCAGCTATTCCCTCTACCAATTTGCTACTTGATGGTGCTAACGATGTTGCGACAGAAGCAAAGTACAATGTTAATGTTGCAAATCCGCCTAAAGCCAAAACACGAGAAATATTACGCAGTGTGTTAAAGTAAGGGTGGTTTATGTTCTCCGTGCCTCGAACACGTTTTATAGCATTATGAAGAACCCCTTAAGTATACGCACTAAGAGGTATGGATTTCCGCCAGTCTCTGGATTAGAGTGCCATCAGACTTCCCATGCACTAATCACCATTGCGACGCACTAATGACGCCACGTTTCACGCAGGAAGTGAATTCGCTTAGAGAGGTAGCGGTTTAAAGCCATTGAAACACAAACAGTAATTGAGGGTTGAGGTATTTATATACGACGTGTTAATCGCAGTTTTAAATGCTATTTAATTGCTTTGTGGTAATTAGTCAGTGGAGAAGAAACAGCGATTCATTTTTGGTTAGGGGAACGACGAACAACACAAAACGATTATCTTGAAGTTTTATAAATTCTATTCCACGGGCATATCGTAGGAGCTATTTGATGATTCTTATATTAGACTAGCCTTCCGCCAGTGGCTTCGCCCGCGTGGACCCGTTTAATGGGTCCCCGTTAGATAAAAAATAGCCTATGTGCTATTCCAGGCTTCATAGCTACATCAAAATCATAGGCGTTTTGCCCGTTGGTTCAACCGCGTTGACCCTATTACCCGTTTTCACGTAGAAATAAAGCATTTTCCCGCGGTAAGTAAAAGTAGCCTAATGTTACTCATGGTGAATGTAGCTTTCTAATGGTGAAAGAATTTTTGAAATCGGAACAGTAGTTTTTGAGTTTATTCCTTACAAACATACAAAAATACAAATCTTTCCTATTTATAATATTGGTATAGATATATAAAATAGTACAGCAATCGCAATAAATATAATAGTGTCGCCATTTCCAGAGCAGACGGTTCAATAGGGCGAGACAAACGGTCAAGTAAACCCGTTTTACAGTTCATCATGCCTCGAGCACGGTTTATGGCGTTTTGAGGTGTCCCTGTCGGCGCTGCTGCGGGATTTGAGTGGTGTTAGACATTTCCCTCGTAAAGTAATACATGAAAATGCTTTTGAAATCGCAAATAATAGCCTTGAAACGGTTGAAAATGTTGAAATAGGGCGAGAGGTACGTACTTGTAGTACTGTCGTTACATTTCAAACTGGGATGTTAGAATTCTTAACGCTGATGCAGAAAAAAGAAGTGAAAATGAAAATTAAAAAATTCTGTGGTTATTTGATTAAAAGTTGAGTGAGATGCTTCAGTGACAAATTCAGAAAGAAATCCAACTCTAAAATCCACGATCGTATAATCTGGCTATCGGATACAGATCCATCAGACCCAATGAAGCGAAACGTAGAGGGAATAAGACGATAATAAAGATGTTGTTATACAAAGTGAGGAGTCATTATAATATCACCCCTCCGTTCGACCCCTCCTTATATCGGAGTCATATCGTATTGATGTTCCGATGCTCTATCTAAGAATGCGTATCGGGTCGGTTTTATGAATTTCTTTTTAGTATAGTTAGACCAGCGACCAGCTTTTGTTTAACTTTCCTCAGTAGTTGTCAAATCTTGCAACTGAATTCAAGTAGTTATAGTCAATCGATTTAGCTGATTTTGCATGTACTTTTGGTTTGAATTTCAATTCATGGTAAGCCCAAATATAAACTGGCCTACGTTTATACTTGGGCTTTCATTATTTTCTCCTTAGCACTAATTTTTTTGAAATTTTATATCGAAAATTTTTGATCATTAGTTTCAGTATTTTAATGTCCATTTGTTCGAAACCCACTTTTAGAATTCAATTAAATTCATTTTATTTGCAAAGACATAGTGTACATATTATATAGGTCTTAATTTGCATCTGATTGATGTTACATTAATAAAATATAGGTATTTGATTTAAATTCTACCTTACTTTATACTAGAACAAAAAGACACTTTATATTGTTTTTTTATATCTGCTAAGAAACGAAGGTAAGAAACGAAATTTTAGGGACCTCAAAATGAAATTTTAATTTTAATATATATATAAAAAGTAAAGGGTTTTCTGTGTACGTAAAGACACGGTTTTCTCTATTATCACTAACTCCAATCAACTTCCCGTTGGGGTGGTAAATACCCCTTAGTACGTAGATGATAGTAAGGAAGTTTGATCGCGGTGGGTGGAGTGGGGAGCTGATGATGGAAGGTAATGCGACGGTTAGGAGTTGAGAGCAAATTCTTTCAATAAATGGGGTTTTGTTCGAAGTCTTACATTCCTGAGATGGTCCAGCTGTCACCAAGTCAAAGTCTGTTGATGGGATCCCAGAGAAATCGAAGGGAACATAAAAATATTATAGCACAATAATTGATTTTCATATTTTTACTAAAGCAAAACAGGCATTTGTGTATAAATATCATCATATCATGTTGCTGAGCTCAACGGTTAGGAGCTGAGAGCAAATTCTTTCATTAATTTATACGTTCAGGTGGACTGACAGTAGTATTCTTTCAGGCTATAAGATGGCTATTAGAAAACATGATTATAAAAGGTAAATCTCTTTAAAGTTTAGATTAAACATGCGACGTATTTTAACCCGAGTAACGCTGGGTTTCGCAGCTAGTGTTAACTTGAAATATTGAACTACAGCATGTTTCATTTCATCAGATTTTTCAACTCGAAAACCCAAAAATATCTACTATTTATTTAGAATTAAAATTGGAACCATTCTAAACATAAGCTACAGACCATTTTGTACAATTTTAAACAATGGTAAAAATATGACGTAATGTGGATTACTTGTTTCTCCCGTACGCGGGATAGGGGAGAACAGGTGGGCTACGTTGTGTATTATAAGCATACAAAATTATGCCCGATTGTAAGCAGACAGATTTACGAGGTCGTTTCAAGTTTATGTTAATTTGAATTAAACAAGCGCTTTGGAACACAGTCAAAAGAGGCTTTACATAAGCTCTGTTTGTCAGTTACAGCCGTTTAGAAGCCGTATTAGTGTAGTGACTAAGTAAAACAAAAGGACTGTGCGCCCACTATTTCTCTATTACCTCTATAAGACTACTAAAATCTGAAAATATGGATGTCTTGTCCCATGAATATATTTTTTTGTTTTTTTATGTTTCTTATGGATGTTAATGAGTGAAACTGAAATTAAAATTGCTACGCTTACCCTTTCAATTAGAAGGGATATGGTAGACATGTATGATGATGATGATGATGACACGCGACTAATGAAAAGTTGCAAACTACACCGTGCCTTTTTATTCATATTATGCCTAATGGAAAATTTTATGTTCTTGCTCACAAGCTTTCTGTTTTTTAAACCTCGGTGTTTTATAATTTTTTAAAGTTCAGAATTAAAATGATGGACATCAAAGGAATCGTATAGTACGAGCATATTGACAGAACTGTCGTCAGTAAAATCTGTAATATATGTAGTACAATCATCGTTGGCATCCCAACCCAACGTAATTCTATAAAGAAATTTTCTTTCGGTCGTAGAAAACTTTGTGAGCAGATGGTTCGGATTCCGACCTCGAATTCCCGGCAACTATGGACTTACAGCGTCGCTATTTGTTTTAATACTCAATTATCCATACTCAAGCATTTTCTTTACTTACATTGTACAAAAATATTTCACTATTTTACTTTTAACCAACACATAATTTTTTTTGCAAAGCGACTCTATAAAAACTATATGCTTTTTAGAGCATTAAATTCTTAAATAAATTGAGTTTGTTGCGGGTCACGATGAATAAAATAAATTGTATTGACAAAACGCTTTTTTGTGGATTTTTTCTACCCTAATTTTAGTTGCTCAATTATAGTTAAGCCACTCTTGAAGATAAAATCGCGTCTGAAATAATCGACGCCTAGCCCCCTGATGAAGAAATAAAGAAATTTAGTGCCATTACGATTAGGGTGACTTGAAAAGGTGGTGTAGAAATTCACCCCTTTTTTACATATTACAGGGTAAAAAGGAACCGTATTTTAATGCTTTGTTAAGGTACTAACGTGTTGTATATTATATTTTTATGTTGAAGATGAAAATAAATTTAGATGAAACGTACCTACATACGAGTATGTATGTTAGAGAGTTGCGCCATAGCAAGTTAAAACTCGGAGCTGATTAAATAAGTTATTAAATTAATTCAGCGATAAATAGATACTCCTGGTATCTATATAAATTTGTATGTTACTAAAAATTGACTACAAAATACCGGGAAATCAATTATGATTTATGACACTAAAAATACATCTAGACGGTAAATTGGCAGGACGTTTTAAGCGATACTTTTGCACTTTATAAAACAAACTAATGCACGATGAACAAATTGCTAGGTATTCCGTGAATCATGCCATAAATTAACAGCATCCAAAAACTTGGCACTGCTACGATGCACAGTGCGACAAAAATATTGTACTTTTTTATAATACCGTCATATGCATATCTAGGCCGTATGGTAGTAGAAACACGAACCAATTTAGTCTGTATGTCTGCTGTAAACGGTGCTTTACCAACTATGTAGTCTATTAGTTAAGGTAAACGATTTCCATTTGCAGTATGTTGGAAAGCAGAACTTTAAAAGGATTTTAATAAAGAAATCAATGGGAAACCGGATTTTCTAAATAGGTATATAGTTTACAGAAATAACTGGCCAATTTAACCAAAATTAAAATGTGGCTGTCTAATAAGTAACCAAAATTTCAAAGGAGTATGACCGATTTTTATACTTATGTTAGATTAGAAGTGATAATTTCGATTTGCAATTTATAATTTCGAATATAAATTCTGCTACAAAAATGATGCTGTTATTTTTTTTAAATTAGACTAATGATATTAAAATATTTTTCTTTGTTATTTAAGTTGCTTTAAAAATAATAGTCGCGCTTTTGATTGGTACGGTTTATTTAAACATCCAGTGAAAGTAATTAAAGCTGCATATCAATCGCTCCAGGATACTGCCACAAGGGCCGACTTGACCTATTCCAACCACCGACAAACTAGCAGAAGTGCTTGCTTTATACCAACACTTGACTTGGACTGGGGAGCGACCTGGGACCCTGTTTTGCAATTGCAATCAGCGACAGCGTCGACAGTGTCGACACAATGTTATGTAATTTTCTTGTCGCTCTATTATACAGGAACTTTTGTTTGAAATATTTTTTCCAGGTAAGGTGCCTAACATAAGATTTTTAATGACAAATGTTATGTTATGATATTCTATTGTTGACGCAAAATGCCTTCTTATGATACCAATTCGTCTGGGCTGGAACTTTCTAGGCGTTATTTTCTTTTCTGTTTCGCTTTTTTTTTAATATTTTCATTTAACGATTATAATTATAATCGTTAGCTAAATGTCAACGAGATTTTTAAACAAAGCCTAAAACAAGGCAAAATCGATACGGGCGCCGTCGCAGGTGGACGCGCGCCACTGCTTCTTTATATTCTCTGCCAAATCCAGCTCGCACGTGACTCAACTTGTTGCCGCTCTCTGGAAAGAGACGCAGCTATTCAAAATAGCAGACACACTCGGACGTGTTCCCTCTTATTCCTATTTCTTTTTAGAATATTTTGATTACTCTGCTTACTTTGCAAGATGTCGAATGTCATTAAAATTTTCCCTATTTTATGGGCTAAGGTTGAGCTACTTTTAAATTTATCCGGAGCAATAAAATACACGTGTTTATTAACATCAGTATATATACAGGGTGTCCCGTAAATAGTGGATCAACGGCCAAGCCGTCCAAAACGTCCGAGCCAAATACGTGTGTAACTAGTTGGAACTGGAAACCATGAAGGAAGGCCTAGAGCAGTCGATGAACGTCAGATATTGGCAGAAGTAGAAGAAGATCCTTCAACTAGTACTCGCCGTATTTCTAGACGCACTGGTATCCCAAGAAGTACAGTACATCGCATATTGAAGCGGAATAATTTACGCCCGTATCATGTCACGTCTTTTTATTTTCTCCCAAAAATATCCTATGATATTGAATAAATGAAGAAATATGCTACTTTATACCTAAGAATTATACCTTTTTGTAATTTTTATGAAATGCAGATGTTTTTAAAATAAAGTTTCACAAGGTTACCATACATTTTTTTTACACCAGCGTTGTTCAAACTTCAGTTAGAAAACGTTTGAACGTAAAATTTGCAACTATTATGGGTTGTATTTTTTTTTCTGTTGTTAATTAGGGTTGAATATCATTTTAATTAGGAAGATTTATGTATTATTAATTACCTTGAACAGAAATAACAACAAAATAACAAAGCAGATATGGTAAAATTTAATATTTAGCTTACGTGGATGATAATTTCACCAAATTTTGTAAGCAAAGCATAACTTAATAACAACAAGTCCTAGGACTATAAATTTTAGTATTTTTATCAGATAATAAGTCTCACTACCCCCCATAACCCGTTGATCCACTATTTACGGGACACCCTGTATAACATACAAAATATCGCTCCGCGCGTGGATATACACTTGCCACAATATCACGAATGTAATAAGCGATTTAGTACAAATTTATTAATCTCGGTGGCCCCATTGGGGCGCCAGCCTGTCCTCTAAATTAAATTGTGGATTTTATAAAACCGCTAAGATGATCCATTAAACAAGGCTTGTTAAAGACAACATTGTTTATGAGTATATTTTAATTTATTTTTTAATGCTGCAAAGTCAATAGTAGTGCTGCTTCTATCAGTGTCACATTTTTTTTAATTTATGCTCGAGTTTCATTTTCCAGTAAGTATACATTCCACCAAAAACATTTTCATGTAAAGGCCAAGACGAAACCATATGACTCGCACTGTCAAAAATTCTACAAGGCTCCACAAACTCTACGCCTCTCTTATATGTGACTGCTAATATCTTCTAGCGTCAAAATTGCGGGTCTCATACAAACTTCCATCTACTAGTTTAAGGGGTTGGGTTGGGAGACAAAAACAAGAAGTTTTATTGTAGTTTGTGTAGAAATACTAGCTTACATACCAAATCAGCTTTCTAGGACAGGTCAGGTTATCCTAAGAATTTTGATGATCATCAGGTTTTTTTAGATATCAATAAAATCTAAAATATAGGAGAGGAACTAGGTACGCAATTAATTAAAACTTTATATGTATTGTAAGTCCACTATTGACCACATATTCCGAAAATTTTGTTGATCTGTCATAATCCAAACCCAAGTCATGATAGTTCAAAATTAATGACGAAGCGCTTCGAGAAAGGTAGATAGTGCCCTTGCGCTTCAGTTGGCTAGTCTTGGCGAGGGCACTACCTTGCCCCACAGAATTTTCGGAATACTAATCTAGCGAATGAATAGTTCTGGTCTGAATTGTATTGTATCGTCCATTTTATTCCTTCATATTGACCTTTTGTGGTATTTGCGGGTTTAAAAGTAGACTGGCATGCCATTCATTAGACTGGGTTGCTCACTGTAATAGTTAGGTCTCATATCTCAATTGAAAAGCTAATCTTTTCATTAAACGGCGGCATTTAATTGAATGACTAGTATCCCCTGCCTCATCGTAAGAGGCGACTAAAAAGGGGCTTCCAGGGTGAGTGGGAGCTCTATCCGTCTAGCCAGCGGCCTCGGGAAGGACGGCGGTGTGTTCTGGCCGCATGCCGCCGTAAGCATCTGAAGGTGCAGGAGAGCACATTTGCTTTCCTGAAGATGGGCCTGTTGTGGGGCGATCCTGGAGTCCTCCCTCAAGCGCAGAGGCAGACCACCGAGGGGGTTTTATGGCGGTCAAATCCTACATAGCCGGCCATCATACATTTTCAAAGTTTTTTGAAGGAATTTTTATAAATCCTCATGTGAATGTGTTCCGTTAAATTCCATAGGTTCATTTCTTGGTGAAGTACCAAGAAGTTTCAATTGATGCATGCTTATAGCGAACGGCATTAAGATTTTACAAACGTATCGTCCGTCTGACGGACGCCGTAAGCGGTATTTCCACTAGTGCTGCTAGTGCGTTTGCATCGGCTGAACACTGTTTGCTCCAGGAATTCCCACTTATTAACGCAGGGGGACGCGGTCTTGAGGTTGTTGCCCGGAATCGATCCGCCGCATCACGACGGCCGGTGTTACCGGTGCACAAGGTTACGACACTATTGCTGCTGCGGTCTTATGTACGACCCCTCCGTTGCCTAAACTCAAATGCCTTGAGTCTTTAAACCGACGGTCGTCGTGGTTCATCCTTAGTATACAGTTTGCCGCCGTTTTTGTCCTGACTACTTTTTGTGAGTATTTATCTTACTGTATTTCAGGATATTTGCATATAAGAGAGGTGTTAGCGGATTCCCTAATGGCAGGATTTGAGTACGAGAAATCAATCGGAAGCAATTTGAGTGGCGAAACAAATTCAGCGTGGCGTTGCCGGCTGTTAATTGGCTGCGGGTGGCGGCGCCGAGACGGCGGCGGAACCGCCGCATGGTACCCCCCTAATGCCCGCTCTACACGTCCGCCCGGTCTCCCCCCAACAGCTCGGCGTTTTTATGAGCGAGAAACCCACCGAGACCCGTGTGAGTCTGGGCGGTTCTTATAAAATTTTTCTTTACTGACCCAGTCCCTTTTTATTTGCTAGGTGATAAATACTTCCAACGTCTTTCCGATATATATGCATTGTTCATTATTGAATTACCCTTAATCTAAAATTATTTTTCCGATTCTCAAAATAGATATCCGCACTACACCAAAATTCTCAATTGTGTCATTTATTTGGTGACTACATTTACATTTCCTTTCCGTTTTTTCTTGTTAAATAAGTGATGTCCACATGAGGAGACCATCGTTCTCGAGTCGTGACGGGATACAGACCTCGCGGGTGACATTATTTTTCCATTTGGTAGGCTTATTTTCTTGTGCGGGCTATCAAGTTAGGGACGGTAGCGCGCTAGGGGTGGTTGAAGGGTGAGTCTGCAAGGAGGGGATGTTGGGGTGCGGGGTGCGACTATCGACCGGCTGCCCTCCCCCCGGCGTGGTTCAGTTTCCGGGCGAGAGTCGCGCAAAACGCCCGTGCCGCGACGCGACTCCGTCACACGTTTAGATAGCCAATTCGAAACCTCCACCATGCTGATAGGACTTGTTCGGGACTCGGTAATGCAGTGCTTCTGCCACTCATGCCGTGCTCCCGTTCTTCCAGCAGGTTTGATGGACCATTCTGCAGAAGTTCCTGTCAATTTGTTGTAAATCTACCGGCTTCGCCGAAACGCTTGTCCTTAAAAATGCTCTCATTGACTTGGTTCAGAGTATTTGTAACTTTGATTTTGTTTCAGAAATGAAGAATGGTGAATCTTTTTGGACAGAGAATTTCTAAGGTAACCAAAAAAGAATCTGAGTGCCGAACTGCTTTAAAATGTTACATTGAAGTTGTCGTTGACTTCTGGTTAACGTAAAAAAACGGAATTCGGATAGTAATGTTGTGAAAGTGCAGTTTTAAGTTCTGGTCTGAGCCTGTTTGATCTACCTGATCCAATAATCCTTGTTGGAACTAACAGCGGCTTAAGTTGAGGCGTAGCCGGCCGGCGTGGCGCTGAAGTCCGGCTGCGGAATAGTTTCATGTGAATATATATTATAATTTGTCTTCTATTGTTAAAAATGCTTTCTGTCGCCTATCACCACAAAATTCATCTACTTTTAGGTTCTACCTGACAATAGGTAATGTTTTTTTTTTTAATTATAGTTACATAAGAAATTGCAGATAGCCTTTGAAAATTCGGGTATTGTCACTCTAAGAAAGAACTTAGATTTACTTGTTTGTGCTACTGCTACAAATTGTAAAAAATATCTGTTACCTTTACTAGACTTATTGATTTAACATTGCTGCATAATACCAATGAATTTTAGCCGTATGTGAGCCGACTACGTGTCTCTGAATGTGTCCACCATTTTGCGTACTTACATGAGTATGTATTTAGGTGACAGAATGTTTCTTATACTGTCTTTGTCAATCTAGACTATCACAAGGCTTAAGAGGGAATAAACTTGTGACATTTTTTCAAGCTTGTTATCTTTTTAATGGATCAATATTCAGCAAATTTTAATTGCACTCCAGGGTTGTGAGACGTGCTTTCATTTGCATTATGTTACTCAGAACTTGGTGATTTCGTGAAAACGATGTTGTTGTCACATATTATGGGTCTTATTAATTCTACGCACGCAAACGTCACATAATCATCATTCTTTATGTTCTCCGTTTGCATTTTATTATGAGAAGGGTCTCGTATCGTTTAATTTACATGATTCAATAATTTAGTTCCCCTAATTTATCAAATAACGATATAATATAAAGATGATTTGCATGAGGTGTCAATATTTGTGTTTAAACTGTTAACATCCCGAATAGATGCTTGGGGTTTGTGATGACATAATTGGTGAGGGTGCCGGTATTACAATGAATTTAATTGGCTCAACAAGTTTAACACCCCTTTTGATCTCACCGGCTGTGACACGAGTTTTCGGTTCATTATGGCCATCAACGTCTTTCACGCTTCCGTGGTTTGTTTATTGCGTTTGTAAAAGATGTTATAATTCTTTCATCATCTTTACGTAATAGGTTTTATAAAATGGTGTATGTCTTCGAAACGTTTAGCTGTTTTTCTGCCTTAACCAGTTTTACATTTTTATTGATAATTAAGAATATTTCTATATGAATAGAAAATGTTTTTAAAGAACCAACGATGTTGATTCAGCTCAAGACCGGGCCGCCACGGCGATGTCACAGTCACAGTGATGCATTGCGGGTCCGCACCTCGCGTGCTTAACGAACCTTCACGATGTACTTACAAACTCTTTACGGCCTAAACCTATGTTTCAGCTGATTCTAATAATAGTCGTAACACGATAAATTTGCTTCAGCTGAAAATTGTTTTGGGTTAACGCTTTCTGATATATATTGTTGACTATATCCTAAAAATTTCAGAGCTGTAGGTTTCATTTTTCAAATTGCTGACGTTTAAATTGATCAGCTTACGACTGAACAATTATTGTCATCATAACATTAACTATTTTTTTAAAAGGTTTACAGACTCGTTAAATTCGGAAAATACTCATCCACAACATCGTTGGTATTCCCAAAGGCTGTAAATTTACTTACTGCTCTCCCCTCGTGAGTTTTAAAGCCTGGTTTAAATATATCATCAGTTTTCATGTCGTGTCGTGTGGCGCCGGAGGGGCTGGAGGCCGCCCTTTCAGTTGTTGTACTGCATTTATATTTTGCTTTGGATTTTTTATTCTCTAACATTGTTTTACGATCCTTTGTTAATGTTTATATTCTTTTATTGGCTTATCGAACCTTCGTTGACGCTCAAGCACAATTCATTATGACAATGACGCTCAAGCACAATTCATTTATTATTCTTGTCTTTTCATCACGTCTCCTGTTTTGATGACAGCCTCAAACATTAAAAACTTTTCTCGTTTGTCTTTCCCTCAGAATTCTTTAGTTACTGAAAAATGGTACTCTTATTTTCAAACAAAGGTATTTGCTATATGGATTAATGTAAACGATGTTCATAGAAGTCAACATGAAGCCAACTGTAGCGTAGACTATTTGTGGTTAGCGGATTTGAATAGACACTACTTGTCAACTGAGTAAACCAGGATTAACGGGTCCTTGGCCTAAGTCGCAGTGTTTCAGTATTAGATCGCATTTCGCGACGCGCCTGTTGGTTAGTGACGTAAGTTATTTCTACTGCATTGTTTGCTGACTTTGTAAACTTTGCATTGGCCAACACTTAGAGTTTCAGTCTGGATTCAGAATGTAAATTCTTTTCTGGTACAGTTTTACGAAGGATAGCAACCAAAAAGTTGCTTCGCACGAAATAGGTATGTTTTATAAAAAGTTAAAGATACAGTTTTGTTTCGATCCTCTATTATTTTTTTCTCTGCATTCTCTACAAATGTTATCATTTCATCATCATAATATGATTAGGTTTACCTGCTTTTATCTCTCACTCATGTTTCATTTTATCCCTACGCAACAGGATTAAATCTTCTTCGTCGCGTAATCCCATTAACGTCGAATTATTATTACATACGCTCATCACGGAGCGGACGATGCAACAAATTATAAACTCTTCAAGTTTGCTCATATTTGCTCTTCCGTTAGCTGTCTCCAGATAGTCTGCCGTGTAAACCCGGACTTAGTGTCGCCGGAGGGATTATCCGTATTTGCGGGAAAATTTCGACACTCGGTGATTCCCCTCACGTATCGGCCTCTCATCTTGGGTTGTCGTGTCGTCGCCTTATTACCTCGCAACTATTGCTTCGAAAGGCCTGCTCCCTGATATATTATACCGTCTACCAAATGAGGATTTATTTACTACTTTGGCAATTTTATTTTATTAATGTTTGAAGCAAAATACGTGGTTGCTTTTTTTTTTGTTGTTTGAGGCTAAAATCCAGAATCGGACTTTAGCGTTATGTCTAGTTTGTATCATTGGATCGATTCAATCATGTCATGATTACCATCGTAAATGGTCGTCTGATGTATGGTAGGAGGTATTCGGTGACCAGTATTAAGAAACCATATGTACCCTAGATCGATAGCAAGTCACGCGAGCTTCGATCAGCACTCTTTCATTAACATGGGTCTGAATAAACATTAGCTTGACCGAATCGCCTGTAATAGCTTTTCTATTGTTGCCGTCTGCGGTGAAAAGTACCTAATGTTGATTGCGCATCGGTCGCGTCCGTAATACCCCATCAGATCCTCGTCGTTATCGAACGGTAATCGCTGTTTCGGGCGGTTCCAATCGAAAATTGAGTCTGTTGGTTGAATGTAAATTAGCGTAGGCTCACTGAACGGTCAAATTCGCACCTAATAAAAGTCGTTACATCAAAACTTCAAAAGCATGGCGTAAATTTCACAAAGAGCGTGAGGGGATGTAAATTCAAACAAATATTGTCTTAGGCTGCGAGTTAAATTAAAAGTTAATTAACATCATCAAGTTTCCCTTCGTAACAAACTACGCGGTATAACAGGCAGTTTCACTTGAAAATTGAGATCGTATTTTGTGGCTGCGGTTGCAATTTACAAACGCTCAGCAAATTGATACCGAGATTATCCTCTTCTGTGAAACAACGTAAAACAAACCAAGTCAGTGGGCGGCCATGGACAAGCATTTGGCGAAGTCGAAAATTCGGTTTTTTTAACAAAATGTTTTCTTTAGCACACCGACGTACAGCGCCAGTGAAGAAACCAGTCGGAAAACCACGGACGAAGCAGCCCAAAAAAGTTAAATTTATCAGTAAGTCATTTAGTGCTGCGTCAACTTTGTCAATTTTTATAATTTTTAAGCTTCGCTATTTTGGTTACGCCAATGAATTTATTTTTTCTCGCTATATCAGTTTTCTATCTTACATTTTCTATTCGAACACAAATGTGTTCGCGATCGCACTCTAAATAGCCAAACAAAGAAACAATATCGATATCAATAACTTTTAGTTTTGTTTGAGAACTCATATCGCTAGTAAATTTGGCGCACATAAATTCGGCGTCTGCAGGGTGTAACATTGAAACAGTCATGCAGAAAGGTATACGACACCCAAGTGCAATACCGGCGTGAGTCATCCGTCGGAGGGGGTGGCTCTCCTCCCTCAATAACTCGACAATAGCTCTTCTCTCTTCCGGACGCCGGGAACTAATGAGACGACCTTGAGATTTGCGATAATAAAGGTGCCGTATTTCAAATTCTGAAACAATATTTTAATGGGCTAAGGTTTCGATAAGCGATTTATGGAATTTGTTCTGTAATAAAAGAAACTCCATGCTGGGCTTGACCTACTGACTTTATTTCATTAAACATATCAGTTTTAGTCAAGCCCTTTTACGGACGTTAAAACTATTTAGATATTCGAAATTTAAAGATTACTTTTTCTCCCGATATTAGCAAATCTACTTCTACTAAAACTATCGTGATGAGAATAGGTTAGAATAATGGAATGGATCAATACGAAGCGCGAATACGCGCATACGAAGTAATTTGTCCTAATTGGAGACATTTATGGACATGGTTGTCGTAGTTTTGATTGCACCGATATCCTGATATCCTGAATAATCCTGATCCTGCTTGCTTGTTTGGACAGACTATTCGCTGAGTCACGTCAGTAGCACTTGCAACAAATAAAACGTTGAATCACTTCTACTTTTGACCATCACAGTTCATCCAACGCATACTGCCTGCTTTGATTTGTAGTCTATATTATGTAGTATACAAATCTTTAGGCTTAACCAAAAGTTTAAAACTGAAGTTGATGCATAGAAAGATGGCATTAGCTAAACTTTTCTAAGCTATTGTGGTATTCTAAGTAGTATGAGTACCTATGTTGTCCTTAATAATTTTTATTCTTGAAATACCTAGTATGAGTATCTTTTTTTGGTATCGAGGGGTAAAACTTCAAAAGCACCTTGGGAAAGCATACCGGGTTCTGTACTATTTGACCGCACTAAAACCCCCTCAGTGGCCTGCCTCTGCGCTTGGGGAAGACTCCGGGATCTCCAGTGGAACACACCGGTGTTCTCCATGCACGGCGCCCAGAATGGGTCCATCTTCATCATAACGTTTCCTGTTTTAAGTATAGTTGTCCCTTAGTCTGTTAGTTAATTAGTTTAATTTATAAATTACCTTTATTAATGGTAGCTAAATGCATTATGTTAAATTAAAACCAAAAATACTTGACACTTATCGTCATATTTTGAACAATTCACGCAAAATATTTATAAATTGTAGTCTGTGTGTTATTCTGATGTATAAGCTATATTATTGTAAAGTTTCATTAAAATCCATTCAGTAGTTTTTACGTGAGAGAGTAACAAACATCCATCCATCCATACTTACAAACTTTCGCGTTTATAGTATTAGTATGAAGTATGATAGATAAAGGAATTTTATGAACCATTTACAATATAAGAACGAGGAAAATTAAAAGGTCCCTATTGTCCCTAATATTTAGTGAAGTGCGGAGGTACGTGGCGCTGGCCGAGAGCCCGAGACAGACCCAACTCATTAAACAGATGAATCTCTCAACAATAGGTGGCAAATGGCTTTTTTCCAGCCATTATTCCACGAGGATCCCACCGCTAATTAAATTTAATGGTGTTGGGCAAATATTGTTTTCACCTTTTATTGCCGTTGTAGATCTCTTTGTCCTCACCGCTTTGTTCAGGTTTATTGCGCTTGAAACAATCTCCTGGCATAAGATTATTCTTATGCTCCTGGTCTATTTTGAAGTTGTCGTTACACGCTTACAGATGAATTATTTAATTATATAATTTATGTAATTATTGTTTTTATTTTGTATCCGCACTTCTTATAGGTCGAAGAATCTTATTTTTCATAACTTTCATAATTATTTTTTTGTTTATATGAAAAATCCTCTCCTTTTAATCTTTTGAGAATGCAGTTAATTTTTTTTTATAAATCTGAGCCAAATGCATTGAAATATTAATTTCTAAAGTTTACATTTATTCAACTTTGAATATTTCTTTTAGAAGCGATTTTTATTGAAGTGTTGTTGGTTTCGATTATGAGTGCAAAGCTTTTTACGTCCCTAAGCTGGGCACGGGTCTCTCCCTATTTATGGAGCTTACTCCACCTTGCTGCTCCAATCGGGATTGGTTATTTAGTTTAAGTTTATTTTATTTGAAGCATTACACGAATTCAGCAATATAATTTTTTTGTCTACTTCCAAAGCAACTAGCGCAAACATGCAAAACCGTATAAACGTTCTTATAGAATTAGTAGCTGTTCCTCGCGGTTTCACCCGCGTTAATTTTTTTTGGTACCTATCCTATTTTACTTCTGATAACTCCAAGAATATTATGTGAAAAGTTTCATGATGATCGGTTGAGTAGTTTTCGCATGAAAGAGTAACAAACAAACTTACTTTCGCATTTATAATATTAGTAGGATTAAAAATGACATGTTTTCTGCAGCTACCGAAATCCGCTGCCAAGAGATGTCGAAGGGTGGCCTCGCGTACGAGGTGATTCTCGCGGAGCCCGTGGGCGTGCCGGTGCCACGTCGCGCCGACTCCCCCGAGAAGACTCCCTCCGTCGAGGAGATCCAGGAGAAACTAAAGGCTGCTGAGGAGCGGAGACGTGTACGTATATTAATTCATGTAATTGCATTTGTTAAGAACTGTAAAATCTGTACTGATAGCCTATGGCCTGTACCATATAACAAGCAAGACTTTAATTTCTTCAAAATTAAAGAATGCCAACAAAACATGCATTACGAAATAAATTTCAGAGCTTGGAGGCGAGTAGAATGGCAGCGATCGCACAGAAGATGGCGAAGATCGAGGAGGCGTCACGCATCCGGAGTGAGCAGACGAACAACTTCATCGTCAACACCAAGGAGGCGCTGGACGCCAAGATGGACTCACACGAGGAGAAGCGCGAGGCCTACATCAACGAGCTCCGTGCCCGGCTCAAGGACCATCTGGAAGGCGTTGAAAAGACCAGGTCAGTTGAGATACAGCTATCTCTGGAATACTTACACGAAAAGAGGTCCCCAGGTTTTTCTACATAATTATTCAATTTCGTTGAAATTGAAATTGTTCCCGTATTATTGGAAAAAGAAATCTTAAGTAGATCCCCAGATTTATCCATAAATATCTCAAAGTCACCCTTATTTGTCCTGTCTTATATATTTATGTTTTACCTTAACTATTGTGTTGATTAATTAAGATAATAATCTTTTTTTTTAATCTTTGGTACATAAAATAAGCACAAATATTTGGTGAGTTTGTTATGTCATTTTAAGTGTAGGTACAAATTGGAAATGCTAGTGAAATAAGGTCGAGTAGTACTTACTTTTACAGAAAAATGTGCTGAAGAATATCAACTGAAATAAGAATATTCACCGCGCTAAATGAACACGTATCAAATTCAATTAACAAACAAAGTGGCCGTGGATGTAATGGTGGGGGTGCCTGTAGGTCGCGACTGGATACGTCACACGTTATGCACGAGATGAAGTGCTTTAGAACAACCTCCGTCGGCTACAAGCCGTTAGTAATACAGTTGTAAATTAACAAACAAGCAAGTGACCGAGGATGTAATCTGCATATTAATAGATTGCGATGGATATATATATATCTCAGTGGAGTGATGGCGCCGGGTCATTAGTCGTCAGCCGTTTGTTTCCCTCTTGACCGGGTTATGCGCCAAGGTGGGGTACGTGTAGGTCGCGACTGGATACGTCACATGTCATGTACGAGATGAAGTGCTTTAGAACAACCTCCGTCGGCTACAAGTAAAACTGTTAGAAGAACAGTAAAAAAGTGGTTGCGGCCGTCTTTAACATTTGGAATTTTCCCCGAAATTTGAGAGCCGCCGAAATTGAAAACTGGAATTCAAATAATTATATTATTGAATTCTGGAAAACATTCCAGAATTCGGTATCTTGCATTTGGAGGCATAAAAAAGAGATAAGTGACACGTTTTCGGTCACGCAGATATTGCTGAGATGACGCCTCTATGGGGCTGGGCTGCTGAGGTATAAGATGGCTGATTTATACTTTCTCTTGAAGCTAGGCAGTCTTTGAGAGGTTCATATTTTAGGAAAGATTTCTTTAAGAACCGAGTAAATGTAACGAAAGTTGCCCTGCGAATGTGTAAGACGAGAGATTAGAGACACGTTTTCGGTTTCGGAGATAGGTGCTACTGTGTGGAGAGCTCGATGACACAGCGAGATAAGGACGCACAAGTTGCTGCATTGACAGTACGTGCCGAGTGCCGTCGGCTTTCAAAATAAAGACTTGTCAATGATTTCCCTTACAGCTTGACAATCTTAAAGAGGTTCTATATGAAGGAGAGTTTTATGTTGAGGCTTGCTTCGCTGAATAAAAGTTCGAAGAATAATAAATGCTAATGGGGTTTCTTGTAACCCTAATTTTCTGGACATACATGGAAACCATGGAATAAAAAAATAATAAAGAAATATTTCGCATAAATATGTGAATAAAAAGGGTGATGTGACGCCAAACAAAATAGCTATTTATCATATCTTGACGACTGTATTGACGGAAGCCAGTAGGTAGAATAAGTTGATCTAAGAAGGTATAATCTCCTAATAGGCCGGAGTTGCGGCGCTAACACGATTGGCACGTGCCGGCTTCGCAAATAAGATGGAAGAATTACACTTGCAAGTGAAGAAGTGACGTTTTCTGTCACGGAGATATTGCTGAGGCTCGATGACACTGCGAGATAAGGGCGCCTATTATAGGGCCGGGTTGCTGGCGTTGCTGCGCCGACAGTGCGTGTCGAGTGCCACCGGCTTTAGAAATAAGGAGACTTGTTTATTGTTAATAATAGCCAACACAGCTGGTCAATCTTAGAGAGGTTCTATATAAAGGGGTGCTTACATTAAGCCTTGTTTCGACGAATAATAAACGCTTATAAGGTTTCTTTTCACCCTAATCTGCTTAACATGCATGCAAACGAGGTATTTTTCACGGCAGTAAGGGGTGTGACTCCTTGTTAATAAAGAAATAGTAAAGAAATATTTTTCGTAAAAGCTGTAAAAAATTAAGTGTTACAAAATATCAAATTATGTTTCGGAACTTAACCTCTACTCTGACAACAAAATATGTAGCTTACGGACTCTTTAACGGAAGCCGGCAGCCTACTTTGCTCCATGAAGTACTTATAAGACGACGACAGATTGAAAGCAGGACCACAAAAAGGCACAGGCACGTCTTCGGTCACGTAGATATTGCAGAGGGCTCGATAACACGGGGAGATGAGGACGCATCTCTATGGGCCAAGTTGGTGCGCTTACGGTACAACATGTGGAGTGCCGACGGTTTTAGATCGATGACGACGGTTTTAAAAAAAGACATTCTGTATTAAGGAAAACTTTATATTATGGATTTTTTCCGAATAAAACTGAATAAATATTCAATATAATTAATAAAAGCTTGTAAGGTTTCTCGACACTAATCTGCTTAAACAAACATGCAAACACGAATATTTTTTCACCACAGTATGACTAGTGTGAATACTTTCCCGATCGAATAACACAAATCCAGTCACATTCCATTAGGGGCTTCAGCAACTGCCCCATTTACCCTTAACATTTCAGCATCATGAGTGATATTGTTTTATTTTTCTCATGAATGTCGGTTTACTGAGGGGTGGCGTATGCAAGTCTATATTTAATCTCTACGTGAATTTAAGGAACTGTGAATTAGTCACCAGTTACTACAGTTAGGTACCTGCTCTTAAGTCCCTGTAGCTTCGGGATTAAGAATATAGCTACGGTATCCCCTGCCTGATCGTAAAAGGCGACTATAAGGGGGCTTCCGGGATTGTGGGCGGTGAGAGTGGGAGCTCGGTCCGTCCAGCCAGCATGTGCGTGCCGGTGTGTGCGTGGCCGCATATCGCCGTAAGCAAGGGAAGGTGCAGAAGAGCACATCTGCTCTCCCAAAAATTGGTCCGTTCTGGGGCGCCGCACGTGGAGGACACAGGGGGTTTTAGTACGGTCAAATCCCACATAACCCGGTATCCCCTCCCAGGATGCCGGGTACCTTTTGAAGATTTCCCCCCGATACCAAAAAATGGTACCTGCTCTTAAATCTATGGTTATAACTTGATCTGTGAATAGCATTTACGTACATATTCTTCATAAGACTTGAAACTGACTGGTGTGGGTATGCTTGTGCAGGTTGACACTGGAGCAGCAAACCGCGGAGGTGTACAAGGCCATCGAGGAGAAGATGAACACTGCGGCCGACAAGCGCGACGAGAATATCAAGAAGATGCTCGAGCGTCTTCGTGAGCATGTAAGTATACCTTCCATGTACGTTTATAACGGCAGAGTGTAGTTATTATTTACTCAATTAATGATGTTCCGTAAAAGCAAATCTAGACACGCGGTAGTGTGTCAAGCCAAGTTCAAGCAAAAGAACTGGTGACTCAGTGCCGTGTGTAATGTACATATTTACACGAACCATTTCGAGCGACTTTTGACCCCTCCATAACTCAAAACTTATTCAACAGAAACACATCAAATTATCGTATATTTATTTATATCTATAAGGACAACTAGAACCCCAAATTTCATTAGCCTAGCTCAAACGGTTACAGAGGAAGGTCTAAAAGTCGCCAATTTTTCACTGACGGACTGACTGACATATATGTATGTATATCAAAAACCTAACCCACGTCCAGATGAGCCAAGCAGTTGAAATTTGGCATCTAGCTAGGTAATTATGTGTAAGCGTAGGAAAAAATCTGAAAACATAAGAAAGTTAGAAAATAGAGGCATCGCTTACATGAATATAGATTTAGTTATTTATTGTTTTTTTATGTTCCACCTGCATATTTCACTTAATACCTAAAACAAAGAGACAACGCCATGGGCGTACCCAGGGGGGGGCAGGGGGGGCAGCTGCCCCCCCCTGGATCAAGGTCCAGATTCAGGGATTCAACAATCCCAAAAGATCTCCTAAACGAAAAAAGAAACCTATAAAGAGTATGCTAGATAATATGCTACCTCCTGTTGTTTCCTTTGTATATTTAATATTTTGTATGCGTGTCCTCTTATAATAGACCAGGGTCGATAATTTTGAAAATGGTAAAAAGTGAAAAAAAAAATTATAGTAAGATGAAAACAATTGGAAAAGGTAGAGAATATAACAAAAATGAAAGTAAAAATTTACGAAACACAAAAAATTATAGTAAGATGAAAACCATTGGAAAAGGTAGAGAATATAACAAAAATGAAAGGAAAAAAATTACGAAACACAAGTATACAATATAACATAAAATCTTATATTTTTCCAGTAAATGCCAAAATTGTACATAATGATTCAAAAGAAATTTAGATTCGAGCGTGCTTGGTGGTTTAAAACACCGCACCCCACGCTTTTTTTTACAGTAAAATAAATTTTCTTCTTATTTTTTAACTTTTTAGTTCGTATTTTCAAAAAGCGTGTTTTTTAGTTTTTTTAATTTAAAAGGTCGGTGTGCTTCTTTTTCTGCGAAATCTCTTATTTCTGATGGTATAAAAATATACAATACTACAGTAAATGTTCTCAGAAAATACAAATAATGAAAACTCGAATCCAAATTTCTTATTTTTTACTTTTTAGTTCGTATTTTCACAAAAGCGTGTTTTTTTGTTTTTTAAAGTACATTATTTATTTTTAATTTTTTAGTTGGATTTTTTTTTCATATTATTGCATTGTCATCGGCCTTTGACCCCTGTGCAAATTTTCAAGTTAATCAGATGTTTAGAAGTAGGTGAAAATGAAGTTAAAAGATTCCGTTACATACATACATACAGGTCAAGCTAATATAAGCGTGTTAAAAATATAAAACTTTATATTTGTTTCATTAAGGACCTTAGGCCGCGAACTTATCAGCCGCCCCTCATATATTTTTTTATCCTGATGATCCTAGTTAGGACTTTAACATAAAGTTATGAGATTGTTGTATTGTCATCGGCCTTTGAACCCTGTGCAAATTTTCAAGTTAATCAGACTCCTAGAAGTAAGTGAAAATGAACTTAAAAGATTATGTTGCATACATACATACAGCTAATAAAAGCGTGTTAAAAAAGCAGATAATTTTACGTGATAATTTTCCATTGAAAACTACGGTAATTTTTCAAAATGAGGTGAAAAAAATAAATATTTTAAACCGAAAAAATTACTGTGTGTTTGGTTCATAAAAAGGAAGGTTATCACAAAATTTTGTGAAAAAATATTTTTTTGCAAAAGATAAAAATAAAAAATCAAAAACTTAGTTATAGATATTTCAAAATTTTAAAGTTATTTGTAAAAAGTGTAAATACAAAAGTTACTTGTAGATCTTTTTATTACCTACAACTTGGCCATTTAACTTTTTTTATAGAACTTGTAGTTTTTCTGGAAATCGACATAAATCGTTATTTACCCTTAAAAACTCACCCCCTCCCCCTTCTCGATCTCAGATCGCGCGTAAAAAATTTTCCTTTTACATATTTTCTACCTTTTTCAATGGGTTTCATCCTAGTATAATTTTTTTTGGTCTCTAAAATTATCGACACTGGTCTATAACGTGATAACGTGAAAGGCGGTATACGGTATACGCGGTATACGCACGGTACCCAGCTTGAAAAAAATTGCCCCCCCCTGACCAACAACCTAAAAATCCCCCCCCCCCCCACGACCAAAATTATGCCCCACCCTGCCCCTCCTGGCCAAGACTTTGCCCACTCCTGGCCAAGACTTTGCCCCCCCTGGCCAAGACTTTGCCCACTCCTGGCCAAGACTTTGCCCACTCCTGGCCAAGACTTTGCCTCCCCTGGCCAAGACTTTGCCCACTCCTGGCCAAGACTTTGCCCACTCCTGGCCAAGACTTTGCCCCCCCTGGCCAAGACTTTGCCCCCCCCTGGCTAAGAACCTGGGTACGCCCATGGACAACGCGCAAGCCCGCACACCCGGGGCACCGCGGGGCAAGAGGCGCGAACGTACCAAAGTATGCTCTAGCCGCGTCGATACTCGTCGTGCGAGCGACGTCGTTATGCCCGGTTGTCTAGTGGTAACTGGTAACCCACCTATATATTATATAGGTTGCGTTGTATGCTGCGTCTTTCGACAAAAGTTAGAGGAGCTGAAATAATGTAGAAATAAATTATTCCTTTGCATTGTACTTACACGTCATTTGTACCTATCATTTGTATGAAAGCGCGCATGGCTCGGCGGCTAGCGTAGAATGCAAGCGGTCTATGCAGCTAAGCCAAACTGGCGCGGTCGGGTGTGAGATGGGTGACCGCTAGTGGCAAGAAAAAATTCATGCGCTTTTCGGTGCTTCGGAGGGCACGTTAAGCCGTCGGCCCCAGTTGTTGTCGATAGATAACAGTCATTAAACCTTGTCGGAGGCCTTATGTGCGGTTTGAAAACATCCGACAGCGGGTTGGCCACTACCCGCGCATTGGAGCAGTGTGGTGGAGTAAGCTCCAGGCCTCCCCAATAAACGGGAAGTTCTACAGAAAGTCCCGAAAAATATTTAAGAGAACAAAATAACCATTATAAATAAGCAAGTATGCAACTAACTCTATTTGTTTTATCGCTATTCGCTAGTTACGAATTTACCTGAGTTACGAAGTTACCTGAAGGAACCTTCCGTAATCACATGCATGTCATGTTTGACAAAGCAAACCTAAAGTGCCTTTTGTGTTCGCAAGACTTTAATCAACTTCGCGAATAAAGTTAAAGTAGCACCTATGTGAATTTTGTTGAAAATTAAGCTTATTTTCATGTCGTGGATGATAATAGTTTACATACTATCTGACTGGACAGGGATATCTAGTCATTATATTTGATCTAATGTATTGCTAATGGTTCCATCAATTCCCAGGAGGAGCAAGTTCGCAAGGTGCGCGCTGGCAACCAGGAGCGCTTCCAGCAGCTGGAGAGCGCCATCCAGGAGAAGCTGCAGCAGGCCGCCGACCGCCGCCTGCAAATCGAGGCCGAGCAGAAGGAGAAGCTGCGCAACCATGTGAGTCCCTTTCTATCTCTCTCTCTCTCTCTCTCTCTCTCTCGTCTTAATGGACTTGCAGGGTTGGAGGACGCGTCCTTCCGTAGCTTGGGACTAAGAATATAAGCTACGGTATCTACGGTAAGGTGTCTGATCGTAAGAATCGACTCGCTCTCCCAAGATGAGTCAGTTTTGGGGCGACGCGCGTGGAGGTTTCCAGTGCGTTCCATTGGAGATTCCAGAGTCCTCATGCGCTGAGACGGGCCACCAAGGGTTTTAGCGTGATGTAAATACCACATACCCCAGTATCTCTCCCATGATGCTGGGGTACCATTTGATGGTTTCCCACCCCATAAAAAAGGATTGAAAAGGGTTCAACAAAAAACATTATGTCAAATGATTCATATATCTTAGCTCATTGAACGGATATTCATTGGTTAAATAGCAGTTGGGTATCATTTAATGTAGCCTCTTAGGCCATAGGCGCAAATGTTTGATGTCGAAGAAGGAGTAAGATGCAGGAGAAGGTGTGCAACCATATGAATCTCCCTTTGTCTCTTGTCATAACGGAATTGCCCAGTAAGGAGGATGGCAAGAAACATGTCCCTATCCAATTGTTTATCCAAGAGACATTCACCAAAACTGAATGCAATGATTAAAATAGCACTTGGATATCCCATCTTCTTTAGCTCTGGCATTGCCGACCACAGCTATAGAAGATGGTGCCAAGCCAAGTCATAAAAGCCTTTGGAGGAAGAGAAGAAAAAAAATTAGCGTTTTTGTAGCATTGTCATTTCAGTACGTTCTGAAACTTCCGAATGACATCAGTCTTTTGAGTCTATTATTCATGAAATCGAGTGGAGGGATTCTTAAAAATTATATCTGGCTCTGCATGTTAAATGTCGTAACAGATATTTTTAGGACTGGAAGATCAAGGTGAACAACATTAAGGGCTCATTGAAGGCAATTTATCATTTCATTTTACCATTTGAGTTCATCATGTATTGTTTGTTTTGTTTGTTGTAATTGAATTTATATTTTATACATTATTAAGGATTTTTTTATATTTTAAAAATGTTATAGTTATTAAGTTCCCCTCTTTTTTTATCAAGCATGAAACATAATTATTGAAGCAAAACCAGTTTAGTGTTAAAGTAGTATATACTATACTAGATACACCTAGCGTTAAAGCCTCTTCAGCTGCAGGGCATGTGCATACGAACTCAGACAAGACTTAGACTGGTTTGAGAATGTGTGTTGATGTCCATAGGCTGCAGTGCCCACTTTGGCCACATCACCACAATGACCAGATACCATGTGGTCATGCTCGCCTAGTAATTTAAAAAATGGTAGTAGAAAATGTCCAATACCACGTTTCGCAAGTCTGCTAAGTTGTAGTACTACTCACTAACTCAGGCGCGGTCGCATCCATCAATTTGGGGAGGGGGGGGGGGTCGAATAGGGGGGGGTCACTAAGTGTATTGGGAGAAGAGGTGTCCCAAATTGGCTTGTTTCGTCTTCCATCTATGCATGACTGATGGGTTTTGGGGGGTGGGGTCATGTCCACTGTGACTGCCGCGCTTGGTACTACTACTACTACTGCTACTCCACATGATATACTTGGTAGTTCATGATGATTCATGAACATTAATTAAAGATAAAGTGAAATATAACTTTATTGCATCAACAATTCGCCCAGCAAAAGTTGACTTAGTTTCCGACTGGATTTGCTTCACCGTTTTTTTTAATTTCTCATTTGTCCATGCATGTGTTTTATTTATTTTATTTTGACAATCATCGCGTAGACGATAAAGCTGGCGGAGGTGCGGTCGACGGTGTCGGCCAAGGTGGACCAGATCACCAAGGAGATCGAGCACAAGCTCACGGCCGCGGAGATCAACCGGGAGAAGGAGATGCAGAGGAAACTCGACTTTGTTAAGAAGGAGGTGCGTTCTTGGTTTGCCGGGGTTGGTTGTGTTGCACTGGGTTGAGGCTTTTAAAACTAGATGAAATGGGGTAGACTGGATAGTACTGGATATATTTAGTGCATTGGAGGTAGTGGACGGCCCGTGTAGCTTAATGCATATCATTGACGGTCTGTCACTCAATGTACCAGGTTTAATTCCTGGAGAGTCGGAAGTTGGAATGATGAATTTCAATTTCTGTTTGCAGTATGGACGCTGTTCATGGACGGCATGCCTGCTGCAATATTTATTTACTTTCATTGTGCTATTTTTTGTATACGGCATATGCGTGCCGTCCAAAATGAGATTTACAATATAAACGTACTTTTTTTTAAAGGATGTTGGGAGTTTTTTTTCCGACGCCTTTTTTTCTCAACTCTTATAATATCTAGGCCAAAGAGGCACCTAAAGACATTGACCAGGAAAAAATGACATTCATTGAGCGAATATTTTGTATTCCTAATATATATTTTTTTCTTTTTTCTTTTCTATAAACTCACTTTATTTATTAACTCCATAACGTCATTTGCACAATTTCGCTTAGAGTCAGAGATTTCATTTAAAGTAACAATTGAAAAAGTCATTGCAAGCCACAACCAGTGGCGGCTAGTGACATTTTTCGATGGGGGTTCACAAAAAAAACAAAAAAATATTTTACCACCCATTGCCATCCAAGCAGATTCACCACCACTGTCGGTGTCAGTTCCAGTTGATAACCACACAAGACACTGAAAACAAATTAATTTATTGCTTTCTTCACATCCACACAACCAAGGGTTTTAAATATTGTTCAGATTTAAAAACACGCGTAATTTAAAAGATTTAGTTTTCGTACAACATTATTGCTTTCAGTTCAAGGCGTATTTCGAAAGTTTTTTTCACTCTGCTTACTAAAAGATACAAATGATAAAAGATACACTGTATTGTTCCATTTTTAACACAAAATGTCGCGCATAAACTTTTTCTTTAAATATTCGTTTAAAAGAAAAACTACGAAATAACTGACTAAGACGACGACACGTTTGTTTGTATACATAAGAACGGCAACATCGCATAAGCAGATTGAGCCCACGGTTTGGCAACGTCGCGCGTGAGCGGCGCTCCAGATTAGGTTAATTTCTCATACGAAATCTTTTGTTTCACGCGTCGGCCTGTGTCGATATTTCTCTTTCGCACTCATTGAATACAGCGCTAGGAATCGTACTAAACTTCGTTCCATAGGAGCGCAATCGCTGGCGCTCCACTCGTTACAACTTTACGCTAAATGTAGGTACGCATAGATATAGGTAATAATTAATATAATACACTTTGTATAGGTATAGTATAATAGAATGAATGTAATGTAAGGATAGTAGTAGGTATGTATTATGAAGGGACATAGATTGCCTATGTAATTTTCTTGGGAGTGCACTGCACCAGCGCTCTTTAGGACGAGCCGCCTCTGGCCACAACCACCACAAGCCACAAGTAATTGGCATTGCGTGTTGTCAACAGGAGCGACGCGCAGAGATGGTGCGGCAGAACAAGTCGGCGCGCGCCGAGACCGAGCCCGCGCCCACCTCCGGCTAGGCGCCACGCCACGTCGCCGCCACGTCGCCGCCACGCCACCGCCACGCCACCGCCACGCCACCGCCACGCCCTCGCTCGCACACCAGGCGACTGCTCCGGCACCGACGTCAAACAGCTGATTGTACAATAGACTGATTTCTGTAGCTTAGAATAATTACTTAAAGAATGAGTGTCTTTATATAAGCGCGCTGTCAAAATTGAAGCACTAAATAGATTCACACAGATGTCACATCTGACAAACAAAATATTTATATTTTCCACAAATTAACTACAAAATATTGAAAACTTCACTATGAAAAGTTATGTTATTAGCCTTCTTTTGTTTTTCAAGAGTGTTGTGACACAATTTAACAGCACACCTGATGTTTGGTGTGCTGTTAAATTGTGTCACCAATTAACATGTTTCAATTTGGGTGCGCAAACTTGGTTTCTATAATGTAATTATTCTAAGTGTATCTGTAATACCTAATGGCTGCGTACTGACTGAGCGAGAAGCTGTCAGTGGCGGATTCGGTCTAACGTCGGAAGCTTGTACCATGTAGCCATCGTTACTACAGTATTTTTCTTATTTGTTTGGCACACACATGATGATGAGAAGTAGCCACCTAAGCATTTTTGTATGGATGAAAATTGAGTATTACTACTACTTGTAACGGGGACATCACAAAACCCAAAGACAAAGCCATATGCCAGGGTGCTTGGCAAAAATTAGTAATTCTCAGTTAAAACGCGTGCATTATACTTAGTCTCGGACGACATGTCCCAGTTTACCAAGCATTCGTCTCGTAACGCTGTTCACTCAGTCAGCACGCGGCAATAAACTTAAAGTTAGGCGGTGGCGGTCGCGGCAACACCGCGGCGGACACAAGGATGGCATATCGGAGCGCCGCGTGACACCGCTGCTTCATAATCGTTACCGTGCACACACTCTTGCCATCACTATCACCGGTGTTGCTAGTCGTTAATGTTTACTGTTTTGCATAGATGTCACGCGGCGTTCGTTCTCGGAAGTAGGCAGTCGGGCCGTTATTTCACTAGTAAGTTTGAGAAAACAGACTTATCATAGAAACTTATAATAGGTTACCTCTATAATATATCTTGTTTCACTCGCTTAGTTATAAATCGACGTCGCTCTCCGAGTTGATTGTACTTTAACTTTGAGACGTCAAAAGTTACTAGTGGGCTAACTCCCGAAGGATAGGTGTAGAGTCATAGATCGCTATCACCTTATTTTTAAACTTCGCTGGCTGTACTGACAAGGACATAATCGCCAATCTATGACTAGGTGTAAGGACTTTGGCTGGCCCAGTAGTAAATTCGTAGTCGTGTAAGCAGAAGTGAGCGGCGGCACTGCGATGCAGCAAAGTTGGACGTTAACTAAATTCCTCTTAACGTACTAACATCGAACGTCAACAACTTGTCGCTTGCCGTGCGCGCGTATATTATTATTATGTCACCAAATATTTCCCTCGTTATGCTTATGAACTTAATTTTTTTATTTCGGTTGTTTATTAGAAAAATTATGATAGTGGCAACACTGCTGTCGTCACAGAAAATGGCCTACTGTAATGAGATGAAAACATCCGTACCCGCAAATTGATCTCACTTAGAGCCAACTTTTAGTGCCTACCGCTTGTTTTGGTTACTGAAAGTTGCGTAAGAATTGGGTTCGTCGTTTGGAGAGTTTTCAAGCTAAGCCTAAGGGGATATTTGGCGCTAAAGCTCAATGTATTTTCGACCACACTATGATTTGGACAGCAGTTGAAGTTATGAAGTTTGGAGGAGCTAATCACTAATCATTAGGTATAGATATAATATCATTATTTTAATGTTTATCATACGCAACAGTATTTTTAGAGAAGTATAATCTAAATTTAAGTTTTCGCGTTCGTATGATCTCTATCGCCTTCACGTTCACAGACTGTTCATTAAATGTATTATGTATTGTATCGTATCGTATGTTTTGTTGGTTGGATGGGTCGTGTTTGTCGCTTAGAGCGGTCGATGGTAGCTTTGTCTCGGTATCTTTGTAAATGACACACTGACTCTCAATATTGCTAGATTTTCAAATAAATATTTCCATACCTTATGGATTTTATGCAATTACAGCAATCTGAATTATGTATGCGCAAGCATTTCATTTTCAGCACCGGTCTGTTACTTGCCACAACCATCTAGTCCACGTTTAAATTGTAAGTCATCCGCATAAATTGTATTAAATGTAAGCGAACAAAATAAATTGTAATAGATGGGACGGTAGTTCGCGATAGTATAACATCGGAAGTGCCTAAGTATTCGTATATGGGCTCTCGGACTACACTGATTGTGTGTGACGTACGATACTGCCTTTCATAGCGTTTTATATTTTTTTAAACGTAGTGGATGGGGCGCCGGGCCGCGGACGTAACGGTGTGTTGGACACAAACCGCTTCTGTGATGTATTTGCTCTAGTGATATCGTATCGATTATTCGGTTAGGCACAAATTGTTTCGAAACAGAGGTAGGGTTCAGGTACCATGTGCCCTCGTCATGCAGCGTCGCTTCCGATAACATAGACGTTGGGAGTCTATAACTCCGTGACACTTTCAGTGTTAGCTTCTGTTGCGGCGCTGCAATGAGGGCCTTGGTTTGGATTGTGGTATGGGAATCGATTCTGTAGGGAATGAGAGAGTAATTCTGTATTAATAGTATATTTTTGCCATTCATTTAGCGTCGGTCTGTTATATAACGTCAAAGATATGATAACAATTGTATATAATATTATGAGATGGTGTACTCGTATGTTGCTTGGCGGGGCGAGGTGCTTGCCTGCTTCTCTAGCGCTACTGGAGTAAGGTTAGGTGTAAGTTACTAGCTTGTTTCTCGGTGAAGACGTGTTAAACCTCTGACCAATTTGCCTTGGGTATTGTGTAGCCTTTAGATTGTCAGATCGAGACGAATCATGTATAGCGATGCGAACGTATAGCTTTTCAGATAATTATTATTATTACATTACATATATTTTTCTGTTTTTTCTTAATGTTAGTCAATCTCGTATCTCTTACGGTGTTATAATGTAACGTTAATTTTATATTTTATGTGATTATTAATAATTAATAATGTGCTTCAGTTTGTGAGGTATAAAATTGCTGTTTGAAATGCAGGCAACTTTTGTAGTTTCATTGTCGTATTGAATAAAGTCATAAATACTAATAAATATACATTTGTTTTCTTTTTTACTCCCTTCTTTTTACTCACTTTCTTACTCTTTGTCCTAGCACAAACTAATTAGACTTAGAGCATGAAAGGTACTGGTCTAAGATCCCACTGCTCGATTCTGCAGCTATCTGTTCTTTCGATACAACTAATTTTAAATGAATGTTTATAAAGTATACAGTGGAATTAGGAAAGGGTTGCCTATCAAAGCCGCAATTAATTTTAGTATAATTAATTCGCTTGGGGGGGTGCGGGTTATTTGGAACTCTGTGGGTTTTTTAATGAACTTTACGACATTGAAAGAAAATAATGTGTATATATAATAATATATAGATGAAAACGCACCTATAAATTACAAATAGAATTTTAATGGTGCGACGAACTCTTAGACGAAACTAGCCTTGCTTGACTACTGCTTGGCCTATTCACACTGCGCTTGTCAGTGATCACTAACATTACGTGGCTTGATATGCAGGCTCGTCTGCAATATTTATTAAAACGTAGGTATACTTGATGAGGAAGGGACGTGCAATAAAGTGAGTTATCCTTCGTCTGTGCCGTAGGACAGGTAATACCTTAACTGATTACTATTACCTTTAAACGAGCAACTCTTGTATATACCTAAATCTTAATATATATATATATATATATATATATATACAGGGTTATTGGTTAAGTCGACCTAAATCCTTTAAGAGGTTGTAGTTTCCATCATTCCTGACTGATTTGACTATAAAACCCCATACCCTAAACTTAACCCTTCTCAAGTTATTGCCCTTTGAATTTTTTTTATAAAAATTACCTTTTTTTGTCTATTGTCCCCTTATTTTTGTGTTTTCTGCCTCTAATTTATTTATTTTTGCTATTTTTGTGTAGTACATTAGTTGTTTTATTATTATAAACACCAAAACTGAAAGTAACTGTACCTACTGAGCCGTAGTAGACGATTCATTGTTAAAAAAAGAAATAAATTCGTACAGATAATTTAACTCAGTTGTGCGCGCGGCGCTATGTGTGGGTAAACCTGTATATACACAATGACTTTGTGTGCGTGACAAGAGGTACAGTGAAGTTGCTCGGACGATCACCGGCCGCGTCACTGTCACACAAATTAAAGCTGCATAATTATTACTAGCCCACGCACACATAGCGCCGCGCGCACAACTGAGTTGAAGTATCTGTATAAAGTTTTTTTTTCTTTATTAAATAAATAAAAAAAGTCTATGACAGCTGTGCTGCAGATGTGCTTCAGATGTGCTTCAAAATATCTACGGTTATTAAGCTTTCCAACAAGGTATAACAAGTTAGGGTATTATCAGGATTCTCGGAAAAAACTTTGATGAAAGACTCCCAGGTAATAACAAAAATACCGGTATTTCGTTAAAGTGCTTACAGCGCCTTCGACGGAGTTTACCGACGACTTCGAGAGACAGGCTCTGTTTCAAGGCGACGAACAGACCTGGGTAGACCACGTATTAATGATGATGATGAAGAGCAAGATAATGAGATAGTTCGACGATTTCGACAGGATCCGACTACGTCAACCAATATTGTAGCCCGAGAACTTGGACTCTGTCAGTGGAAAGTGTGGTTTACGGTGCACACTGCTGGACTCTACCCCTACCACTACACGCCAGTACATGTAATCGAAGAAGGAGATCCTGTGAGGAGGCTGGATTTCTGCAGGTTTATGCTCAATGCAGATTTGGAAGATTCTTAATTTTTTAGAAGCATCTTGTGGACTGATGAGTCGAAATTTGATCAAGATGGGATAACGAATTATCATGACGCCCATTATTGGGCTCCAAAAGCACAAGGAAATCCAAATAAGGAAAGGATAAAAGGATCACAAAGACGTCCTTAACGTGTGGATGGGAATAATTTCGAACCATTTGATTGGGCCTTACTTTCTACCTGAAAATTTGAATGGAGAGACCTATGAAAATTTTTTGAGGCATGATTTACCTGATTTGCTTGATGACATACCACTAAGCCTCATTCGAGACATGTGGTTCCAGCACGACGGGTGCCCCGCGCACTACAGAAGGAGTGTCAGAGAGTGGCTGGACACTAATTATCCCAATAAGTGGATCGGAAGAGGTGGACCTACACCGTGGCCAGCTAGGAGTCCAGACTTGACCCCCATGGATTTTTATGTGTGGGGGCACATGAAAAGTTTGGTTTACAATGAACCGAACCCAATAAGGTCTGTTGATGTTTTGAGGCAAAAAATTATTGATGCCGCAAACGAAATAAGAAGACGATTAACGACTAGTGTAGTGAAAAGTGGTTTAAGACACAGAATGCGTGTATGTGTGAGAAACAGGGGCGGACATGTGGAACATGTACTGTAGAAAAATTATAAAAGATAAATAAACCTTATTTGTTACCTATTTGGATTGTTTTATTTTGTTTCCTGAAGCAATAACTTGCTTCAGGAAACAAAATAAATTTGACGCTATACATAAAATTTGACGCTTAAGTACCGCTATTTTTTACTACTACCTGGTAGCATTTCATCACAGTTTTTGTTAAGGAATTCTAATAAAACCCTATCTTGTTATACCTTGTTGGAAAGCTTAAGAACCGTAGATATTTTAAAGCACATCTGCAGCACAACTGTCATAGACTTTTTTAAAAATATCTAATAAAGAAAAAAGAACTTTATACGAATTTATTTATTTTTTTAACAATGAATCGTCTACTACGGCTCAGTTGGTACGGTTACTTGCAGTTTTAGTGTTTATGATAATAAAACAACTAATCTACTATACAAAAATAGCAAAAATAAATAAATTAGAGGCACAAAACACAAAAGTGAGGGGACAAAAGACAAAAAAAGGGTAATTTTCATAAAAAAAATTCAAAGGGCAATAACTTGAGAAGGGTTAAGTTTATGGTATGGGGTTTCATAGTCAAGTCAGTCAGGAATGATGGAAACTACAAGCTCTTAAAGGATTTAGGTCGACTTAACCAGTAACCCTGTTTATAAAAAGTAAAGGGTTTTCTTTGTACGTAAAGACACGGTTTTCTCTATTATCACTAACTCCAATCCACTTCCCGTTGGGGTGGTAAATACCCCTTAGTACGTAGATGATAGTAAGGGAGTTTGATCGCGGTGGGTGGAGTGGGGAGCTGATGATGGAAGGTAATGCGACGGTTAGGAGTTGAGAGCAAATTCTTTCAATAAATGGGGTTTTGTTCAAAATCTTACATTCCTGAGATGCTCCAGCTGTCACCAAGTCAAAGTCTGATGATGGGATCCCAGAGAAATCGAAGGGAACATACAAATTTTACAGCACAATAATTGATTTTCATATTTTTACTAAAGCAAAACAGGCATTTGTGTATAAATATCATCATATCATGTTGCTGAGCTGATGATTGAAGGTACAACCCCTCAACGGTTAGGAGCTGAGAGCAAATTCTTTCATTAATTTATACGTTCAGGTGGACTGACAGTAGTATTTTTTCAGGCTATAAGATGGCTATTAGAAAACATGATTAAAAAAGGTAAATCTCTTTAAAGTTTAGATTAAACATGCGACGTATTTTAACCCGAGCAACGCCGGGTTTCGCAGCTATTATAGGTATATTTTGAATATCGAAAACGGCTCCAACAATTTTGATGAAATTTAGTAGGTACCCTGGTCTGGTTTCGGGGGTGATAAATCGATCCAGCTAGGTTTTGTTTTTAGAAATTTTAAATTATTAAATTCTTATTAAATTATTTTCAGCGATAATCAACTTAAATATAAACCTTGGCCGATTGGTTACATGGGCTGACTGCGGAACTAGAGACTCGGGAAACCCCACTCAAAACTATATTGCGCTTTTTTTGTGATAATATTTTTTTATTGTGAGTAGGTAGTTCTTCTAAGATTGGGAGCTATTTCAGTTTCACATTTAATTATTAAATAAAACCAACCAAGAAAATAAATTGTTTTTATCCAAGCAACGCTTGGTCTTCCAGCCTCCAGGTACTATTTATTATAAGGAATAAGGATTAAAGCATTGATATCCCGAAAGGAAATATATCCTGTTCATTTATTATCCTATTCATTCCTCTGTGAAAGAACCATGTGTTTTAATAACTAGCATGTTTAAAAAAAAAAATTTACGTAAATTCGACGAAGACAGGAGTTTTGGCGGGAAGTCTGAAGGGACATGTTGTGCTCTTTTTTTGTTTTCATTTTCTTGGTGTATTTTTTAGTTATATCGGATAAAGTTGATGGAATTTTGTTCGTTTATGACAGTGCACGAGTGTTGTGAAATAAAATATCAGTGCGAAGATGTTGCGAAATCATGTTTTTTCGGCTTGCCTCCACCACTCCATGACACGTTCTGATAAAGTAGCCACCGCGCGGCGTGGTGTAATAAAGCGGTGGCGGTGCAATCTGACCAAAATGTACTCTGTGAATCTGACTGACTAGACTGACTTACTGATTTTTTCTATACTTCTTTCTAAGTGATGCAAAAATTATACTTGACGCTGGCAATATGCACAGAGTTTTCGATGCCATTATTGAATAATGGAACGAAAATATTGGATGGTTGCAAGGATTTTATCCAATGTCGTAAAACGATTTATTTATAAAAATCAACGAAGATATTTTAACCGGGTCCGGTCCGGGTTCGATTCCCGAAAACAACAGTATTTTACTGGCAGCATTAACGTACATAGACATTGTCAATGTCAATATTGACATGACAGAATGAGTTTTGGCGGGAAGTCGAAAAAGACATATTGTGCTCTTGTTTTATTTTCATTTTCTTGGTGTATTTTTGAGTTGACTTTTTGGACTGACTAGACTGACTGATTACTGACGACTTACTGACTTTGTTTTGTTATTACTTCGTCCAGTTTCATTGAAACTGGCAAAAATTGATGCAAAAATTATACTTGGCGCTGGCAGTATGCACAGAGTTTGCGATGCCATAATTGAAAAAAAAAATTGACATGACAGTGACAGCTGCCAATCCGCCATTACCAAAATGGCTACCCTGTTGTGTCGTGTGTGTGTAATCTGTAATCATATCACGTTGTTTTCAAAACCTAAATAATTTTAGACTGTAGTTCTGTAGTGTACGTTTAAGTGTGTTAAAGCTTTAATTTTATATTATTGAAAGGACTAATTATATATTTCTTTACACTAGGCGAATAGTAATTGAATTATAATAATGGATACCAAAAAGGATAGTAAGCGCAAGAAGGATAAACACAACGATCACGAAGATCGTCGAAAGGAAAAAAAGAGTAGACGCCATCGGTCCAGGTCTCAGTCAGCTGAGAACCGTGATACGGACAGCCGGCGTAAAAGAAAACTCTCTAGATCCAGGTCTCCTAACGTTCCTTTAAAGCAAGAGAAACGTGTAGAAAGCGAAGCAAATGATGACACCGTGAAAAAGGACGCTCCCGTTAGAAAAGCAAAGGAAACAGACATGCTCAATACGCGCACGGGTGGCGCTTACATCCCGCCTGCGAGGCTCCGGATGATGCAAGCTCAAATCACAGATAAATCATCAGTGGCCTACCAAAGACTTGCTTGGGAAGCACTCAAGAAGTCCATTCACGGCCACATCAACAAGATCAACGTCGGAAACATAGGCATAATTATAAAAGAGCTTTTGAAGGAAAATATAGTGCGTGGGCGTGGTCTGCTCTGCCGTTCAGTAATACAGGCACAGGCAGCATCACCTACATTTACTAATGTTTACGCCGCCCTGGTAGCTGCAGTGAACTCCCGCTTTCCGAATATTGGCGAGTTGCTTTTGAAGAGACTGGTTATTCAGTTCAAAAGAGGCTTCAAAAGAAATGACAAACCTATTTGTATTTCTGCTGCATCTTTCATAGCTCATTTGGTGAATCAGAGAGTGGCCCATGAGATTCTTGCATTGGAGCTGTTAACTCTGTTAGTAGAGTCCCCGACGGATGACTCAGTTGAAGTAGCAATTGCATTTTTGAAGGAATGTGGACAGAAGCTGACAGAAGTATCTTCCAAGGGAGTGAATGCTATATTTGAGATGTTAAGAAACATCTTGCATGAAGGACAGTTAGATAAGAGAGTTCAATACATGATAGAGGTGATGTTCCAAGTATGGAAGGATGGGTTCAAGGACCACCCGGCGTTGATTGAGGAGCTGGAGCTGGTGCCTGAAGAAGAGCAGTTTACTCACCTTCTCATGTTAGATGATGCAACAGACCCTCAAGATATCCTGAGTAAGTTTTCCTTTATGTATATTTTTTTTATTGTAAATCATCATTTAATTTATCATTTAATTTAATTGTCAATCAAGATATCCTAAGTAAGTTTTCCTTTATGTATAGTTTTTACACGCTTTATATTAGCTTCACCTGTATGTTTGTAACCGACTTCTTTGGGCGCGATTTTGACCCAGTTTAAACGGCCAGATTTCGTTCAAACTTTGTAGATTTATTGAGGACCGATGACAATACAATAATCTCATAACTTTAATAAAGTCGTAACTAGGATCATCAGGATAAAATAAAATATACGAGGGGCGGCTGATAAGTTCGTGGCCTAAGGTACTTTAACACGTCTAAGCGTCTGGTTAACTTGAAAATTTGCATAGGGGTCAAGGGCCGATGATAATGCAATAATTTGAGAATAAAAATCCAACTAAAAAATTAAAAATAAATAATGTAGTTTAAAAAACTAAAAACACGCTTTTGTGAAAATACGAACTAAAAAGTAAAAAAATAAGAAGAAAATGTATTTTACTGTAAAAAAAAGCGGGGGGTGGTTTTTACCACTGTTACTGTTGACACCATGCACCCCACGCTTTTTTTTACAGTAAAATACATTTTCTTCTTATTTTTTTACTTTTTAGTTCGTATTTTCACAAAAGCGTGTTTTTTTTTAGTTTTTTAAACTACATTATTTTAATTGTAAATCCATATTATAGGTTGATTACATGAAATACACATTATTGTCTGTGTTTTGAAATGGGCAATGCCTAAAACATGCACATTAAGTGTGCTGTTGCTCTGTGTCTCCACCATACTTCACTTTTGACATATCCTGTATAATTATAATTATTTATTGATCAGATCCCTAATCATAGAAGCAATTATTAGCAGGGAAGTTCCAACTGTCAAGGTTGAAATTGCAGATTTAACTGTTTCAGTTCAATTCAAATAATTCTGTTTAATCACTATATATTGAGAAAGATTATTTGTTATAGTTTTATCATTACTGCAGAGCAGATAATTTTTTCTCACATTGTAAAGCATAAAGAAAGACATGTGCATCACATCCTATAAATTATAAATGAAACTTTTTGTAAAGGATTTCCCACCGGAAACTCTTGGCCTGGTGGTACACCTATAATGGCCTATATCCCTAATCATTTTAACCAGATAGTGAAATAGAAATATTAAATTTCTGACATCCATAAATGCAATATTAACATGAATTTCTAAAATTACAGATGTTTTCAAATTTGATGATAAGTATGAAGATAATGAACAAAAATATAAGACCCTTAGCAAGGAAATATTGGGATCTGATGCTGAATCTGGTGACGAAGATGGCAGTGAAGAATCTGGCAGTGAGGAGTCTGATGATGAGGAGGAACAAGAGGGAGAACAGAAAGCAATGACAATCATTGACAACACAGAAACTAATCTAGTTGCCTTGAGAAGAACCATTTATTTGACTATAAATTCAAGTTTAGATTTTGAGGAATGTGCCCACAAGTTAATGAAAATGCAATTGAAACCAGGCCAGGAAGTAGAGCTCTGCCACATGTTTCTTGATTGCTGTGCAGAGCAGAGAACATATGAAAAATTTTATGGCCTCCTCGCTCAAAGGTTTTGCAATATCAATAGAATGTACATTGGACCTTTTGAAGATATTTTCAAAGACTCCTATGCCACAGCGCACAGATTAGACACAAACCGTCTCAGAAATGTTAGCAAGTTCTTTGCCCATCTTCTGTTCACTGATTCCATAAGCTGGGAGGTGATGGAATGTGTCAAGCTTAATGAAGAGGATACAACTAGCTCCAGTAGAATTTACATCAAGATCCTGTTCCAGGAGCTGGCTGAATACATGGGGTTGAAGAAGTTGAATGATCGACTAAAGGACCCGTAAGTTCTGAGCAGGGATGGTTCACAGATATGGAAAGGTTGCCATACTTTGAGATATGTAGTCACTGTAGTCAGGGCCATGGGTTATGCCCTTTCTGAAGCCAAAAAATATCTTCCGCCTTATTACCATTATTATTGCATTACTGTTAAAATAATGAGCAAAAGCATGTTATTCCAATTCTATGTTGCTAGATGCAGATTTTGCATCAAACTACATTGTACTTTTACATGTGGGTGAAACATTGTTACATCTGTGATCAAATGACAACAAAATCAGATCACAATCTGTGTATCAAAGATGGGCATTAATGGGGCATGTAGTCCAGCAAGTAGCCAAGCTGATAATCTTGCGTGGGATTTTGTACAACTATGCTGCTACTATGGAGGCTGATGTTTGCCTCATGTTAGTATTGCCAGCAAAGCAGACCTTTTTTACTTTCGTCAGGAGAAATGTTAGCAAAAGTCCCCAGTTGAACCATAAAAGATATACTAAACTATGCATAAAATTTGTTCTTTGGTAAAATGGGGTCAAATGTAAATTCTATATTTTTTATTTATATTTATGTCGTGAACCATCCCTAAAACATTGAGTAATATGTTACATATTTGCTTTATTGAAGTAATTTTGTTTTTATTTTATTACTGCCTTTTTATTTTTCAGGACATTGCAAACAGCATTTTCTGGTGTATTCCCTCGTGACAATCCTAAAAATACCAGATTCTCGATCAATTTCTTTACATCAATTGGATTAGGAGGGCTTACAGATGAGCTGCGAGAGCATTTGAAGCAAATGCCAAAGGTATTTCTTGTTCTCTGTTATTTATATGACAGCCTCAGTGGCGTAGTGGGTGAGGAGCAGACTGTGAAGTGTGAGGTCATGGGTTTGATTCCCACCCAGGACAAATATTTTTGTAATGAACATGACTATTTGTTCTGTGTCTGGGTGTTAATTTATCTATTTAAGTATGTATTTAGAATTATATCTAGCCACCCACCCTACTTATGATTATGACCGCACTCGACATTGCTGAGCTTTATTGACACCCATCCTGCTTATGACCGCACTAGATGTTGCTGAATGGCCACCCATCCTACTTTTAACCGCAGGTGTCATTGAGCTAAGCAATGTCCCTGAAACACATTTTCACTATAATTGTTTATATTCGAAAAATACCCAAACCGAATCAGAGCACCCCACTATCCACGTGGTCTTGTCTGTACTACCACTAGAGCTAGAGTGTATATAAAAAGCCGGAGGCGCGGAGGGAGACCACTCCCCGCCCGCCGTAGTAAAGCGCAGGCACCAAGAGAGCCGTAGAGGCTGAGGCTGGTCGCCGAAGGCGACCAAAAAGCCGAAGCTGCGAAGGCGAGCGCAGGTGCCGCGCTTTCTTAAGCTGGGGCGGAGGGAGTGGTCTTCCCGCAGCGCCGGAGATGTCACAGAGCCACTTGTTTTATTACATTTTCCAAGCCTTGGAAGATATTATATAGAATTGCTAGTTAATGTGATTAAAACATTGTCAATTATCACTTTATCTAAATTGAGTAGATATTATAAATAATGGCTAGATAATATAATTAATATCCGGATTTATTACTTTGACTGTAACATATAGACAATTGGGCGGCACGATATTACGCCGCTTTGACGAACGCGAAGAGCTCAAACAATACAACGTTCGCTAATTAAGCTGAATTGCAATCCGGCTGAACGACAGTGCGCCGCATTACAATACAGCCCTGTTTTAGGAAATAGCTAGCCAAAATATAATATGGCGGAATATACAATCCGACTGCGACATATACAATACAAAATTCCATAAACTGTATCTGATATACCTAACTCAAACATACACCCAGAAAATGAAAGTATAACAAGATTACCACATGAACTTTTCAACTTCCCACCAGAACTCCCTGGTTGGCCTTGTGTTTAGTATTACATGTGTGTGTGTAGGACTTAATGGTTAATATGAAATGCCCTTTATTTACTCATCTAAGATTCATTTCTTTTCAGAATGTCCCAGCACCAGTCACAGATATTAATGTCGAGAGTGACTCCAGTTCTGACTCCAGCTCAAGTTCCAGTAGCTCAGATTCCTCAAGTGATTCTAGTTCTAGCGGTTAGTTTATTATAAGTTTCTTATTAGTTTTGTAATTAGACAATAATAACAATTGTGCAGCTGTGTAAACATCTTAATAGAGTAGTGTGTAATCTTTTAAATTATCTCTACCACCATAAACATTGTTACATTACACCTAATAAAAAAATTAATAAGTAACATGACATTGTTGCAGATTCTGAAGATGAAGGTAATAAGAAGAAGAAAAACAAAAAATCCAAAGAAAAAGATAAATCAAAACAAAGTGATTCACGAAATGAAGAAGATTCTAATAAAGAAAAGAATGATATTGAGAAAGAAAGGTGGGGACACGACGGCTTTTACAATACTTACGGTGACAATGCAAGGAGACATGAAAATAGACCAGAGCGATCGGAACAAGGCAGAGATAATTTTGCTAAGCCAAGAGATGTTTCTAGACGTTTTGATGATCGAGAAAAACAAAATGCGAGTGAACGCGGAGACAGAAACGATAGATATCGGGATGGAGACAGGCGGAGGCACGATAGAGGCACCAGAGAAGAAGTAAGAGAAAGCCAAAAGGAAGCTGACGATAGATCTGGAAGAGAGTATGATCGCAGAAATGACAATACTGCAGATCGAAGAAATGAACGAAATTCACGAGATGATAATAAATACGGTAGAGATAGATTAAGAAATCGAAATGATAGAGAAGACCGAAGAAGAAGCGATGACAATGACCGCAGGAGCCGCGACGAGGGTAATAAACAAGACAGAAATCCACGACGAGATCGTGATGAAGACTCTTTCAGCAAATCTGACAAAAAAAATGATGACAGGAGTCGTGATAGAAATGACGAAAGGGAAAAGAGAGACAAAGGTAAGAATGACAAAGACCAGCGACATGATCAAGAGGAAGAAGACTCTGATACTAGACCTAATGGAAATAATGATAGTAAGAGTCGGGACCGAAATGCTGAAAAGGAAAAAAGTTATAATAGAAGAGACAGGGACGTACGGCGACATCGAGATGATGGCTCCAATAACCGATCTAACGAAGATAATGATGACAGTAGCTGTAAACGTGATTCGGAAAGGGATAGGAGAGACAAAGATAGTGATAGAATAAACAGAGCTAGGAACGTTGAAAAGAGAAGAGATAATACGAAAGATTTAAGTACAAAAACTAAGGATAAAAGTTCAAAAAGAGACAATAGATCTGCTGAGATAAGTGATGATCGCAGGAAGTATAGTAATGATACAAGCAAAAAAGATAAATATAGTGTCAGTAGTGAAGAAGATGAATTAAGAAGTCACCGTAAGGATAAAAAGCAGGACTCCACTCGATCTAAAGAGATAGAAAAGCAGAACAATAAAGAAAATAGAAGTAAAAAGGATAAGAAAAAGAACGAACAAAAAATTAAGAAGAGCAAACAAAAAAGTAGTGACGAAAGTGACTCTTCGTCTGACAGTGAAGATTCTGATAGTGAATCAGATGACAGTGAAATTGAGAACAAACAGCGTGGTAGATACTGGGACACTTTTGATATTGAAAATAGGGAAACTGTACAGACGCAAACGAAGGACGATAAAAGAACTTCAGAAAGAAAAAAAAGTGAGAGAAGGAGGGAAAGATGAATATTTAGTGTAATAATGTTGTGTACATATTTTTCATGATTTGTAAGTTATTTGATAACAAGTTAAAATAATGCGAACGTAAAATAATTAATAAACCCATTGTACAAATACTTTGTAGTTTATATTTCTAAGAAACCTATTAAGTAAAAACTTTTTCTAAGTCATGCTTCGAAATACTCATCGATTTTCAATGTCTTACTGTCACCAAAACCAAAAAGTCAAAAACAATGAAAACTCAAGTATACAAGTCATATTTTAATCTTTCCAGAGGTTTTTAATATCACTAAAGTTAACCATGAATACAGTATTAGGTTCAAAAAGCGGGATGAAGTCCTCAAGCTCATCAATTTTGTCACGAGCTAAAGGGATATCAGCATCCGCACCAACAGTGCATAAGGTTGAAGAAAGTAATTTAAAAACTCAGATATCTGCTCCGTCTTACCTTTATTCGCTGGAAGAAAACGAGGCCCCTCCATTCAAAAAGCCTGGAAAAGAGACAAAACCTTGTCTTCTAATAAATACGGTATTCAGCGAGGACGATGTTGTGGAGTTGATTTCAGCTGCTGATAAGGAACCAGAGAATGAGTTAAAGAAACATCTAGGTTTGTTAAAAATCGCCACATCCATTTCTGCTGTAAAGTAGGTATATCTTTTGTGTGTTTCGATGGACAGTTATGGTTGTAATAAAATAAATTATTAAATATTTTAAATAAATGAGCAGACAATCATACTGGCAATGTATAATACGTGGGTACTTCAGCCCATACACAAATCCACGAACAAAGCTTTTCTGTTGGTTGACTTGACGCCAGTCTGGCCAGCAAATGCAAGGAGCATTTCCATCAAAACACAAACTTGTTTCACGCACAGAGATTAGTCAATCATGCAAGTTTTCTAGAGATTAGTCAATCATGCAAGTTTTCTGACTCCTTAAAGTTTTGGTGGATAATTACTAATTTTAATGCATTAATCAATTCTTTATTTTAAGGAGAGATGCTAGTCAAAAAGAAAGTTACGGAGAACTTCAACCTATCGGAGAAAACATTTTTGACAAGTTTCTTATCCGAAACCATATATTATGCTGCACAACGGGACTTTAATGCCTTTAAGCTTGCTTGTCTCCTCACGTTGTATACAAAGACACATTTGTACTTTAAATGGTACTATTGGCTCTCCCCCATTGCTACTTGGCGTTATTTCAAAGAGATACTGATACGGCATACGATTGAGGTGATTTTATTGAATATTACTTTTTAAAATATTCTATTGTAGTGAAGATTGTGTACTTTTTTATTGAAATAATTTATCAGACATGTATACAGGTCAGTGTAAAGTGGTCACTGCTGCAGCCCATGGACATTTACATTACATACAGCCTAAAGCAAGCTTGCCTCTTGTCTGAAGTCATAGGTAGTTGCACTGCTACTCCAAAGGCATGGTCGTAAGTCTCGTAAGTCTGGCTGGCAACTGTACCTTTCCACCGAAATACATAGAAATGCTTATAGCAGAAATGGCGCCAGTGATAGTTCTTCCCCGGTTGAACCACAAAAGTTCTACCACATGAAAAGTATTGACGTGTGATGCAATAGTTACCATGCTGGACTGCCGATCAAATGGTCCCGGGTATGATACCCAGCAAGGCAGAAATTTAATAATAATAACGCTTCACACTCATAGCCCCACAGTAGGGTAGATATACACTGTGTCCAAACACCCAGACCGAGAACAGAAATTTGAACTTATCATTCAAATTTCTGTTTCGCCGGGAATCGAACTCGGGACCCTTCGATTGGCAGTCCGGCATGGTAATCATTGCGCCACGCAGGTCGTTAAGTTTGAATGATAATTTGAATTTCTGTTTTCAGTCTTGGTGTTTCTGTCTTTGTGTCTTTATGGTACCCATAACATAAGGAATCCCAGTGTGGAACTATTACTGAAGCATTATTATTATTATGTTCTATTAGAAACCTTATATTTTGCATATTTTTATAGGACTCTCCAGATGGACAAGAAGTATTTGAACCTGAAGAGTGCTACGACATTTTAACTCATTTCCACACAGTGTATCTCACCAACCTGCCTCTAATACACATACTAACATTTGGAGCACATCGACTGAAGCTTATGTGGCCCTTCAAACCAAAGTAATTTTTGTGATGTGTGTGTAAAAACAAATTTTACATCAACTTGAGAACCTCCTCAATTTTTACATCCGTTAAAAAGGTGAAAGTATGATAATAAATTATTAAAATTTTAAAAGTTTTTTATGTGAAACATTTTGTGAAGTGGGTTATACTGATTATTATGGTGTCATCCGAAATACAAACAACCTACACAGTGATATCAGTGCCATGGAATAGAACATGATATAGTGTCATCTAGCTAAAGAAGACCTGATATAATCCCTCCAATTCATTAGTACTACTATAATGTAGCATCATTAATTTAATACCAATTATAAAGAGAACATGAGTACAAGGAACAGAGCTATAAAAAACTATCCTACAATGCATAATGGGTAAATTTTTTGCAACAAACTGTCTTATTTTTATAAACAACTAGCCTTCTGCTAGCAGCTTCGCCTGCGTCGACCCATTTTATAGGTTCCCGGAGTATAAAGACTATCCTATGTCCTACCTAAGGTCCACTCTATCTGTGTTCAAAATTTCATTAAAATTGGTTCTATAGTTTAGGCGGGAACGCATAACAGACATTCGGAATTACTTTCGAATTTACAATATTGTATAGTATCCCAAGTTACATTACTTCATTGCCAGTGGTACTGCTGCTTTGCACTACCAGAATTATATTGTAGGAACTTAATTGACATTGATTTCCCCAATAGATTAGTATGTCCGTAAGAGAGTAATATTGTCTGTTGCAATACTGGTAGAAAGAGCAGTAATGTCATGGGAAATGAACGATACAAAGTTCAGGTGCAATGAATGAGTATGGCTGCAATGCTTTTTGTGTTCCACCGCTGGGCACGGGTCTCTCCCCATTATTGGGGAGGCCTGGAGCTTACTCCACCATGCTGCTCCAATGCGGGTTTGTTGGAGATGTGGGTTAGTTGCTAACCCGCTGTCAGATGTTTTCAAACCATAAGGCCTCTGACAAAGTTTGATGTTTGTTATCTTTCGACAACTACCTGGACCAATGAAATTTATTGCCACTAGCGGTCACCCATCGCACACCCGACCGTGCCCCTTTGGCTTAGCTGCATAGATTGCTTGCATTCTACACTAGCTTCCAGGCCATGCACGCTGCCCTATTTATATGCTTTAGGATTTGTAATTAAAATTTAGTTGTATTCTCCATGGCCATACTGACCAAAGTAATTTACAAAAAAAAAACTAAGTTAATTTGCTTACGTTCAGTTTACTTTATTCTAAGGTGCTGATGATTGCAATATAGCATTTTTATGTTTAGCCTTTTTCCTCTTTCTGACTTTGCCTTCTTTGATCCCTTGCACCTTCTTCTCATTGGCTGGCTTCTTTTTCTTTTTCTTGCATGACAAAGGATTAGGGTTGCGGGTTTTCTTCTTTTTAATAACTCTTTTCTCTTCCATCTTATCTTCAATGCCTAGAGCTTTCTTCATAGTCTTTAGTGCCTCATTCTGAGTTTCAGTGATAAACAAGTTTGAATCTGCCTCTAAGACTTGACCTGCCTTATCATAGCTTGCTTTTGAAGGCTTTTCTAAAGTAGGTGATTTGTTGTGGAAGTAGAGAAGTGGAACTCCAGCTTTTGTTCTCAATTTGTCTTGTAAATCTCTATCTTGGGTTGCAATTACATAATGCTTTTCATTTTTCTTACCAACCATTGAAAGAATGCAGTGAGCACCGGCTATTGGTTCTTTATGTCCACACTCATGAATACCATACTGCTTTAGAATTGTTAGGGCACCATGTGTTTTCTTCGATATTTTTTCAGTTTCAATTATAATACACCTAGTAGTTAAAAGTTTTACTTGTCCATTAAGATATTTTGGTATCTGTTCCCTGATGTTGATTTGCTCCTGAAAAAATTCGAAATACACAGCATTAAAATACATCCATATAAAATTAACCTAATATAGTAAAGTAGTGGTACCTAGTTTTGATTAATGCTCGCTGGTTCAGGGAAGTTTTCCTGCCAACGCATACTCTGTTCTTTGAGTGTGAGATGGGAATCTGCGCTATCCGCCTCCGGGTCTGGAAGCTCCTCCAGGGGGACCTGAATGTCCTCGTGAGGCAGCTTCTCGGCACGCCATTCCGCGTCCACTATATCTATCAAACGACCAACACGTTTGTATTTACTATCCATTTCTTCGCAGTACTTGGAGGTTTAAGCGAGCAGTAATCAAAGCTAAGCACCTGTAACAAAACTCACTTTAAATGCGGCGAAACAGAAAGTACCATCGATCAGCACTTGGTACGGCTGATGAAAGCCATAGTTGTTGTAATAGAATTTAAGATACTTTTGCACTTTCTTGTATCTTGTTATTTTCATTTTAACGCACCTTATCAACTTAAATCAACAGGAATTATTAATTCAAAAACGTGTTTTTCATGCAGCTAAAACAAATTGTGTTGTTCGTTCATTCATACTAACTACAATTCACGACACGACATATTGGACATACTATTGATACTATTTAAATTTTAGTCTATATGTATGATTGATACTGAGGATTGATACGATACCTACCAAAGAGGATATAACCACAATAACCACTACGTTTTAATGGGGGATTCGTTCCCTCAGGCCTCATTGGTTTTAATAGTTACCTACCAATGCCTACCATACAATTGAATGAAATGTCAATGTCAAACTCATTTTTTTTTCAATTTTGGCATCGCAAACTCTGTGCATGCTGCTAGCGTCAAGTATAATATTTGCATCAAAATTTTTCCAGTTTCGTTGAAATCGTAGGTAAAATCAGTAAGTCGTCAGTATTCAGTCAGTCAAGTCAGTAAGACATTCAAGTAAAGCCATGGCTTCTTTACATTATAAGAACGTGACCAATGGAATTTTGGAGGCAAACCGAAAAAACATATTTTAGCACTGTTATTTTAATTCACAACACTCGTGCACTTTAATTAACCTATAACGTACCATTGGTCACGTTCTGGAAAAGAAGCCATCGCTTTACTTGAATGTCTGACTGACTTGATTGACTGAGTACTGACGACTTACTGATTTTTCATTTTACCTATGTACAGTTTCAACGAAACTGGCAAAAACTTGATGTAAATATTATACTTGACGCTGGCAGTATGCACAGAGTTTGCGATGCCAAAATAAAAAAAACACATAGACAAAGGAAGTAGCCATAGATCAAGAAATAAATGAAATTATCTGTCTCGCTTGCTCTCTCGCTTCCATGTTTGTTCGTGGTCATTTTCGCATTTCTGTGCTAGATTTTCCAGTTTAGCATTTCAAGTTAATGATTCTTTTCATTTAAGTGTGTAATTAATGATATTTTCGGAATCACGGCGACCTCGCGAGGATCTGTCGCCCAACAATAAGTGCATAACGGAGTTATAATAACAGGGAGGGTACGTCTTTCATGTCCTTATAATCTAAGTAAATGCGTCATTTTATCGAATAATGGAGAGTAGGGCCTCACTACTGCAGGGTTACGTCTAGTGTTCACGATGGAGTCGGTACTGTGAGGTAGTCGAGTGACTACGAGCTGGAACAGAGTGTTTTTTACGAGGTCCAGCTGATTGGGGGAGAGGGCGAATCCTTGTAGTGCGACAGCGGAGGAAATGAATTGATACGGACTGACACGGTTAGTCATCACAAAGCAGACGGATTTTGACTGCGACCGATAATCGGGTGGAGAATCGGTGATTTCAGGTCGGGGAAGTGCGCGAAGTGTTGGACGATAAGTGTCATTGTTCGCAGTTTCTTTGTGATTCCACGACGATCCGTCCGCGGAGATAACGCACTTGTTTACGGTTCTTGCGTTTTTCTTTATTGCACTTGTTTTTTCGAGGTCTGAGATCGCTTTATAGTCAGTAAAAGGTTTTTGTGATACGAATTAGCTATTATCATTGCCGGCGCCGGGACGGTGTGTTGGTGACCGCCTGTAAATGGTTTCGAACTGTGTTTTTGTTTCGCTGCTCAGTGGTGAGTATTTGTTCTGTCGTGTTGTGTGCAAACAATCCAATTCTTAAGTAATTTTACAGGTTCTCAATGATTTGAGAGGCTGAGGCACTAGTCTAACCTGAGTCAATAGTCATGTGTTATGTCAATGCTTATTGATTTAGCAGTATTCATTGTAGTATCCTAAAACAAGACCTTGATACTTTGTAATTTTTATGACTGATAAACTATATTGTTCTTGAATCATTTACAATACAACAATTTTATTTATTTAAAGGGTATGTGTTATACATGTCCTAGTAGCAAATTTCATTTGATTGTTCAGTATTCAACATAGGCAAAATTGCCACTTACTATAAAATATAAATGATTTAAATCAAGTTTTTAATTTAGTTCTGATTTAACCAGTTTTATCACAGGTATTGAGCTATGTTGAAAAAAAGTCAAAAACATTTAAGAAATTTACTAATGAAAATACCCAATATTTGGTATAAGTATTTAAATTAGCCATGTACCAATTAGATTTATTACCATATTTCATTCAACAAATCTATAAATAATAATATTCTTATCATATAACCTGTTTTAATTTGCATATCACTATCACCTGTATTTGATAAGACATTATCAAAAAGTATATATCACTGCAATCCATACTTTAAACACTGTTTTATGTATTTAAAAAATATTTCCTATTATAAAGGTATGAAGTAATTAATGTTTGCATAATGATTGAAAAACCATGTATTTGTTGAATTTCATCTGAAATTGAGAGCAATTTATAATACTGTATGTACCTATTCTAAACACTATCTTATGTATTCAGAGTCAAGTTAAGTCTCCTTGGTTTTTGACAAAAAATTATGGATAAGGCAGGCCATTATTTTGAATCATTCATTTTGTATTTGTATTCATGTACTTTTTGAGAAACAAAGTTATTAAGTATATAAATAAATAAAAAAAACATTGATTAAATTACTAAGTCCTTGGCCCATAGTGCCCCTAATGGTACACCCCAACCAGGTTATTAACTAATTCATGTTAGATATTCACATTCTTTTGATTCATCCTGGTCAAATGATTAAAAATGTGCAATTTTTAACCAACGTCTATCATCAAATCACATATGGTTTAAATGCTAGTAATCAGTTTCCAAATGGTAAAAGACATAATTGTAAAAACAATAACTGGGAGTAGACTACACCAAATTTCCCCAGCTTGATTTATCATTTCCTTACCTTTGTAGAATGTCATTTTGCTTAAATTTTCCTTATGATATTGTCTCCGATATAAAGAAAACTTTTCCATTTGTATGAGTTATTTTGGTTTATAAACTTAAAGGAATACCTAAATACAATAATGTTTAAAAAAACATGTTAAAGCTAGGCTATATTTCATAGAATATACTTGACTAGCTGGTAATTTTTTATTTGAATGGAGTAGTGGATGCAGGCCATGTAGCATTGAGTAGTTGCTGTGTGTGTGTGTGTGTTTTCTGTGGTCCATGGGCTGCATAGACTACACACAACTTCAAGCAAACCTAACCTAAGTCTTACCAGTGCTTGTATGCAGTTGCACTGTTTCTCAGAAAGCTGATGGTTGCTTCATGCAAGTCTGACAGCAACTGCCCCATTCCCCAAAACACTACAGAATTGCTTCACAGCAGAATTGGGTGCAGCAGTGATTCTTCCCTGGTTGAAAACTTAAAACTATATCACTTACAAATATTATATGTATCTATACTAATATATAAAGCTGAAGAGTTTGTTTGTTTGAATGTGCTAATCTCAGGAACTACTGGTTTGAATTGAAATGTTCTTTTTGTGTTGGATAGTCTATTTATCGGGTAAGGCTTAAGGCTATATAACATCATGCTATGGCTAATACCAAAGTCCATGTGGATGAAGTTGTGGGCGGCAGCTAGTTTATACCTAGTAGCAAATATGTCAAGAAATAACATCTTTAAAAGTCCCTTAGATCTGGTTGTCCTGGCTTATACATGTATTTTATTGCAGAACATTTATAAATACTACTAAAGATTTTTGTCTTGAGTGTGGTTGTTCCCTTGATACATTTTCCATGAAGTAATTAATTGCTTAGTAGGTATTTATTCTAATAGTGTAATTAAATTATTATTCATGATATTTGTAGAATGAACTTTATGTTTTTTAAGATGTTATCTATAACTTGTTTTTATTGGTATTAATGCATTTTTAAATTTCAATAAACTGAGTTTATAACTGTATTAAGCTTTTAAGTTAAACAGTTTCTGTATTAAAGCTTCTTAATCATTTAATTTTCTCTTTTTACATCAATGTGATTATTATTCTATATTTTTCTTTATCAAATCCTGTATTCATGTTAATCGATATGGCTACAGCTACTGTTAAAATAACATGATATATACTATTATGAATTCTACATTTTTCCCATGTCAAATTCAATGGGATTTAAATTCTCCCTGTTCAAGTTCTACAAAGTTTGTTTTTGTATCATATGTTAATACAGGTCTGTTTGAGTTCATTAACCTTGGCCTACACACTCAAGTGCACATACAAAGCAGTCAACAAAGCCACTAATCTGCCTTAAATTAGTCTCTTGAGAGTAGTCTGACCTCATTGTGAGTGACCATAAAAATGTCACCAGTATTGTATTGGGGTAGGAATGTGTGTTGTAGAATTGAAAAGGTTCATTCATAATGCCACATGTTCATTTATATTTCATTTAGTCATGTATTAGTTAAGTTGTATAATGAAATACATATAAGGAAAAGTGGTCCAAAAATCACAAACATAAATTTTGGAATATGGATATCTTGCACAAAAAATAGCTATTTTGAATTAACGAGAACAAATTTTGTATTTTTTGTTAATCTCAAAAGCACATCCCGAAAAATGTTGGTGTGATAAACATAAAAGTCAACATGGGCCTCTTTCATCACCTCCAAGTAAAGTGACAAGTATGCCAATGGTCTTGACCTATACTCATAGCTTTTACTTGCCAATTAAATTTACTTGGGACTAACTAATCAACACTTTACTTGGAGATGGTGAACAAGGCCTGAAGTAAACATAAGATTCTGGCCATGGAGACTAATGCTAAACACATACAAGGCAACTTAGCTTTAATGATTTGTATGATTAGCTAGAATTTGGTCAGTTTATATAAACATTGTCATGAATTTATTATTAACAAGAGCATATTATTATTGTATGTGTATCCACGTCCATTTCATAGGATGAATTTGTTAAAATTATTTTCACTTTCTCATTACACAGAAACTCTAGAGAAAATAATCTATACAAGACTTTCTTTACCCATATACTATATACCTAGTTGACCTAAAAGGGATTTTACGTCGCATTATATTATACTAGCGGCCGCCCGCGACTTCGTCCGCGTGGACGTTTGTTTGTTTGTTTGAACGCGCTAATCTCAGGAACTACTGGTTCGAATTGAAAGATTCTTTTTGTCTTCATTTATTGGGGAAGGCTTTAGGCTATATAAATCATGTTATTACTAATACCAAAGTCCACGCGGACGAAGTCGCGGGCGGCCGCATCTCAGAGATCATTCGGCTATCCTTGCTGCTGTTGAAAACGGTCAATAATAAATAACCAATATTGAAGTGGTTGTGAATATGGCGTGTCTTCATTTATTTTGTGTTCCACAGGCGATGTCGACAAACAGGAGCGGTGCGGCGCAGAGGCCGAACGGCGCGCCCCAGACGAGGGTATGCCAGTTCAAGCTGGTGCTGCTGGGCGAGTCGGCGGTGGGCAAATCGTCGCTGGTGCTGCGCTTCGTGAAGGGGCAGTTCCACGAGTACCAGGAGAGCACCATAGGCGCGGCGTTCCTCACGCAGACGCTGTGCCTCGATGACACCACCGTCAAGTTCGAGATCTGGGACACGGCGGGGCAGGAAAGGTATGTGCTTAGAGATTTTTAGCTGTTCTGCGTCTCGTGTAGAATGTAGCTTTCTTTCTTTTTATTTTGTATCGGGAGGGCAACCTTCAAAACGTACCGGATGCCGGGTTATGTGGGATATATACCGCACTGAAACCCCCTCGGTGGCCTGCCTCTGCGCTTGGGGAGGATTCTGGGATCTCCAGTGGAACGTATCTGTGTACTCCGCGCGCGGCGGCGCAAATGTGCTCTCCTGCACCTTAAGATGATTACGATGGCATGCAGCCACGTACACACCGCCGTCCTTTCCGGAGCTGCTGGCTGGACGGATCGAGCTCCCACACTCTCCGCCCGGAAACCCTCTTTTAGTCGCCTTTTACAATCAAGCCGGGAATACCGTAGCTCTATTTTTAATCCCTTAGCTACAAGGACTGTAGAAAGTAGCCTACATACTTTTATAAGCACAATCTAGGATTAACTGTATCGTATTTACCCTGGACACACAAACACACACACGCACGCTCAGACAGAAAGAGAGAGAAAGACAGAGAGAGAAAACTTTTTTTGTGGTAGGGCAGAACATAACCTACACATACTACATCTCTAATAATAAAAGTGACATGTAATCCAAAATTTTTAAATTTTAATTTTACAATGTATTTAAGTATTTGTACGCCCAATGTGGCAGAATAAGCGCACTATGTATAAAATAACTACTATCCATCCAACTGTTCACCTTATTCCACAAATAAATGATTTGAATTTGAATAATCAAAGCTCAAAAAAGATTTCCTGTGTCATGGGTACCATGGATTCAAACTTAACTAAGACAGATACACTAACAACCCGACCGAGAACAGAAATCTAGTCATTACTCAACTTCCTCGCGGGAAATCAAACCCGGGGCCATCAACGATTTCGGCATGCCATGCGGTAACCATTGCGCCGTACATGCTCATGATTTCATCCGCGTTCGCTTTTGGCATCAGGAATGTGGGTGGTGTGTGCTGGTGGTTAGTAGATGGGTGCTTGAGAAACTTTCGCAAATCTTGATCCCAGCTCCAGGGTGGGGCAGTAAGGCCGTCAACACACACACACACACACACACACACACACACACACACACACACACACACACACACACACACACACACACACACACACACAGAGTAAGTAAGGGAACACAGAAATCCTTAATCAAGCCTGAGAACCGGTCGAACCTGCAACATCTATTACATCGAAATATACGTAAGTGTAATAATAAAACCGTTTTGCATTCCAACAAAACGGTTATTATGTGTGTGAAAAAACACACAGCATTTGTTGAAGAAGCGTCTAAAGATTTATCCTATAAAGCCAGAAAATATTGTACTTTACCTCATTATTCCTTGGTCTGTATGTACCTGTCTCTTTCACACAGCAGCGCGCGGCCATTTTCCAAGATGCCAAGCCTGACATTTGTCAATGTCAAATCATAGTCGGTTCACCAGCAAGCTCCTTGCTCAAATGCTGTGTGTTTTTTCACACACATAATAACCGTTTTGTTGGAATGCAAAACGGTTTTATTATATGTGTTTCCAAAACACACAGCATTTGTTGAAGACCTGTTTGTGATCTGCTGGGGGAAGTATACAATTAAATGCTATGTTGAAAAATAATCATTAAATAATATGATATAATTAAATCTTGTATCATTGGTATCTTGTTTCATACATTTTGAAATATTTAGAGTAATAAAATTAATGAACATATTACTATGTTAACAAAAAGCTGACAAACTAAAGAACAACAATAACAACTTTCTGCCAATAATCTGAATTCAACAGAAAATATCTTTATAAAGCTTCTGCCTTTTAATAGTATTTTTAGGAAAAGGATTGCAAATAATAATGAAAACACTAAAAGTGAGATCAATTGATTTGATTTGAGTGAATTGATCACACTACAATATTAAGGCTCTGAGCCTTAAAGGCATTAAGTTTTTGGACATTAATTAAGTGTAGTGTACTGTAGCATATATTTACTTTTACGTGTAGCACCTGCTACTCCACTACAACCTATTTTTAAGAGTTTCAGAACTCCTCCAATTATTCTCCTCAGAATCTCATCAGTTAGTCTATTTTCTAAGCAACTCCTATACACAATAGCAGACATACTGTACACTACCAGGAACTGCATTTATGCCAGCTGCTTTAAAAAATGTTTCTGATCCAACCAGCTATCATAATGGGAATAGCTGTTCTTTTATTAAAATAAACAGACTAATTAGATCAGGTTTACTGAACCAAAACTTTGCTTCAGCAAGACTGCTGACTGTCAACTGTTAGTATTATCTGTTTTAGATACAAACTTGTCAATGCATGATCTGATTATTGCTTAGCTTTCTTTTTATTTACCTTCTGATAATTTTAATAGGTTAAAATCATGAATTCTACAACTAGATCTTATAAAATATTACCTTATAGCTATATCAAATAGCCACCTTGAGACCACTTAAGCCAATTAAAGATCAGCTGTGTTTCAAGTTTGCATCATTCTATCCTCAGATAGGAGCTAAAAAGCTTTACTAGATACAGCTTTCAAAACTTAGTACACTTTTTTTTTTTTTTTTTTATTGCTGTGCTTGATGCTGTAGATCTACGTTAAATGTAGAAGTATTTTTCTATAAGTAAACTTGTCTTCCTAAATATAGTAATTGTAACCAAAAAACTAGTTATCTCAATGCTCCCTGGCATTCATTCTAGGCAACATTATTGTGCACACAATACTCAATATCTGATTGAGCTTAATACAAGTAAAAATTAAATAAAATGAATAAAAAGATGTTGAATCTCACCAACTCTTCTTTGGAAAATCCATCTCTGCTGAGGTCTAGTGAGCTATCTGATCTGCCCACCCCAACTCTCCATGCTGGAATATACAGCTTTTCCACCTCCCAGTAATGAGGTTTATCAGGTTCTTGTTCAAATTTATTGTTGGATATAGCTCTTCTAGCGCTCTCGTCTTTGAATCTGTTAGAACCTCGGAATCAGATTTGGTGGTGGGTTTTACCTACCCAAGCTTGTAGTTCCAATAACGACTGAATGCGTCGTAAAAAATTGGCTGACCCATCTCTGCAGTCCAGCGTTACATAGTGGTGTATGACCATGCTTGCCCAATCGTAAAAAATTGGCTGACCTATCTCTGGAGTCCAGCGTTACATAGCGGTCTATGACCGCGCTTGCCCGACAAGCTTAATAATCAACTTCAGGGACGCCCCAACTTTTGCAAACGGCCTCCGAGGCCGGGGGCAATATATGCCATTCCGGCATATGTAGGTCTGTTTCGAGATTGGCGGTCGGCTATGCCGTTGTATCTCCCCGAGAGGTACGCCGCCCAGAGCATGATATTCAAACGCTCTGTCAATTCCAATAGCTTCCATGTCAGGTTAAGCAGGGCTCGTGTGATCGGGCAAATCCCTGTACATTCAGAAAGATAATTCCAAATATCAGCTAAGAGTGTCCGTTGTCTTACTGCACTATTACATGTAAGTTCTCCAGGAACCTTTACTGACGACTTATGGCACCATAATAAATATTGTGAACAACTCTTTGAGGTTCATGTACCAGGTGCCCTGCCCCTGTGGTGTACTAACCATGTGCCTGACATGTATTTGCTATTCATGTGAGCACTCCAGCTCGCATCCGATGCGTCTGTAGTGAGTGGCTCACTTCTTGTGCAGAACCACCGAGCTGTGGTATATGGCGTTCCGCCACCAAGATAATCTATCTTGCTGCACTAAAAGAGGAATCTTCCTCTTTACTGGAATTGATTAAGGCCTCTTAGAAGCTCTGCATATGTATTCGCCATTCATGTGAGCACTCCAGATCGCATCCGATGCGTCTGTAGTGAGTGGCTCAGTTCTTGTGCAGAACCACCGAGCTGTGGTATATGGCGTTCCGCCACCAAGATAATCTATCTTGGTGGCGGAACTATCTATCTATAGCACTAAAAGAGGAATCCTCTTTACTGGAATTGATTAAGTCCTCTTAGAAGCTCTGTATATGGCAACAATGCAGTCACTCTTTTGGTGTGGTTAAACTTGCAAAATCAAGTAACCCTAGTAAGTACATCAATGTACTTCAAACTATTAAAATAGTTGATATTTTCAACTTTATAAAGCCATGGTACAACCTCCAGCATTCTATACCAGGACATGGGTTGGGGTTAATACTGACATCTGCTAGTTAGCATTCCAATAACTCTTAACTAAGGTCCCCGAGGCCTGGTAACTCAATTTTGTCTGATATTTGTTTACCAGGATGTAACAGTCTTACATAGACCATAAGTCTTATGCCACTTCTGCATAAAGTCTCACGAGACCCATCTGGACAGTGGCAAGGATTATGCGGGCAAGAAATTACAATATTGTAATAAATTTGCAGAAATCTATGGAATAGTTCTGCGATTGGCAGGTAAATATGCCTGTTGTACTGTTGGAGTAAGTTCCAGGCTACCCCAATACTTAAGGAGAGAACCACACCCAGCAATGCAATGGGATGCAAAAAAGGGGTCGCAGCCAGGATACATCCAATTGAGATCTTAGATGAAAATCTTAGATTCTTATCAAATCTTACTTAGATCCCCTCAGTTTGAGTATGGGATGCATGTCTCCATTTTGCTTTTCTTATATAGAAAGCCTATGTTTACAACTGGTGACATTTTTAATATAAGAACTCTTGACATACATTGGGACTAGTTTTGCATTGGGATTCTCATTTTAAATGGTATTTGGCCATGTGTTTCTAATAAACATGTACATACATTCTTGGATTTCTCAAAATTGGTCATGTTTATAATATTAAGGTAATGATTACAAAAAATAAATAAATAAACACCTAGGTATTTAAAATAAGTTGTGTTGCCACCAATCCCGTCATTCCTATGTGTGTTATTTATGCAGCCCCCCTTGAAAACATGTAATACCAAATTTACATGTTACATTACATGCACAGTGTAAAGTTATTTGTATTGATTAAAAAATATCTATAGGGAAATTTCTGAAAGTAAGGATTATTTCCAAATGCCTGATTGTTACTTGATTGAATTTTGTGATCAAATTATCACTCTTTTTATAAATAGTAACAGTCTGATGAAATATATGATTTGTAACCAAAGGACTATTCAGGATAATATTCAGGTTGGTTAAGGCACTCTGTGCCACCACATGACTGTATAACAAGCTACAAAGCCTGAAAATTGAAAATATACTTAGCACTTGGGAGGTTTTCTCTTAACAATAGGGCTTAAGATAGTACTCCTAACAATAAGGAGTCTAACAATAAGGTTATTAATTTCTTTTATAATACCTTTTTCTGACCTTCCACAAATCATCTGAACACTTTTAAGTAGGTGTGTTCCAGGCCCAAATAGTTCTGTCACCTTATTAAATAAGGAGGTAGACTTAAGTTCACCTGACTTTCTACCTGCCCAGTTATGTAGCTCCTGCAGACCCTGTTTTAACAACTACTGGTGTAATTCTACATAGGTCAATATGGCTAAGGTCAGAAGGTCTTTGGTTTTGTTGAATTAATATAACTTCTCATTAATTTTAGGGGCCACAAAGCCATAAGTGGTTTCATTTCTTTGTTTATGACTAATAATGGGTATATTATATTAAATATAATATAGAATTCGTCTATATACCAAAATTTTATAATTTGGCTAAAGTGAAATTGTCACTACTATTACGAGGATTCACTAATCTCCAAGACAAAGCTACTAGGTAGACTGAGAGTGCATATCTCCTTAGAATGATCTTTTTGATTTGATTTAGTGTTGTATGTGTTTATTTCTCTGCTGTAGCTAGCGATATAACAGGGAATCAATTCGCGGGTCACTAGACCCGTACTTGTTTACCTACGCCTTTTATTGGGATTCGGCGAGGCTTAACCCTCCACAGGCTCCACATCTTCCGAAGATGAGGAAACATCTGCGTATCGACCTTGAGGTCGGGGTCGAGATGGCCGTTCTCCATCCGAAGCAACGGCAATTTGCTAACACTATCATCACTAATCTTACCTTGTTCAGAATAAGCACTCAACACAAAAAACTGCGACACATTGCTAACACTCATCGTTAGTCTTACCTTGTGCAGATTTCGCACTTATCTTAGAACAAAACTGTAACAAATCACTAAACTTTTTGAAAAGTGAACTTTATAACAAAAAATAACTCTGATAAATATCAGTTTCACTTAGAAACAAACAATATTTGCTGTTTTTTGTTTGATGGAAAAAATTTACCGGCTTACACGAGGAAATCTTTAAATGCTATGATTTGACATTGACAAATGTCAGGCTTGGCATCTTGGAAAATGGCCGCGCGCTGCTGTGTGAAAGAGACAGGTACATACAGACCAAGGAATAATGAGGTAAAGTACAATATTTTCTGGCTTTATAGGATAAATCTTTAGACGCTTCTTCAACAAATGCTGTGTGTTTTGGAAACACATATAATACTAGAACGACAGCTGGTATTTTAAGATTGAAAGAGAAATAAGTGATTGTTAGTAATTATACATGACGCCTCATTTTGTTGAAGTGCAAAGGAGTTTCCTTTCAGTAGTTTCCATACTTATTTATATTCGACAGGCATCTTAACGCAGTCGAAGGTCGACTGGCTAAGGATACTTAAAGAATTATGGCCATTTTTTGCAGTTCAACTGCCTTGTAAATTATGCTCTTTACTCACTGCGACTTTAGCATCAATGCGATTTTAGTTGGTTCTAGCAAAGAAATATCTATTAATTTATTTACTGTATCGATAAAATCTGCCAAAAGTTGCAGCGTGGGCCTTAACGTTTATTAAGTCCTATTTGGGAATAGTTCAATAGCAAAATTTTTGTTGAATTTCTATTTATTTTTCTAACATTTTAACGATAATAACCGTTTATGGACATAGAGAGATTTCAACGCAACTTAAAGTTATGTTATGTAACGTACAGACTGTCCAACACATAATTTTCAAGGTTAAGGTCGATTAATCTTCAAGAAGAATCGGAGTGCATTTTTGGATGGCATCCAATAGACAAGGAATTTTAAAGATGGTCAGAAAGAACTTTACGTGTCGTTTACTTCTGTGTTGAAATATTTATCGCTTCCGTATTCTTAGTTTAGGGTTTTGATTTTTAAAGAAATGAGTATTTCTTGTGCTGCAACCCTTTTTTTACGTCCCACTGCTGGGCAGGGGCGTCTCCCCATTATTGGGGAGGCCTGGAGATTACTTCACCACGCTGCTGACGCTCTTGGCGCTTTGAGAGCATTGGCGAAGCGAAGATGCGGGTTAGTGGCCAACTTTCTGTCTTAGCTCGGAAAAACTCTTATTTGTACTATTTTAACTGATCCATATAAGAATTGCTGGGAGTTTTCCCACAGATTTCTTTTTTTCAACACATTAACCCCAAACAGGCACATAAGGTCGACGACCGAAAAATGGCACGCATTAAATTTTTCTCGCTTTGGAAATAAAATTTGGAAATAAGCAATATCCATACTTTCATACTAATCTACCTCGCATATAAATATTAAAAAAAAAACATGTCACAGTGTTTGTTACCATATACCTACTCCTCCGAAACGGCTTAACCGATTTAGATGAAATTTTCTATTCACAATTTTATTATTCAAAAATTCTTAAGTGCCAAGGGTAGCCCATCCCAAACATTCAAACGCGGTACGGATTTACGCTGAAGACGGTCAGCCGATGGCCGTACAACAATGACAAACATCAAGTGTTTATTATTACCCAGGATGCTAATAAACTATTTCATTTCATTTTATACTTACCCAGTTTTTCGTATGGCGCTGCTAACTGGACGATTAGCGTGTAACCAGATAAATTTCCATACTCGTGTTTGTTGTATTATGCCAGTGTGTTATTTGACACTTGTTTTATGCTATTGTTGAGATAATAATTCAATTCCGAACATTTAACATTTTTCATTAAAAAAGTGAGTACCTAAGAGTAAATTTAGGGTATTTTGTATTGTATTGTAAGTGTATTAATTAACAAAAATTGCATGCCCAATGGGTATTTACAGAGGCACTAAAATAATGATTATGTAACACCACCTGTAAATCTACCTGTAAAAAGCAATTAAATATGAATAAATGTATAAATAAATGAATAAATGAACCTCTTTTAACACTCATATAAACAACGCTTAGCAAACAAAACACAAACTCCTAGACTAGGATACAAACAAACACCCAGACTAGGATAAGAAGACCTCGAAATTCAGTTAGATATCTCTTCCTCAGGATTCAACCAGTGGTCAGGACCAACAGGGCCTTAAAAATCCTGCATAGATATAATAGAATAAAATAAAAGCTTGAAAAAGTCTGAATGATATTGATAGTGTGAGTGTAGAAATTCTTAAAACCTGACGCAGGTGCCTACAGAGTATTTCTTAAGTCTGTAAATGTTATGTTTCGATTACTTCCGTTCTGTTGATAAGTACATACTTCGGTGGTTAATATGGGTCAGCAATATACATTGTTGATTGTATTAATCAACTATATTCGTGGTACTAGCTGAGATTTCATTGACAATTTCAAAGAATTGATAAAAAATATCCGTCACCGCTAGTGACAATAGCGTCTTGGACACAATGCCCAGGTAATTCAAAATGCATACCTCAAAAAGACGGCAACTAAACCACGCTTGGAAAGCAGGAAGAACTGTTAATTTATATTTATGCATGATTTTTATTACCTTTTAAATCAATAAAAAAATCGTCTTTTGACTACTAATGAGTTGTGACGTCACAAATAATTTTCTCTATAAAATAGAGGACATCACGTTTTGGCAGCTCATTAAAAGTACATACCTCAATTGATTTCGTAGTCCAAGACCGGATTCCTTTAAATTCTTTCTCAAACCCTTTTAATTGGCAGCGCACATGCATGCGACCTCAGGCGAGATTCAGGCTTGCTTGAGGTTGTGTCACAGGTGGTTGTGTGTCCATGGACTGCAGCGACCAGTAACACCACGTGCTTGCTCGTTTGCTACTTCATTCAAATAAAAAATATATGATGTAAATTCCGTATCCAGCAGTGGGACGCTAACAGGCAATCCTGTTTTATTGGGTTATACGAGAATTTAGACAAGTAATTAGAATTATAACGCAAGGCAAAGATGGTAAGCACTGGTGGCCGCGAAAGTGCAAAAGGCGCCGGGCGGCCGCGTGACTGACGTGACCGCTAGCCTTGACTCCGGCTTACACGCTCGCCACACTATCTGCCTAAACACCGATAGCTTGTCAAGATTCTGTGGAGTTTATCGTTAATGACACCGTCTTCGTTGTAGCCTGCTCCTTGTTGGATATTCTAAGGCTCTTAACTGGGACTGTGCTGAGTTAAGGTTCCAGGTCTCCGTTCAGCTCCAAGGTCTATTCTTAGACCTTAGTTAAATTAGTAGAGTTAGTTTTAGTTTTCATTCCATTTTACATCCGTACCTACCTGAAAAATTTTTTTTTCATAGTTATAACTATTTGAATTTTCTTTATTCACCATACAATCATAAAAACAAGATTTTGATTTCACTTTTTTTTTGAAATGAAATCTTCGGTAAGTTATACCAAAAAGAGTTTGTTTGGTATAAATAAAACTCTGGGTGCTTTACACTGCATTTTGCTTTTTCCCGGGAAATTATTTCCAAAACATAAGAGTAATTATAAGGTAATTCGAGTTCTCAAATCCTTAAATTCCTATATTTAGCAGGAATCCCTAAATTCCTATATATAGCAGGAAGCAGGTACAGTCCAAAACTTTTCTTGATATCAGTCTATTGGCACATGTTTTTTTTTCCTGTCCGATTAAGCATTTCCTGATATCAGTCTATTGGCACATGTTTTTTTTCCTGTCCGATTAAGCATTTCCTTCTAAAATACAATAAGATGATATCAAGTTTCATAATAACGTGCCTGTCCAATTTAGTTTCAGCGTGCATAAATTAGTCATCACTGATTTATTTTGGTGTCCAAAATGGTCTAGATTCTAGATAATAACACTACTAAGTTGACAGTTGGCGTGAATATCTTATGTTTTATCCTCAAATAGATTGTCCGTTAATCGAAACGTACGATAATCGTCCAATTAGCCCAGTTTTACATACATAGCTTCATGTTCGGGGGCGTGTCGAACTGTCGATAGGTAGTATATGGTATAAGCACGATCCACGTTCGCCATTCACATGCGGGCATGTTTGCTTGATCTCGTTTGTTATGTTTATTACATTACACTGATTATTTCTTTGGTTTACGCGGAAAGACTAAAATAGATAGTAACTTTACTGCATTCTTAACTTCACGTTTATACAGCACACTCAGCACAGTAAATAAAAACACTAAAACAGCAAAATAATCATAAATACATGACAAAAACAAAATAAAGTGCAACTGAATATAAGATTAAATTTCAATGTATGGTTTTAATTGCAGCTTCCCGCGGTCTTCTTTAGGTCCTCCGTTCACCTGGTTAGAGGGCTTTGATCCTTTTGTCGAGAAGTGGTCGCCATTCGAGGACATTTCATTCTCTTCGGTTGTCAGTCCCCCTAACTATTTGACTACGGCTTTCATCGTTACGGATTCTGTCGCTTAGGAATATATTCACTTCATATTATTCAGTGTGTAAAACTGCGGGACAGAACTGTCTATAATACTTAAGTATCACTAAGATACACCTGTGTTATTTATTTATTTATTTGTATCACCTTTAAATAAAAGGGTAAGACTTAATACCTAATGGTATTCTCTGCCAGTCAACCCTGGGAGATGGTGAAATGAAATGAAATGAAATGAAATGAAAATATTTTATTTGCACAAATATGGGTAGCAAAAAGGTTTTACAAAAATATTTAGATCGCCATATTTACCCTTTAGGGTGTACAAATTTTATTGTAATAGTTATTACAAGTTAAATTATAAACTAATTATGTACAGTAAACACTAAAACACACAGTATACTTAAATAATTTTACATTATTATCACTCCAGAGTGAGAACTTACGGTAGGCAGGAACATGTGTAATTTAAAAATTATTATAAAATGAAAAAATAAATTACAGTTATATACATACATACAAACATACATAATACATACATATAACATACATACAAAGCATACATAAATATACAACTATTAATGCCAAAAAGGTGACAGACATGATGCCAACATATAATGACTCATTAGTTACTTGCTAACAGATGTTTACGTATCAACTCCAAGTAATGTAGAATTTGTTCGCGGCTTTCTGATAGTTTCGGGCAGCGCGTTCCGGAGCAGTATAGCCTGAACATTAAATGAGTATCGGAAAAAATCACTGTTGTGTGGAGGTATAAAGCAAAACAAAGAAGTAAAACTTCACAAACTAACAAACAGATGAGTTTCATCTGTGCTTTACACAACACGACTATAAATACCGTAAGTTGCGTAGAAATAGCTAAATATAACATTTCTGTATACATTTTAGTTCTTTGCTCTAATTAAACCACATCCATCTTTTTTCTTAGAATTTGAAACCAGTGAGCTCTTTCTTGACACAGATTTTAATACGCTAATTCCTTCTTATTGATTCCAGGTATCACAGTTTGGCGCCCATGTACTACAGAGGCGCGCAAGCAGCTATCGTAGTCTATGATATTACTAACCAGGTATGATCTTTATGTTATTTGTCATTTATATTTGACAGCCTCCGTGGCGTAGTAGTGGGTGATGAGCCGACTGCGAAGCGTGAAGTCGTGGGTTCGATTCCCACCCAGGACAAATATTTGTGTGATGAACATGACTATTTGTTCTGTGTCTGGGTGTTAATTTATCTATTTATTTATTTATCTATTTATGTATGTATTTCGAATTATATAAGTATGTTTATCAGCTTTCTGATTACCATAGTACAAGCTCTGCTTAGTTTGGAATCAGATGGTCTTGTGTGAATTGTCCAAAGATATTTATTTATTTAAAAGTCATGTACATATTTAAAACTAGCCTTCCGCTAGCGGCTTCGCCCGCGTGGACCCGTTTAATGGGTCCCCGTAGGATAAAAAAATAGCCTATGTGCTATTCCAGGCTTCATTGCTGTATTAAAATCATAGGTGTTTAGCCAGTTGCTTCAACCGCTTTGACCCTATAACCCGTTTTCACGTAGGAATGAAGCATTTTCCCGCGGTAAAAAGTAGCCTATGTTAGGGTGAATGTGGCTTCTAATGGTGAAAGAACTTTTGAAATCGGAACAGTAGTTTTTGAGTTTATTCGTCACAAACATACAAATCTTTTCTCTTTATAATATTAGTATAGATTACGAGTAATACACTGCCCAGAACATTGCCCATAATGTCTTAAGTCGGCGATTATCGTATACTTCGGTTTTTTTTTCGATGATGGTTTTGTGAATGAAAATTACGGGTCTTAATCGAACGAAATGCCATCCACTTTATTATACAGGGATACTGGTTAAGTCGACCTATTCTCGTTAAGGGCGTTTATAGTTTACATCATTTCTGACAAAATTAATTAATAATCTGACAGAGTAATTAATACAAATCAGTTCTTTTAATCTTTAAATAAAAAAGCATATCATATAATTTACAACGACAGAATGTTTTCATCTTATCATGTCTCGATGACTCAGTTGTTTTGCATATTGATTGTATTGTTATTACAAGCCCGAGTCGTGTATTTTAGCCATTCTTCTTGTAAACTTAAAAACAAGATACGTTTTTCGTTAATACCGTTTCCATGACTTCTTTCCTTATTCATTATCTGTTTATTTCATCAACAGTTTCCATGATACATTCATCCCATATCAGATTTAACAAACTTTATCAATTAACGAACTGAATGCTGTCTCCAAACTGGACTTATTGAACTCGACTCTAATGTTAAAAAAAACCGACCAAGTGCGAGTCGGATTCACTCACGGAGTGTTCCGTACGATTATCTATAATGTACGTTTATTGTATCGGAGCTCCCTTAAATATGTATTTTATTCTATTTTTTAGTATTTGATGTTATAGCGGCAACAGAAATATACATCGTACATCGTCTGTGAATTTTTTAATGTCTAGCCATCACGGTTCATGAGATACAGCACGATGACAGACAGACGGACGGACAGCGTAGGCTTAAAAAGTTATTTTACTGCCTGTTATGATTTCATGAGCAAAATCACACTTTCTTCATTTTTAGCTTGATCTCGTTCAAGCTATATAAAGCTCGTATAAGCGAGCTAAGACAAACTCGCACTGCCATATTTTGTATTATCTAAATAGCAAAAATGAAGAATACTTTTAATGTCTGAAGCAATTGTACCTATGACGATACTGAAAGACTTGTTTGTTTCGTAGAATTGTAATTTCCTTTATTTATTTTGGCGATCCACCTGCTCATAGCTGTTTGTAAAATAGTGGTATGGAATAGGCCCTATACACTACTATAGAGTAGGCTAGTGGTTTACCAGTTTTTAAAGGTTCGCGTGGCAAACTGCGTGATCAATAGACGGTCGTGTTCGCTGGCAGTTGAGCGCGGCCACTTAGACTAAGGCTATTCACACACTTATAATCACAAAATAAAAGACTTGCACACTTTTATGTAAGTGCTATAACAGTTCTTTTTCAGTGCAGTCAGATTTGCAAGATGTTCATCTCACCGTGACGTATGAGTAAAGGTCGTAACTTGTATGCGTGCTATAAGAACCAAAAAGTTAGCATTCAATAATAATCGGGTATGAAATTTGATTCGCGGCGCAATGACTTAGATGTTTGTGAAGTGAATAAATCGTTCACAAATCGGTCACATGCGCATTTGTAGTCATTATCGCATTAATTCGACGCACTTTCCCGGTAACCATCGTAGTCAAGTTAAGAATTCCTCAAAACTTCCTGTTTAGAAACCCAAAGAAACTATCTGGCTGAAAATCTGAGGATAGAAGATTGTCCGAAACCTTAAGTTTAGCTGTAAACGGACCAATAGGGACGACATAAAATGGTCCAAAAAATGTACCTACATATTTAGTAGATTTGCGTTACATTTCTTATGTACGTTAATGCAATTTAAAATTATATTGACCTTTACTTAAGGGAGATCAATTTTGCTGTAATCTGTTTTTGGGTCCCACTGTAGTTGCACGGGCCTCTATCCGTAATTTGACAGGCTTGGGGTATACACGGTGGGGTATACAAGGTGTACACCCCGCATTGCAACGCACCCGGTGAAGAGTAAATTAGGTTATATCCTTCATATTTCATAAAGATTTATATTTTTATTATCTGAATTTGTTGTTGAAATAATTTCTATAAGTGTAAGTTGAACCTTTACAGTACCTGCGAGTTTGTAATGACCGCTCCCAGCGGCGCAGGTTAGCTTTTAATTACGACTGGTCGCTAGGCACTATAGTTCATTCGCGTTAAGAAAATAGTGACTCATCAGTGCAACTGCAGGGTAAGGGTGTATTCATAATGGAGAAAAAAATTAAACATTTTTTTTTCAAAACATTAAATAAGTTTAATAGAAAAATAATAAAGTATCAATGATTTTAAACATGTTAAAATATTCCTATTAAGGTAATTTTTAATGTCAACTTAAACGCTATATTAGTAGAGTAACACATATTTGGATTAATGGTAATAAAATAAGTAAATTACGCGTCTCTCTCCGCTATGTATAATTGATCCACTTTTATTTTTTTTAATAGGTGAGATATCCATTTTCCAAATTTAATTTTAAACAAGTAGTACGCAAAATACACAACCGATCAGTTCGAAGGTCTGACTTCAACTGAGCACTGTGAACTCGCCTTACTAATTTCTAGCGTTTTAATTGGCTAGGGGGCGTGGCTTGGCCGGCAGTCGGTGATGAGTCACTATTTTCTTAACGCGAATGAACTATAGAGGGTTTGTGTACAGTTTGCGAAGAAATATGATCCGACTGTTTGGCGCCGGTCTATTTAGTCCAGCTGGAAATTATTACTAACACTTTTTGCCCTTATCTGATGGCCCGCTTCCACAGTGAGCTCGTGCGTTTTGCGGAGTCCTCCAAAAAGGAAGGACTGCCAGCCAAACGTAATCGACGTATGTAGAGACCATGAATCTGCCCGGGTATAGAGGAGCCCGTCGTGTCCCGCATTCCCCGATGCATTTGAACCACTAGAATATCTGCGTAGGATGTCACAGTCCGTCAGCCAGTCAGTATATGATAACCGAGGTGGTTGAACTGATGAGAAACGAACATGAGGCGACCAGTGTTCTAGCGTAACAGCATACGACCTTTAAAAAAATCACCTTTATCAAGGTCAGGTCATGTCCATGGTCAGCTCAGCAGCAATCACTTGATACCGTGTACTGTATGCTCGGCCGTTTCTTCATTGAAATATTAAAATGATTTTAATTTCATGCATAGGTATAAACAGATTTTGTCAGGTATTTTAGAAACTGAAACATGCGCATTACATTCGTGAAGTTGTGAATTCTTACATATTATTATTATTACCCTGTAGGTGTACACAAGACAGTGACGTGTTAAGGTATCGATTAACCTTGCTTTAATATTTGAACGAATATTCAACCTATTACAGACGGAACGAATAAAATCAATGTAAGGAAAACGATTTTCACAGAAAGCATATTCTTTTTAAAAGGAAACATCTAACTACTTACTATCATAGTAAGCAATAATTTTCATTCAAGTAAAAAAAAACTCACGGGATAGCAATTGTTTTATACAATGTAAAAAAAAGTAAAATAAGTATCTCTTTTCCGTTTAGAACGTTTATAGACCTAACTTGTTATCTGCTTACTGACTGATAAATATAAAACTCAATGGAGGATTTTCTTCATATCAGAGCTTGTAGCTCTCTGGTAGACCTACTCTAAATAAGAAAAAGATCTTTTTACCTTACATCGCTTAACATGATCATAAAGACTCCCACAAAGATTACAATCTATCGATATCAACGGGCTTAACGTGCCCTACGAACCCCGGGTATACGCAATTACTCCAAAACCCAGCCAAAAGTTTTTAATGGCCAAAATGGTCATTTAATGCTTAAACAAATTTCAATATGCTCCAATAAAAAGAAGTGTCAAGATAATTTGAAAAAACTATCTTCAAAGAAAAATAATCTATTTATATATTTATAAATATATAATATAAATTTATAATATAAATATATAAATATAAATATTTTTGGACAATTCACACAACACCATCTGATTCCAATCTAAGCAGAGCTTGTACTATGATAATCAGCTGCTGATAAACATATGTACGTATATAATTCTGAATACATACTTAAATAGATAATTAACACCCAGACACAGAACAAAGTCATGTTCATCACACAAATATTTGTCCTGGGTGGGAATCGAACCCACGACCTCACGTTTCGCAGTCGGCTCATCACCCACTACGCCACGGAGGCTGTCTAATAAAATATCTATTTATATTATTTAGGATTTCTCTTCCTGTTAATCTGAATTAACCTGAAGTTTTACACGTGACGTAGTGCTCGTGACGCCAGATTTATATAACAAGAAATGTTAAGTGTACTATACGTATTAGTTATTTGTCGTGTTGTTGTAGTCTAATCAGCTTACACGCTCATAACTACATCTATTGTTAGTCAAGTTCATAAATTTATTCATTTGCTGTAACTCTGAACAAAATTTTATCTAAGTAAGACTGTCGGAGATACTGGACCAAACCCTTGTAATTTATTTTGTGGACTTCATATTTCCCTGTGCCATGCTCATAGTCTTTGTCATGCACCATGTCATATTTTTGACAGTCTGTGATTGTCGCTCTCTGTATTAAATTACTCTTTTTCTTTTGTACTTTGGGATTTTTTCCAATCTTTGTATGTCCCACTGCTGGGCGCAGGTCTCCTTTAACACGTGAGGGATTTTTGGGCCTTAGTCCACCACGCTGGCCTTGTGCAGATTGGTGGACATCATATCTTCGATGATAAATTAAGCTAAGGCCAACATTGATTACAGAAGTGTTCCTTCCATACTTCTCTGGAATATATTTCTTGAGTTGTGGCATGTGTTCACCGACGTAGCGTGTCTCCTGTAGGTTTCTGAGCAGTGGAAGGCCTTACTGAGTTTTTCATCGGCTATTGATCCATTATGATTGTTCAGCTCATTGCCACTTTACGCTGCCTTTAATTGGTAATGGTAATTTCTATTTCGAATGCGAGGAAAGCGCTGGCCGTAAAGATGTGTCTATCAAATTTCGTAACATAATTTCAGTACTCACGGTGAAGTCATAAACATCTTAAGAAATTTAAAAAAAAGTCGCTATCAGGTCTTATTCCGCATGCGTGCCCCCTTATCTGATAAATATAATTGTTTTTGCTTTGCATGATTGTTCGTTATTGTGTAACTTCGCTGAATAATGTTGTATTGTTTACCTCTGCCTACCTGTCGGTGATGTTTATAACCTAATATTTGCGTTGAATTTAAATCATCAAACCAAACAGTTTTGTTCTTTACAACATATATTTGGTAAAATATTTCTAATTTATTCTCTGTCAAATATTTCAACGTATGTAACTTTATGACTCAAGAATTTAATTCTGAAGTGCCCATTTAGAACAAAAGGTACGCCGTTCTCTAATAAATCTAATTCTACGTTCGCCGTTCGTAATCTATACGAATCAACAATTATTTTTTTACTTTAGGTAGTCTGTTTTAATATTTTTCAACACAAAATTATTTAATTTCATACAATGTAGTTTCATACAAAGTTATAACATGTGTAAACTCTTTTGTTGTGGCGCTTTGTAATAATCATGTTTTATCTGAAAGAAATGCGAATACAGATAACCCCGAAGACAATGAGCAAATAATAAACAAAATGCTTACATTTTATTTGTATTTACATATCTTAATAGGACAAATACCTTCGTATGCCCGTTGTTAGACGACAACGAACCGGCAAAAGTGCGCATGTCCCGATAACACTATCTTTGTCGGTCTGTCTGTGCCTGTAGGGTTGCTAAACACGGTTCCGTCCTGGGTGGCGCGATGGCGTCCGGGCGAAAGGATCATAATATTTTTTGGTCTTTTTATACTTGTTTACTTGGAAAAATGCTGTTTGTTGGTGTTCACTTTTTACACAGGCCACAGCTCACTTTTTTACCGACTCCACAAAAGGCCTCCTCCTTTTACTTTTACTGTGCGATTTTACGAAAGTCCTAAAACAGGCGGTCGATAAAATAAGTTATATCACGGTAAAGGCTGTTTCATCGATCGAAGTTTGTTGTTCCACGATACATCAAGCTGTCAATAAGGAATCGAAAGTGGCATGTGCCAACCCCACTGTGGGTGACCTTTATAGTGAATAAGTAGTACAGTGGATAATATATAAGTAGTACAGTGGAGAATAAGCAGTACAATTTTGTTGAAACTAATCACAATTACTTGATTGGTAGCCTCTGAGAGACAATCAAAGAGAACGCTTTTACCGTATTTACATTACTTATATGTTTTGTAGTATAAAATAGTTATTGTAGTTTATTTTAGTAAACATTTTTGAGGAGAGTAAAATACCCAGCAATAGGAAATAAGTCTTCCCGAGTTCAAGGGCATCACACATTTTAACTAAAAGATCTTAAAACTTGTTGTCCATAACATTAGAACATCCTTTCATGGTATGAAGTCAAAGTGAGTACAGGACTAGTTACGAAAAAGTTTTTTAAGATTATGAAAGTCAGGGAGAGTTATTATATAGGTAATTATACATATTATTATATGATAAGTAAAATAGTAATCTCTCTTGTTGGTAAAGAGGAAATAATTATTAATAAATTTTATTATTTTCAATCACAACAATAAAACAGTTAACTGTCAACAGAGGACAAACCGTCTATCGTACAATAAACTATTTGACGTCCTGATTATATTAATGACTTGAGTCATAAACGGCAATCGAGAGGACATTCTGTCGAGACGTAATCTGTGTGTGATGCCCTTGAACTCGGGAAGACTTATGCGTGTAATACAATTGTAGGCGTGCCGGGGGGCGGCGTACCGAAATAATATCGCTCCTATCAACTATATTTTTACATACATTATTTATAGATAAACTAAGTACGAATACGAAAAAAAGCCGATATGTGAGGTAATTCTTTTCACGAATTTTATCCTCATTAGCAAGGCATTTTTGTAAACATAACAGGAAAAATGGTTTTGAGACCTCTGTTACAACAGAAAATTTCAAAGTTTTTGAGTCACGGTGAAGTCTTTCTCTCTCTCAAAATATTGTCTTACGTAGGTACTACTGAGATTATATTTTTGACCATTTGTTTAGCGATAATCATTTTTGTGTCTTCTATGACATGGGGACATGGGTGGCCTTTCTATTATTGGGAAGGCCTGGAGCTTTACTCCACCACGCTGCTCCAATGCGGGTGGAGTTGGGGGCTAGTAGCCAACCCGCGTAGCCAACCAGCTGTTGGATGTTTCCAAACCGCCTATTGAAGGATTAATAGATGGATTAATAGATTAAAGGTTTTACGACAGCTATAGGTCGTCGATAGCAAATGAGACCGAACTTTGGGACAACACATTGGGATGGATTGCACATCCGAAGCAAATAAGTCACCTGACCGCAGTCGTTTTGCGTATCAACATTCGTATATGGATATGTATAATGTTGCTGTTTTTCATCGTTTCCAGGACACATTCGGGCGCGCGAAGAACTGGGTGAAGGAACTGCAGCGGCAGGCGTCGCCGTCCATCGTGATCGCGCTTGCGGGCAACAAGAGCGATCTGGCCGCCAAGCGGATGGTCGAGTTCGAGGAGGCCCAGGCCTACGCCGACGAGAACGGCTTGCTCTTCATGGAGACCAGCGCCAAAACCGCCATGAACGTCAACGACATATTCTTAGCTATCGGTGAGTGCGAGCGGCGCGAAATTTTTGGCAAAGGGAAATTACCCGACAGGCGACGTGGCCCCACTTCTACAGTCTCATTTATTAGGTACTATAAAAAAATAACGCTGCAGTCTCACATTATAATTCTCTGTGTCGTGAGTACCAGAACCTAGAACAGTGACACTTATTCTAATTTCTGTCTGCCAATATGCAAGTCGTTTAGAGAAATCGATACCTTGATTTGGGATACGTGTGGCGGCATCTTTTGTTGCCGAAATTCGCTTGGGTTGTAGAAAATCGCCAAACTTTGTATATTTCTAAGTATTGATCAGTTAAAGTTTTGCTTTGCTTTAGACCTTGATACATTTCCATATCACTAATCATTTTGATATTAATCACTTTTTAAGATTGCGTCCAATATTATAATGTGAGTTTTAGGTTACTGTAACAGATTTTTAATGCAATTTTTTTATTAATTATATTAATAAACTGAAGGCAATGGATTGATTATGAACAGAAGTAATTCGTTAATAACGTCCAATTAATTTTATAAAATAATATTTCAATTAGCTGAAATTAAATGCAAGTTTTGGCCCATTTTCTCCCAATATTGACTTAATATTTTTTTACTATTTTTTTGTATGAGAGTGCTAGAAAGCAATCAATGTATTGCATAGGCAATTTTCACATCAATACATAGCATTTTTTTTCAATTCATTTAGATTTTAAAATTATACGGACATATGTAATATTCTATACCTATTACAGTAAAATTCACAAAACTATCACTGTTTCAGGTCTATTAAGCAAAACAACGTAATAAAAATGAAAAGTCGCTCATTTAATAGTTTATTATTGGAATATCAGTTATATTGTGCAATGAAACTTATGGAAATACTGTATTTTAACTGCAAAATTTCATATGTAAAATCAGCTAAATCAGTGTAATCGGCAAAACTTCGCATACGGCCTCCTATCAGTGCGGTGTGTTGTTGCAGCGAACAAGTTACCAAAGAGCGAGGGCGGCGGCGGCGGCGGCGCGGCGGGCGCGCGGCGCCTCAACGACGCCGACGCGCCGCGCGCCTCCTCCTGCTGCAAGTGATGCGCGGTACGCACTACGCACTCTGCGCACTGCACGCACAATGCGCGCACACATTTACACATAACACGTACTAATTTGGTAAAGGGAGATCTCCCGCCAGGCGCGCTGCTGCATGAGCAGGAGCCGGGGAGCGGCCGCGCTGCCCGCGCTCCAAATGACTCAATTCAAAGCTTATATATGTATATGGTCGGTTATTCCGAAAACTTCATTAGCGTGATTCAGGAATACTCGTGGCGCCATCTCTTGATGAGTAGCGGAAAGTCACTACACGTAGCCCTACTACATGCAAACCTACACATACAAACCTACGCCGTACGCGCACACACACATATAACAAAGCGCGCACGCACACTGTGTCATATTCCTTTGCAGTTACGCTTAAGTTTTGGATGCATTTATGCTTGGATCATCAGTTTAGACTGCTATCCCACTGACGTTTTATAAACGTTAGCGTTTTTCTAACGTTGTCGCTGCGCAAACGCGACGTTGACGTCGCGTCAATGTATCGTCGACGTTGCAGTTTTTAGCAAACTGGTATCACGCCATCCCACTCTATCCGTATGAGCGAGGGCGGGGCTACTGTCAGTATCCAACCGCAGCATCAGTAACTTAAAAGTAAGTTAACGTTGCGCATGCATCAACACGATTGCCCAGCGACCACGTTGGAGTAACACCAACGCTCGTAAAACGTCAGCGGAGTTGCGACCTTACATTCATGATTCAAGTGTTGTATATATTGTATATATTAATAATTAATTAACGCTTCACACTCATAGCCCCACAGTAGGGTAGATATACCCTGTGTCGTGGGTATAATGGACACACACAAAGACGGTAACACAAACACCCAGACCGAGAACAGTAATTTAAATTCATCATTCAAATTTCTATTTCGCCGGGAATCGAACCCGGGATCCTTCGATTGGCAGTCCGGCATGATAATCATTGCGCCACGCAGGTCGTCTATTATATTATATAAAATCAAGTGAGTTTGCAACGATTAACGAATGAATCAGTGAATAAAGTACCACACAGTGCACATTTATACATTTAACATTATAAAGTTAGGTAAAAACTACTTTGCAACAATCCGCAACCAGAACGTATGATGGTGTATACCTTTTTCATGCAATAGCACCTCCCTCCCTCCCACATAGGACACATGCACATGCAACAACAAAAAGTATACACCAGCATACGTACCACCACCAACACGTGTTTCGCCCCAAAACAGAGCATCATCAGGGTTATTGACTCTACGACGGTCACCCGCGGTGCATTGCATGAAAAAGGTATACACCATCATACGTTCTGATTGCGGATTGTTGCAAAGTAGTTTTTACCTAACTTTATAACAATGGAGTTCCGCAAAGTAACGCCTGATTCTATTAACATTTTAACATTTACACCACAAACATTTTGCTTACTCAATATTGGTATAAGTTCTAATCAATGAATAGCTTATACACATTTGTCGCTCAGTAATACTTGTCAATATAAGTAACATAGTCACATTAAGTTTTTGGCGGGATATAAGCAACATAGTCACAATAAGTTTTTGGCGGGATATAAGCAACATAGTCACAATAAGTTTTTGGCGGGATATAAGCAATATAGTCACAATAAGTTTTTGGTGCGAAGTCGGAAAAGACAATAATATTATACTCTTGTTTTATTTTCATTTTCTTGGTGTCTTTTTAAGTTATATCGGATAATAGATAATATAGATAATGGCGTTTTGTTCGATATAGGTTAATAAAGTGCACGAGTGTTGTGAAATAAAATAACAGTGCGAAAATATGTTTTTTCAGCTTGCCTCCAATATTCAGTCGCATTCTGGTAAAGTGGCCATCACTTTACTTGAATATCTGACTGACTTGATTGACTGACTGCTGACGACATACTGACTTTATTTATACTATTTCTCGTCTGGCCGCAACCCTTTTTGCGTCCCACTGCTGGGCACGGGTCTCTCCCCATTATTGGGAGGCCTGGAGCTTACTCCACCACGCTGCTCCAATGCGGGTTGGTGGAGATGCGGGTTAGTGGCCAACCAGCTGTCGGATGTTTTCAAACCGCCCATAAGGCCTCCGACAAGGTTTAACGACTGTCGTCTATCGACAACAACCGGGACCGACGGCTTAACGTGCCCTCCGAAGCACGGAAACGCGCATGAATTTTTTTTTTTTTAGTTTGAACGTCTCTCGTCTAGTTTGAACGAAACTGGCAAAAACGCTGGCAATGTGCACAGAGTTCGCGATGCCATAATTGAAAAAAAAAAACCACATTTAACTAATTGGTTAAATTTGTGATTACCCTTACATGTATCCTTTTAATCACAACTTACCTTCTAAATAGGTTTGCTCTATGTAACATCCATCACTCAATAATTTTGAAAGCATTGCTGCCATTGTATTGTTTTTACAAATAATGTAAAGACAATAGATTTGAAGTTGAAGTTGGGTTATTAAGTAATACATAACGCGTTACAGGAGTGGTGCCAGCGACGCGCGGCGCGCGGCTAGCGGGGCCGCAGCAGCCGCAGCCGCACGCCGCAGCCGCGAGCCGCAGCCGCGCCGCCCCATCCGTCGCGGACTACATTGGACTAATGTAACACATTTTTAGCTGCATATTTTTACATTCGAAAATATGTGTTTTATATCTATTGATTTGTTAAAGGTAAACTTCGATTGTACCGGTTATTATAATTGTTATCCTGACCTGCGTTTGAAGTTAGTCGATCGCTTTAGCTAAATTGAGGGTCGCGATACTGAAATATTGTAAAACTTGTTTTATATGTATATAAGTGGCGTCGGAGCCGCCGGCGCCGCGGCGGTCCGACTTTGTGGAGAAGCGATAGCTAGATTTACTGGAAACTTACTTGTAACGGTAACTAGTGAAGATATATTATATATTATATACACCCGATTATTTTAATTTCATCCGTAACGCACTAGGCGTTGACTGTATCGTTCAGCGTAGAGTGAGGGTTACGTAACGAGATTTCCTTTTGGTTTCTATTCTAGCCGTACGCGCGACATGATCGTCAGCGGGATGCGCTCTGCTCGAGAAATTATATAAATGCTATTTATTAATATGAACTATATAAAGGCGTAAACGACGCGTTTGCAACGCCGCGTTCTAAACGCAATTTTAAATAAATTAATATAAAACCCAAAAATAAATTATTTGGATGTGATCTAGATTTATTTGAATGTCTCACGGATAGAGCGCATTCCATTATATCACACAGTAAAATTACGGTGAAGGTGCATTTACACTCGTCCCCACATAGTCCTTTCGTTCATTAATTTAACATTCATTCATTCGATGAAGTTGTATAGTTAGGTATAACGGTAGCTGCTACACACTAATTTTTATTGGCGATGTTACACAATACTTTATTAATCATTTAATATAGATTCATGTCTTATATTCGGCCCAGAGCCGAGTCTGTTTACATTATAAACATTTATATTACGTACATTTTTTGTTTTCCATCACATCATTGTTCGTTATTTTCTACGATACTGTAAGTTTAAAAATATTTTTTCACTCTAGGCGCATATTATTCACGTAGCTACTTAAATGTGAGTTTTGTATGTCCCGACATAGTTATATCGCAGTACCGTCTCGGCGGTAATGCGTAAGAAATATTTATTCAGTTAATTAGAACACTGACATAGTTACGAAATTTCCGTGTAATTCGAGGAATTTTATATGCGTATCCAACGTCTCTGTATATGAATACTGCAACTACTCAAACACTTTAACTATGCCAGTTTTCTCAAGATAATTTTATGTGGTCATAGACAACAGAGGACGGTTCGATGGTTTTACAGTTAAGTTAGTACCACACAAAGGATATTTACTCTGTTGGTACTAAGTTTCGTGTAAACATAGCCAGTGACATCTAAAACTGTCTTAAAGTAAGACCAACAAAACGAGATAAAGAATGTAAACAAAGTTTCAGGGGTTCAAAACATTTTTATTTGAATAAATTATACTTATACAAATTTTGGATTTCACTTTCTAATTGCTGTCATTTTTATTAGATAAATATATCTCGTCAGATGAGTCCGAATCAGACGTACTTATGAAAAAACTATATATTGTACTATCAATCATGTTGTCAATATGGCTATAAAAATTGTCCTCGACTTGATAAATGAACTTGTTCACAAAATGGCGGACCAAATGTTGACAACTGCGGTACTGACTGCTTTCCTTTACCACGATACACGCAACGACAGCTGTCGTCGACTAACTGACGCCATTACTGCGTACGAATGATAAGGACAGAGATAATAATCGCTCGCTCTCGCAATGTAACTTGGTAACGGTTTGTTTACATTATTTATCTCGTCTTGTTGGCCTTGCCATAGTAAACTCTAAATAAGTGGGCATATTGTTAAGTATAATTAATATTATGTATATTGTCAGTGTAATTATATATTATAATTTAGGCAAAGTAACGGTGGGGTCAAGTAGGTCGGCGCAGTGGCTGGTCCTCTTGCGAAGTGAAGCTGTCCAAGCGCCGCGTGCGGGCCGCCGGCTGCTTGCTCTCTGCTAGCTAAAATATCTTCTAATTTCAACATTCCCAAGCCCGTATTATATATATTCTTTTAAATAAACGCTGTAGTGTATTATAAGTAATAATAAGTTCGTTTTAAAATAATATTGATATTTTTGAATGTTTTTAGCTGTTTTAGTGTCAAACCTTACGATTTTGCCATTTGAAAGTAGCAACATTTTAATTGCAATTGAATTAAATTCTTTCATATCGTCAACACATTGCAAAACTTTAACAGATTTTACGACGTCCCCGCAGTCCGGCAGCTAAACTGACGAGCGAGTAAACCCGCGGCCCGCACTTTCAAATTACATTAATATAATTAAGTTCATGAAGACTCTTCACGTCTCAACCCGCGGCTAACTCCTAATGGGGGACTGCTTTGATGTTATGTATTTAATTTAGTGCGAACAACTGTATGCGGCCGCTGTGGTATAGAGTGAATAAGTGAACATTATCCAATTTGTACCCACATAAAACTGGCATGCCTTAGCTAACAAGCGTTTCTTTACTCCAAATCCAACGGCCATTATTGTTAACTTTAAGAAGTAAGAACATAGATGGGTAAAAGTCAAGTGGATCGCAAGTATATTGTTATCTAAAGGATTATATGTAACTCCTCTGAGCATGGGAATATGTCTAATCGCTTCATTATGATTGTTCAAATTCAGTTTTTAGAACACAAGTAGATAGGAATAGGGTAAGGTATCTGTTGAAGCCCGTACAGCTGTGCCCAGCGGTGGGGTGGCAACCGAAACTACCTCTATCATGTTACAATGTAAATCCGAAGCCATCTAACACGGTTGCGCAGGCAATAATTGACAGTAAGAACCGTTGAGTATACATTAAGTAACTAATTATAAAATGTTTCATGAAAATTTATGCATTGTTTTTAAATTTGGATTTTTAAACGTCTTGTGAAATTTAATTTCCACGATTTGGTTCAGAGTTATGTGTTGCCTAAACTATAGTGATTTTGGTAGTTCTTGAATTTAAATGACTGCCCGTTGAAGCTTTGTTGCTTTCCGCGCACCAACCGCGGAGTGACGCCGCCACACATCAAATAGAAATGACATGATCTTGTGCACGCCACTGGAATGTTTCAGTCTTAAAGCGCTTTTACTAAATTAAGTGTAGCATGCGTTGTCCATAAAAAAAAATGTATATTTCATAAGATCTTAATGACCCGATATTGCAAGTGAATACACCTATCGTTTTACTTAAGGCCAAGCTTGTGTCATTTTTCCTTGATTCTCTGTCATTTCATGTGAATTAATGTTTGTTCGAAGGCACTACACGGTTTCATCCGCAATATTATCAGTTGAGCTAAATCTTTAAAATAAAAGAATTTAATCTTAAAGCATTTCGTCGTGAAAAGGTGCAATAATGTATGAAGCCGCTTCCTCTAGGATTGAAGCTATGTTGGAATGGTGAGGTTGCCTTGATTTTCTTATTTTATTCTTTGTATGAGATAAACTGTTATATCGTTTGTTACGATTAGTACTATTAATATGGCAGTAAAGGAATACTGTCCCATAAATGGTAAATAATCGACAAAAGTAAAACAATTTTAGGCCCTATTGCAGGGCACAGATGTCCTCTAGAGAGGGATTGGGAACAGCCGAGGGAGTGTTGAGGAAGTGGCTATAGATTTATTTCCCCGTAGAAATAAAGTAGTGGTTCCAACTGAGCTAAGTTCGTTCTGTAATCAACTAACCAAGCGAGAGGAGCTGATCAAGATCATATAGTATGTTTTTGTATTATGTAAATATTTTGGATTTATTAAGATTATTATATTGAATAAAAAAATATTGTAAATGGCTTATGGAGTTTCATTTCACCATTTGTCCTTTTAGAAAAATATATATTATTCTTTTAATTATGGAAATTGACTATCAAGTTAGTAAAACTACAGTTATATATTTCTCTCATAGAATGTCCTTCCCCCAAAGTAACAATTCTTGCTCGTAAAACTAGATACCTAATCCCCTTGGCATCTTTTTGAATGAACTCCTTCGAAAAGTCAGAAAAACGCTTGAATCAAGTTGGTCAGATTTCTGTAAACAAGGATTTAATAAAATCTCTTTATACCAATAAACAATAGATATTTTAAATTCTTTTGTTATTAAAAGATTTGATCTTTAAATGAAGACTCTTAGAAGAAAAAAGTTTTATTCTAACGTAATAAAAAAGATTTCGTATTTTCAAAGTGATCTCAAACTTTATTTAATACGTGTACATACATTAAATTCAAACCGATTAACTAAAACGGTTAATAGATTGACAAGCAGAATGACACAGAATAATGGCTGGCGATGTTTTATATAGAGATGACTTCCTCCTTATTGGCTACGGCTTGGCTTGGATGGATGGAGACGTCAATATAGCATGGCGCCATGGCTCCGATTGGCTAGATGGCTGTCGCGTTCATTACTATTATTTTATACGCCGTGGCAAATTTCTAAATCCGCCACTGCATATAGAAGACACCGAGAAGCCGCTGGATTCAGAAGGCGCAGGACCGGGACGTGGCGAATGTTAGGGGCCTACGTCCAGCAGTGGACTATGAAAAGCTAAATGATGATGATGATGATAGTATAAGTACTTATATACAGGGTGAAAGGTAATATCCTTTTAACAATACAAAGAAGTTCTTTTCTGATCTTTTCATTATCTGTGTTTACGCACATCATTACGAGAGGCGGCGGGGAGGCGCGGTAGCTATGAGCCGGCGTCACTGGAACTGCAGCACACGCCTGATAAATACGGATCCCATACTTTTTTGTAATTGGACCTATTTACGCAAACCGGAACCAATCCACACTAATGCCGAAATTGAGTTAAGTACACAAAAAAGCTTAAAATTGCGCCTTCTATCGACCCTGTAAAGATCAAAACGATCTAAAAATTTTGACAGAACAAAACATTTTCATGACATGTTTACCAATCCACAAAGCATCAGTTGTCTAATACATTAAACAGCTTTTTCTCAAAACTATCATCATCATCACGGGTGGGTTGGTTCCGGTTTGAATAAATAGGTCCAATTATACGATACGTTAAATTAAAGTTAATAAACGTTTAATCATCGACAATCGCTTATATTTGTGTGTACTGGATTACTGGATTTTCCTAGTGGACAGGCACTAAACACCGACCTCCGTTGCCAGCAGAGGTATTTCCCTGTCACTAACACAAAGTGGCTCGATTTAAATGGTGTCAGTCAGATCATAAATAAAAGACAATTTAAACAAAAAGTTTTATTAGAAATTAACTAACGCATTTCAGAATTCCCAAATTACAATAAAGTTAATGTCCGATTCTAACCTGGACGAACGACGAAAAACGCAACATTAGGCGACATACGACATACCTACATCAGCAGTAATAATAAGCTGTCCGACAATAAAATGATTTTTTCCAACGACATTTCAAGTTAAAAATATGTAGATATAAATACATATAACCGTATGATATTATCGATCGGCTCTTACAGTCGGACAGCAAGTTTTAATTTGCAAGGAGCTAAAATGAGTCTGTTGTCAGTAGTATGTTTGATGGAAAAGAAAATTCCTTGAATGGCGACCACGTCTCGGCAAAAGGAGCACAGTCCGTCTTCCAACCTGGTGACTGATTACCTGGACGAGGTGGTAAAAAGAGGGAAGCCGCTTACTTTAGAAGGTGCAGGACCGGACGCAGTGGCGAATGTTTGGGGAGGTTACGTCCAGCAGTGGACTTTTACAGGCTATTGAATGGAAAATGAGATCGTGATAGGGCAAATGTTGCTTTTGGCTTAATTTTTTAACCATTTAGAATGTAGCCAATAAAGTAGGTATCCTTATATTTTAATATTTTAGAGCGGCAATGACGTATCGACACCTTTTTACTTTTATAACATCGTTCGATTTGTGCCTATTGCTTTCATTATACAATAATGGCATCGCAAACTGTGCCTATTGCCAGCGTCAAGTATAATTATTGCATCATTTAGTAGTCATAGAAAAATCAGTAAGTCGTCAGTTTTCAGTCAATCTATCAATCTAGCCAGTCAGATGTTCAATTAAAGCGATGACTACTTAACCAGATCGTGTCCAATGGAGTTTTGGAGGCAAGCCAAAAAAACATGACTTGTTTTATTACATTGGCATTACTGTTATTTATTTCAAAACTCGTGCACTGTAACTGTAATTAACCTGTATCGAACAAAATGCCATCACATTTATCCAATATAACTGAAAAATACACCAAGAAAATGAAAATAAACCAAGAGCACAACTTGTCTCTTCAGACTTCCCGCCAAAACTCCCTGCCTATTCCTTTATATTGCATTAATCGCTTTGTCACTCGTGTACAACAATAGCTTATAAAAAATGTCAACTACTATATTATTATAACTAAATTGTTTATGTATTTTAATACAAAAAATATAAAATATCCAACATAAATGCCAAATATGTAATAGTACCTAATAATTGTAAAATTTGAGAATGAAATGAAAAATAAAGTTGACAGAAACGAATAAAACAAAAATAACATTATCGATATACGATTAGCGTCAATAAATGGCTTAAGTACTTTATATTCGAATAAAACTGAAGACTAATGTTTTGTACAGTGTATGCTCACATTCTCAATGATACAGAATTATTTTCTAATAAGTTTATTTCATTTAAACTAGACAGTGGGACTTATTTAAGTAAAATAGTGGCACTGAAGAAATATTAACAAACTAAGTATATATAAAAACTAAATTGTTAAAACAAAATTATTGTATCAAAACTAATTAGGCCTAAACATTATTCAATAAATAGGGAACTATAATTTTTAAAGTTGTATTTTGATAAAATGCATCACCAAAATATGTCTATTATATTTTTATGGCAACAAAGACACACTTCAAACTCGCCATTATCTATAGAATACTAATAAGTATAGAAGCCTTAACTGTTATCTAGGTTTTAATTTAAATTGGGAAAAATAAATTCAATTTAAGGTGGTAGAAAATGGAGAGCAGTAGAGTGGCTCAAATTTGTAAACGCCACTCTATACTATTTTAAACAGAACTCAACAAGTCCTTTACTTTCCATGTCCATGATCTACTGAGACCACTTAAAGTCACGTGGCTCCATTTTATACCCCAATTTATATAAAAATATATATTTTAGAAAACTTTTTTATTTTAATTGTTAAGTTACCTACTTCCAAGCAAAATGCTCGTCTAAGGATTGTATAGTAATAAGAAAGTTGTGCTATAATTAATTATTACAAAAAGTATAACACTCCCAAATATTTGAAATTATTATTAAGTATTGTGTCAAGGGTTATTGCACATCATAAAACAAAAATATGTAAGCGTACCATGTGTTGCCATGGTAAATAATTATGACTAGTAATTAATTTACGTTAAATATATTCGAATTAAAAATAATAAAAATTAAACCACTTTTACACAGCGAACTGGTGAGATATTTGAAAAATGCAATTTTATGGCAACATTAAACACATTCCATTAAAATTTTCGCCAACAAACTACACTACACAATATACACCAAAAAGTTAAATGTAGCTTGTAATAACATAATTATTTAATTGCAGAATGAATACGTTAGGATAAAACATACTTGAAAATATATATGATTATATTTCATCTATTGGTACATGAATAGATAAACATACATATGATAAAATATTTGGTAAATACAATTTGAATCAAACATACGATTTGATTATGAATAACTATTAACATTAGGCCCAAGATACACCTGATTCTCGAGTGGAAGCTTGTTGAATGTGCGTTGGTATTCCAGTATTCAGTGGTGGCATATGAAATTTAGTGTATCAAGGTCTTTACACTTACACTACACACATCTATTATTGATTAGGTATACATGACATTGAGATTTTTATGAAAATTTAATGGGCTACATACATAATCGATAAATATAATTATGAATACATATAATAAATACAGAGGTATTGTAAGCTATTATACAAAGTCAGCACCACACCTGGTGATGCTGCAAGTTCTATAACAGTACTGGCAATGTTCATCTTCTGGCGCCCATATGATCACACTGTCGGAGTACCAATGTTTGGGGTAAGGTGTTGCAGGTTTTATTCTGTGGAAAAGAAAAAATAGTTTAGTACTTAAGTGGCTATTTTTTTCAACCTTTTTTATGTCCCACTGCTGGGCACAGGTCTCCTTTTCACAAGTGAGAGGGATTTAAGCCATAGTCTCTCAACTCTGGCCAAGTGCCGGTTGGTGGACATCATGCTTTCGAGAAATTATGAATTTCTCTCAGGCATGCACGGCGATGGAGAACATCGTAATCAATGAAATATCACGATATTTTCCGTAGGTACTTTGTTAAAAATATCTAAAATTACAATACTACTAAATTTGAGCTTAGCACGTTGGTTGTGAAAATACGTACGTAAGTACTTTTTTTTTTTTGGTATCGGGGGGGAAACCTTCAAAAGGTACCCGACACCTTGGGAGAGGATACCGGGTTATGTGGGATTTGACCGCACTAAAACCCCCTCGGTGGCCTGCCTCTACGTTTGTGAGGACTCCGGGATCTCCATAGGAACGCACCGGTGTCCTCCACGCGCGGCGCCCCATAACGGGCCCATCTTCGGGAGAGCAGATGTGCTCTCCTGCACCTTCAGGTGTTCACGGCGGCATGCGGCCACGCACACACCGCCGTCCTTCCCGGGGCTGCTGGCTGGACGGGTCAAGCTCCCACTCTCACCGTCCGCATCCCCGGAAGCCCCCTTTTAGTCGCCTCTTACGATCAGGCAGGGGATACCGTAGCTCTATTCTTAATCCCGAAGCTACAGGGACTACGTAAGTACTATACCTACTATACCATTTTTTAAGTTGGGTGTATGGTAAAGTGAATTTCGGCCAGATGGACCGTTGACGTGAGTAAGGTGGCGGGTAGTGGCTGAATGCGGAAGGCGGAGAACTGGGTGTAGTGGCTAGTCTTGGGAATGGCAAATGTTTACCAATGAATCAGGCTGTTGATGAAGATGATTATGATCGATTTTAAAGTGCGTCTAATCTTGGCACTGGATTGGATTTCAACCCTTTTTTTAGGCGAACAATTAGCCGGTAGGAACTTGGCCCCCTTTTTAACACGTATGTTTTTCGTGGGAGGATTAGTGCTACTCGAACATCGTGAAATTCAAATTGAAGTTACGGGTGACTTTAACCGACAATTAGCGTACTTGTCACTTTACTTGCAGGTGGTGAAAGAGGCCCTAAATGTCACAATTTTCATTATTACATTATAGTTGTCTACCAAAAGTTAAAATATTCATCTTTGTTGTAAAGTCAGTTCTGTTAAATTCTGCTTAAATTTATTATATTTTAGCAATCACCAATAACCCGAGAGAGATAATGGGTTATAGGAAATTAGTGTTGCTGCGTACTTCTTGAAGGTCCTATTTTTCTCCCTAGCAGAAAGAGCAGGCGTGCGCACCCCTACAGCTCGTCGTCGAAGCGGTCGCCGAGCAGGTGGTCGCCGTAGTCGGTGGCCTCGCTGCCCACGAACACGTCGTGGTGCGCCACCACCTCCGCGAACGCCAGCCGCCCGTCGTGGTCGTCGTCCGCCGACGCGAACAGGTGGTCCACTTCTTCTTCCGCTATTTCCCTGCCAAGTCAACAAATTATTGTCATTAAAGAACCGTTTAGATATTTACGCCCTTGAGTAACACCAGCGCAATCCTTTATTTTATTGGAACTTTGTGGCTGCATTTCTTTTTAGCACAGGGTCTCTCCTTCTATTTGGGAAAGCCTGGAGCTCTTACTGTACGCTACTCCAATGAAGGTTAATGGCCAACCCGCTGAAGTATGACCTCATCCGTATATTCATTAAGTCGCTTTGGAGCAGCTTAGTAGAGTAGGCTCCAGGCCTTTATACCACTATAGGCACAACCCATACCCAACAGTGGGACATAAATAGGGCTGCAATATTGCGCGTAGGAAAGAAAAAGCTTGGTGGCCATGTTAACCCCAGAACAACAAGATGCCTACCACTGCTTTAACATAATAATAAACGTTACACACTCATAGCCCAACAGTAAGGTAATTAATACCCTGTGTCGTGGGTGCCATGGACACATACAAAGACAGGACCACAAACACCCAGACCGAGGGGATTCAAATTTCTGTTTCGCCGGGAATCGAACCCGGGACCCCTCGATTGCCAGTTCCGGCGTAATAACCATTACGCCACGCGGGTCGTCAAACATGCCCGACACTTTTGCTTCTAGGAGACGAAAGAAAATGTCCCTATATACAGTGCATTCAAGATAGCACAGCTTCTTCTTGATATTGCAAAGACAAACTGTGTCCTGTTTTAAATTAAGATGTATCGGTTGGCTACATTTTTATATCAAAAGTAAAACACGGACTCGTTATCGGGGATGATCCAGAGGCGCAGCTCGCGACGGTCCAGCACGCCGTCGCGGTCGGTGTCCAGCTCGTTCTCGAACTTGTCGCGCTCCGACAGGATCCACTCCTTGTCCTGCTTCAGACCTGCCGAACACACCATCACATTACATAATTATTACTTTTCTTTCTGCGGCTAAACTAAAAGTACGACGACGACATAGTACGGTGATGAGATGGCTCGGAAGTAGGGTTGCCCCGGATTTGTCCTAGTTTAGAGGGCGTCCGGGGAACGTCCGGGCCGGACTTCATTGGTAGTCCGGGTTTAAAAAGAATAAAGTCTTGGGCCACCCGCGACACACGCACCGTGCCCGCACGCCGCGGTCAACCTTCGAACCGACTCGCTAAATTCTCTGTCCCCTCGCTGTTGACATGTCCGGGTTTTGGGCTCTCAAATCCGGGGTTTTAACGCGTCTTGTCCTGGTTGACAAATTTTAGAGATGGCAACCCTACTCGGAAGGCACGTTGAACTGTCGAGCCGGTTGCTGTCGATAAACCTTTTCGGAGGCCTTAAGGGTTCTAAACATCAACAGTGAGTGGACCACTAACCCGCATCTCACTGTGGTGGAGTACGCTCCAGAACTGCCCAACAATATGTAGAGACCCGTGCCTAAGAGTGGTATACAAACAAGGAGACATGGTAACATAGCATGAACATGATCTGTGCATCGTGCCAGTACAAAAACATTTGAATGCGATTTTGCCAGTTCCATTGTACGAGCCGCTGTAAGGCCACTATTCCACTGACGTTTACGAGCGTTTGCGTTTCTCCAACAATGTCGCTGCGCAAACGCGACTTTAACCTTGCGTTTAAAGCATGCGCAACGTTAACTAACTCCTGCTGCGATTGAACGCTGGACATTGGACGCAACTTCGACGTCACGATGACGCGACGTCAACGTCGCGATTGCGCAGCGGCGCGGGCGACCACAACGCTCGTAAAGCACCGGTGGGATAGTGGCCTTATACTTAAAGGTCAAAATCAGTGTCATTTGTTTTGTTGCCAATGAATTACCATTAATTGTAAACATTAACAATAAATATCCAAGAATAATTTAAACAAACATGTTCAATTGAATTCGATGTGTTTTTGTAAACAATTTAAGGATGCCTTTAAAAACAACTTTTAAAAGTTATTCAAACTATTTGATGATTTTATAAATGCAATCCAAATGCAGTAGATCATGACACGACGAAAGCTAGCTATAAACTAATTAAATCCAATTTGTAGGAGGCAGTTGATCGGCTCGCCCGTCGCGTAATTGAATTGGTGCCATCATCCTACGAAATTGAAACGTAGCTAAAGGATAGATGAGCGATGTGATGTCTTACACATCTGGATCCTTTTTGAAAATTTAGCACCTAGTTCAATGTGCCGGGTACCTTCAAAAGGTATCCAGCACCTTTGGAGAGGATACTGGGTTATGTGGGATTTGACCTCACTGAAACCTCCTCGGTATCCTGCCTCTGCGCGTGGGGAGGACTCCGAGATCTCCAGTGGAACGCACCGGTGTCCTCCACGCGCGGCGCGGCGGCTCCAGAACGGGCCCATCTTCGGAGAGCGGATGTGCTCTCCTGCACCTCCCGATCCATACCCCACACGTATGGGTTTGATGAAAAAAAATTAAGGGTTCCGTTTTTTGCCATTTGGCTACGGAACCCTAAAAAGAGTCGTTGATGAATGATCAAAGAGCAAAACAATAACTGTTTTAGTCACTTTTGACGTATTTTAATGTTATGAACAGAAGAATAGTAGGTACTAGCAAAGATAATATCAGGCAGTTATTGTCCTTCCGTTTCCGGTTTTCTGTACTCCTCACGTTATGCGTGGCATCCGGACCGCTACGCACAATACATCGAATGTGTTGAAACCATGGTTGAAACAATGCTGCTGTACACAATACACAGTACACCACAAGATAGCTTCAAAACAGAGTGTACCTACAGTTGACGACATAGGTATCTTCTTTAGATAAAATAAACCGCAGAAATTGGTACCTGCTATGTCGCAATTTGACTGTCATTCTATTGTTTTTTAATGACAACCTCAAAATATTCATGTTGCGAGTAATAAATTTTTCGTAAAGATTTCTAGTAATTGGAGTGACGTATTTTAGTCACGATACTCTTCTTTGGATCGGCAAAGGCTGTATGTATGTATCTTTACTTTACGTCGCAAATCATATTGACAAAAGTTGCTTAGTCTAGCTAAGTTGCTTATCGACGATGCAATGGCGTGTCAACGAACTAGGGAACGCTAGGGAGACATAATAAACGCTTTGTTGTATAGAATAATAGCATTGTACCTATAGTTTAATGTACGAATAAAACTGACAAATTATAGGTAATGCTATAGGTAGAAATTATAGAATTAAAACTATTTTTTGCTTAGTCAAGGGCTTAACAGGCGTATAGGTAGGTATGTTAAATCGATTATTATTGATTATATTATTAAGACGACTCAGTAGTAAGTTATTTAATTTTGAAGAGCTTCTCTTTGGCTTTAATATGATAATGAAACATTACAATTTACGTCAACATAAAATTAAATAACTCATTATTAATACTTGTATGCACAAAACTGGGAAGGTGAATCTTATCAAATAAAATCTGTTGATAACTATAGTAACTGATGGCTTATTGAATGCGTCTTACCAAACGCTAATCTAGCCTGTAGTATATTCAAAATTAATCCTTTCTAATAAGATATATATTATTATGTTTCTAAATAAAAGTTCAATTTAGGCCCATCAATATTCAGAATTGTATAGAAATTAACACTGAACCTGCAACACTCAAGTTTTAATGGCATTCAGATTGTTTATATGTCAACACTCTTTAAACCATATAGCCCTATTATCAAGTGCTAAAAATCTTGTTAAATTATACATCAAAATAAAATCACTTCAGAAATTCAGTACTCAATTTCATTTGCCACCCAACATAGAGAGAAAAGCAATAATTAGTTTTATTATAATTAGTATATATTCGTTTTCTCAATAAGTGAAGTAATGTCTTTAGATAAATAAAGCCTTAAACCGTAGACTATATTTATGCTTGTGTTGGTGTAGGTGCCCACTCACCTCTGTCCCCGACGTACTCGGCGAAGTCGATGTAGCCGTCGTTGTTCTTGTCCTTCTCGCGCAGCGTCTGGTTCTCCAGGAACGCGTGCATCTCCTCGTGCTCCTCGGGGTTGATGAACACCTGCATGTCACACTCAAAATATTCTTATCTTCCATTTAAATTAATGAAGTTAACCTAATAAAATAAATTAAAAATAATATAAGTTAAATATAATAAAAAATGTATGAATTTCATTAGTTTTATGTTACAAAATAAGATTTTTATAGACTTTATCATTCAAATAGGCTTGTGATTCAATTACTATTTTTTATTTTATTTTAACTCATATTTAATTTATTTTCATGTATACAGCGTTCTCAATATGTATCCCGTGTTCACGGTAGATATACCCTGTGTCGTGGGTACCAGGGACACACACATAGACAGAAACACCCAGACCGAGAACAGAAATTTAAACTCATCATTCAAATTTCTATTTCGCCGGGAATTGAACCCGGGACCCTTCGATTGGCAGTCCGGCATAGTAACCATTGCGCCACGCCGTCGAGAAGACCACACAGGTCCAGGAGAAGCAGCGTAACTTTATACGATCACAGGCAAGGCTTAGGCTCAGTTGAGGTTGTGTGTAGCTGTCACGGGCTGCTGTCACAGTTGTGTAAGTGGCCTTCATGCACTCCATTCAAATAAAAGTATTTAACAAATACATTTGAAGCGCGCACGGCTAGGCGGCTAGCGGAGAACGCAAGCGGTCTGTGTTTCCGTGCTTCGGAGGGCATGTTAAGCCGTCGGTCCTGGTTGTTGTCGATAGATAACAGTCGTTAAACCTTGTCGGAGGCCTTATGGGAATGAAAACATCCAACGGCGGGTTGGCCACTAACCCGCATCTCCACCAACCCGCATTGGAGCAGCGTGGTGGAGTAAGCTCCAGGCCTCCCCAATAAAGGGAAGAGACCCGTGCCCAGCAGTGGGACGCAAAATGGGTTGCAGCTATTCAGATAAAAAATAGCAGATGAGTTAAATGCTCGTTGCAGCCTATGGACATCTCTATACAACCTTAAGGTTAGTAGATGCGCTCCGGAGGCTAATGGCCGCCTCATGTACGATTCAGTCTGGCCAGCCATAGCACCTTTCCAATGACCACACAATACAATTTCTATACGGCCGATAAGGGTGTAGTGGTTGTACATCTCCGGTCTAACATAAAAAATTCTCCTACATTTGAAATCAACTTTGATTCAACACTTTGTATAATAGAGTCTGTGTTGTATAAGTTTAAGCGTACATGCTTTAGCAAGCTAGTGACTTTTTCAGACTCTCAAAAATTACATTTATTTAAATGAGAACAATTTTACCAAAATTAAATAACGCTCTTATCTATATCATGATTTGCCCAGTGACATACATAATGCATAGCGTTATAAACGTCTTCGTATTCGTATAATGCCCACATGGCTCATAAAAATCCGTCGAGCCTTATTTCACGATAAAATCAGGATTTTACGTCGGATTTACTGTCGTTTCTACCACGAATACTTTATGATTTCCAGCCAAGGCTACATAGCCCACGATTATGAAACATGATTTCGATATTAAGACTGTTCTATTAAAATTAACGCAGGCAGGCAGGCAAGCATAGTATTAAGTAAATAAATAATAATAAGAATAAGAACTATTAAGTAAATAAATAAAACAGAATAGTTCCATTCGATTAAATCGATATTCGATACAATATACAAAGTCCATTCGTAACGAGCTTAATAATTATATTATACAAGGGCATATGGGTATCCATAAATTTGCAAAAAACCCCGTGGCATCCCGTGGACTGCACAAATGCCAAGATTGTGAGTCACGTGATTAAAATTCAATCACACGATGAATTGTTTTTTTCTTCTTCTCGTTTTTAATAAAGATAAAGCGAACACTTAGCTGATAGTCGGATTAACTTAACTGCTTAGTTACTTCAGTAAGGTCGTTTTTAATAAAGATAAAGCGAACACTTAGCTGATAGTCGGATTAACTTAACTGCTTAGTTACTTCAGTAAGGTCGTTTTTAATAAAGATAAAGCGAACACTTAGCTGATAGTCGGATTAACTTAACTGCTTAGTTACTTCAGTAAGGTCGTTTTTAATAAAGATAAAGCGAACACTTAGCTGATAGTCGGATTAACTTAACTGCTTAGTTACTTCAGTAAGGTCGTTATTAATAAAGGTAAAGCGAACACTTAGCTGATAGTCGGATTAACTTAACTGCTTAGTTTCTTCAGTAAGGTCGTTTTTAATAAAGATAAAGCGAACACTTAGCTGATAGTCGGATTAACTTAACTGCTTAGTTACTTCAGTAAGGTCGTTTTTAATAAAGATAAAGCGAACACTTAGCTGATAGTCGGATTAACTTAACTGCTTAGTTTCTTCAGTAAGGTGCCCATAAATACTAAAAAATAAATCTAATGACTGCAAAATATGAACGCACAAGTTTCAAAAGATAATTAAAGCATCGAATCACCTCTTATATTATTTCGCACTCGTCATTCATAAATATACAAAGTAGAGGAACACACATGATTCAAATACTTATAACTCTAATTTGAATACGCATTGATCTCGCGAAGGTCAATAATACGAACAGGGGCTAGCATTAAGTCGCAGACTGATTAATGGGACAACACGCACGATCTTTTTATTATCAACCTTTTATTTTACGTTTATTTTTTTATCAAAGCTTCTATTGAATTGTAGATTGCGTTGATTCTATTTTGCGTGTAAATCCGTACTAATATTAGAAATGCTAAAGTAACTTTGTCTGTTTGTGTATGTGTGTGTGTATTTTTTTTGTTTGTTACACGTTTGTTACGTTTTCACGCCAAAACCACTAAAATAATATGGTACATAGAGTGGACCTTCGGGAAGGACATAGAATAGGTTTTCCTGTGGGATAGATTATAAACTTAAATGACTCAAGTGACGCAGGGCCAGATCACTAGTTTTTATAAGTAGCCAATAAATTGACTGTTACAAAATTATGGATTGGTTTTGGTTCTATTATCCTAATCTAAAAGTACTAAATACTATAAAAAGTACCATAAAATATGAATAATGCTTAACATTGTTCTCTGTGTTTGACTAATATGTGCCAGTATAACCCTGGTGACACTTGCAAAAAATATAATAAAAATATAGGGAATTACATAAAAAAAATGTAAGTAAGTAGTAAAGATTTTATATTTTATCCATACTAATTAATATTATAAATTCGAAAGTAACTCTGGCTGTCTGTCTGTCTGCTACGCTTTCCCGCTTAAACTACTGAACTGATTTTAATGAAATTTGAAACACAGATAGAGTGGACCTTGGGAAAAGACATAGGATGGTTTTTATCCTACGGGAACTTTCAAAACGGGTCCACGCGGGCGAATCCGCTGGCGGAAGACTAGTTATAAATAAGACTTTTTGCTTTCTTTTAATTAAATAGGAAAAAAAGGAATTTTTATTTCACATAATTTTAAATCGCTAAGGCCAGCCATGGATATATACATCCAATCTGAAGCAAACAGTATAATATGTGATGTGACCTGCAAATTCCCTATTTATTACTTAACTAAAATGAGTTGCTTTATTTCAGAAATAGGTGAGTTCTATAACATTTTAAATTATACATACCTCAAATTCTTCAAGATCGAGTTCTCCATCTCCATTCTTGTCTGCCTGCTGCCACATGGCGCGTTCTTCCTTCACCAACTGCTCAGACCAATGCTATACATCATTCAATTAATACTTTATACATTATATACATTGCTTGCTTTCTGGCTCTGGGTTGGCTTGTGTAAACAAACTGAGTAATGTATTGGTTGACCTGGATTAAGAGGTAACAAATTGATTGCATTTGTTGATAATGTATTATGTTATTTTTTTGCTATAGTCTGGATAAGTGGAGCAAGAAAGATTTTATTTGATTGAAAAATTTTTGAAACCTTGTGGCCTGCAAGCGGTAAACACTTAAGGATGTTGATGTATTGAGGATATCATTCACAAGAGATTATTAAAGATTCTATTAAACAAATATTTTTTTTATTATTATAAATTCATTCTACAACATTTTTCACTTATACCATATTTTTAGGAATTATAACAAGAAGCAGAATATTTAAATCACAATTTAATTCACAAAGCATTTTATAAAATCTAAAAATAACTAGTTAAAGTTCCTAATTAACATTTCAGTACAAACAACTACAATTAAATAATAAGTAAGCACAAATACAGAATTTCAGTACGCAAACAGGCAGAGTTACTGCCCCTACAACTATCACAGTGATAATGCTCACTCCTCAGAGGAGGGTTAGTTTGTATATTTGTATATTTCCCCTACATCATCACATTTTTATATTTAACTACCGACATGGATTCCTAACAATACAATAATAAAAGAAACAGTTGTACTGAGTGCAAAAATAAAATGTAAATAGTAATTTTTACCATGCCAGTGTCTCCAGTGTCATCAGGTCCAATTTCGTCTTCAGCATTGACCCCATAGATGTCATGTAGATACTCCGACCAGGTTACTATGCCATCTTGGTTACTATCTGCTTCTTGCAGCCTCTCTTGAGCTTCCTCTCGAGATAAATTACTAGAAGGAAATATTATATAAAATTTTATATTCTTTTTGCTGATTTTTTTACAATGACCAGGCTTTATACTAAACAGGTGACTAAACTAATTGTTAGAATTAAAGGAATATAAAATGTGTAAATTATACAGAAGCTAGCTACCTACACTTTCATATGCTTTGCTATGTAAAATGTTATGAGTCACAGATCATTGTGATTCATAGTGGACAAGAATTTGATGTGCTTAAAGTATCAAAAAAATTTTTTTAAGAACATCTACTTATTAAAAATATGTAGGTAGAAAGTTTTTGCCAAGTCAAATATTTAAACAGCATTTCTTAAAAAAGCTTTAAACTGCCTGAAATTTCCATGTCAACAATTCACCTACTCAGATAAGATAAAGCAGAGATAAGTAATAATAACAAACCAACTTACATGAAAGAGTTCAGGATCCACTTCCTAAGCTCCGTGCGGTCAATGAACTGGTCCCCATTGAGGTCCATCTTGGGCAGCAGGAGGCCCAGCCGCCGCCGGGCCTCGTCCGGGCTCAGCTTATCGTACTCCTCGGCTTCCTTCACACTGCCTATGGAGAAATAATACGTCACCACCAAAACAGTAGGAACCAGCACTAACAGAGCGTATTTCATAGACATTTCACCGCGCTATCGCATCTCTTATCGACGACTGAGCGTGCATTACGGCATTACGAAAGCAACAAAGCGCTCAACGCGCCGAGACGTAAACACGGTACCTAGGATCGCTTCGTGATCGAACTCGACGTTGTGAGCGCCCATGCTGTAGTGGTCGTAGTCCCGCTGACGGTAAGCGCCATCAGACTCCTTCTCCTGACTATCCAGGTGGTTATGGTTATGGCTGTGGACGGCCGCCGACGCACAGTACACCATTCCGGGTGTTAATAGTAAAAGATACAAAAAACTGATGGCCATGTTGCACTTTTATCGGGCTTATCCGAATCAGATCTAAACTTGTTTGTTTTATTATTTAAATGTTATCATAGCATTATAGTATATTCATCTAAATAACATTTTATCATCCGCGCGAGTAAAACTAAATTACAAGAATTTTATTGAAGAATTCAACAGATGACAGTTTGACACTGACAATCAATGACAGAGATCCTCTGTCTCAGGGGACAGGATGACAGCAGGAGCAACAACGGCTGTATGGTTGGTACAATGAGTAACGAACGTATCATTATCAAAGGGTTGATATCAATGAGTAACGAATCCCCCGGTTGGTATGAGGATTTTTTGTCAATATCTTACATCCTTAGAAAATCAAGGTTTGACAAGGGTGAGTCAGTACGTTTGGTGTCCGTAAGGGGGATTCGTTACTCATTGGTTTGGTGCCATACCTACATATTTTGATCAGAGACGATGAAATACACTTTTAATAATTCTATCAAAATAAGTAAAAATCCATAAGAAACTCATTGCTTCTTTCGTTACTGCCATTTTTGTGTCCCATTGCTGGGCTTGGGTCTCTTCCCCACTCCACCACGCTGCACCAATGTCTTAGTGGAGTTGAACGTTGATAGGTACTTCACTTCAAACGATCCATAAGGCTTCCGACAAGTTTATCTATGATATCTATCATCTTGTAGTATTATTTATTCTTATGATCATCTCGCTATCATAGATCTATGAGTTCGTTAACAACCAGGAGCAAAGGCAGAGGTGTAGTTACTAAAATCTGCCAATAGCGGTTTCCCACACCGGACCTCGACATCGGCTCGATTTTGATTAGCTGCATAGATAGCTTGCATTACATGCATTTACATAGTATTAGGTATAGAAAAATATTTTTATATTGTGGAACAATGTTCATAATTGCTATGATAAACAGATTAAAAACTCATAAACAAACAATAAAACTTTATTAAAAAACAACAATCAAATCAAAAAGTAGTAGGGTATGCATTAACTTTATTTAGGGTTATTTCAACAAGTTATCCGCGGCCATCACGATGAGCGCCACGCGGCGGCTGGCGTGGTGCTTGGGGTAGTCGCGCAGGAACTTCGTGAGGTGTTTGCGCACCTCGCCCACCACGAGCGGAAGGTGCGCCCGCGTTGCCGTATCACACTGGTCTAGTGTTATTATCACTTCTTCTAAGTACCTGGGAAAGGAAACGAAAAATATTTTAATATAATTTTAATATAAAGCAAGACAATAGCAGGTACGCAGGCAATGTAGCTCGGTAAACTTCAATAAAGTTGCTGCAGCTCATGAACAACCCAAAACTAAGTAGGGACTTATAAGAGGTCGTATGCAATGGAGTCATGTTGCTTCTCCGAATCCTATGTACTTTGGTGCCGACAAGCGCTTTACTACAACAACGCAGCATTGGACCACATCTAAATGGTAGGTTAGGGCTTGGCAGAATATTTCGAAAGAAAGCGTCAACCTAATAAGCATAGGGCACTAGGAAAGAACGATCTTGAAGCCGCTGGAGGTCTGATAGAGTCTATGGGTTTACAGACTGGGAATGGGCCTGAATGGGGACAACTTGGACACGACACACACGCACATAACATGTTGTATAGGTATTATTACGTTTATTTTTACCTACTTTCCACGAACGAACCGTTCATGTCCCCGTCTTGGATGTGCTCGTTAATTAGTGCAAACTTTGTTGGTGAACTGGTTCCGACAACAGAGAATCGAAATAAGCGAGTTAGGTTTTGAAAATTCTGTGACTGGGAATACCGACCACCTGACAACGCAGCTCGGGACCTGCCTAGGTATGCTTACCGGCACTTGAGCTGCGTGTCGTGCAGCATGTCGGTGGCGAGCTGCTGCAGCAGCGACAGCAGCACGGGCGGGCGCAGCGGGCCCCCCGCGGCGCACACGCCGGGCGGCGCCGCGCGACACGCCGCCATCACCAGCGACAGCTCCGCCGAGCTCAGCGCCTCTGAGAACGCGCCGTTTATGTCCCCGTCTTGAATGTGCTTGTTGATAAGTGCGCACTTCATCTGGAAAACCGGTTTGGTGAGTTGGCTTGCGTGGAGAAGCTAAAAATGGTCTTCAATATGTAACGGCCAAGCCACATTACCTACTTTTGGCATCGGCGATTGGCGCTAAACGCAGCGACCGAAAGTTGCACCGTGCACATTTGAAAACACCCAGCGCGCGATTCGGCTACCGTGTTTGAGTTGAGTCATAAAATCGCGATGCCACATCGTTACAGTCGCTAAAGTAACTAAAGTCCAAGTAGCCAAAACGCGATGGAGCATAAAAGTAGCAAGTGTGTTTTGGCCGTTGTTATATGGCAAAATAATTCTTCCACACGCTAAGAGATCAACTAGATCCCTAAACCTTCTTTAACTTGTGACGAAATTTATGGGTGGCTCTGAACATATAAAAAATCTTGTATGATACGGAGACACAGTTGAGTTGATGAGAGTTATAAACAAGGCCTGCCATTAGACACATACCTACGAGTTACCTATGTATGAAGTAAAAATTCGTTACATTGTTTAGGCAGTTTCTTCTTTCCGTTACCATTAAAGTTAGTGGTTATTGTTAAAATCTCTCACCAAGGAATCTATTATAGACATATCAGGGTTTGCGGGCTGGGCTGGGCTCGGCGGCGCGCAATCAATGTATGGCAAATCGGGAGGGCACTCGCTCTCGGAACTGTCATCCATTGGACGAGGAGATAGTTCATCTACCAGCAAACTACGCCATGCCTTAAGTTCCTCTTCTAGAACTCTGTAATTATAAAGGAGATAACTAATGTCATTAACATCCCACGGGGTGTGTAACAACGGTATCAGTAATAAACACCACTAAGTTTTAAATTGCTTCCTCCTCCCCGATTGGCTGTGTCGGTTTAAAGTCATACTAACGTTATAATAACGTTTACTAAACGCGAAAATGGCCCCAGTTATACGACCTCAATGGTCGTATAATGGTCATACAGAAGTCTCAAGCCAACTTCGTTAACGTCATTCAAAAGTCGTACAAATGTTATGGGATAACCATAACTTTCGTCGCTTTGTTGTATTGTGGTCGTACATGTGTTACTGAATGACTAAAACGTTTTATTTGAGTCAAGAGACAATACCTGTAAGACTTATTCGTTCGTATTCTTGTTTGTGGCAACGCGTGATTGTGGTTTGGTTTCAAGATTTTAGTGTAAAATAAATAATTACAAGGAAATAAATGCTAGCTGAGTTTGTCATTTTCATATCTTACTTACTTTATCTGTCTCTTATGCTATTGAGTTCGACTGGGGACTGAAGTTTTATGATAATATACCTATGTGAATACTATTAAGATTTTCATGCCCCCTCGTAATTTTGTGTTAAAATCAATAGATTTTTATTAATAAAAATAGGTTTTTTTCTAAAAATGTCCGACATGTTGCTTTTGTCGCAAACTTACCTCTGTACGACCCGATGATGATGATAATGGTCGCCATGACAGCTAGCTATTAGGGTTCCTCAAGAAACATAAAAAAACCCTTTTCATATTGTGAATATTCACCAAAATTCTCGTTAATCTAAGTCTCTTTAACGTCTCTACGATTTTTTTGATTCCTTTTTCGTAACAAAATTTCATTAAAAGTTCGTAAATATGGCCGCCTAGTCATTATAAAGTCAAAACCTGATTTAAATGCGACTGCAAGTTTGATTAAAGTCAGGACATGACATTAAACGGACATCATGTAATATAAAGGTTATATTTGAGTCGTCAATAAACAACCAAGTCATTTAAGAGTCTTTAATTGACCGCTATAAAACAAGATAGAGGTTGTTATATAAACGTCTCTGTGAAAACGTCTATACAATATGCACGTTATATAAATGTCATATAAAGGTTTTCCAAAGACATAATTTGGTCAGTTCAAAACATTTATCGGACTATAACGTTAGTATGACTATTGCGTTGTCGTACAAACGTTTTAGCTAAGACGTAATATAACGTCATATAGTTAAGTCACCCCAACGTTGCTGAGACCAGTTTACTATGACATATTTGTCGCACGACTAATTAGTTACATTAAAAACGTCTATAGGACCTGGTATTCATATCATTACCACCCAACAAACAAATACGTCGTACAAGTCAAGACTTATACGACGTATTTGTTTGTTGGGTTATCAACAAAAAAAAATCTTTTAACTAAAATCAAGAAGGATTAGTGACATCATACCACAGAACATCATCATACTTACTCTTTCAAAGTGGTGCGCAAAATCTTAATGTTTTTGTCAGGATCGGTGGTTTTTAGCAGGTTTTGGTGTCTTTCCAGAGACATCCGAATGTTTCTCGAAGCAGAATGTACCGACCTGAAGAGTGAAGCTGAGCCTTCTTCCACTGCCGAGAAAATAAAAGTTAGAAATCAATTCAGCTCAAAATCTATCAGTCCATGAGTCCAGCTTAAAATCTAGGTGTGTCGTTAGCTTTATTATCATGAACCTTGAAATATCTCAGACTGCCTTAAAGATTATGACAGTAAGCCAGCCAAAGACCCGCGTGGCGTAATCGTTACCATGCCGGACTTCCAATCGAGGTCCCGGGTTCGATTCCCGGCAAAACAGAAATTTTAATGATGAGTTTAAATTTCTGTTCTCGGTCTGGGTGTTTGTCTTCTTGTCTTTGTTCTTCTTGGCTATGAGTGTGAGGGTATATATGTATATAAAGCCCACAAAATAAAGCAGCTGTACATACGCTCCATAAAAGACTCCCCAAGCAGCTTGGTGACATGTTTGATGAGGCGGCGGTGCGAGCGCTCCACCAGGGGCAGGTAGGCCCCGGAGAGCAGCCGGCAGAGATTGCCCCGCACCACGCCCTTGACGCACTGTGCTGTCACTGCTGCCACGTGATCTTTTAAGGCCTTCGATAAAACAATTCAGAAGTAACGTTCATTTGAATCAGCGTGAGTTATTTACTTTGTAAACAAATCGAACTCATGACAAATTAAGTTAATCAGACTTAGTACCTACCTACCTACTTATTTCAATTAGATAATAAGCAGGCAGTAGTATTTTGAGTTATATCGGATAAAGTTGATGGCATTTTGTTCGATATAGGTTCATGACACTGCACGAATGTTGTGAAATAAAATAACAGTGCGAAAACATGTCTTTACAGCTTGCCTCCCAAACTCTATTTAAAGCTTATTATTACCTACGTGTCTTCAAAAGATTTATTGACCGACTATGCAGTATATACCTACATATAAAAAATATATGATAACGTGTGTACTTCAAACAGCATCCACAATGCTATTTAATGCCTACTCTTTTACTATACGGACAAAATTCCCATAAAATTCCTAATCATAGAAACTTACGTCACTTTGCAAAAAGTTTTCCAGCGCCATCTCTATCATTTGATCAAGGGATTTGTCTTGCTTTATTTCTATTGCATTTAGAAGGCTTTGCGCAGACGTCTCTTCAGCAGCTGTTGGTCCATCATTACATGCTTCTTTACTTACAGGGCTTGCTCTTAAACATAAATGTTACTTTAAGATCCCAGTAATTGAAAACAAAAAACAAAGATATGCTCATTTCACGGTAGCGACTGATTTATTATGAATGAAAAACATACGGTTTGGATTCCATCTGCAAATTACTTTCTGTAGGAATATTGCTGACATTGAATTTACAGTTATCGAGAACTTTAGAGCTTTTTACTTCTTCTTTTATCGACTTTAGTAGTTTGTGTTGCTCTTCGAGTAATTCTGAAAAAGAAAACTTAGGCATGTACTTGTTCTCCAATATGATCCAATCAGGAGAGGGATGACTGGAGTTAGCATCACACTGGTCTGTGATGGATGATGATAGATAACAAAATTATTCGTTAACCCATCAAGGTCAAAATAGATCTTCTATAAACTTTGTAATGATTTGCCGCCAAGGGTTGGAGATGTATAAAGGTAGGTTGCTTGATGTTTAATAATAAAAGTACCTGGACGGCCGAGCATTTCTCGGATAAAAACAATTTATTCAAGATATTTTCTTGGTTTAATTTCAAACGAAACACTCATTTGCTTAGTGTTACTTAACAAACGTCATTTGAAATAGCTCCCAATAAAAAAAACACAAAAAATAAAATATGGTTTTGATAGAGGTTTGAACCCGGGTCTCTAGTTCCGCAGCTAGCTCATGTAACCATTCGGCCAAGGAAGCTTTAATTCAATGAACGAAATGTTGGCGTGGCGTTTGACGGCGTTCTACGCCACAATATTATTAATACTCTCCAATAAATGTTAGGAATAGTCGTATTTTTAAGTTTATATATAAATTGATTATCACTGAAAATATTTTTTATAATTTAAAATTTCTAAAAATAAAACCTACCAAGATCGATTTAGCACCCCCGAAACCAGCGTACAAAATTTCATTTAAACCGTTGGAGCCGTTTCCGAGATTCAAAAAATATATTTAGGTATATACAAGAATTGCTCGTTTAGGTATTAGATATGTAACGCTCACAATCACGGCCTTACTAGCCCAAGACTGGGACTCCTGCGGTATATTATACATTTGGATATACAAACACAAATACACAAACACCAAGAAAAAGATTAGAATTCATAATTATGTATAAATATCTGCCCTGGGAGGCAGATATTTATATACGAAGACCCAGGAGCTCGTTATCTGCAGTATGACCACTGACCAGCGCCGTATTTAGCAACATGAGTGGCTGTTAAGAGGCGCAGGTCTGGGGCGTATTTTGTAGACTAAGGTCCTCTTTCACTACCTTCAAGTAAATTGACAAGTACGCTAATTGTCGGTTAAAGTTACCCGTAACTTCAATTTCAATTTCACGGTTTTCGAGTAGCGGTTGGGGTGTACCCTTAGGGGCACTATGGGCCAAGGACTTAATTTTTCAATGAAAAATTTCTTTTTGGAATTTTAAATATTTCGATACGCCATCGCGTAGGGCTCATCAAGAGAAACATTTTAGGTCATGTTAATTTTTTTCGTAGCACGCACCGTTTTGGAGAAAATTAAATTTTTTTCTTCTCGTTTTTCAATGGCGTCGGGACTTAGAAATTTTTTACACGAAATTTTTTTTTTTAATTATTTCTTTTTTTTTTTCGCTTTCATCAGAAAGACCTTATCCTAACAAACACTTTTGGTCATGTACATTTTTTTGATACGACGAACCGTTTTCGGGAAATATGAGTTTAATTTTATTTCTTGAATTTTTCAAAAAAATATATCTCGGAAACGGTGCGTCGTACGACAAAAGTTCATATCACCTAAAATGCTTATATAATCTTGCCTGACACGATGGCTTTGGATGGATTTAAAAAACAGGTTTTAGCAAAAACAAAATTTTCGTCAAAAATTCGTCCTGCGCCCCTAACGATATACTTCATACAAAACTAACGACACTTAGTAATTTATTCGATGAATTTTTTTTTAATTTTTGACGAAAATTCCGTCCCGTCGTCCCGACGCCATTGAAAAACGAGAAGAAAAAAATTTAATTTTCTCCAAAACGGTGCGTGCTACGAAAAAAATTAACATGACCTAAAATGTTTCTCTTGATGAGCCCTACGCGTATCGAAATATTTAAAATTCTAAAAAAAAAATTTCATCGAAAAAACGACTAAGTCCCAGACCCCTTTAAAAAAAATTTTTTTTTCAAAAAAATTTTTTTTTGTGTTTTCTTTGCGTTTCATAGTGCCCCTAAGCGTATACAGTAACTCTAACTCCCCGCCCCTAAGGAGACACTCCGACCCGAGTAGCACTAATCATATGATAAACTGACCCGTACTCATAGCTTTTACTTGCCAATTAACTTTACTTGGTACGTAACTAATTAACACTTTACTTGGACATGGTGAACGAGGCCTTTACAGATTTCGGTATGCTGGGACATGGGCAGTCCCACAAAATTGTAAAAACGAAACTCATATCGAATGTTTGCACCTTATAAAGAATGTCATCTTACCATTAAGCTTATCGACTTTGTGCTCCAGCACTAACAGGGTTTCGCCATCCAGCAAGCTCTTGCCAATGCCACTGTCCAGTTTATGATCCTCGGCGGACAGATCGGAGCCATTGCACTCGCAACAGCCGTCGATGGTCGAGACGCTTAAGTGCCGGTTATCACACCCACTATAACCGCAAAAACGCCTGTAGCACTTGAAATCGAAGTTTTTTCCCAATTTGTCCAAACATCCAGTGGATTTCGATCGTGGTAGCATTTCTTGCTTAATTGTTGCCATTTTATATTGTTACAGTGATCAGCAAATGCCGTGCTGAATGTTTATTTTTATAGTAAAAATTCTTTGACTACCCTCCTTTAATAGAAATAACTTTTCTGAGCAAAACCCTTTTTAGGGTTCCGTAGCCAAATGGCAAAAAACGGAACTCTTATAGATTCGTGATGTCTGTCTGTCTGTCCGTCCGTATGTCACAGCCACTTTTTTCCGAAACTATAAGGACTATACTGTTGAAACTCGGTACGTAGATGTATTCTGTGAACCACATTAAGATTTTCATACAAAAATAGAAAAAAGCAATAAATTTTGAGCGTTCCCCATACTTAGAACTGAAACTCAACAATTTCTTTTTCATCAAACCCATACGTGTGGGGTATCAAGGAATAGGTCTTCAAAAATGATCTTGAGGTTTCTAATATCATTTTTTTCTAAACTAAATAGTTTTCGCGAGAGACACTTCCAAAGTGGTAAAATGCGTGTCCCACCCCCTGTAACTTCTAAAATAAGAGAATGATAAAACTAAAAAAAATATAGATGTACAATACGATGCAAACTTCTACCGAAAATTGGTTTGAACGAGATCTAGTAAGAAGTTTTTTAATACGTCATAAATCGTAAACCACAATTTACCTTTCATTCAATCTTAATGCAATGATTTCTATGGATATCAAAGGCAATGATGTATTTCTGTTGCCGCTATTGTAATACAAATACTAAAAATAGAATAAAATAAATATTTAAGGGGGCTCCCATACAATAAACTTGTTTTTTTTTTATAGATAACGGTACGGAACCCTTCGTGCGTGAGTCCGACTCGCACTTGGCCGGTTTTTGATTGTAAATAAAATGTTAGTGTCGGCTTATACTTATCTATTTGTATTTCTGTATTTCTTGTGTTTTACATTTCTATAATACATATTTCAGTGATTGTTATTACATATTTATTTTGTTATGTTGATTATGTTAATAATATTATTTGTGATTAATATTGTATTATTGTATTGATGAAAATAAAGATTTTTTTTATTGTTTATTAAACTCACCGACTGCCATACAATATTGATGATACTCACAGCATGACTAGATAATGGTACAAAAGAAAGAATTAATAGCAAAACATTTTGCTATCAGTCTTCATGTGGATGAAGCAGAAATATAATTTGGGTCAGTAGGGTTACTATAAAAAAAAACTAAGTTTCAATTGGCATAATAATATATTTGCTCATTGCTCATATCTTACAATATTTTGATTAGAAACCTATTTTAACATAAGGCAGGAGAAGCCGATAATAAGTAGTAATAATATATACTAATTGAATAGAAAACCACTTGCACATTAGGTTGTTGTAACTATATAATAAAATATTTTTGATGTGTACGTACAATAACTATCGACAACGCCGCTGTCAATGACACAACTATACAATTACAAGCGTTTCGATTAATAAATAGAGGTTAACCAGCATCTAATTAAAAATCTTGGCAGATACGATTGTATGTATAACATGACCCAATGTGCATTTATTGTAATGAATGTCACACTTACAATGCAATCTTCAAAAATAACAATTCACATGTAACCAGGTCACAAATAAAAACAAATCAATCAAATGAAACATAATATGAACTAAAAATAATCTTTATTGGATATTCATACTCTCACTTTTAATCACACACTTATAACTACAAGATTGGAACCTAGCAACACTATCTTAATTGTAAAAATGTTTTAATATAAAACTACTGATAAAAACAATAAGCCAACATTTTTATGAGGTTCACTTTATAGTTACGGTTTAAGTTTAGGTTATATTTACATTTTTACATCCCTAAACGCGAAAATAACGCACTCTTACGTAGTTTAATACGTTCACTACATACATACTAACATACGGTTGTCAAAACAGCTCTTTGCCTCGCTGCAGGTAGCTGCGCAGAATCCAACATTATTTTAAACTAATCAAATCAGCAGTACATGGTCAGTCCTTTGTTGCACCTAACCTCACAGGGATCAAGGTCCGTTATGACACAGATAAATCAGCTGGGGATGATGGAATCTTCCCAGCCCTGCTTCAGCAGGGTGGAGAGGTTCTAATACCCATTCTGGTAAAAATTTTCAGGGCAAGCTATGCCTGGGGAATAATACCAGAACCTTGGACTAGGGTTGTTGTTACATACATACCCAAAACGGGTAAGAGGGACTTTTCGCAGCCAAAGTCCTTCAGACCCATTAGTCTTACTTCATTCGTATTAAAAACGATGGAGAAAATCTTAGATCAGCACTTAAGAGACGTTACGCTGGTGGAGCGCCCTCTGCAGAGCAACCAGCATGCTTACCAGAGGGGAAAATCCACAGAAACAGCTTTGGTATCTCTCACCGATGCCCTGGAAAGGTCCCTAGAGGACAAGCAGATCGCCCTATGTGCTTTTCTAGATATCGAGGGAGCGTTTGACAACACGCAAACATCAACTATTGTCAATGGTTTGATGGCCAAAGGCGTCGAGAATGCCTCTGTTGCGTGGATCAAGTCAATGCTCTCGGCCAGGGTTATACAATTAACCCTTCATGGACACAAATATGAACTAAGAACTACCCGAGGATGCCCACAGGGAGGGGTCCTGTCTCCCCTCTTGTGGTCCCTAACGGTAGATCAGCTACTGGAGATTCTCAACAAGAAACGCTTTGATGTGCAAGGATATGCCGACGACCTTGTCATTGTGGTCAGAGGTTTCTGTCAAGACACTTTGTCATCGAGACTCCAGGAAGCGCTAAACATTGTCTCTGACTGGTGTAGGAATAACCAACTATCAGTCAATCCAGACAAAACAGTAATAGTCCCATTCACAAGGAGGAGGCTCTTAGATAAACTAAGGCCCCCACGTCTGAGTGGGAAAACTATACCGTTTTCCACCGAGGTTAAATACTTGGGCGTAACACTCGACCAAAAACTTACGTGGAACCAACATATTGAGAATATTATCCAAAGAGCTAAAATAGCCTTAGGGATAAGCTGTCGACTTGTCGGGACCAGATGGGGCATCAGTCCCAAGACTGTCATCTGGTTGTACACCACAATCATAAGGCCTCTTGTGACCTATGCATGTGTGGTGTGGAGCAAGAAAACCTCGCAAAAAACGACCGTCGACAGATTAAACGCGATACAGAGAACTGCCTGTGTCATCGCTACAGGAGCCATGGCGTCGTGCCCAGGAGCGGCGCTGAATGCTATGCTGGACATGCCACCACTGCACATATATATAGGAGCTCAGGCAAAGTCCAGTGTGGTTAGACTATGCTCCAGCGGGTGCAGACCCTGGCTTTCCCAATCTTTCCGAGCTCTAGTAGAGCAAGTCTTTAGGGAAGAAATATTTTCTATGGTATCTGATTTCATGATACCAGAGAGGAATTTTACCAAACTATACCAGGTAATGATGCCTACCAGGAACGAATGGCTTAATGGCCAGGTGCCAGGAGGGTTGAACGGTGTGGTTTGGTATACTGATGGATCTAAAATGGGTCATGACGTAGGATGTGGAGTTTACGGTGAAAGGCCCAAAACGAGGCTTAGCATACACCTAGGAGCCCACGCCACAGTCTTTCAGGCGGAGGTGTTCGCCATTATACAGTGCGCAGAGCTAAACCTTGAAAGACGATACGTCAACAGAAACATCTTTATCTTTTCGGACAGCCAGGCAGCACTCTTGGCCATCAGTTCGTACACTGTAAATTCGAAACTGGTCAGGAACTGCATAGAGCGACTCAACGCACTGGCTGCGAGAAACAGAGTCTTTTTGATATGGGTTCCAGGACACTCATCCATACAAGGAAACGAGGAAGCTGATGTCCTGGCTCGTGAGGGTGCAAAAGGGACTCAGCTTGGTCCTGAACCATTCTGTGGTATTTCCAAAACTACCATCCGACAAAAAATTCTCACTCAGTGCAGGGAGGAGGCGATGAGGGACTGGACTGAAGGACCAGGGCACAGCCACTCCAAAGCTCTGATACGAGGATATGATCGGAGTTATGCTGAAGAGCTATTAAAGCTCAACAGAACGAATATCCGCACGGTAACCAGAGTCCTTACTGGACACTGTAAGCTCGGAAGACATATGTCGCTTTTAGGACTAAGTCCAACCGACACGTGCAGATACTGTGGGGAGGAGAGCGAGACACCACGCCACCTCCTTTTAAATTGTGGTGCGCTAAACCACAAGCGTAGCATTCATCTTGGGAGGCACGTGTTGCTGCCAGATGAAGCCAAACAAATCACCGTCCATAAAATCCTAGCCTTTATCAAGGCTATCGGGTTGGACGGTGATCTGTAATCTGGCTACGGGTACAAACAATCTTTATAGGTTGAAGTACCCTGGGCTGATATAGCCCGAGCCCATTATTCAAATAAAAATAAAAAAATATGACACAGATTTAAATCTATGTTGTGACCACAGAACATATTAAAGAGGTTAGAATGGAATTATGGGCGGGGCAGACGCGCCAAGGATATGAGCAACGCTCATATCTCTACAGAAACACGCGATCGCGCTGCGATATGCGTGCTTGTTAGCGTGCTTGTGTGTTTCGTTCATTTGAAATCGCGTGATTGTGCGGCGCTAAGATTGGCTAGATTTGAAATTGCAAATATGTGCGTAAGCTTCATATTTATTTAAGTACAGATGTAGTGGAGGTGAAAGGTGGGGCTGGATCGACGACATCGGACGGTTCTTATACGAACGGCAAATTATTGCCATTCTACCTCTTTAAATATGTTCTGTGGTTGTGAGCTACTGTATGTAAATTACACATTTCGGTGCTTACATGGTGGCCACCTAGCGACTCATGATTAAGAGTCTCTGTACAGTCCGAAACATGTCAGGCACCCCAGAAATTATCCGGAGGTAGGCCAGGACTTAACAAAAATGTCAATGTTTGTATGCAAAACTTAAGACAGAATAATAAAAGATAATAAGTCATGAGTCAAAATAACAATTCGAGCATTACCACATTGTGTCTGCCATTTTTACATTATAGAGCCTTTACACACCTAACTATTACTTCCGTGTTTTATAACATGTAAAATTGATAATCAAACATTGAGGCGACAAGCAGACGACACGCGAAAACTCCTAACATAATAATATCATATGACTGTGTATCAGGTAAAGCTTCATATAAAGCTATGCTTTGATCTACTGCCGCTGTTATTAGGACATCACAGAAATGAAAAAGGAACATCATCAAAATACTAATATAACATATATATCTGTTTTCATCCAGTTATCTTGCTTTAGCTGACTGCACCAGACTATGTTAATATTAGATGCTATTCTCTGTCTGTCTCTGTCTCAAGTAAGTGAAAAAAGACAAAAAAGCATTGCAATGTTTTTTTTCAGTGGTATATTAATAACTGTGCCAATAGACAAACAGCCATACTCTTACTTCAGATCAAATAAAAAAGTATGGATAGATTTCTGTGAACAACAAAGTGAGACTGGTTAAAACTGCATCACACTGTATACATATGAGTGTATATATTAGACTTACAATGAAACTGCACCTAGTTTTGCCAGTAGAATATTGTGTCGAATCGGGCAAAATGTGGTAGAACTGAATATCAAAATTTACAAATAATGTTGAATAGTGTTGTGAAAGACTGTAACAGAATCCTGGACACTGCACAGAAAAATTGAAAATGCATACCTTAAAAGCATCTTAAAAAACTTGGCACTCAAAGTCTACAGCACACATACATAATAATATAATATGTATATGTATGTTATCATAGATTTAATTGTATTAAATGACTGTGTCCGGAATAAAAAAAAAGGTGGCGCTAAACCACGCTTGGAAAGCAGGATAATTATTAATTTATATATATACACGATATTTATTACCTTTTAAACCTAAAAAAATTAAATCTATTGACCATAAATGAGTTGTGACATCATAAACCACGTTCTTTATTTATTTAATACATAGGCTTATAGACTAACTTAACACAAGTAGCCCCCAGTCGTTAGTGCACCTAATTTGACCACATAATTACAATTCTTCATTTCACGTATGAGGATCTTCCGTTTTGACAGCTCATTAAAAGTATCTCAATTGATTTGGTAGTCCAAGGCCAGATTAAAAATATTAAAAATGGATGGATAATAGTAATAATTTGAATTATGATCGGAACTTCTCTCACTGGCCTCACTTTGTTGTTTGCAGAGTTACATCTATACTTTTTATTTGATCAGAGCCTCTCACCTCTAATTTCTCTTGAAAATTGCAATTTATAAATTGGATTTAGCTTTATTGGCGGTGTCTTCTTCCTTATGGGTGAAAATTCAATTTTTAGGGTGTATTTACAGCTGTACAGAACAAAAACTTTCATAAAAATCTAGACATTTTGACATTACCATACTACTGGTCTACGCAACAGAGCTTAAGTTAATTTGAACCTAAATATATTGCAATATATGAAGGCACTTAAAATAACAACTCCATTATTATGATTTAGTACACTATTTTAATACATTTTTTTTATTAGTAGGCAATCTATTTATGTATAAGTTTTACATTTTAAATCGTAGAATATGTTGTCTTTTATATTTATACTCTTATTGATGTCAATGAAGCTATTCAGTCAGTCATACAATACAACCTATTCCTAAGTTAAGGATTGTGTAAATAGTATACTCAATGCTGTACAATAATGAAGGGAATACTAAAAGCAACTTCTTATTTATTACGAAAATAATGAGTACTACATTTAATATTCTATTGATTCTACTTCAAAAGCCTTATTCATATCTGTTATTATTGCTGCAATAACGCCGTTCTCACTTTGGACACGAATTTGTTCGTACGTATACGTACGAGTACTGTTCGTACGAATTGAGTGCTCACACTGAATACGTTTTTCTCCGTCAAATAGGCATTGCACCGGTGATATCGCGTACGTGAAGTCATTTATGTTGCGATGAATAATCTGTATCTTCAAGATAGTCTTCTTATACATCGGAGATTGTGTCGTCGTTATCGAAGAACTAAAAGGGTGCGCGAAATATTTTTTAAAAGAGATGATGTCGGTGAATTTCATCATATTATGGAAGATTTACATAATGCCCCTTGATCCTTTTTGTCTATTTGATCCCATAAACATTTATGTCCGTAAGTCAAGTTAATTAACTTTTTAATGTAAAACTGAACGTACGATTGCGTGATAAAAGTCGGATCCAACAAGTTCGGATTGTATTCGGACGTCGTAAGTAAACGTACGTATACGTACGACTGATCGCGTGCAGTGTGACAGCTCCCATAGTCCTTGGAAGGTCGGGATCATTCGTGCGTAGTCGTACGTTGAGGCGCGAATCTAATTGGGATGAAATCGTATCCAAAGTGAGCACGGCCTAAGGTTATCCTCATGCCATAGCAACTAAATTTAGTTGTGTTGATTGTTAAATTAAATTAATAGGTAAATTATTGTTAATTTAATGTTAACACTATAACTTGGTATAGGTATTTTGTTCCCATTAAATATCTGTTTAATAGTGAAATTTTGGATTTAGTATTGCAAGTGTAACTTGAAACATGTTTAAGTTAAATTAAAATATTATTTTAGTAATAAAGTTATGGCACCGTTATGACTTTGTTACATAGTTTAAAGATAGCAGTCATTCATGAGTCATTCATAAAACAGCACCTAAAATAGTTACTTATTTTTGTTCATGTTTCTGATTTGTAGTAATTATTATTATTCTCATAGTAATGGAGCAAATTAGCATTTTAGTTACATGTCAAACAGTTAAAATGTTTTCAAAAAGTTCTGAGTGATATTAATTAAAGTATTATAATAGGCATGCATAAATGTTATAATGCATAATATGATGCATTTATCGAAATACTTAATTTTTATAAATTTATGCCAAAAAGTATTTTAATTTATAAATGTCCAAAGCACATTCAATATTTTGGCCAGTAAAGGGCCAAAGGGATTTATTCAAAGAATTTTTATTCGTAAATCCAACTATACCTAGGCTTTCAACATTTCTGGCATAGAAATATTTAACAATGTCCTTTTGTCCGACTTTTGAGATTATATCTTGTCAGTTACTTTAAAATCTAGTTGAAACACTCGTGAATATTTCTGGGTACATTTGTTGCAATACATACAATCTCACATAACATTGTCATGGCAGGTGTTTAGCTGGTTTAACATGTAATTATGTTTACTGATATAAGTCATGCCATTATATGACTATATAAACTGACTTATAAAACTTAGGTCATCAATAATTTGACGTCATATATAAAAATTATAATATGTTTCAAAATATTACATATGTGTTTGATAATTTTTATGCACTAACTCCTTAACAGCACACTCTAACAATATCCAATAGTAAGTCAGGTCATAGTTATAATAATATCTATTAACAATGTGTTCAACCAATTCTTATTATAATATCCATCTTCTTAATATACAAAACTGGTGTTCATGTAGTAGTATGTATCATGTATTTTTAGTAATAAAATCTAGTTAATGAAAGCTATAGGATTATAAGATTAATATTTAGCTTTTTTCATTGACTCAGTAAACAGTTTAAAAAGATAAGCAGAGACTAATAAGTACTCAATACAATTTTTACCTAATCTGTAAGCAATCTGTGTAACAAGTAAAAATGTAAAAATATATAATGTGTTGCTCAACTACTCACAATACTTAACTCCATTATTATTGTTGTAGAACTATCTAAGTCCTTAATATAGTTAGTTGGTAGGTTAAGATATTTCTATTAAAAAATAAGACAGAAAAACTTATTATATACTAAAACAATAATGCAAGCTGATTTAATCATTTACAATAGATACCATACAACTAGGAAAATGAAATATGTATGTACTTACATACTTTTTAGTCCTTTAGCCGAAACTGCTTGCTGAGTCATCTTAAGGCAACTCACTGGAAAGCTAACACACTAACAAAGCACTCATCACTGTCACGTCACAAAGTCAGTCCCCTCACCGGAAGGTGAGCGTGAGGGTGGGGCGCCGTCACACGGAGCCCTTGACCAGCGCCTCGGTGGCCATGAGCAGCATGCGGAACTGGCGGGTGAGTGCGTGGCCCGGGTTCGAACCCAGGAACGCCACAATCTGCTTCTGCAACTCGCGGATCACCACGGGCAGGTGCTCGCGCGTCACCGGGTTGCTCGTGTCCAGGTTCATTATTGCTTCTTCCAGGTACCTAGGGGATATTAAATGTTTACATTAAGTATCACAGTAGAATAAGAAATCTTTACTAGACAAATCAAACAAGCCTGCCTAGTGTACCGGTGCCAATTTAAATCAAGCAAACACTTCACAATGACCTACATTTCTACCTCTACATTACAAGCACATTCAATCGATCTGTGGTTGAGCTGCGTATTGCTCGTCATGTCGGCGGCTACCTACTACAACAACAGCGACAACAACACGTGTTGCTCGAGGCGGAAGGGAAGCCGAACACCCGCGCGAGCTCTTTCATCTCTACATTACCAATGGCCAAGCACACATACCGACCTTGGCAATTTGGACGAGGCATCGGAATCGAACGTTTTACCAGCGACTTTGAGGATGATTATCTAAATTCGAGGTATGTGAGGATCTTAAAGCATCAAGGTAGTGACAGGTATGACACCCGTCAGAGGAGTGGCCTTTACGGGCGAACCCCTCGTCCCAACGTGCATGCACGATGTGCCTTCTAGTTATACAACGAGTGTGTGTGTGTGTCGGTGTCAGTGTTGACGGTGCATAGAAAATGACGTTGTTAATTGAAATTGACATATTTATAAATGTATGCGTCTGTAGCGATGAAATAATATTTGTCAATGTGTGACAAAATTAAAATGTGTGTGTTCTTTCCTTGCACCAGATTTGGCACAAAAATTATGTATCTAAGCGAGGCGCTATGCCGATCTCCTGAAGGGTGAGTCAGTTACTTTGATGCTCTAACTAAGGTGACTATTTAAATTCGAACACAGCAGCGGAATCGCGCCTTTTAGTGTTTTAAAGTATGTACGGAGCAGCGTTCGGTCGCCGATGCTTAAAGTACTAGCTATTTTAAGCATCGGCTTGAATGCAACCCGTTGTTTTTTTTCTTTTCTTTTTGTTTTTAAAAATTTGGCGGGAAGTCGAAAAATACATATTGTGCTCTTGTTTTATTTTTACTTTCTTGGTGTATTTTTGAGTTATATCGGATAAATTTGATGGCATTTTGTTTGGTATAGGTTAATTATAGTGCTCTAGTGTTTTGAATTAAAATATCAGTGCGAAAATATGTTTTTTGGCTTGTCTCCAAAATTCCATTGGTCACGTTCTAGTAAAGAAGCCATCGCTTTGCTTGAATGTCTGACTGACTTGACTGACTGATAACTAACGACTTTGATTTTACCTACTATTACTCGTCCAGTTTCACCGAAACTGGCAAAAGCGTGATTCAAAAATAATACTTGACGCTGGCAATATGCAGAGTTTGCGATGGCATAATTGAAGAAAAAAAAAGCATGGTGAAGTGACCTGTGCTTGAGGTGCGTGTCGCGCGGCATGTCGGCGGCCAGCTGCTGCACCAGCGACAGCAGCACGTGCTGCTTGAGGCGGCAGGGCGGGCCGAAGACGCGCGCGGGCTCGGCGGCGCGGCACGCCGCCACCACCAGCGCCAGGTCCGACGCCGACAGCGCCAGCTGGAACGCGCCGTTCACGTCCCCGCTCATGATCAGCGACTGGATCTGGCTCACTTGCATCTGATGACACATTTGTAACTAACTTCAATACGTATATAACTTAGAATAATATGGAATGAGTGTCTTCATACAAGCGCACTGTCAAAATTGAAGCACTAAATAGATTCACACAGATGTCACATCTGACTAACAAAATATTTTTACCAAATTAACTATATAATATATAAAACTCACACTACGAGTCCCTGTGTCGTGGCATGATAGCCATACACAAAGACAGAAACATAAACACCCAGGGTGCTTGGGCCTTGCTGGGTTTTAAACCCGGCACCCTCTGATCGGCTGTCGAGCACAGTAACCATTGTGACATACATGGACTAGGTTGTGGAAATAAGTATTATTTTTAGTAATAAAAATAATATACGAATTTGTTCATGCAAAAAGACTATTTTCTAACTAAACTATTGAATCGCCAAGAGCAAATCTGTATTAAGGTAGTATGTGACACAATGTGCAGAAAACATTTTATAGAAACCTTAGACTAAGAATAATGTACTTACGTACTATAGACAGAGGCCTATTTTCATTACGGCACGCTAAAGCGAGATCTAAATATACTTAAAGAACTTGTTAAAAAGAGATGGGAGCGAGATTTTCTGTCCTTTTCGGTGTAACCACATATTTTGACAGTGCCCTTTATTTAAGTATTTAATCAGGCAAACTGTGGAAGTCGGAGTGACATTGTTGTTTTATAATATTTATGTGTTAAAATCGATTCTCACAGCTGTAAATTGTGTTGTGTTAAAAGCAAATAACATTTTTCTAGTTCCATAATATGGTGAGCTGCAGTATTTTAGGTTGTAAGAGCCGCAGTGAGCGTAAACAGGAAGGCTGCCGGAAGGTGCACAAGCATATAAATCCTTTCACAGTTTGGTCTGCCAATGTTTATAGTTTACTTGCTTGATATTGTAGATTACCAAATTTGGGGGAAAATATGATAAGTGGGTAACACTGGCTGCGAAAAAGAGATGCCAACAAAGTGGTTACACCGACCCGCTGTCTTTAGGATTATTGGTCTTTGATAGAAACACTGTAATCTATACTCTGTGCACATTCGATGCGGAAAAAGCGTTACCTAGCAACCACTGACAAGCAGAAGAATGCAACTGTTCGAAACTTACGAAGAAAGCAACTTTTACACTAAAAGCTTAACAAAGCGGATTAAAAAATACAATAGATACTGTACGGGTTGGCCGTACGAATGTATATAAATAAAAGGATTTTATAAAACTGTAAAATTATAATTATAAAAGATCTACAATTATGATGAAATTATTGAATTACGAACGATGAGTCACACGCGGTACTCTTGATGACCGACAGCGAATAACTAACTAATTATTACAAGTAAAATATTATTGTAAAGTAAATTGGTTCATAGCAAAAATGCAATCTAAGTACCTATAAATGTACGCGCTTGCTCGTACAGATACTATTATAAATCAAAAACAATTAATGCAAGGGGCACAAAGATTAAAATATTACGTGTCACTTTCAAAAACAATATAATTAATTGTACCTACATTATAGGTATGTTAAACACAGATCATACCTACATACTGATGAGTAGAATATCTAAGTTGACCATTAAATTGCAGAAGATATGCGCAATAATTTTTTTATTTTTAGTGCATATTAATTTGTTTTGGAATAGTTTTCTATTGATGTCAGTTTTTTGTTTATTATGGTTTGTTTATGTCGTGTCCGGATCGAATATGCACCAAGTATTGAATCACTGTCACACCACACTACAGAATTACTGAAATCATGTTTTGTATACAGTTACCAACTACATATATTATGAAAACGTCAAAAAATGTGCTCATTTATTATTATAATGATTGCATGTGACATTTCAACTCGCTATTTTTAATATTTATTATTACGTGTTTAAATTGGAACTAAAATTGGTACTTAATAACAACCTGAAATAAATGATTTAACCTTGTGAATCAAAAAGATCTACTTCACGAATGAAATATGAAATAAATACATCAACAAAATATTAATATAAGCAATCTTTTATACTTTCAACAAAAATGGCAAAGACTCGTGAACGCAAGTTCTCACGGAGTTACGTTGAGCTTTCTGCAAAAAATAAAATACTTTTTTATGGTCCATAGAGCATGTTTATTTTCTTACTTTCTTTTCTTTTCTGTACTTCGGGTCAAGTACAATTAATCATTTTGCTTAGGATGGAAAAATTATTTGATTCGTAATTTTTCAAATTTAAATCTTATATAAAAAGTTGGTGGTGAAGGAGTGCTAAATAATGCAGTGAGCATGTAATGTATAATTTTTAATGTATCAGTGAATGAGTGAATAGAAATTTGAGTGTGATTTTTAAATCAGACTAAAATAATAGGTTTGAAAGTTTTAAATAGTTAAAAAAAGAGATTGTAATATGTGTGAGTGTATTTAGTTATGTATTTAAATTTAAAAAATGACAATGGAGTTTAAACAAATGGATGCTGAACATGTGATAGAAGTAACAAATGTGTATGAGTGAATGTATGGTTGAGGTTTTAATGTAAAAGCCAGGCTGAGTGAGGGATATCTATGAGGGGTTCTGAAGAATAAACTATTTCAGTTTATTCTTCAGACCCCTGATATGAGGGTGTGGTCAATGAGTAGAGTAGAGAGAGAGGTGGAGTAAGATGGAGAGAGGTGAAGTGAGGTGGTGTTGTGGTCGATGAGAGGAGTAGAGAGTGAGAGGTGGAGTGAGATGAAGAAAGGTAGAGTGAGATAGAATGAGGTGGAGTGAGCTGGAGGGAGGTGAAGTGAGGTGGTGTTGTGGTCGATGAGTGGAGTAGAGAGTGAGAGGTAGAGAGAGGTGGAGTGAGGTGAAGAAAGGTGGAGTGAGGCGGAATGAGGTGGAGTGAGCCGGAGAGAGGTGAAGTGAGACGGTGTTGTGGTCGATGAGTTGGGTAGAGAGTGAGAGGCGGAGAGAGATAGAGTGAGGCACCTGGCGGTCGGCGACAGAGGCGGCGGCGGGCGTGGCGGGCGAGTGCGCGCGCGACAGCTGCGCGGCCGTCGCGCGCACTTGCTCGCGCCACCACGACATCTCCTTTTCTAGCACGCTGCCAAACACATTTCATTTAATATATTTAATTCATACAAGTCACAATTCATATTTCATTTCATTTCATAACCTTAAGCAAGAATTATTAGAATAAGGCTTGATTAATGTTGTGTGTTGTGCATGAGCTAAACTAAGTAATATCAGCACTTAAACGCGCTTCGTGATAACTAGAATAATCGAGAAAAGAATTGAAAAGCTTGGGATAATGTAAATAAAAAGTAACTGCCGACTTGATTACTTATTTATTATTTTACTAAAATTTTACAAATACTTTTATCTGATCATGATAATATGCAAAATATCATGTAAATGAAATTGTTCAAATATGAATAAAGATTTATTTTAAAGCATAAGGCCGGTCAAAGATACGCGCGGCCTACGGTAGCGGCCTACCGCGGCCCGTGTTTTAGCCACTACTAACACATACTACCGCGGTCGCGGCCACTTCTTGCAGGCAGCAGCAAGCGCCATTCGCTGCCCATCCTACATCATGTACAGACGTCAAAGTAACTTGGAAGAGGAAGCTTTGCTTTGTGTAAAGATGAACAAAAAAGGGTAAAAAGAAAAATATACATATTTTTTATTTTCAGGCGAAGAGAAATATAGGTTCCTGAAATATTAATATTTTGGATTCGTATATTTTTATAATCGTAATCGTATTCTATTATATAATAAAGCTGTATTATACAGCGCTGGATTATCCTACACAGTATCTATTAAACCTTCACTTAAACTTTCTAAAAGTTGTAAAAAATTGCAACGGGCTGCGTTAGTTCCTAAGATTTTCGATACAACAAAACAAGCCGCCACCGCAGGCCGCGCCTATCTGCGGCCGGCTTAACATTGATTGTGAGGAGGGTTCAAGTTTTGTTCAAGTGCCCTCAGTATCTTGGCAAAAATATGGTGGGTTACGAGAGTTTTACTTCACTAAAACCCCGTTTTATTTGCTTGTTGAGGGAAAATAACCATCCTGGAATTTTACAATCCTGTATTACACCTGGAGCTTACGATGGATGGATTATGATGAATACGACCACACACACACATACTGTCGTTCCTTTCAGGGCAGCTGACTATACCGTTTAAAACTCCCAAGTCCTTGCCATCCTTATGAATCCTCATGGAAGAGAACTCCCCTTGGAGTCCCTTTTTTAATCGCCTTTTACAACATACAGATACATACAAATAAATTATTTGAATTTGAATTTGAAGAGATGATATCTCAGCTCGTATTCTGGTCCAGAGCTTCAGGGACTTCTACAAGGGTCGTAAAATTTTTGAGAACTTTACATTGAGAACTATTATTAAATACTGGCAACACTGATCTTGAAGCATAATTCACACCCACCAACTTGCTGGATATCAAAATAGGTTCTAAAGCTGAAAGCAGAATCATTGTGATCTTCATTTAAAAAAAAACGAGTGCTAAGTTGTCATTCTTTCAGATTACTAAATTGAGTTAAAAAGTGTAAAATAAAGTAATTAGCGTCGAAAATTGATTTAAAGTATATATACAAAAGTGTTATACATAAAAAACTCAACACTCATACAGTGGTTTTGTTGGGCATCCATCCATCCTACTTGTGTAATAGTATTGAATAAGACGGACCCGTGCGCGACCTCCTGCAGCGCCTGCGCGAACTGTTGCGGCTGCAGCGGCGCGGCCTGCGCCAGCGCGTCGGCGTGGCGCTCGAGCGCGGCGCGCAGCCCCGCCGCCGCCGCCGCGCCGCCGCGCTCCGCCGCCGCGCGCGCCGCCGCCTCCGTGTTGGCCGCGACTGCGCAAGTGCACACCCCACACCCGGCGACATTCAATTATTCATGTTCATAATCATCATGATCATTTACTCGCTAATGTAACAATATGTGTACATGGTGCAGATGGTCACACGGTTTTTAACATTCACTATAGTAAAGCTGAATTAAATAAATAAACGTTACACACTCATAGCCCCACAGTAAGGTAAGGTATCCCTGTGTCGTGGGTACCATGTACACATACAAAGATAAGAACACAACCACCCAGACCGAGAACAAAAATTTAAACTCATCATTCAAATATCTGTTTCGCCGGGAATCGAACCCGGGACACCTCGATAGGCAGTCCGGCATGGTAACCATTGTGCCATGCGGGTCATCTGAAGATAAATAAGAACTGTATAATAATGTAAAAGATATGTACTTCTGATATAAAAATTAATAACTCTACACACTCATAGCCACAAACAACGATTATTTGTGTCGTGAACACCATGAACGCACACAAGGACTCAAATACCTAAAATTAGAACTTTCGCATGGCATCTTTCACCATGAGGGACCGCTGATCGGAGGATCCCGGTTTCGATTCCCGGCGAAGTAGAAAATAGAATGATAAGTTTAAATTTCTGTTCTCGGTATGGGTGTTTGTGTTTCTATCTTTGTAGGTGTCCATGGTACATCTACCCTACTGTGGGGCTGTGAGTGTAATAATACGCTATTATTATCATTCCAATTTTTTGCCCCACTAAAACCAATCCCTTTGTAACCAGTGCGCTATGGAGGTCGTCTAATATAATACACACTATAATTATTACCAACTATAATAAAAATTTATTCAGATGGATAGAAGGTATTAATGTATATTATGTAATATGAAATTTAATTAATTTGAAGTTATTAGCTACTCGTATGATCTATTTACTATTGTAACTCTAAATTAATTATTTACTATTAAACCAATTAGCATAAAAATAAACTCACATTCCTTTGTGCCAGTCTGGAAAGCGTGGTTGATTTGCTTGAAAATCTGCGCATGCGCCTTTTCCATGACGGGCAACACGCTGTCAGCCAGCGTGGTACGGAATCCCTCGCGCACTTGCTCTGATAGCGACTTGCCTATTGCGACGCTTAAACGGTCCATTACGCTCTGAGGGAAAGAGAAAAAAAAATATAAAAAAGGATATTAATGAGAACCTATGGCGCCATCTCATGACACGTCGCGGAGGGTTATCATAACCTACGAAATTAAAAAAAAAACTTAAATTGCTCAGCGCAAGGGTGACACTGTTGCAGTCCTCTGGAGATTCTGGAGTCTTTTTCAAGCGGTGAAGTAAGCCATGGACTTCACATACCCTGGTTTCTATTCCAAGGAGTTTAAAGTTTCACCACTGATAATTAAAAGCAAGTGGTTTCACCTTGCTGTGCACCAGCTTGTCGATGTTCTCCCGCAGCAGCGTGTCGGTGGCGGACAGCTTGGCGGCCAGCTCGTGCTGCAGGGCGGCCGCCAGCGGCTCCAGCGCCCGCGCCGCGCCCGCCCCGGCCGCCTGCGCCGCGGCCACCCCCGCTGCGGATCCCACGCGAGCTACCCGCTCCCATCTGCAACATATCACACTTCCTCAATTTGGGGTGCCGAGGGTGGAGGATCTTGGTGCGTTCCTCTGGATCTCGGAGTTCTTCCCAAGCGCTGAGGCATGCCACTGAGGGGTTTCAGTGTGTTAAAGATTCCACATAACTCCTGTTTCTGGTTAAGAGTAGCTTTTGAAGGTTTTCCCCTGATACAAAAAGGACAAAAGGGTAACATGAACATACAAAAACAAAATCACAAGCATCCAGACCTAGACCCTATATATAAACGTTCAATTCAATTTTTAAGTACTATAAAAATGATTCCCATCTCCTGCCAGGTAAGAAAGTCATGACTGTGAAACATGTCTCCGACAGACTGATTCCAGAGCTTGTACACATACAAGATACTTATGAAAACTTCGCTACCGTCATTCAAGATACATGTAGCGCCAGCTCTTGACGCGTTGACGAAATAGACATGTTAAGCGCAAACTCTTGAAAAGTGGTCAAAGGTCGCCAAACAACAAAAAAAACATAGTATATGATACTATGTACTAAATCCCCGAGTTGCTGCCGATGTGTGACCAGATGCCCCCAGGTGGTTTGCGACTACTGCGTGCAGAGCAGTACAAGTATGAGAGGCAGAGGGCAGAGGGCAGAGGGCAGAGAGCTCACCCGTCCGCCAGCGCGGCCTCGACGGCGGCGGCGGTGCGGCCGGCGTGCGCCTCCAGCGCCGCGTCCAGCGCCTCGTGCGGCGCGCGCACCTCGCTGCGCAGCGCGCGGACCTCGTGCGCCTGCTGCGTCAGAAGCTCTGCAACCATCAAAAAATACTGGGTTAAATAAATAAATAAATAATGTTTCACATTCAGCCCCACAGTAGGGTAGATATACCCTATGTCGGGGCTGCCATGGCCACACCCAAAGACGGAAACGCAAACACCCAGACCGAGAACAGAAATTTAAACTCATCATTCAAACTTGATCGGGGATCGGTAGCGTTGAACACTAAATTACAGACTAATAATTTTAACTGATTAATAATCTTATCTAAGGATCGAAAGATTAACCCTAAGTGAAATAAGGTGTTAAACATGATTGGCCCACCAGTAAGTTTATCCAATTTCTCCTCTAGCACCACAAGCTTGTTCCTCATGGCTTCATCACTGGCACGAACTTCAACCTGAGCATTCATTTGCGGCAGGGGAGCGTTCATGGGTACGAGGGGGGCGGAGAGGGTGAGCGGCGCGGCCAGGGGGGTCACCGTCGTGGGAGTCACCAGGGGAGCCAAGGGAGGGTTGAGCGGGGTGGTGAGCGGTGCGCTGAGGGACTGGTTGCTGCTCTTCTCGCTGGACGCCTTGCGCTGGTTCGCTTCGGTTATTTGCGCCATCGATATCAGCGGCCAGGAGGTGTCGCTGTCTGAAAAGAAAAGAGGTTTGAGCGTTTATGCAAAATTATTTTAAAAAGACTTAATATAAATTGTCAAGATAGTGTAAACAGTGCAATTTTTTTATTGAATATGTAGGTTTTATTTGAGTCATTCATTGTGAGCGTTCTGTTAACATTATGTTCCGTAAAGGCAGTGATGATAGTTTAAGTGGCTGCTCTACAAGATGATGAGCATTTTGAGCGTTGTGATCACCGCTTGGGCGCAGTCATTCATCAGCTGTTACAGGTCTCATTCGTCGTTCCGTCCATCAGGTTTCAACATTTTCTCCAAGCAATTATTGCCTGCCCATTGCTATGAGAGCTATGTCAGTGATTCTCATTCGTTAACATAATGGTTTCTGATTCTGTTGCACATAATGATGTGAGTTTTAGGTTACATTAAAATATTTTAATGAATTTTTATTTATTAATAATTCGATTTTTTATAGGAACCGGATTGATTATGAACTGAAGTTTATTTATTCCTAATTTTTTTTTGTAAGATTATGACAACTAACCGAAATGAAATTCAATTTCTGGCTCATTTTCTCTCAAAATTGACTTAAGTTCAAATCAGGTAAATCACTGAAATCGCCAAAATTTCGTAAACGGCCTGTTATGTGTTTCAAAAATAAAAAACTTACTGCTATGAGTGAGCTTGGAGGGCGGCGGCGGCTTCTCGGGCGACACGTACAGGTCGGCGGGGAACAGCGCGTCCGAGCCGCCTTCATCTGTCGCCGCCTCCGCCTCCGCCTCCTCGCCTCCGCCTTCCTCCTCCTGAACATCATTACATTATATATTTTTACTTAAATTGAGTAGTATACGTCTAGGAGCATACATCGTGTTGTGTTAAACGGTCGTTGCACGCCATGGACATCTACACACAACCTCAAGCGAGCTCAAGTTTATCTTGAGGCCGTGTGCAGTCGCGTTACTGCTGGCAACCACAGGTTTCTACCAATACAACAGAATTGCATACAGTAAAATTTATTATTTACAATGGACTTACATTGATACAAACTTTTTGATTCAGTTCATAAGCTGAAATGGTAAAAAAGGAAACTAATAAATAATGTAGTTTGAAAAACTAAAAAACATGCTTTTGAGAATTTTTTTTCATACTCGTATTATTGCATTATCATCAGTCCTTGAGTAAAGTTTCTAACGAATCCGACGTTTCAAAGTCGGTCAAAGTCACGTTAAAAGATTCCGTTACATACATACATATACATGTCAAGTTAATAAAAGCGCAGCAAGTATCAATTGCATACGATCTCAGGCAAGACTTAGACTTAGGGTGTGTGTAGATGTCCACAATGGTCTGCAATCACTCACACTCAAACTCAAAAAATGTTTATTGTCTCAACACACATAACACATGATATATATTTAACTCCTTCGTATTATTTAATATCTGGCACGAGACCTGGTGCCCAAGCTAAGCCGTAGCCCGTATTTTGGCACACCAGAATTCCCTGCAAGCAATAAAAATAGCGGAACATTGTGATTACCTTATGAGGCTATAGTCAGTATGTGTGTATGTGTGTGTGTATGTGTGTGTGTGTGTGCGTGTGTGTGTTACATTACTTTAGTGCGTGAGCATAGCTAGTGCACAGTGTCCAAGAGCCTATTAATTTAAAATGGGTGCGGCCACTCACCAGGTCCTTGTAGTAGGGGTCCTGGTCGTGCGCCATGATCTGCTGCACCTCGCGGCTGGGGCTGGAGCCGCCCGACGGGGGCTTGCCCTCCGCGCCCCCCGCGCCCCCCTCGCCCCCCGCGCCCGCCTCGCCGCCCGCCGCGCCTGTGTAGAACGCTTCCACATTACGTATGTCGTCTGCTTCGGCTAGCCTTGCGGTTTACCTTTTTTTTATTTGAATAGAGTAGCAGACGAGCATGCAGGCCACGTGGTGTTAAGTGGTCGCTGCAGCCCACGGACATCTACATACAACCTCAAGCAAGCATAGGTAAGTCTTGTCTGAGGTCGTATGCACTTGCGCTGCTACTCCGGAGGCTGGTGGTCGCCCCATGTAAGTGTGGTCGGCAACTGCACCTTTCCACCGAAACACAACAGAATTGGTTCACGGCAGAAGTGGGTGCAGCGGTGGTACTTCCCCGGGCGAACCATAATAGTTCTACCACCTACAGAACCTACTTGCGACAAGAGTTATCTACTACTAATATTAATTAACTAAGGGTCTCTTTCACCACGTTCAAGTAGTGACAAGTACGCTAATTGTCAGTTAAAGTCGCCCGTAACTTCAATTTCAATTTCACGATGTTCGAACAGCACAAATCATATGATAAACTAACCTGTACTCATAGATTTTATTTGCCAATTAACTTTACTTGGGACGTAACTAATCAACACTTTACTTGGAGTTGGTGATCAAGACCCTAAGACAGATATATTCTTAAGAGAGATATCTATTAAAGAAATGTATATCTTGTAGACAATTTTGGTTTAACTACTTATAACTATAATAGCGTTATCGAGTACTACTAATATGAATGAATTAGGGCATCAGTATCTGTTCTCTGTAAATACTTTTAAATAATTGATGGTCCTGACATGTATCTACGTAATCAGTTACTATAGTTCCAGCAGGTTATTGTAGTAACCGATTGGCTAAAAAAGGCATTATTGTGACAATTTTGAGGTTTTGTATATAATATAATAAGAAAACATATAGTCATATTAGTAACATTTAATAATACTGAAACAACTTTTATTTATCACTACTTCAAAACAAAGGAAGTCTTAAATACAGCAATATAATCAAACAGGATCACCAATGTAAGCTACAAGTCACTGAGCCATATTAAAAGTTTTTAAATAATAAAAATTATTAAATACATTTAAAATAACTAGATTTAATACCTGGTAACAGCCAATCCAATCCGGTTAGCTCAGTAGGCATTAAAGAGTAATAGACTACGAATGATTTAAAACAACTTACCACTAATGGAAACTCTGGGTTTGAGCCCCACATCGGGGGTGGCAGAGAGGGGTGGATCATCCTCGTCGCGCTTACCTGGGGAACTGGCACAATAAATCATTTCATTAGTTACAAAATGACAGAAGTGTAGAGATATCTCTGTAATGAGATTTGTTTGGTTCACTATAGTTACTTGTTAACAGAGAAATTCAAGTGAACTATGTAATGATAATATACTTTTTTATTGAAATTATAGAAAGGTATTAGCAAAACTCAAAAACATGATTTGTTAATAATACATAGTTCTTTACTTTATTATGACTACTCGGATGAGTGAGCGTTGCTTGAATAATAACAATAGATTTTATTAGAGACTCATTGGCTTAGTGTTACTTAACAACGCCATCTACTGAAGTAGCTCCCAATTAAAAAGAGTATACAACATATACTCGCAAGCAGATTTTAGGAAGAGTCATATTATTCAGTTTATGTTTAAACTAGCTGTGCCCCGCGGTTTCACCCGCGTTAGAAAGAGAAGTGAACCAAACTTTACAGGATTACTCGTTGGACCAATCTGAAGATTCTCCGAGAATTTCATTGAAATGAAATGAAAATATGAAATGAAAATACTTTATTGTTGACTGTTTACATACATACAGTTAGATGTTTAAAATTATTATAAGAGTTTAAACAGTCTACCATGCTCTGGCATACAATATTATACTTATTACTAATTAAAATTAAAGTATAAAATAGTTTTATTTTAAGATCCGCTAAGAATATTCTTAACGGATCATCATTGATTTAAGGTATTGCTTTTTTAAAGGTATTGGGAGCCATTACCGAGATTCAGGTTATATATATAGGTATATACAAGAATTGCTGGTTTCAAGGTATTGATGTGAGTAACGTACCTAAAAGCATCTGGCGTCATAAGATTGAGTTGCTGCGGAACAGATGGAGGAGATTCAGGTCGCTGACTTATCAGGCTGCCGGGTTGAGTCTGTGAAATGTGTGAATATCAGTAGGTAACATTCAAGGGAATACTGAAATATAAGTATAGACCATTCAAAACCATTTAAGGCATCGCTCTCAGTTAAAGTGATACAATTGTTGTATGTATTTCTAAAGATACATTGCATTTGTAATTTGAGACCGCAAAAGAAAGTAACGCCACCTACCGGACGCTAGAGGGAATGCGAATAAGAAAAACGCGGTGATGGCGTATTAATTTAGCTTGCAAAAATTTTGTAAATTGTAAATTCATCTTATGTTAATTCTAAACCCTGTTTACAATATATATAAAAAAAATTAAACAACAAAAGTCATTACCAAAAAATGTATGCTTTGCTCAGTAGTACTTATGACAAAATAACACCCACATGCCATTAAAAAAAAAACTGCCAGATAGATTACGCTAAGAATAGACAGACTACGCCGCAGGTTGAGGTATCACCAGTGACGTCCAGTGATGGTGTAACCAGTACGCTCATTTACGGCACTAAATTACAGTTGGTTGGTAGTGACCTGCGAGCGCATGAGCAGGTTCTTGAGCTGCTGGCTCTGCTGCTGCAGGATGCTGGACGCCAGCGGGGCCGCCGCCGCCTCGCCGGGAGGGTCCAGGGACATGTTCTCCATATCTGCGCGAAAACGGGTTGCTTAGACCAACAAATTAGATTATTATATTAATGTAAAGATACTTCAACTCAGTTGTGCGCGCGGCGCTATGTGTGCATGGGCTAGTAATTATGTAGTTTTAATTTGTGTGACAGTGACGCGGCCGTGATCGTCCGAGCAACTTCACTGTACCTCTTGTCACGCACACAAAGTCACTGTGTATATACAGGTTTACCCACACATAGCGCCGCGCGCACAACTGAGTTGAAGTATCTGTAATGTATAAGGGTTTCATTATTATGTGTGCACCATAACAAAATCAACTACAACTTTCTATAACAGAGTAGTGATAAATAGTTAGTTGGACTTTGGGAAAGGACATAGGATGGTTTTTATCCTACGGGAACTTTTAAAACGGGTTGACGCGGGCGAAGCCGCTGGCGGAAGACTACTAGTGTATAAATACAAGTGCAACTGCGTGTATGCTATACCTCACAATTCCACAACACAACAGAATTGGCTCGGTCATGGCTCGGCGGCTAGCGTACAACGAAAGCGGTCTGTGGCGATTACACACACATTTTATTTATTACACACAATTATTTATTTATACTTCTTCTTCTTTCATATTTATCAAATTTTATTTACCGTTTATTTACTTTCATATTTATATATCTTCATTTACACTATAATATTTTATATAAGTATATATACAAAACTTTTACATTTCTCATACAAAATAAATAAATATTAAATCAGTTGCCATGCGCGGCGGAGTACCGTTAGCCGGTGCATTCGATGCGGCCGCGCACGCTAACCTCGCGTGATCACCGTGGGAACAAAAGAGCCAGTCGTTCCCTACCGCTCGCACGGCTAACCCGCGTCGCTTTGCGCTATACTGCCGCCTTACGCTTGCATTATCGTATTGTGAATTTCTGTACTTTGAACTTTATTTCTCTGCGTGTATCTATCTTGTGTTTTCTGTGACTTTCTTCCTTCGTGTAACTATTATCGTGTGTCTATGTACTTTCCGTTTCTCTGCTTTAATTTCCTTCTGTTTATATGTGTAGTTTTCTTGTGTGTGAACATTAAAGATTGTGATTTAGTGCCACCTAGACTTTGGATTTTATTTGCTACGGCCTATATACACTCACACACAGTAAGTTCCCGAACAATTACCATAGTGGTGACCCTCGATTGGACAATAACGATGAGCAGTGAACGCAGTGCAAGTGATATGAGTATATCGGGCGCTATAAAAGGTGCCGAGTGCACATCCGACGACACGGCGGAATTGTGTAGAGTTGGCGTGCGCGTGCCGCCATTTTGGCCGAACAATCCTCGCCTATGGTTCGCACAAATTGAGGCGCAATTCTTGTTCGCGCGTATTACGGATGATAATACTAAACATTATTACGTTATCTCCAATCTCGACGGACAATATTTGGAGACAGTGGATGATATAATTACGAATCCGCCTGCCAGTGACAAATATGAAAAATTAAAAAACGAGCTTATAAAGCGTCTTTGCGTCTCTGCGTCACGGCAGAAAAAGGTGCAACAGTTGCTGCAATCGGAGGAGTTAGGCGACCGCAAGCCTTCACAGTTTCTCCGTCACCTTCAGAACCTGGCGGGACCCAACGTGCCGGATGAATTTATTATGGACGTGTGGACCAGTCGACTCCCGAATAGCTTACAAGCTATTATCGCATCGCAGCCAAGTTTATCCCTCCAAGCCGCGGCGGATCTAGCAGACAGGGTGCACGACATCGCACCGGCCACGCCCCAGGTTGCGTCTACGGTAGCGATGGCCAGGATGGAGGCGTGCATCGAAACCATGGCGCAGCAAATAACGGCGTTGACCAAGCAGGTCAGCGCTCTTACGACCGAACGTGCCCGCTCTCACTCCCGTTCCCGTGGTCGAAGTCACACGCGACACCGAAGCCGAACACCTGCGACGAGAAGCCCCTCCGCCTACAGAAGGTTCCCAGTGTGCTGGTACCACTACAAATTTGGAGACCAGGCAAAGAAGTGCATATCACCGTGCGACTTTAAGTCGGGAAACGCGAGGGGCAGTCGATAATGGCGACTCATGATTGCCCTTCCACTACTGGTCGCCTGTTCGTCACCGACCGCAGTTCGAAAGTCGAGTTTTTAGTCGACACTGGAAGCGACTTATGTGTCTTCCCCCGGACTGCGGTGCGACAACATCGTGCGAAGACGGACTACCAACTGTGTGCAGCCAACGGGACGGTCATCTGTACATACGGTTATGTAAATCTTAAACTGAACTTTGGTCTTCGTAGAGATTTTGTGTGGCGTTTTGTAGTTGCCGATGTCACCAAGGCAATTATTGGTGTAGACTTTTTGTGTCATTATAATTTAATTGTGGATGTCAAAAATAAAAGATTAATAGATGGGTTATCTAAAATGTCGACAGTAGGTGAAGTAGCGATGCCTAGCAGCCTAATTTCTAGCGTCAAGGTCGCGACTGGTTCCTCTAGGTATCACAAAATTCTTTCTGAATTTCAGAGCATCACCCGGCCAACTGGTACTCCCTACACACCCAAACACAACACAACACACCACATCCGCACTACACCAGGCCCACCAGTATCTTGTTCACCGCGACGTCTGGCACCGGACAAATTGAAAATTGCTCGAGCGGAATTCGAGGCAATGTTGGCGAATGGTACTGCTCGACCGTCTGAGAGTCCTTGGTCGTCACCCCTGCACCTAGCCCCCAAGAAGGACAATGGCTGGCGTCCCTGTGGTGACTACAGGATGCTCAATGCACGTACTATCCCGGATAAGTATCCTATCCGACATATTCAGGACTTCGCCCACAGCTTATCTGGTTGTAAAATCTTTTCTACGATCGACTTGGTAAAGGCTTACAACCAGATACCGGTCTACAAAGAAGACATCCCGAAGACCGCGATAACCACACCGTTTGGACTCTTTGAGTTCCCGTTTATGACGTTTGGTCTGCGAAACGCTGGTCAAACATTCCAAAGGTTTGTAGACGAGATGACTCGTGGTCTAGACTTTTGTTACCCATATCTGGACGACTTTCTGGTGTTCTCCAAAACTGAGCAGGAACACGAAGAGCACCTGCGCAAGCTCTTCAAGAGGATGGAAGAGTACGGCATTTTAGTTAACACCGCCAAATGCGTCTTTGGAGCACCAGAAGTCACATTCTTAGGTTACCACATCTCGGAGCACGGTACCAAGCCTTTGGAAAGTAAGGTTCAGGCCATCAAGGAGTTCCCAGTGCCTAAGACCGCCAGGCAGCTTCGGAGATTCCTGGGCATGATCAACTTTTATAGGCGATTCATTCCTCACGCCGCCCAGCTCCAGGCTCCTTTGAACGACTTGCTGACCGGTTCCGTCAGAGCTTCGCAGCCCATAGACATAAACGGAGACAGTCTCACAGCTTTCGAGAAGTGTAAGGAAAGCCTGTGCAACGCAGCCATGCTCGCGCATCTGGACACTTCTTCGAAGCTGGGACTTGTGACAGACGCGTCGGACTCTGCCATTGGTGGAGTGCTGCAGCAACTCAGAGACGGTAATTGGGAACCTCTAGCCTTCTTTTCGCGCAAGTTGAGCTCGTCACAACGTAAGTACTCTCCGTATGACAGAGAGCTCCTTGCGATCTACGAAAGTGTCAAGTACTTCCGGCACTGGCTAGAGGCCACTAGCTTCACCATCTATACTGACCACAAGCCCTTGTGCTTCGCTTTCAGCGAGCGTAAAACCACCTGCTCGCCACGTCAGTATAGATACCTGGACTACGTAGCGCAATTCTCGACCGACATCCGGCACATCGCTGGAAAAGACAACGTCGTGGCTGACACCCTTTCACGCGTCGATGAGTTGCAGCGCCCCGTAGATCTGGAGGTGATAGCTGGTGCCCAAGACTCCGATCCTGAGCTGCTTGAATGTCTCGGAGAAGGATCTTCGCTCCGGTTACGAAAATTGAACATCCCTGGTAGTCGCATTCAACTGTACTGCGATGTCAGCACACCGACTCCCAGGCCGTTCATACCATCGCACTTACGCAGACAAGTTTTTGATAGTTTGCATTCACTTAGTCACCCCGGCGCTAACGCTACCACTAAGCTAGTAGCACAACGCTACGTATGGCCACAGATGAGAAAAGACTGTCGCGAGTGGTCTAGGGCATGTTTGGCATGCCAGCGCTCGAAGGTAAACAGGCACGTCACAACGCCTTTTGGCACACTTGACTTACCTTCGGCGCGGTTCAAATATGTTCACTTAGACCTCATCGGACCACTGCCTCCTTCTGCTGAGTATCGGTATTGCCTGACAGCGGTCGATCGCTTCACGCGATGGGCTGAGGCTGTCCCTATCACCGATATTACAGCGGAAACTGTGGCCAAAGCGTTTTTGTCCGGATGGGTAGCGCGATTCGGTTGTCCTACCGACATTGTCACCGACCGTGGTAGACAATTCGAGTCCGCACTTTTCCAGCAGCTATCAAGAACTATCGGCTTCAAACACCGGAAGACGACTGCGTACCATCCTCAGTGCAACGGCTTAGTCGAGAGGTTTCATCGACAGTTGAAGGCGGCTATCACATGTCACGCAGATTGCCGCTGGACAGAGACGTTGCCATTAGTCCTACTCGGTATTAGAACATCTTTCAAGGAAGACCTTCAGTCTTCCTCTGCCGAGTTGGTGTACGGGGAACCACTAAGGCTCCCAGGAGAATTCTTTGGCCATACAGATGGCAAATGCACGACTGACATGACCGACTTTACGGCTCGAATCAGATCATTTGCCAACAATTTGCAGCCTATTCCGACTTCGCACCACACCAGAAACAACAAGATCTTTATTTTCAAAGACCTTGCCACTTCATCGCACGTATTCCTGCGAGAGGACGCTGTGCGAGGCACTTTCCAACCAGCGTACACAGGTCCTCATGAAGTGGTCAAGAGAGGCGCTAAGGTTTACAAGATACGGGTTAAGGGTAAGGTTGTATCAGTATCGGTAGACCGACTCAAACCGGCCTACATACTGGACACCACCACCACTACCACAACCACACAAAAACCACAACACGACACTCCACCATCCTCTCCAGACGTTAGAACAACGCGGTCAGGGCGACGAGTACACTTTCCTGATTACTTTCGCCCGTAGGACGGTCTCTGGAGGGGAGTGATGTGGCGATTACACACACATTTTATTTATTACACACAATTATTTATTTATACTTCTTCTTCTTTCATATTTATCAAATTTTATTTACCGTTTATTTACTTTCATATTTATATATCTTCATTTACACTATAATATTTTATATAAGTATATATACAAAACTTTTACATTTCTCATACAAAATAAATAAATATTAAATCAGTTGCCATGCGCGGCGGAGTACCGTTAGCCGGTGCATTCGATGCGGCCGCGCACGCTAACCTCGCGTGATCACCGTGGGAACAAAAGAGCCAGTCGTTCCCTACCGCTCGCACGGCTAACCCGCGTCGCTTTGCGCTATACTGCCGCCTTACGCTTGCATTATCGTATTGTGAATTTCTGTACTTTGAACTTTATTTCTCTGCGTGTATCTATCTTGTGTTTTCTGTGACTTTCTTCCTTCGTGTAACTATTATCGTGTGTCTATGTACTTTCCGTTTCTCTGCTTTAATTTCCTTCTGTTTATATGTGTAGTTTTCTTGTGTGTGAACATTAAAGATTGTGATTTAGTGCCACCTAGACTTTGGATTTTATTTGCTACGGCCTATATACACTCACACACAGTAAGTTCCCGAACAATTACCATAGGTCTATGCAGCTAAGCCAAACGGACGCGGTTGGGTGTGAGATGGGTGACCACTAGTAGCAAAAAACTTCATGCCGTTTTCGTGCTTCGGAGGGCACGTTAAGCCGTCGGTCCCGGTAGTTGTCGATAAATAACAGTCATTAAACCTTGTCGGAGGCCTTATGGGCGGTTTGAAAACTTCCGACAGCGGGTTGGCCACAAACTGCCACCACTCCAACTAACTCGCATTGGAGCAGCGTGTGCAGTAAGCTTTAGGCCACCCCAATAATAGGGAGAGACTCGTGCCCAGCAGTGGGACGCAAAAATGGATGGATGGTGGTGGAAAGGTGTGCAACTGACCGTCGCAGACCGCCGGCAGGGGGCTGTAGGCGGGCGGCGGCTCGTACAGCAGCTCCCCTTCTTGCAGCCCCTTCGGTTGCACGATGTACAGGCGCAGGCGCACCTGAGGCGCGTTGTTGCCGCTGCACTCCGGGGCTGCTTCCTGTCACAAATTGTAACAACCTTTATTAGGATTCGTATTTAGGAGCTGGCGTTAATTCATATAGTGCAGTGGGATCAGTCTTAATTTACTCTTTTCTACATCTTGTTTATGAGGAAGATACCTTAAGGCACATGAATTAAGACACTGAATACAAAATCTGCTATTAGAATAAAAAATAAAGTGAACGTAACACGCTAGCAGTTTTCAGGCGCGTTTCTGATCTTCGTAGGAGATCCCGGAGTCCTCCCCAAGTACAGAGGCAGCCACCGAGGGGGTTTTAGTGCTGCCAAATCCCACATAACCTGATACCCTCTCCCAAGGTGCAGGGTACCTTTTGAAGGTTTCCCCCCACCCCCGATACCAAAAAAAAGGGCTCATAAAGCAGTCCAAGTTGATATCCATTGGTAGCACTTGTTAAACCTTGTCAGCGGCCTTAAATGTAGTAAACCTATGTACATCCTACATTGAGTTGGCCTCTAACGCGCATCTCTACCAACTTACACTGGATCGGCGCATTGGAGGAAAACCTTAGCTACTGTAGACTATAAAAATGCATTAAGGCTCTTTATTTATTTATAATTTCATATGTATGATTCCTGATTGGTTATTCTTATGTATTTTTATTACTTTATTTATATCTACACATATGTATCTATTTATTTTATCACTTTATTATATTAATAATTATTGGTATGCACTAAGTTCGCTTTACCAGATCTATTATCCTGGGACGGGCCTACCTTGTACAAACATTATTTGATAATTCTGCTTGTGAACATTTGTGTGTACAAAAAAAATAAAAAAATTGAGTTCACTCAATTAAATATTGATTTATCGCCCTAAACATACATATAACATAGGCATGTGAAATAAGTAATCTAGAACTCACATCAAAGTGCAGGTCGAACTCGTCGGGCGAGTCGGCCTCGTTGTCGTTGCCGCCGTTCCGGTGGTAGGGGTCGTCGCAGCCTGAGTCGCACTTGGGCTGGATCTCCTCTGCAATTAACAGTTCTCAATTAATCATTTCTAAAAAACCATTTTTTTTATTTGAATGGAGTTGCATACGAGCATGCAGCCCACATGGTGTTACACACAACTTCAAGCAAGCAAAAGGTAAGTCTTGTCTAGACTCTACTCCCTGTAGCTTCGGGGTTAAGAATATAGCTACGGTATCCCTTGTCTGATCGTAAGAGGCGAAGGGGGCTTCGGGTCCATCCGGAGGGTTGCGGGCGGTGAGATTGAGAGCTCGATCCATCCAGCCAGCGACCCCGGGAAGGACGGCGGTGTGTGCGTGGCCGCATGGTGAGGGTGTAGGAGAGCGCATCTGCTCTCCCGTAGATGGGTCCGTGCTGGGCGCCGATGGACCCCGGTGCGTTCCACTGGAGATCCCGGAGTCCTCCCCAAGCGCAGAGGCAGGCCACCGAGGGGTTTTAGTGCGGTACAAATTTCTCTTTCTCCCAAGGTGCTGGGTACCTTATAAAGTTTTCTGTGTCTAACAAGATACAAAAAACAATGTTTCGGCTCAGGTCCATAGGTTCCTAAACTGAGAATTTACAAAAAACTCACCAGCATCAACAATACAGAAGCTCAACACAGGGTACGGCAGTAGAAACTCGGATATGCTCTTGCAATAAGCCATGGTATCGTCTGGATCCCTGGACATGTGTAGTACGTAGAGACTCCTGGCCTTGAAGTCGGACAGCAGCAGGTAGTTGGCGCTGGTGTCCAGCATGGCCTTCATGCCGAGCCCCGTGTCCGGGCTCACTGGCGGCGAGAAGCTGATGGTCTGCAGGCAGTTCCACGACTTGCACGACCACACCTTGATGGACGTATTGTTGTCCGCGCCCGTCACCGCGAACTTCCAGAATTGGACGCTGCAATAAGAGCTTATTGTTGCACATTGATAAACTTGCATATTAAGAATAGGGATGCCAGATGTGTATCGATTTTTTAAGATTAGAAGATCGATTCATGGCAATACGATCTGCTAATTATCTGAATCTATTCAACAGGATGCGATCTTTGCTCAGATCGAATCGTATGCCTGGAAGATCGTATGAAAAAATAGTATCACTTAAAAACTAAAATAATGCAATCTAAACAGTATTCAGGTATGATCTTTGACAACACAACAATAATATTTTATGGGGACGATGTATCAACAATGTAAGATTACCACAACACCTATGTGTTGAAATAGTTTCGAGTTATCTAAGTGTGCCGAGAGCATGAAATATGAAATGAAGATATGTTATTAAAATTTGTTTATCTTATACAGCCATAAGAAGATGATACTAATATTTATATTAATTCATTTGTGTATAACATTTGAAAATGTCATAGCCAGTTGGTGTCAGAATCAAATCTAAATGTTCCAAAGGATGTCATCCAGTCCTTGAAACAGTACCTTAGAGAACGAGACAAGCAGACCCCATAACTATATATCTATATCTACTATCTCCATACAAAATTCAGGCCAATCCATAGCACAGTTGGAGCATGAAATAAGTACAACAAACAACACACTATCACATAACTATGTATTACAATATTAGTAATATGTAGTTTTAGTAATTACTCGCATCTGTGAGCAGGAGGAAGCGGGTATAAAGTGCCTCATACAATCAGCTGTCACGTGTGCCCATTATGGACCCATAGCCATACTGTTATCTCAATTATATAAGTACTTTTTAAAAAAAGAGTTCTGCTGGGAGTTTTTTTCCGCCGCCTTTTTTCTCTCAGCTTAAATCTAGCCCACATGGGCACCTAAAGGCGATGACCGGGAAAAAATGACATTCATTAAGCGAATATTTTGCATTCCTAATATGAAATAAATATTTTTGTGTTTGATTTTTTTGATTGTGAATTAAAACTAAAACTTATTGAATTAAATTGAACATTTATTTATTAAAATAAAACCAGTGTTATATAAATAACTAGCCTTCTGCCAGCGGCTTCGCCCACGAGGACCCGTTTTATAGGTTCCCGTAGGATAAAAACCATCCTATGTCCTTTCCTAAGGTCCACTCTAACTGTGTTCCAAATTTCATTAAAATTGTTTTAGTAGTTTAAGCGGAAAAGCGTAGCAGACAGACAGACAGACACACAGACAGACAGGCAGACAGGCAGACATACAGACTAATATTAGTAGGGAAGTAGGGATATTAAAATTAGTAAAATTAAAAATTTTTTTAATCCTTCACTTCTTTAAGAAATAAAATTCGAATGTAACTTAGAGGATAACAACTGATTTTGTAGTAACATACTTACTCAGTGTTGTAATTTTTGTGGTTGTCCAGGAAGAACAGACTGCTGAGAGGCTTGCCTCCGTGCGGTTGCCACTTGTGCAGGCAGCGTGGACTGCTTTCGTTATTCATGTACACCTGCAACAAACAATGATAGTACTTCGGAGTGTACATTTTGTGGTTTTCAAGCTGGACATTCTTATTGATAAGAATAATTCATAAATCGCTTCGAATGAAGCTGTTCACATAATTGTCATCGAACTTCACAAATTCGTTTGATATTCAATTAAGTGCCACTGGACTAGCCACATTAATGGTTATAGAGGTGACGAATACACTGTAGTGTCAATTTGTTTATGATATCTTGTAATAATAATAATAATAATAATAATTTTATTTGCCTTAAGATTGTATACAATACATAGGTCTTATTAGTTACATTCAGTGTCAATCTTAACCACTATAACATGGTGTGCAAGTTCAGATAAAGTTTAAATTTTAATGTCAATTCAATGTCAATACAAGATTTAATATTGTACGAAGTACTTGCATATTCGCACATATTTTAGTAATGCATTCGAAATCCCTATCGTTAACAATTTTAATTATGTGTTTCTTCGTAATGCAACTTTTGCTTGTACTGCGATACATGCATTCTACCTATTTAACATAATAAATTCAGTGTACAAACAGCACTCGTGGAGTTTGGTTATTTCGTCATACCTTACTCTTCCCGATTAATGTAAGGGTACAAACAGTCCCTACAAATATAATTATTAAAAAACGAATTTCTCATTAAATTAAATAGATAAATTAATAATTGAAGTCACCTAGTTATAATTTTCACATTATAGTTTAAAAGTCATTTGTTATTAAAAAATTCATTAAGTGAATAAAAACATTCATTGCAAAGCCATTTGTGTAGTTTTTTAGAAAATGTGCTTCTAGTTGGAGCCATTCTTATTTCTTGTGGTATGTTATTATATACTCTGTACGCCATATTGTGACAGTTTTTCTTTTCTACTGTTAGTTTAACAACAGGTCTGATAAGTTGTTTTGTTATTTTGGTACTTCTTTTACTCATATATTCTATGGGATCACATTGTACAAATAATCCTACATTGTTATGCACATATTTTGCCATTTCAAAAATATATAATGAAGGAACCGTCAATATATTTGTTGTGGACGACGAGCCCAGTGATTAGTTATAAGTTAAAAATACTTAGTTTGTACTTAGTTTGTAGGATAATGTGTTATATGTGTGTGTTTTTATTTAGATTTCATATTATTCTATTGTTCTTTCTAGATACTTCGTACTTTTATGTCGAATTGTTGTAATAATACTTTAAGTACGTAAATTGTTATATGTAAGAGAGAGACAGACAATGAGCGAGATAGGGATACTGGCGATAAGCGGCTATCTCATAAAGACGCTCGGCCTTGAGGAAGTTTCTGGAGTGCGCGCTGATTGGTCGGCATGCTCGCACGTGATTGGTCGACCAATCAGCGGCCGGGAATTTTTTTATATAAAGATGGGGCCTGTAGCCGCTTGTCGTCAGTTCCAGCCCGGCTCTCTCCTAAAGAAGAAAATACGAAGAAATAAATCAAGAAAAAATCGAAGAAGCGTTTCAATAATACAGTCCACTTCAGTCTGGTCCATCGCTGCCGGATTAAGGAAAAAGGAAGCCTGCGCTACAGTAATCGCTGCCGGATGAAGAAAATGGTCGTCACAAGGAGTCAAGCCGACGCATCCGAACAACGGGAGGATATGCCGCGTCAAGAACAGGATGACCGCGAGCGGGAAAGGCGAGAATTTCTCATTCAGAAAGAACGTCAAATACAAAAAGAACGTCAAATTGATTTAGAAAGACAACGTAGATTCTCGCTAGACCCGCCAAGATCACCGAGTACATGTCAGGAAATATGGACTACGACCGACGCCGGCAGGGCTACTCCCGGCACGTCCTACACGGAGGCTACAGTCGACACGGCGGTTACTATGGAGAGAGCAGGGCAGACGGCCGTGAAAGCCGCCCGCGGCACACATGACGGAACTCCGGGCGGCACAACTCGCATAACGCGACCGGCGGCAACTGATGAGGCCGCCCGCGGCTCCCGCGACAGAACTCCGATCAAGGCGCTACCGATGGCTACCACCCGCGGCACCAACGATGGTACAACGATCGACGCGACACGGCAGGCGGCTACGAACGACGCCCCCCGAGCCTACCGCATGAGTACCACTATCGAGGCGACACGACCGGTATGGCCAGCAGCCACGAGCGAGGCTGCACGCACCTTAGGAGCTGGAGCTGCAGTCGACGAAATACCTATGGGGTTACCGACGTCTACGAGAGGAATGACTACGAGCGACTACGCGCGCTTCGTAGACGTCTGGCCAAAGACTACGAGCTTCGTAGCTTCGAACAACGAGATGCGTGGGGCGTGGCCAGCGGCTATGAACGACGCCCCCTGCGCCGCCCACTTCAGAACTACGACCGAAGAGGCATGTGAAGGATTACCGGCGGCTACGAACGACACCGCCTGCAACATCCGCTTCGGGACAATGATCGACGAGACATATGTTGGGCTGCCGACGGTTACGAACGACACCGTCCGCACCACTCATCTGGGAGCTACCATCGAGTCACGTGGGGCGTGGTCAGCGGCTACGAACGACGCCGCTCGCGCCAACCGATGGGGAACCACGATCGACGGGGCACGTATGGCGTGGACAGCGGCTACGAACGAGGTCGCACGCGCCACCTACGCTGAGGGTCATCGAGGGAACGCACGTGCCAGATCGCCGGCACGCTCGATGCGGTCAAATAGGAGTGCAACCGCAACCCGAATGCGCCTCGCCGAGATGGAAGCAGAGAAGAAGCTCGCCGAAATTAGAAAGAAGCAACTCGAAATCGAAGCCGAACTTGTGAAGAAAAATTTAGCGGCAGAACTCGCGGCGCTGCGAGATGATGAACAAGAAAGCGACCACGAAGAAACTCCTTCGGAACACAACCGAAAGGTCGACGCATGGCTTCGTGCTCATCCCCTCAAGCCACGGGGGGAGCCGCGCGTCAGGGAAGACAGACAACTACAGTTCCCAGTTGAAGAAAGGCCGTATCCCGTATCAGGAAGAACATTGGAAGCACTCACGGAGGCGATAGAAAAATTGAATACACCGAGGTCCAAGTGCCCGGACCTACCTGTCTTCTACGGGAACACCAACGACTGGCTCATTTTCAAGGCGATGTATCGGGACACCACGAAAATGTATAGACTGCTGCCAGCGGAGAACCTGCAGAGACTTAGAAGCTGCTTAAAGGGAGAAGCACGCGAGAACGTGGCTGCCTCGCTGCACTCAGCTACGGATCCGGAAATCATAATGAAGACCTTGGAGCAGTGCTACGGAAGACCGGATCTCATCATCAATCAAGCAATGGCCGAGCTGAGCAAACTGCCAAGATGTGGACCATCAGTTGTGGAGGTCAACCAATTCGCCGTCAAGCTGCAGAACACCGTGCACGTCATCAAGAGCGTCGGTCGTCACGCCTACCTCTACAATCCGATGCTGAAGCAAGAAGCGCTGAATAAGCTAAGCCCGCTTCTACAAGCAAGATGGAGCGACTACGCCAGGGACAACGATGGGTCGGAACCAGAGGTTGTTATGCTTTCACGTTTTCTGATGCGCGAAGCCGACCAGATGATGCGATACAACTACACGGCACCCGCTACATCGACGACGAAGCGAGAGGTCAAGCCGGCACCAACAGCTGTCTACAAGAAGAAAAGTAACGCCATCTATAACGTCGCCGAAGAAGAACGACCGGACGATCAATGCCCTAGCTGCAAGAAGAATCACAAGCTACCCGAGTGCCCCGCATACAAGGCACTACCGATCGAACAACGGTGGGACTTCGTGCGAAAAGAAAAGTTATGCTTCAAATGCCTAATGAAGAGACACCGCCGAAGCCACTGCAGAGCGAAGCCTTGCGGCGTGGACCAGTGTCGTCTCCCTCACCACTCCAGTCTACACTACGCGTACAAGGAAGGAAATCAGGAAGCTTCAAAGCCCTCACCGCCTACGAAGAACAACGGCGCCGAGTCGGTACTAGCACTAAATACTTCAAACACAACGGTGCTACTGAAGATGTGTCCTGTCACCGTCGTCGGTCCACGGGGGGAAGTGAAGACTTACGCGCTACTGGATGAAGGGGCTACAATCACGCTGATCGACGAGGAAATAGCGAGAAGCATCGGCGCAAAGGGGACGCACTCACCGCTGCACATGCAAGGGGTCAGCACTATGCAGCAAGAAGAGGACAGCAGATTGGTCACGGTGCACGTGAAAGGGGAGGATGACTTCTACAAGATACGGGCGCACACCATCAAGGATATGAAGCTGCGACAACAATCGATTCCAAGCTCTCTGCTGAAGCACGAACATCTACGTGATTTGCCCGAAGATCAGGTCTGCTACGGCTCCAGTAAACCCGGACTTCTGATTGGAGCGGACCATTGGGAGTACATCGTATCGCAGGAGCTGAGGACCGGCAAGCCGAGCCTACCAGCCGCATCCCGAACACAACTGGGCTGGGTCATCCATGGGACAGTACCGCGCAGCATGATAAGGAACCGAGATAGTGTGCTGCATGTATACACCGCTCAACAAGGCGCAGACGAAGAGAAGCAGATGCAAAGCCTGCACAACCTGGTGGAATATCATTTTTGCATCGAAGCCTTGGGAATCGCACACAAGCCGTGAGTGAACGACGCAGATGAGCGCGCTATCAGGATCGTAGAGCGAACAATGAAGAAAACAGAAAAGGGATATGAAGTTGGGTTGCCATGGAGAAACGACAACGTGAAACTGCCACCCAGCTACGACGCAGCACTACGACGCCTGACGAAGATCGAGCAGAAAATGGACGCCGTTCGAGCTTCGAACGAGAATACACGAAGCAGATTGAGAACTTACTGCAGAAAGGGTACGCCGAGCCTTGCGACGGGAGCGAGATAGCCAGTCCCGTCTGCTGGTACCTACCACACTTCGCAGTACAGAACCCGAACAAACCAGGGAAGCAGCGACTAGTATTCGACGCAGCAGCGAAGAATCGGGGAGTCAGCCTGAACGACTATCTGCTAGAGGGACCCGACCTGCTGATGTCTCTACCTGGGATCCTGTTCCGGTTCAGAGAGAAGCCAGTTGCAGTCACGGCTGACATACAAGAGATGTTTCTGCAGATAAAGATACGCAGAGAAGACCAGCCAGCACAACAGTTCCTGTGGAGGGGAGCCGATCGGAAGATACCACCGCGCCACTACAAGATGACGAGTATGATTTTCGGCGCCGCAAGCTCTCCCTTCATGGCGCACTTTGTGAGAGACTACAACGCGAGAAGACATGCTGACTCGCACCCTCTAGCCCTGGAAGCAATCACGCGGAACCACTACATGGACGACTTGGTGGCAAGCTATGAAGACGCGAACGAAGCCCGCCGCGCCGTGGAAGAGCTCCGCGAGGTACACACTGCAGCAGGATTCACACTCAGAGCATGGAGTACTAGCCACACCGACGTGCTGCAGGACGTGCCAGAAGAATTACGAACAACCACGCCGACACAGCTTGGAGGAGACAGCGTCGAGAACAAGATACTGGGGCTTTACTGGAATCCCGAGAAGGACGAGCTGGGGTTCAATACGTCCATGAACAGGGTCCCGGCAGAGGTGCGCACTCAGAGCCGAGCGCCGACGAAGAGAGAAGCACTAAGCGCCGTGATGTCCATCTACGACCCACTTGGACTCCTCAGCCACTACACCATCAGAGCGAAGATAGTACTCCAAAGTCTGTGGCGTTTGAAGATTTCGTGGGACGAGCCAATCCCGGAAGAAGAAAACGATCTCTTCGCCTGCTGGATGAAACAGCTATCCAGCATATCTAACCTGCGACTGGAAAGAAGATACGCTCTGCACGACTGCCAGAACTTGGAGCTTCACGTATTATGCGATGCCAGTGAACAAGCATATGCAGCCGTGGCCTACTGGCGCATCGCCCGACCCGACGGAAGCTACTATCTGAGCCTCATAGCAGCCAAAGCAAAGGTGGCGCCGAAAAAGACTCAGACGATACCGCGCCTCGAACTACAGGCAGCAGTCATCGGTGCAAGACTCGCAGAAACAATTAAGAAAGAACATCGCGTCGAAGTCAAGAGAACAACATACTGGACGGACTCCATGACTGTGATACACTGGGTCCGACACGACGCGAAGAGATACACGCCGTTCATCGCGCATCGCCTGGGAGAAATATCGGAACTCACGCAGAAAGAAGACTGGCGTTGGGTCCCGACTCAAGAGAACGTAGCAGACGATGCCACGAGAATCGTGAACACACCCATAACGGCAGAAGATCGATGGTTTCGGGGGCCTGACTTTCTACGACTCCCCGAAGACCAATGGCCGGAAGAAAGAAATGGGTACGAAGACAAAGAAGAAGAGGTGGTGCTGCACGTCACAGAAGTCGCGAGAGAAGAGTGGCTACCCGACCCTAGCCGCTTCTCCAAGTATGAAACACTGGTGAGGACGACAGCGCGCGTATTAGCCTTCATCGACATATGCCGACGCCGAGCGACACGCCTGGAATGCAGACACGTGGAAGAAGCGGAAAAGGCACTCATCCGACGAGCACAGCGAGATAGCTTCCCAGATGAGATACAACGACTCGAGAAGATGAAGCCAATTCCGAAGACCAGTCGTCTGTTCCGGCTAGATCCAGTGCTAGAAGACGGCATACTGAGGGTTAGAGGTCGAATTGAAGCAACTACAGCGCCCGCAGAGACGAAGCGACCCATCATATTGGACGGTCGCCACCGGGTCACCAGACTTCTCGTACTACGAGAACACTGCGCCGCGGGACACGCGAACCGAGAACGCGTGACGAACGACCTACGGCAGAAATACTGGATTATACACCTGAGGCCCACGGTACGCACAGTAGAAAAGGACTGTGCCATGTGCAAGAGAAGAAGAGCAAGACCGCAAGTACCGGCCACGGGAGATTTACCACGACAGAGATTGGAGCCTTTCAAGCGCCCCTTTAGTCACTGTGGGGTGGACTACTTTGGGCCCATGATAGTGAAGATTGGACGACGACGCGAGAAGAGATGGGGAGCACTCTTCACCTGCTTGACGACCCGCGCCGTGCACCTGGAGATAGTACCTTCACTCTCCTCGAGCTCAGCAATCATGGCACTACGACGGATGGCAGCGCGACGGGGGTGGCCACGAACAATGTATTCAGACAACGCCACCAACTTCCGTGGAGCCGATAAAGAACTGCGAGCTGCCTATGCTGAGTGGGCACCTGTGCTGCGAGACGAGGGACTGCTACATCGGATGGAGTGGCGCTACATAACTCCGGGTGCGCCGAATCAAGGGGGAGCGTGGGAAAGGCTGGTGCGCTCCGTCAAAGTCGCACTGTCCGCCACCCTGAACGAGAGAGAACCGACGGAAGAGGTCCTGTACACCTTGATGACCGAAGCGGAGTTCTCCATCAACGCGAGGCCTCTCACCCACGTCAGCGTTGATCCCAGAGATCCTGAAGCATTGACTCCAAATCACTTCCTACTGGGGTCATCGATGGGGTTGCCTCTCAACGGTGCGTGCGAAGAAACAGATCGAAGAACCTGGAGAGCTAGCCTAGCGCTCGCCGATCACTTTTGGCAGCGCTGGCTTCGAGAGTACCTACCCACACTGGTACCCAGAGGAGAGTCATCGGGCATCAAGCGACCACTACGAGTCGGGGACGTCGTGATCATCGTCGACCACACCTTGCCACGAAACGTGTGGCCAATGGGCATCGTCGAGCGCACCTTCCCGGGTCCAGACGGCGGAATACGAACGGCTGACGTCCGCACCCGAACTGGAGTCTTCAAGCGGCCTGTAAGGAAGCTCGTCGTGATGGAGACTACGCAGGCTGCGTCGGGGGGAGGAAATGTTGTGGACGACGAGCCCAGTGATTAGTTATAAGTTAAAAATACTTAGTTTGTACTTAGTTTGTAGGATAATGTGTTATATGTGTGTGTTTTTATTTAGATTTCATATTATTCTATTGTTCTTTCTAGATACTTCGTACTTTTATGTCGAATTGTTGTAATAATACTTTAAGTACGTAAATTGTTATATGTAAGAGAGAGACAGACAATGAGCGAGATAGGGATACTGGCGATAAGCGGCTATCTCACAAAGACGCTCGGCCTTGAGGAAGTTTCTGGAGTGCGCGCTGATTGGTCGGCATGCTCGCACGTGATTGGTCGACCAATCAGCGGCCGGGAATTTTTTTATATAAAGATGGGGCCTGTAGCCGCTTGTCGTCAGTTCCAGCCCGGCTCTCTCCTAAAGAAGAAAATACGAAGAAATAAATCAAGAAAAAATCGAAGAAGCGTTTCAATAATACAGTCCACTTCAATATTGTTTTTAATAAAAATAGGCCTGCACGAGTCTCTATATTTCATTGAGTATATTGTACGTATGCACTTCTTTTGAGCGACAAATACTCTTTGTATGTCACAAGAATTTCCCCATATTATTAATCCATATCTAATTTTTGAGCAAATGTAGCTATGGTATACTAACATTGCAGTTTCTATTGTGGATATATTGCGTAGCCTTCTCAGGGCATAGACAAATTTGTTAATAGCTTTACATACTTCATCAACTTGCAATTTCCAATTACATAGTCTGTCTAAAGTCACACCAAGAAATTTATAATTGTCACATTCCGTCAATTTTTCATTATTATATGTCACAATTATTTTACTTTGTTTCTTATTATTTATGCCAATATTCATATATTTAGTCTTTGTTATATTAATTTTTAGGTTCATCATATTTAACCATCGGATGATGTTTTTTAATGTGATATTTGCTTGTGTTTCAACAATATCTCTGTTTTTATCGCTAACCAAAACTGTCACATCATCCGCATACATTATTATCTTATGGGTTGATAGTTTGGGTAGTTCATTAATGTATATTGTGAAGAGAATAGGCCCGAGAATGCTTCCTTGAGGCACTCCAGATTTTTTTATCTTTTGGGCGGAGTATGTTTTACTTAGTGTGTTATGACATATTTTATTAATTTCTGTTGTCTGCAATCTGTCCTTGAGATAACTCATAAACCAGTTTAAAGCAGGCCCTCTTATACCATATTTTTCGAGTATATATAACAGTTTATCATGGTTTACGTAGTCAAACGCTTTACTCATGTCCAAAAACAATACCACAGGAATTTCTTTCTTGCCCAGAGAACTCATAATATTACTTACTAATTCAAAAATTGCTTGACTCGTGTTTTTTCCTTTTCGAAACCCATATTGTACAGGACTGAGTATTTTATTAGACTCCAGGAAGTTAACAAGTCTATCACTCATTATCTTATCAAAATTTTTTGCAAAAATTGAGACTAATGTGATTGGTCTATAGTTGTCAATTTCATGGCGGTTGCCTTTTTTATATACTGGTTTTATTAATGAATTTTTGAGCCTCTTAGGGTATATTCCTTGTTCCAAGGATATGTTTATTAAATGGGTTAGTACATTTGATATGATTTTAACAGTTCGCTTAACAATATGTGTCGGTATCTGATCATCACCAGTTGCTTTCGTATTTCTTAGTCCCATAATTGTTTTATATATTTCAGCAGAGTCTGTTGGCCTAATGTATATAGAATTTGGTACACTTTTTATGTTAAGACTAGAATTTATATTATTTTGACAACTATTAATGTCCTCTATATCAATGAAGTGATTATTGAACAAATCTGCAATAGCTTTATTATCTTCTATTTTATCTCCATTGTATTGAATATAGTCAAGGTTTTTTCATGTAATTATTTTTCCCTAAGTTATCATTAATTAAATTCCAGGTTGCCCTACATTTGTTGTCAGATGTCATAATTAATTTATTATTCAGAATTCTATGGGATACATTAATACATTTTCTTAATAATTTTGAATATTTTCTATACTTAATTTTTATAGACGTATTTTTTGTCATATAGTATTTATATCGAAGTAATCTTTTTATTTTACAGCTTCTCTTTAGTCCTTTAGTTATCCATTGGCGTTTCCACTGACTTCTAGAGATATTAACTTTTATTAATGGAAAGCACAGATCAAATAGAAGGCAGAAGTTTTCATGAAATATTTCAAATGCTTCATTGACATCATTATTTTGATAGACATCCTGAAAGCTGAGCTGTTTCAAATAATTACAGAACTTTTCAACATTTTCGATATTAAAGTTTCTTACATATCTAAATTGTTTTGTTTCATATAGTTTTGTATCCTTACTCATGTTAACAGATAGTAATTGTGCCGTATTATGATCAGATAGACCTAGTTCATGTATTTCACCTTTACATTCTTTAATATTACTTATTATGTTGTCGATGCACGATTTTTGTCGTGTAGGTTTATTTATACATATATCCATGTCATAGTTCATTATTATATTTACGATGTCATTTTTTTGTTTAGATTTTTTTAGGAAGTCAATGTTATAGTCACCGCACATTATAATATTATAGTTTTTATATTTTGTCAGTATTTCAAGTAGTTCATTCAATTTGTCAAGGAAAGTATTATAATCAGAGTCAGGTGTTCTATATACACAAAGGAGTAGTAATTTTAATTTTGGAATTTTTATACCACATACTTCAAATTGTTTTTCCACTGAAATGTCACTTGTACATTTTAATTTCTCGTATTCTATATTATTTTTAACTAATATACAAACACCTCCTCTTTTATGTGCTGCTCTGGAAAAATTGTTATCAGTCTTATATCCTTTTAAGTTAATATAATTCTCATCACCCGCCTTTACAAACGTTTCTGTGAGGCATATCATATCTATTTCATATTTTTGTTCTTGAAGCATACGAAGCGCTATGTCAAGTTCATCAAGCTTATTAATGTATGTATGTATAAGCTTACTTAATTTAATGTTTTGGTGAAAAACCCTGTATTGTCTTTTATGACGCACGAAAAAGTTCTTCCTTTTTTTTCAATTTAGTGAAATAATATGGTATCGTTCCTTTAACTATTTTACGTTCTTTTTTTGTCACGGTAGGCTCTAAGTTCATAGTTTTGTTTATTTTTTTAAAATAATATGGGATTGTACCTTTTTCACAACACTTTTCAGAGTTATTTTTATATTTCATTAGTGTTCCTTTCCATTCATTCCTCGATGGCTTTACAAGATAGGTATTATCATAGTTATTTGTATTTATGTTGTGTATTATTTGTTTACCAATTAAGTCTGTTACATATTTTCTATTACCAAAGAAATAATTAGTATCAAGAAAGGTACAATAGGGAAACTTTTTTACAATTGTTTTAACAGAGTTATTTAGTTTATTAATATTTAAATATTGGTTAAATAGGGTGTTGATTACTATGACATTGGTTGAGCTTAAACATTTTAGAGCAGAATAGATTTCGCCTTCCATTTTTACAGGATCTTTGTCATTTGATCCCACATGTAGAATGAGATAGTCTTCATGTCCAAGTTCTTGTGAGAGTTTGCCGCACGACTTCAATACACCTTCAGATGTTGCAAATGGTTTTCTAAATGAAGTTATTTCATAGTCAACCATGATGATTTCCTTTTTACAGTGTAGCAATTGTTTTAATAAATTATTATTCTGTTCATCACTGAGTATAACTATTTTAGGTTTGCTTTTTTCAATTTTCGCACTATTATCATTTTTATTAGGTAAATCAGTTATTCCCTCAGATTTGGTTTTCATGACATTTTCTGAGCATGTTTTCAATTTATTTTGAATTATATTTGTATCATTTACTGTTTCGCCTGTTTTTTGCGGAGCCTGAGCATTTTTTATACATTTTTCTTCGTTTGAATGTTTTGTTACCATACTTTTCCTTATTGTTATTTTTGTAGGTGTATATTTTTTAGGCGTGTCTTCATTTATAATTTTATTGTAAATATTAATTTTTTTTTCATACTCTTGTAATAATAGTTTTAATTTATAGTTTTCTACATTAAGATTCTCTATTTCATTGTGTGCACTGGCTAGTTCAGAAGTTAACTTGTCAATTTGTTCTCGCATTTCCAATAATTGAGAATTTTCCATAATTGATATATTTGGAAGACTTCGGGGGGAGTCATCAATTAGTGTAGAGCTAAGTATTTCTTCGCGTTGTAATGTAGATAAATTTTCTGTCGATTTATTTTTTTTCCTTATAAGGTATTTAGATGGCGTATCATGATCTGTATCATGTTCCGTGTCTGTTAGCGCAGAACATTTCGGGCATATCCATATTGAACGCTTCTGCTTAGTCATTAAATTGAATTTCCTTGTTGTCATATTTCCACATGTTAGGTCATAAGTCTGCATGCATACTGAGCATTTCAAATAATTTTGAGTTTTTATTTTTTTATTACATTGCATACAGTTAATAATTTTAGTTTTAGTTGTCGACGCCATAATTCTTATTGATACAGTATAAATTAAGCTCAGTAACTATTGAACACGTAGATCTATATTATATATCTTCAATCAATATTTTCAGTCAGTAATATCAGTATGAAGTATCGTCCGTCAATATTTTTGTGTTTCTGAACGGATCTTATTTATTGTCTGTTGCTTTTTGCCTATTTGACACTTTGATATTGTCACTTACATCAAGCATAGATATTTTTTTGCCCAATCAGCTGTTCTGTTATAGGCCGCGCCAAACTTCTAGCTCGCTCTGAACACGAGGCGATTGGCGTCGCAGTAGCGCATTATCGGTATCAGCGGGGCGTAAGCGGGTAGGGACGGGAGAGCACCCCCCCGCTCGTTCCTGCGCTGCACCGCGCTCGCCGTGTTTATTCGTGCGTCTGTGTGCGCCGAGTGCTTCTACGCAACACACGTTTGGTTCAGCAGTTGAAAGTACAGTCGCCGTGTTTATATTTCATATTTTGTTCGCGTCGCGAGTTTAAGTTTTTGTTAATGTTCGTTGTTACGTTACTGTTTTAAGTCGTTGTTTTTTGTTATTTGTTATTGCTTTGGGAGTGCCTACTTACGGTTTTGTTATTGAAAGACTGTTAAAATGCCTAGACGTAATACCGTTTTACGTCGGCAAGCTAGAAAAATTATTTATAATGTATTTTATAATGTTACCACGGCTTCTTTAACGTATTATACCTTACAAACACCCAAACCTACAAATTTTCCCATTTATTATATTAGTAGGATTATAATTATAATGTTACTGACTGTACACCTGCGCGCTGCAACTTCAGAGAGAGCTAGAAGTTTGGCGCGGGCTATATCAATAAGTAACAAATTTAAATAGCAAATAGTGAAGTTTTATTCTTTTGTTATCGTAATTCAAGTGAAATTTAAAAGTTAACTGCTACTCAAATATTATAGTTCGTGTTTTTTATGTTTATTGCGACACCAATTAGATTATGTGGATATTCTTACGATCTTCCTTGGAGGTTATGTTGTACGTAGCACTGTTTTTATTGATGTTATAATACTTTTTTACTTGTTTTTTATGAATATTTTATGGAGCAATAGAATACGTGTGTTAACTTGTCAATACCGGAAACGTCACTGTAATGATGTACCTATTATTAACACAGTCTTCGTTAGGCTACAGGGCACGGCAGCAGGGGGACGTGACAAAGGTTGATAAAAAGCTTGCAACCAGCAGATTTGAAAAAAAAAACAACGGGTTGCACTCCGGGAGTGCCGGCAGAAGTGAAAACATTAACATTATGCATTTTTGATGTCTTGGAATTGTTAGGGAATAATTCCGCACGAATTGCTTGAATTATCAGTATTAATTTCTATCTAGTATTTTCATAAAGTACTCACTCATTTTCTGTCACTATTTTTTCGTCACTTTTTTCATTAATAGATGCACTTTGTTCAATGTCCATATTTTAAATACTTGATATAAACGAATTTTATAAGTATAGACAGTCGAGCCGTCATCAGCTGTCACTCTTCCGTCTTACGAATTTTCGATCAGGCCACGTGCAGTTGACGCGAGTTTAACATTTTTTACCCATCCCAAAAAAAGTGCACAACGCCGCTATAGTATATTTCATTACAAGTGCGGAAAGGCTGTCATTGCAAGGAGTTCCGACAAATGTCTACCCGAGCCGAGGCGCAGCCGAAGGTGAGGGTTGACAGTCAGAACTCCTTCCAATGACGGTTCCGCACGTGTACTGAACAACTATTTTTAATACAGTTGCGAAAAAATGAAGCAATTTAATAAATTAATAAAAACTCGCAAAGAACATTTTTGAAAAATGGCGCCAATCGTAAAAGAATATCTATATGCAGAGATTTTTTTGTTTTCTTCACCGATTCTGGGTAGGCAAAGGGAACATGCCCATACAGCCAAGTCTTCAGTAGAATTTTTTTATTGATATGAAATGAAAATGTTAATGAGATGAAATGAAATGAAACCTAACCTAACTCATTGAATCAAATCATTAAATCTGATATTGAAACAAATTAGTAGCTTCTTTTTAGAAATATTTGCATGAATCATAAAAACTTCTAAAACTTCGTGGTTGGTTTTTTCTTTTTAATAGACATTATTTTGGCAGTTGGGAAAAGAACGCACGAGTTTGGAAAAGGTAAAGAAAAAGCACGAGTGTGTAATAGCCCACTTCCCGCACGCTAAACGTCCCTGCAATATGTCACTTTTTGAGTAACTGTATTAAAAAAGAAGTTTTCAGTTCAAAACGAACCTGGAAGAACATTACGTATCCATCAGCAGCGGCGGTGGCGAGCGCGGAGCCGTCGGGCGAGAAGGCGGCGGCCAGCAGCGGCGCGCCGTGCTCGGCCGCCGCGCGCGCCCCGCCGCCCGCCAGCGCCGCCGCCGCGCCCAGCGCCGCGCCCCCCGCACCCGCACCCCCCGCGCCCGCACCCCCCGCGCCCGCAACCGCCGCGCGCGCCGCCAGCGTGCGGATGTTCCACATGCGCGCTGCACGCAAACAATAAACAGACCGTAAGCGGCAATTAGGGGCCATCCATTATGTCACACGTTGAGGGGGAGGGAGGGGATCGAACAAGTGTGACATTGTGTGACGTCGGGTCGGAGAGATTTTAAATTCGTGATGTCAAATTTCAAATTTCACGTGATGTAAATAGAAACTAAAAGTCGCCAGTTCAAGCCACACGTTTGCGCAGCGCCTTCAAAGCCACAGACAATTTACAATGCCATCAGCGCGCACGGAGCACGCAGAATACATACATTTTGTATCAAATACTAAAGCTGTTGTCGAAGAAGATGAAGAATATCAATTACAGTGGAATCTCTATAACTCGAACCTTGAAATCCTCAGTAAGTCGAAAAAGTTGCCATTCCCTTCCGCTGAACCCCTAAATACTCGGTATCTCGAATTATTTAGATTTTGTAACTCGAACAAAATGTTATTTCCCTACGAAGTATTGATGGTACACATTTATACTCTACAAATCGAACTGTACGTAGTAGTTAGTAAAATATAATGACGTCTTACTTGGAATTCCCCGAAATAATAGCAATAAAATCCAAAAAGAATGTTCGGGTTCAGGGCTTTCTCTAATCTCTAATTTATTGTTTTTGTCTTATACACGTGCAATGAATTAATACATTCATAAAACTTTCTAAGTAACACAGCTGTAAACATTATGTTTGTTCCTTATTGATACAGGACATTATTACTTTTAGTGGAGCAGTCTGTCAGTTTAAGTCAAATTTCAGCAGTTAAATCATTCTCTATTATCTCGAAGTTCTTGTTAAGTTGAAAACTCGTTAACTCGAAATTTTTAGCATTTCCCTTGACATTCCAATTATCGAGATTAAACTGTATAAATGCATTATAAATAATTGTACCATACAATTGTGATTGTGAAAAGCAATGACATACAACCCTGCAATGTATAAATGAAAGGTACAATTCCTACCTATATTAGCATGGGTAGTAAGGAGCAACTTGGCCGCATCCTCATCAGAGGCATCATCATCTTCATCCGGGATGTAAGGACACCACACCACACGGTGGGTAGAACCACCCACTCCGGTGTCCTCACGAACCTCCATTATCAGTGTTGTTCTGTAACAACACGAATCACCATTTGAAAATCCACTTAGCAGGCATGGTGGACTACTGCCAGAAGCTCTAACAGGTCCAAAAAGAAACCTATAGCAGTGGGATATGAAGGAAATGGGTTGAAAAAAAAAAAAAGAAATTGAATAGAAGATGCTAAACATTCATGCCCCTACTACAGGCATAGAAAACAAGCAATCTATCTATGCAGCTAAGAGCCTCTCACCACCTTCAAGTAAAGTGACAAGTACGCTAATTGTCGGTTAATGTCACTCATAACTTCAATTTCACGATGTTCAAGTAGCACTAATTAAATGATAAACTGACCCGTACACATCGCTTTTATTTGCCAGTTAACTTTACTTGGGACGTAACTAATCAACTTGGAGATGGTGAACAAGGCCCTAAGTGTAATGGACATGGTGTAAGATGGGGGAGGGAATTTATAATAGGGTCTTGGACACTATGCACAGAAAAATTCAGAATGCATACCTTAAAAGATGACTCTAAACCACGTTTGGATACCAGGATAATTGTTAATTTATTTTTATACATGATTTTTATTACCTTTAAATCAATAAAAATTTCGTCGATTGACTATAAATGAGTTGTGACGTCACGAATAATTTTTCTCATATAAAATGTATGAGAATGTCACATTTTGACAGCTCATTAAAAGTAGGTATCTCAATTGATTTGGTAGTCCAAGACCGGATTATGTATGTTTCCCTCCCAAATTATGGAAGACTCATCTTCACTCTTAACTATGTAACAATTATTTTGGTTGAAAATAAACTATTTTTCATTTTCATTTTCACTCATTCAAGTGGTGGGAAGCACAAAAGGATTGCAGCCAAGTTAGAAAGTTATCTATAACATTATCAAGACATCCTTACCTAAGACCAGAGTCAGTGACTTCTATCTCATGTATGTAGAAGTTGCCGAGCTCATCAATGCAGGCTAGCACCACTTGGTTCTGGATGTGAGCAAATGCCAAGTCTTGTACCTGTTAATATGAAATTGCTTATTCATTATTTTGTTTGTAAAAGTAAATATGTAGTCCCTTACAAATAGGTCGCTGATTCAGATCCGGCTCGAAGGACCAAAATGTACAGTTCGAAGATTGCACAAATGAAAGCTTAAAATTTGATAGATAAAAAATGTGTATTGGAACTGATAAAAATTACAAATAATTAAGTAAACGAGCCGAGAGTATGTTCGGTAGCGACGTATTTTGCGAACTGGCTCGCGTTGCCGCGTGACCAATATATTGCTGACTTGGCTAATATTAATTATAATTTTAACCTGCATTTATTGTATGGTGTAATGCACCATACAGGTAGGTTATGTGGAAACTAGTTAAGCGAAAGCAAGTAGTTGAAATACATTATTTCTTTTAGCAATCACTTAAAGCAGATGGTTTTTTTTTTCATTCTTTTTATTCCTTTTTATTTATTTCTTCAACAATTTAATCTCGATAAATTTCATTAACCAATTACAACTTAATATCAAGTTAGATATAGATAGCATATTTATTTTTTAGGCTATTTGACCACAATATGTTCATCATACCTAAACCTTTAATAACAGCTGTGACTTACCTCTCCCTTCATCCCCTTAATGAGGGTGCGTCTGTCTATGTCTGGTTCAGGATTGTATACCACACGCACCATGCCATTCCAAGTACCAGGGTTGGCTGCATTGGGAGCTGTATAGGAAAATTAATTGAGTAATTTTACAAAATTTGGATAGCCTTGTTTTGAACATCTTGGACATAGGCACTAGTTGAGTGACAAGTAGACAGGTATGTAAATGAGGATCAGTACAGTAATGGTAGTACTGTCCACGTTATTTTAGATGACATAGGAATAACATATCTTTTTGAATTATTCAAATCGGTCCATAACTTACGAAGATATTAAGTACTAAACTTGTGCCGTTTCTCGCGCAAAAAAAATTGCGACTGTGTGTGACGTCATGACGACGGAACCGAGCGCAATAGGAATACGATTGTACGAGGCCGATAAACGTCTGAAATACAGTGGAATCTCTATAACTTGAACCTCGTTAAGTCTAAATACTCAGTAAATCGAAAAAAAAAACGCTTGCACTTGGCTGTTAATCGGACTTGCGCACTGATTTATTTTGATTTATATTGATTTCCATAATAGTATATTTCAAGCAAGGAGTTCCGACAAATGTCGACATGAGCTTAAAATGATCTTTACATCAGTCTTGTAGTCTGGACAGAGGCTGTAGTTTTATCATCTCTTTTTACAACTGAAACCATTTTTTACAAAGCTTTATAGTGCAGTAAATAGTATATTTCATTACAAGTGCGGAAAGGCTGTCATTGCAAGGAGTTCCGACAAATGTCTACCCGAGCCGAGGCGCAGCCGAAGGTGAGGGTTGACAGTCAGAACTCCTTCCAATGACGGTTCCGCACGTGTACTCAACATCTATTTTTAATACAGTTGCGAAAAAATGAAGCAATTTAATAAAATAATAAAAAGTCGCAAAGAACATTTTTGAAAAATGGCGCCAACCGTAAAAGAACACCTATATGCAGAGTTTTTTTTTGTTTTCTTCACCCGTTCTGGGTAGGCAAAGGGAACTACGCCCATTCAGCCAAGTCTTCAGTAGATTTTTTTTATTGATATGAAATGAAAATATTATGAGATGAAATGAAATAAAAACTTACCTAACTCATTGAATCAAATCATTAAATCTGATATTGAAACAAATTAGTAGCTCCTTTTTAGAAATATTTGCATGAATTATAAAAACTTCTAAAACTTCGGTTGGTTTTTTTCTCTTTTTAATAGACATTATTTTGACAGTTGGGAAAGAGAACGCACGAGTGCGGAAATGGTAAAGAAAAAGCACGAGTGTGTAATAGCCCACTTCCCGCACGCTAAACGTCCCTGCAATACGTCACTTTTTGAGCAACTGTATTAAAAAATATTTTCCAGGAATTTAAATGGTTGTTTTTAAATTTTGCCACTATACAATATTAATGCATAGTGAAAATGGTTAATGAGACATTAATCAAACACTTTACCTTTCAATGTCAAAATTAACTGAACAAAACTCTGAGAGTCATACTGCTGCCAATGGCTAACCGTTGTTGTGACATCGCAGCTGCCACAGAGGCCACACAATATAGCTTCACTAGTAATTTGGTCTTTGATTTCGGTTTTATTTTATTTTGCCTTTTTTAGAGTTTATTTTTAAATAATATAAATATATAACATTCTGTACATTGTAATAAAAAGAGCATCTGATATCTTCTGTACTGTATACTAACCTAGCTGTATCTTAAACTACTTTGGGGAAGGCACCTGTCTTTTACAACACAGTGAAAACTACTGTAAAAGGCAGATATTTCTCTACTGCATTTTAGTACACATTTTAATTACATGAAATAAACAGTTTGACTTGATTTGAGTAATTTGGTCATAACTCAAGTCAATTTATGTAGTAAAACAAAAAAATTTACACTGTATATTAAGGATTTTGTAGCTCTATAAATCTACATTCTCAACTAAAAAAGTTACCTATTTTTATTATATTTTAGAAAAATTATTATACTATTTACCTTTGATAGAATAGGCTAAGTATTTTCCACTGAGATGGACAGCTAGTAATTGACCAGGATAGAATTTAGGCTCCCAATTGTAATCCACTAGGCTCTTCAACTTAACTTTGGAGCTGCCATGGTTGTGACTACCTGCTGTGCTGCTCACCACCACATCCGAGGACATCACCTCTGAACTCGTCACACCATCGCCCTCCGAAAAGATGCTGTGAAAACAATATATTGTATAGTGTTGTTAAGGTACTATAAGGCCTATAAGCAAATCTTATTTTGAAAGAAGCAGTAAAAATAATTGTTTAAAAATAATTAATGAACTAAATGATAATACTGTTGGTAAATTTCAAGTAGGCGTCACAGTAATATCAAAGAATTTATTATTACAGGTGAAACTGTGCTCGAAAATATATTCAACAGGTTATGTTAAAGTAGGTGTAAGTTCAAATATCAGTGTTAAAATAGGTATAGCACAAAAAAATTCAAAACTATACAAATCTGAAACACTAAGAATGAAATCTTATAATTTATTAAAAAGAAGGACGATGGAAAAAAAATATTAAAACATCATGTCACCCACATAGATTGAGTTGAATTAGACAATTTTGGTGGTATTTTACTTGGCTGCATTTCTATATTTATCTTCACAGGTATAGCACTCATTAATCACTGCACTTTGCATTAATTTTTCGAATACAGAGTTGGTAATTATTGCAAAAAAGTCAAAAATTTATTGGCGAACGCGAAATTTTCTGATGCCGACCAAACGACATGGAATACGTTTCGTTATTGCAAAGTTGCAAAGTAAAGTAGTGACATCAGGGTTGCCAGACAAGTGCGGGCGAATTATCGTATCAATATTCCAAAATTATCGTACCAGATGAAAAATTATCGTACAACAACGGCCAGAGCCACACGGAACTAAAAATAATTATAGGAATTTTAGGAAATATGAAATGTGAACGAAATTAAGAAAGTAACTTATTAATTTTACAAAAAAGTGGGATCATCAGAGTCACTATCCACTTCTACCACCTTCAGGTCCAAAATCTTACGTGTTTTTCTCCCAATTTCTTTTTTGAAGCCGATGTTTTAATTTATCTATGTTCTTTTTTTTTTCAATTATGGCATCGCAAACTCTGTGCATACTGCCAGCGTCAAGTATAATTTTTGCATCAATTTTTTGCCAGTTTCAATGAAACTGGACGAAGTAATAACAAAGTCAGTAAGTAACACGTCAGTAATCAGTCAGTCTAGTCAGTCCAACATTCAAGTAAAGCGATGGCTACTTTACTAGAATGTGTCCGATGGAATTTTGGACGCAAGCAGAAAAAAACATATTTTAGCACTGTTATTCTATTTCACAAATAGTTGTGCACTGTAATTAACCTATATCAAACAAAATGCCATAAACTTTATCCGATATAACTCAAAAATACACCAAGAAAATGAAAATAAAACAAGAGCACAATATGTCTTTTTCGACTTCCCGCTAAAACTCTGTTCTTTTTTTTGAGGTTTGATAACCCAAAACTTCACTGTTGTCAAAAGTTTCACTTGACTTATGTCACTGGGTCTTATTATTTACCTGAAATCCCAAATAATACTTATAAGTAAATACCTTAAATATAACCAGAGACAGATAATTACAGTTTGCAATAAAATTGAACGATGTGTACATTGTTACCCAACGAACGTTTCAACAAGCAACGAACGAAGTAAAAAACAAAGTTAGTCACAGAAGTTGAAAATAGGACTTTTAACAATTCCAAACTAAATCAAACTCTCGGCTAGCGAACTGAACTCTGATTAAAAGTAAAGAATGTATGAACTGTCATTCGTTCCGTATTTTGATAGATTAGACGGGAATTCCCCGATCATGGACATAATTTTGTATTTTTGGATGATTTTAGGCCTTCGGTACTAGCGTTTTCACCTCACTTCGGAGAAGGGTTGATATTATCGTACTTTTGCGTACGATAATACATATTGTATCGTACATCGTACCGGTGTCAAAATTATCGTACATGTACGATAATTATCGTACGTCTGGCAACCCTGAGTGACATTGACATGCTTGACAGATTTAGGTTATGGAAACAATTATGTTATTTTCCAAAAAAATATGTATATATCAACATACATTATTGTTTTATGTTCATTATTCTACATAAAAATATGATTGAACATAGTGAAAATGAGGTTAAATAAAAAGAAAGAATTCCTTTATTCAGCATTTACATTATAAATTATACAATTCTTGGATTAACGAAACGAGATACATTTTTTAATTCTTCATGATCTTTGATAATATCCGAATTATGACATTTTTTGTTCTAAAATAAATATGAAAATGTTAAACCGGTACTTATGTATTATTATAGGTATATTTTTGTTGATTTTTTGCATTTTTTCGGATTATTGTAATATTTTAACAACTTCTTACAGTTTTCAGTGCAATAAATAAATTAAGTATAGTTTGATAATCTGTTTCGATTTAAAATATTCTATTTAATTATCTATATTCTATCGGTCAATCAATGGAGGACGACATGACGATTTGTTCGGTTCGTTCGGCCGTGCAGTGTGACCATTTGTGGCAGATTTCTGCCATTTTGGTAGATTTCACTCCTAAATTTTGGCTCTGGCAGATTATGGTGAAGGATTATGAAAATGGCAGATTTTGGCAGGTTTTGAAGATTTTAGGAATCACGAGCTTTTGAGTCATAAAATCTCATAATTTAAATATTTAATGAGTATTTTTTATAATTTAACATTTGGCATAATCTAATACCTTTAAACGAGCAATTCTTGTATATATCTAAATGTATTTTTTGAATTTCGGAAACTACTCCAAAGATTTTGATGAAATTAAGTACTTACCTGGTTTCGGGGATGATAAATCGATCCAGCAAATTTTTATTGATAGAAATTGTCGTTTTATTCAATGTTTATTAAATAATTAAATAATGCCGTTAAATATAAAATTACTCTTACTGATATTATTTATTGGAGAATATTAATAATATTGTGGCGTAGAAAGCCGTCAAATGTCGACCGTCAATCCGCCCTTCAAACAAATGACAATGTCGATATGAAAGACCTCTATAATAATTTCGTCAATGGAATTATAGTCTATCAAGAAAGTCTTGAAAAGAATGTTTTTGGAACTAATTATTTTCCTTGCACTGGCAACTATGTCAATACGTCAACTGATAGGGATGCCCGATTTTTTGTTTTGAATCGATCTTTTGAATCGTAATGGATCGTAACCCCTTGAATCGATCCACGATCTGAATCGTATTGCATTGAATCGATCTCATACGATCTTGGAAGATCGTATCATAATTTTATAAAAATAATAAAAAGACAGTGGCATTGCATTTAAGATTTATTTCTCGACATAATAATAGGCATGTATATCTATAGGCATATGGTTTCTATAATAAAACTAAAGATTCCAACTCGCATTTAAGCTTTTCAAAAATAACAATTTCGACAAACGAACTGGATCTAACCTATTACGGCTATCAGTCAAAGTGTTGCCAGCTAGAGAAAACAGACGTTCTGAAGGGATTGATGTTGCAACAATAGTCAAATATTATAACGTCAAATAGCTTAAGTCCGGCCATATAGTGGATCTTCATTTCATATTTCATACTCGCCGCAGTCCGAGGGAAGGTAGGTAACGCGAGACTATATCAACAAAGGTGTAGGTAATTATCTTACTTTGTTGTAGATACATCGTCCCCTCTAAAATGTTAGTGTTATCATAGATCATAAATAAATATTGTTTGGTTAGCATTATTTTTGTTTTTAGATGATACGATTTTTTCATACGATCTTTCAGGCATGCGATTCGATCTAAGCGAAGATCGCATCCTGTCGAATCGATTCAAAAAATCGGCAGATCGTATTGCCGTGAATCGATCTTCTAAAAAATCGATTCAGATCGGGCATCCCTATCAACTGAGTACATTATCTGTCACGTTGTTTATTATTGTTGTCTTGTCAATTCGCTAGAATTACTTAAGAAAGTACCTGAAAGTATAACTATTTATTGTCGTTTACTTGTTTAAAGACTAAAATGAATCGTTATGTTTATAAAAGTTGTTCGAGACAAATTGTATTTAAAGTATTTCACGAGTTTATGAGTGAATTTCAAGCAGGCAAGTTGCTTTCTGATTTGGATGATATTTACGGTCGAACAGCAAAAGCAACCGGTATGTACTCAGTGTTTTATAATAAAAGAACTTTAATCTGTTGACATTATTTGTATTTAAGTTTAATAAACGTTTTAAATACTATTGTTTACCTATTTTAGAGGTTATGAAATATACCTACCTATAACTTGCGTATAGTACTAATATGATGTCTACGAACGGATACAACGGAACGATTTTGATCCTTTCGTTTTTTTTATATGTTCGAATATTTTAAGATAGTTTATAATAAATGTACTCTTTTCATTTTCAGGTGCTTCCGAAAGCACAGTTCGGCGTATAGTGAAGGAAGGCATGAAAAATGGAGGTAGATTTGAAACGCCTAGAAAAAAAGGAAGGGTAGGCCCAGTAATCAAATTGATGATTGCAGTCTATTCGCCATTAGTCAAAAAATTATTTTTTTCTGTACAGTTCTAAAAGAAGTACCTACCTTGGGCAATGGAAACATACTGCTCAAAAAATGTTGGTGATCGATATATCGCAAAGTTGGCAGAAGAGGCATTCCAGGCAGTTACTCCAGCAGAGTGGAAAAAATGTGTAGCCCATGATATTAAAATTGAAAAAAAAATGTTATACTCGTGGAGGAATGTTGCATAATGATGTGCTCGTTGTAGCTGTAGGCGATAGTTCCAGTGAATTCGAAGATGAAGAATTGGAGGAAATGCATTGCGCAGGGCCGTCAGGGAATATTTCGGGAGTCAAATATTCTGACTTCGATTTTGACTGATTTATTGAATTGATGAATAATTTTTATTTTATTTTATCATAATCTTTTTTACACTAAGTGTGATTTATAGTTGAATGCCATATAATCATAGCGTTTCAGGTTCCAAAACAGATGACTCTTCTATGCCCATTTTAAACTTAACTGAGCCATTATTTTTAAATAATTACAAAATTTGATAAATTGTTGGAATTGGGAATTGAATGTCATTTGTTTGATAGTATTGTGTATTATGATCATAATCTAAGGTAGTTTAATCAATTTATATTATCAAAATTTTTAAAAGAATATGCTTACCTATTTGTTCATGAATTAAAGTGAGTAATGGTATTATGTATATGGTTTGGGATCTGAAAAGTCCTGGGTGACCACCTAATATGCTTATACATACAATAAATTTTACACCTAAATTTTACCTAATGAATGCGCTTATTTGCAACCTGATGACAAACACGAATAATTAGTAGTTATCAAAACATCCCTTATAACTGATGCAATATAATATTTCAGAAAAAAACATTATTTGCGTGTTATTTTATTATGTAACCTAATAAGAACAGCATACTTACAAAGTCATTACTTTATACGTATGGTGTGGCCAGACGAACCAATTTAGTGCCAAGGTTAAGAAAAATAATATATTAAGCTAGGTAATTGTATAAATATACATGATTACAATTTTTTGTTTGTTTAAAATTAATCCCGATTGAACCCTTCGTTAGAAAAGTATTAACATTTATCAGTCATAGTACATAGGGATACCATATAAAAGGCAGTGGCGCCCTCCTTTAATTTCATGACTTTCTTGACGGACTATAAAGCTTTCTTAGTCGATTGATTACGAAAGCTGGCTACGGAGCTAGAGACCCGGGTTCTAACCTCAAGTAGGCAAGTTGCGTTTTTTGTTTAAATTGGGTATTTCAAAAGGCTTTGTTAAGTAACACTAACCTAATGAATGTTTAGCTGAAAAATAAACCAAGAAAATCAATTGTTTTTGCGTCCAGGTACTAATAATGTAACATAGATCAAAAATGATTTCTCCGGACTGGACACAATATAAATGCAAAAGCTTGGAGTTTTGTTGCTCAATCATGCAAAAACAGAAGGGGGGGGGGGGGGGGGAGTGTCCGGGTACGATTCCCGGCGGAACAGAAATTTGAATGATCATTTTAATTTCTGTTCTTGATCTGAGTGTTTGTGTTCTTGTCTTTGTGTGTGTCCATGGTAACCACGGCACAGGGTAACGAGTATGTAACGTTTATTTCAATCATATTATTATCACTGACTTTAATTTTATTCTATTGAAATTTCACTGATTCATTTTATTATTGATCATTAATTATTATTGTTTTTTTTAATGAAGAAAATTTGTAATATATTAGTATTGTATGTTGTAAATACCCCCATCCTGTAATAGCCCGAGAACTCAAGTGTGGCAGATTTGGCAGAATTTGACTAAATTTGGTCTAGCCTGTGGCAGATTTGACAGAATTTAGGCCCAGTCTGTGGCAGATTCGCCAATTTTGAGATGGTCACACCACACTGTCGCACGGTCGCCAGCAAAGACCAATAAAGACAGCGGGTCGGTGTAACCACTTTGTTGGCATCTCTTTTTCGCAGCCAGTGTTACCCACTTATCATATTTTCCCCCAAATTTGGTAATCTACAATATCAAGCAAGTAAACTATAAACATTAGCAGACCAAACTGTGAAAGGATTTATATGCTTGTGCATTTATGGTTGGTTGTTTGTGAGTTTAGATTGGTTGACTGGCATAAAGTTAATTGGGTCAGCAAATTACAGGACATACATATAGGAGAAAATAAAAGACAAATACAAAGATTTTTAATGGCACCAATATGGGTGTTTACAAAAGCTGTTAATACATATTTAGTACGTCATATTTACCTTAATGAGCTATGCAAATATTACAAAGATAAAAGTAAACACTTAGTTATAACGCAATATATAAAAATGTACATTTGTATCAATTTTATTATTATTTTTCTTCTCTTTATCCTTTTGGTCAATAAATGGCTTTCAAAATAGACCGAACAAATTCGGAATTAAATTGATGGTTGACTGGCATACGTCCAGTGCCCTGAATCCATTTATTTTCGGCAAGAGCGTCAGTTGGAAAACTGAAAAAAATATGACAGCAACATGAGATGAAATTCGTCTGGTAAACTTCTCATAATGTCTAATACAAAATGTATGGAGTATCTTTTTATAGTCTGTGTGAGTGAAATTTAATATGTCGGGAAAATGCTCATAACGTACACCCCAGGCGCGGTCCCAGGTGGGGGGGGTCACAGGACATGACCCCCCCCCCCCAATCCGTCAGTCATGCGTACATGGAAGGTAAAACAAGCGAATTTGTTAGTACCGTAAACAGGTAGTGCAAATTGAACATTACGATGACAGTACTGGTGAGCTTAATACACAGTGCTCAAATACAATAACAACTAACTGCTCTATTCCTCAGGGAAGCACAATAGCATGCCTGCTGTTTCTTGTATATATTAATGACCTACCTAAAAATGTTAGACACACTGTGTCCTATTTGCAGACGACATATCTCTACTTTTTAACTGTGATAAAATTGACAAGCATACCAATAATAAAATTACTAACATATTTAAAGAAACAAATGAATGGCTGGTAGAACACAACCTTATTATTAACGAAAACAAAACTAAAATAATACAATTTAAACCATACAATAAACACTCACTAGACTTGACACACATATGCCAGAAACTAAATATAGAAGAGACAGACACTTTTAAATTACTTGGTATCACTTTGGACACTCATTTAAATTGGAAAAAACATGTTGAAACAATTGCTATTAAGCTCTCTAAATTTATATATGCATTAAACATTTTAAAAAGAAACACAAATATCACCTGCGCTTTGTCTGCCTACTATGCCTACGCCTACGCTTGGCTGCGATATGGAATACTCATGTGGGGACATAGCACTAACGTTCAGGACTTACTAATAAAACAGAAAAAAATTCTCAGAATTATATATAAAATAAAGCCCCGAGACTCCTGCAAACCCTACTATATAAATGAGAAAATTCTTACTCTACCATCGGTTTACATATTAGAATTAGCAATGTTTGTTAGACAAAATAAACACCTATTCGAAACTGTACAGAGCAATCGGAGAAACAATAACTTAGTAATCCCACCATCTCGACTAGTTATGTTTAAAAACAGCCCACTTTTTAAATGCATACAAGTGTACAATAAACTTCCAAAAAAGCTAAAGAAAGAAAGAAAGAAAAAATATTTATTTCATATTAGGAATACAAAATATTCGCTTAATGAATGTCATTTTTTCCCGGTCATCGCCTTTAAGTGCCCGTTTGGGCTAGGTGTTGAGCTGAGAGAAAAAAGGCGGCGGAAAAAAACTCCCAGCACTCTTTTAAAAAAAACAGTACATAATAATATATTTGAGATAACAGAATGGCTATGGGTCGATAATGGTCACACGTGACAGCTGATCGTGTGAGACACCATCAACCCACTTCCACCTGCTCACAGATGCGAGTAATTACTAAAACTAATACAATCTATGAAGAAATAGCCTTGTGTGAGCGAGATTCATTCCCACGCTCCTTTATCATTAAGATAGTCCTTAGTGTTATAATAAGCCTTACGGCACAGGACTTGTTTGACTGCCTTCTTAAAAGGTTTTAAAGGCAGGGATTGAATCTTTATTGGGATTTTATTATATATCCTGATGGACATCCCAATAAAAGAATTACTTTTTTTATGAAGCCGGCATTTCGGAAATGCCAGCTTGTGGCCGTTCCTAGTTGAAACACAATTAGGACTTTGCAAGTCCAATATAGTAGTGAATTTTTCTTTGTTTTTACGTACATATATGATGTTTTCGTAAATATATTGCGAAGCAAATGTTAGAATATCTATCTCTTTGAATTTTTCTCTGAGAGATTCTCTAGCACCTATGTTATAAATTGCGCGAATAGCCCTTTTCTGCAAAATAAAGATTGAATCAATATCAGCCGCATTACCCCACAGTAAAATGCCATATGACATTAAACTATGGAAATAACTGAAATAAACTAATCTGGCTGTTGCAATGTCTGTGAGGGAACGAATTTTCTTTATTGCAAAAACTGCAGAACTAAGTCTATTCGCTAACTGAGAGATGTGGGGTCCCCACTGTAATTTGGAGTCTATTGTGATTCCAAGAAATGAAGCTTCTTCAACAATGGCAAGATCCTCACCATTTAATTGAGGATTTACATTTTCTTTCTTTACATTTGGGGGTGAAAATCTTATACAATTAGTTTTTTTATTATTTAATAGTAAATTGTTTACATTAAACCACTGGACAACCTTAGAGAGAGCATTGTTCACGTCGTCAAGTTTTGATATTCGTCTATTAATTTTAAATAAAAGAGAAGTATCATCTGCGAACAATACAATCTCATGACTGTTTTCTACCATGAATGGAAGATCATTTATATATAATAAAAACAGAAATGGTCCTAAAATTGAACCCTGTGGGACCCCCATCTCTACAGGTGACCCAGACGACCTTTTACCATTCACCTCAACTCTCTGAGTCCTATCCCTCAAATAGGATGACAGGAGTTTAAGCGCGGTACCTTTAATGCCATAGTGGTTGAGTTTCCTTAGAAGGGTTTCGTGCTGAACGCAGTCAAAAGCTTTAGATAGGTCGCAAAACACACCTAAGGCATCCTGCGATCTCTCCCAAGCTTCTATAATAACTGAAAAAAGCTCAACACCTGCATCGGTTGTAGAACGACCTTTAGTGAAACCAAATTGATTTTTATGTAAAAGTTTGTTATTTGAAAAATAGGACAATAACTGATTGAGAAGAATTTTCTCGAATATTTTACTGCACGTGGGGAGAACAGAAATTGGTCTATAATTCATAGGGTCAGTAGTACTGCCCGATTTGTATAAAGGAATCACTTTACTATGTTTCATTAGGTCAGGAAATTCACCACTTTTTATACAATTATTAAATATTAGGGCTAAGTTTGGTGCAATTAAATCTATTATTGAATTAAGGATCTTTACAGAAATACCCCAAAGATCGGTAGTGTTCTTAACATCTAATGTCCTTAATATTTTTACAATGTGTTTGGCGTCTATGGGTCTAAATTTAAAATGACATTTGCATTCGCTCACATTTTCTTTCAGCAACGATTCAGCAACGTTGGGGGAAGAGTTAAGAGATTTAGTTGTCGAAACTGGAATGTCACTAAAAAATTTCTCAAATAAATTAGCCACATTCTCATCTTGTTCAACCAGAGTATTATTATCCGCAATTAGTTTAAAATCAAGGTTGCGGTCCTTACCTCTTCCAGTTTCGGCATTAATGATTTTCCAAGTCGTCTTTATTTTATTGTTACTAAATTTTATCTGATTTCTGATATGTATGGACTTGGCCGCGATACACACTTTCTTAAAAACTTTTGAATAATTTTTAACATGGTCACAAAAGGATTCACTATGATTATAGGACCTCTCATAATAAAGGTCATATAATTTTTGCCTACTTCGGTGTAGTCCCAATGTTGCCCAATCATTGAATGATTTGCATGTTTTCGGAGAGATTGTCTTTGGGGTAAATACAAAATTATATGCTTTATTGATTTGATCAGAAAGTATCTCATACTGTTTATTTACATTACCATGCAACGGAACAGACAATCCATTTACAAGCTTATTTCTAAATCTCTCCATTCGTTTATTACTCACCGGAACGACCACTTTACTCTTATCAACCCGTTTATCAATATCATATTTAAAACATGCGAGTTGACCACAGTGATCCGAACTTAGATTATTAATTATCATTGAATGAACTGGTGTGCCATCTGTAAAGATATTGTCAATGCAAGTCGCTGTGGAATCAGTGATTCTAGTGGGTTCCGAAAACAGGTTACTAAGATTACAACATTTCATACTCGATAAAAACTTTTTACTGACTGAAGATTCCTCCAAGATATTAATATTAAATAATAATGTCCTTCTTCTTCTTGCTACATAATTTAAGAAATAATTCATCAAGAACTGACTCGAATTTATCAAACAATGCATTTGGAGGTTTATAAATACAAACAATTAAACAATAAGGTAGCTCCACACAGGCTATTTCCACAGTCCGTTCAATAGAAAGGCTCACTATATCTTTACGGTCCTTAAATTTTAGGCCTTTTTTTAAAATAATTAACGAGCCACCACGAATAGCTGTCGTTCTACTGAACGAACTGGCGACTTGGTGCTTATCAAAGTTAAACACAATTTGGCAATCTTTCAGCCAATGTTCAGTAATGCAAATGACGTCTATATTGTAGTGCTTCAAAAACAAGTCTAATTCTAGCTCTTTATTTAATAGGCCTTGCATATTTTGATGCACCAAGTTTAAACATTTATTGTTCCTTAAAAAACTACTCGACAACTGGCTCTCAATAATCATGTTCATATTTTTATTGCTAGAGACGTGAGCCTCTGTTGTCTGATAACTTAATTTAAAGTGTTTGGGGCAACATCCAAACAAGTCGATGTAGTACTACAACAAGTATTACTACTAAATATAACATCGGTCTGCTCAATAAAAGCAGTTGTCTTTGAAGATAAAGTATGACATACTTTATCTGTCAAGTAATAAGATAGCAAATATGCTATCTGTTTGTATATATAATTGGATAGAATAATTCTATCCTTCGTAATATTAAAATTATTTTTAAATATATTATTAATGTCAAAAAGCCTAAACCTATTTGGATCATTACAATCAGATCCAGTTGTTAACACATTGTTACTGTTGCCAATTGAATTATACAAAAGTATATTTAATTGTTGACGCAATTTATTTTCATTGAAGTCATCCTTAACATAAGGAATTGTACACATTATTATTTTATTAACGTTTAAATCTTGTAATTTTTGGATATATGTAAGCAACAATTTTTGTTTCATATTTCCCCGTCTACCACAAAGCAAGATTAGCGTAGAACTGGGGTCATAAGTGCCACTAATTACCTTATTCATTATTTGCGCCATTGTAGCCCCAGGCATACTAAAATTACAGATGACTTTGTCAGTAAGTAAAATTAGAAGAATCTGATAATATATTTAAACATAAACTAAAAACCTTCCTAACAAAAAAAGCGTACTACTCCCTAAAAGAATTTATGGAAGACAAAGAGTTAAGTTAAAATGATGATGACATTCAATTAAGATTTAAGCATACAATAATAATATATATACCAATACTAATATATACCAATGAATGAAAAAATAACGACTAGTATGTAATAATAATGACATTTTTAGTAAAACGTGATGACATATTTTTCCTTATTTTCGATGCTTTGACATGCTATTCTATTTAATAAATTGTATATGGTTCTTTTCAATTGTATTCTATTGTGTGATAATTTAATTTTTTTTTTAATTTCTAATTGATTGAGTTTAATTGACAATAATCGTAATTTTCTTAATTATAATTAATCATATTATCATTAGTATGTAAATAATGTATAAGACAGCTGTCCCTAGATATTTGCAATGCCCAACCAGGGTGTAACATGTAGACCTGTAAGTTTTATGTGTTATGTGCAATAATGAAATTTGAGACACTTCTTCCCTCAAATTTCTTGGCGACCCTCCCCCCAAAATTGAAGGCTGCGACAGCGCCTGGTGCACCCAGCCTATAACATTTTACTGGTCTCCACTTAAATAGGTATATATAAACAGGGGGTATTTGAGCCTCCCGCTTGAAATGTAACTAACTACTAATGAGGTAACACATAATCTTTGATATTATTATTGTCACTGTTTTTGTTAAAAATAATTATATTTAAATAAGATGGTTAATTTTTTACTAATACGGGGAGGATATTTTGATTCGAGATCTGACAACACAATTTCGAATTTGACAATGTTTGAAATAAACAAATATAAGTTTATTTTCACGAATTTCACTATATTTACGTTGAATGAATGTAATTAAATATCTATATAAACAATACATATTTAGTACATTTTAAAGAGAAGTAAGTAACTTACGCGTAAAATGTAATACCTTCCGGCAGCCTTCCTGTTTACGCTTACTGCGGCTCTTACAACCTAAAATACTGCAGCTCACCATATTATGGAACTAGAAAAATGTTATTTGCTTTTAATACAACACAATTTACAGCTGTGAGAATCGATTTTAACACATAAAATATTATAAAACAACAATGTCACCCCGACTTCCACAGTTTGCCTGCCACATAATTAAAGGGCACTGTCAAAATATGTGGTTACACCGAAAAGGACAGAAAATCTCGCTCCCATCTCTTTTTAACAAGTTCTTTAAGTATATTTCGATCTCGCTTTAGCGTGCCGTAATGAAAATATGCCTCTGTCTATAGTACGTAAGTACATTATTCTTAGTCTAAGGTCGCCAGTGTCGCCACAGCCACACCACAGAGTACATTTGTATGAGCCACACTCGCCACTCGGTGACAGCCACAGAGTACTTTATTATATAGCTCACTAGAGGTAGAGGAAAGTAAAACGTAGTGTTTAATTTCTCTATGGAGGAAAGTGACAGCTGACAAGCAAGGCAGTGAATTGATTTTTTTGCAAAATGGTACGTTTAATTGAAATAACTTTATTAATTTAATATATTAGGATGTTTAAAGAAAACAATAATGTGTATTGTTATTGCAGTCGTTCACGGACAAGATTACTATGCTTATGTCGCGGCCGGGGCCCGACAATGCCCAAAAAGATGACGTTCCCTGGTGGATGCGCTTCGCAGGACGGGGTTTGGGCACAGTTGGCGGTTTCAGTACGTACATAACATCTGTTACATATTCTCAAAATACCACGCAATAAATCTAGGATGCGGCATAACTTGAAACAATGCAAATAGATTAGTATTATCTTATCATGTGGGGTCGAAGCAAGCAACTTAAATGGATAAGTTTTGATTAATTTAACGTTATTGAACTCATTACCAGACGCCCATAATAAATACCTTTGTTTACAATACACTGATATTTAAAGTATGCATAAGTATTGATACTGGTCAGGTTATTTGTATGTAATTAAATTGTATACAATTGGTTTTGGCTGTTTTGGCGGTGGATCATTTATATATGTATATAAAAATGTATCCTTATTTTTCTTGGTCCCTGCATCACACATGAACGGCTGGACTGATTTTGCTAAATCATTTTTTTTATTGTTAGGAGAAAAATTTAAGAAAATTACACTGAAAATTAGAAAATTTAAGAATTAAGTGTTCTTTGATTTTCTAATGTGTCAAAGAAGATGTAAAAAACCTGAATATTGTTCAAAACAGATGCTTCTGTCAGTATTATTTTGTTGGTACTGTAGAGTTTGATGCTTCACATCAACCTCTATGGTGACTACTGGTAGCTTATAAAAGTTATTAAGAAGATATTATTTTTAAATACAAATTAGATGTCGCTCTCTTCTGTTTCGTTTTTGTTTGAAAAGAGTCGTAGTTCAGCTCCCATTAAAATAAGACATATAAATCCTCTGCAGTTTTCCTTTGGTAGCTTCCCCGCAGTATACTTTTTTCTTACACTGCGGCTAGAGCAGCGTTCGTCTTTAGTATTTTCTTTTTTTCATTATTTCACTCTAAAACATAAGAAAATATTTGTCCTGGGTGAGAATCGAACCCACGACCTCACGTTTCGTAGTCGGCTCATCGCCCACTACACGCCATGGAATAAATTGAAAATTGCTGTCGCTGTCAATAAATTAAAATAATAATTAAAATAATTAAAGAATAATTCCTAGTAAGCCAACATGTTGTCAATTTTTAAATGCAAAGTCAATTAAATTGATAAAGAATAATTAAATTAAATAATTCGATTTCCAATGAACTCTTTTGTAGAATAGAAATGTTTTTCTAAAAGCCATTTTTTAAATTCATATTAAAAATTTTGTAATACTAAATGTCTGAAAATGTCACGTTTAAACAGCTCAATCCAAGAATGCCTTGTATAAGCTGAATTCACACAAATACAATTTGGGTAAACAGCACTTATTGTAAATAGAAGGCTGTGTGTAAATAAAATTAATTACAATTTATTTGTATGCATACTAGTAGTAATGCATAATCTACCCTCTAGATAGATGGGCATCATTAGTGATACGAACTCAGATTTGTAGCTCAAATATTTCCAATGTGCTTCATGGGGTTTCAAATAAAAATTATACAAGGTTGTAGGTACTTGCTCTAATATGGATTAGGCTAACTAAATGCCAATGACTACAAAATATTAATAGTGTATTTTAATGAAATAATCCATGACACTTAATCTTTATAACTTGACCTTGTAACTACATAATTATATAACAGTTGGTACACTTGAAATGAGGTCAAATTTTTTATCTGGATTTTGTTTTAAATGAAAAAATATGTTTGCTCTTAGTTTTTTTGTTATTGATGAATTCTTAGTTCTCTCTTGAACTATGTGTATTGAGGCAGAAAATATCAGAATAGAACTGCAATATAACTAACATTTTGTTTATTTATATAATTTTTGGTAATTTTGTATATAATATACAAAAACAAAGTTCAATATGGCAGAAAGTAGCGAAGATTATGTTTTAGGTTTTTAAAACTTTAGATAATGCCACATACACACAATTTAGCTTGTAGAATTTAACATGACATATATTACTTTATTATCAAAGAAAATTTTTTGCTCAATATGGCGAAATCGTATGAAGAGTACCTTTTAATGTATTTTTTGTTTTTTCTTATCTAACACATATTGCAATCTTGTTTCCCATACACGTAACTGAAACATATCCTGAATAAGCAAGTTTTTCACTGCTAACTGACTGAGATTATTTATAGATATTGTGACTAACTTCAATTGATATAAAAAGCCTTACATGCTATAAAATTATGTTGATAAACATATGTGTACCTGCTAATGCTTGCTTGTTAAAAGTACAAAAATACTAAAAACTATAATAGTTTGATATGGACAGTATTTATAATTTAGAAGCATTGGGTGTGTAGATTGAAAGTGCCCAAACCCACACTATAGACTATCATATCGACTATTTTTGTTAAAGATTTATGGGCTGTTTGCTCAATTGCCTTTTAGAGTGGATCTCTGGTTTTATCACTATTCATCTTTTCAACCATGCACCAAATATTTGAAGAGTGTTATGGACTTTCTTGGTTTTCTAATGAAATTAACAATAAATACTTACGTAGGCAATATTACATTTATTTAATTATCAGAGAAAACTTGTACAGTGAATACACAACACAACACACACATTATAATTGTGACAAATCATATTTAGTAGGAAAGGTGTTGTTGCTATCAATCCATGTTTGTTAGGAGTAGCAAAGAGTTTAAGAAGCTTACATTAAGAAAACCATGTCGTATATTTTTTTATTATGTAATGGCATGAACAACATAGAGATGATGAGGATTCCTCTTCCTCTTAATGAGGAAGTTACACATATTTTGGTACCTCCACATCCTCTTCCGCTTCCTCTTAGGGAAAGTAGAAAAAATCCTTATCCTCTTTCGCTTCCTCTTAAATTAAGAGGAATTTTCTTTTCGCATACAACTAATAAGTTATACTTACTTTTTGTAACTGTACTACGACTACCTTTGATTAGTAAAAACTTGAGTTGAATTTAAATACCTACAGCATATTTTATTTTATTTAAATCTTACTAAACTTTTTTGTAACTGCTTGACGATCCGTGTCGCCATAATAACCATGCCGGACCGTTTCCGGGTGACAATTCCCGATTCCCGACGAGGAAGTTTGAATGTTGAGTTTTAATTTCTGTTCTAAGTTTAAGTTTTTGTGTATCTGTCTTGTCTGTGTCCCCGGTTCACACGTCAAAGGGAATCCCTAGCCAGCCTATTTATTTATTTATATAGTTTTTACTCTTTTTCCCTTACTCAAAACATTCCTCTTCCTCATCCTCTTCCTCATGAATATATCCTCATCCTCATCCTCTTACTTTGTGCTTGATACTTCCTCTTCCTTATCCTCATCCTCATAACTCCTTCCTCATCAACCCTACAACATAATAGTTTGTAATGCAACAATATTTCTTTAAAATACTATAATACTATTTTGTCATTGACATGTTTGTTTGTGATTAAAAGTGTGTACAATTCAGTTGTCACTTGTCTGTGTTTCTTTATTTCAGATAATGTCCGTCTATCTTGAACAAAGTAACCAATTACAACACAGTTGTTTTTGGGTTTTTTCAATGAGTCACCAATTTCAATTATGATATAAAAATTCTTGTGTCATAGTGTTTGTGGTCAGAGATGTGGCACAAAAATTTTATATGAGTCAGCATATAAAGTTTTGTGTATTTTTGTTGCATACTGGAGCAGCGTGGTGGAGTAAGCTCCACGTGTCGTCAATTATTTTCTTAAAGCATATCTTTTTAAATAACGCCAAATATTCTACAAAATCTGCTGTGTAAGTTTTCTTCATTGTTGTGTTGTGGTCATCCACAACACAGGGAATCCTAGTGTGGGACCAACGCTCATGTATTTGTGCCTATCTAAGTTTTCATGAATAAATCATTTTCATTTTCATTTTCATTGTAATTTTTCAAGGCAAGGATTTTTTTTCTAGAGCAAAACTGCAGCACATAGCAAGTTAATAAATCTAATTCTATGATTCTGTTTATAACATAATGGCACTAATATCAAAAGTGATGCACGCAATACTTAGCAGAGCAATAGTCTGTCTCGCTCCCAGAAAATTTACTGTACCTACATTTGTACATCAAAAGTGCATTTGAGCTAGAGTTGTTAATTTTGCCGCTTAGTTAATCTATTCAAGAAGAAATCTATTGTACTGTCCATTCGTCTTTCCATCAGCCTTTCATAGTCCAATGCTGGTCATAGTCCTCCCCTAAGTGCGGTTTCACCCCAGCGTATTTTTTTGTGCGTTCGCGCGTCTTTTGTTTATTTTTTCGCAAGTGGCCGCAACACGTCAAATTTGACATTTTCTGGTACAAAGAGACGCGTGTGTAAGCTCGTATTACGAAACGATCGTATACGCGCCGAAACATACGCCAGTTTGAAACCGCACTAAAGTTTGCCACTCCGTCAGCTGCTGTCTCAAGTCGTCAGTCCACCTGGTTGGAGGGCGGCCTGTGCTCCTTTTGCAGAGACGTGGTCCGCACATTGCCACTTCAGCTTGCAGATACTTCACTAAACTTGACTAAATTGTGACAAATTCCTATAATCCCTTTTAACGACAACCCGCGTGGCGTTGTTACCATGGTGGTTACCATGCCGGACTGCCAATCGAGGGGTCTCAGGTTCGATTCCCGGCGAAACAGAAATTTGATTGATGAGTTTAAATTTCTGTTCTCGGTCTGGGTGTTTGTGTTCATGTCTTTGTATGTGTCCATGGTACCCACGACACAGGGTATTAATTAACCTAATGTGGGGCTATGAGTGTGTAACGTTTATTTATTATTATTTATAACCATATCTGTCTCATTTGCCTACTTTGCAGTTGCCATAATCCTGGGTCTGTTCAACTGCACGGGCATCATAATCCTGAACGTGACCTGCCTGATTGCTGGCATCTGGCAGATGCTGGCCGGCTTTGTGGTGCTGGTATGCGAGGCACCATGTTGTTGCTTCTTCGTGGACTATGTGCAGACGCTCTCCGACAGGATGGAGACTCGGCCCTATTGGAATAAGGCTGCGTTGTATGTTGGGTAAGTGATAATACAGTCTGTTTATTAAATGTGTCATAAAAAACTCAAAAATTACAAAATTTCCTCAGTTTAAATCGTTTACTGTCCAAAAACAGTTCTATTTAATGATTGCAATAAATATCACTTCCACACTCATAGCTTCACACTAGGATTCTGGCACACAAACATTTTCAATCTGTGTGAAATGAAATGAAATGTTCTATATTCATTGTACGGTTCCTTTACAAACTCTTAGTGAATGTTTTTTTATTCTGTCTGCTCTGGGTGCACTTAGGCAATGCTGAGCTGAAGAAAAGAGCAGACGGAGAAAAACTTCAGCCCTGTTTTAAAATATGGGGTATACAATAATTTGCTTTCTTACTGAGTAGCAGGTCTAAGTCTCTCCCCATAATTGGGGAGGCCTGACGCTTATTCCACCATGCTGCTCCAATGTGGCTTGGTGGACAAAACGACAGTATAGTTCAATACAAATTTGTATGTAAGAAAAAAATAATGTTCTACTAGCTAAATGTAAATATATATTTTATTTGACTCATTCAAAGTTATATTTAAACCAAGATAAACTAATATAAGCAGAGAATAATAATAAACAAAAAATACTAGTATTATTGTGAAAAAAGTGTGGGTTGCTGCTCGATATACGAAAAATATGGCACAGAGAGCCTTTCATTTTTTAGTTCGATTTATTGTTCTCGAAATTAGATAAACTCAAGAAATTATCGTATCGCCACCGATTCTTGATATGTGTCCAAAGTTTGAATTACTTAGAAACTCACAGTTACAAACAAAAAAACAGGTGAAGCTAATATAAGCGTGTTAAAAATATTAATTGAAAAATAGGTTTCATGCAAGCATCTTGATAAATATTATTGAAATAACCTGGATCTATATTTAACAAATTCAAACGCTGGTGAAATCCACTTTCATTTTTCGTGAATTAAATGTAAAGTTATGAAGACTGGTTGATATTAAATTAAGGGAAATGAAACTGGTGTAGGCGTAAAGCACGATTTATTTATTGTGATGTATGTTTAAAACCAGTTCCTAAACGCCTACTTGTTGCTACTTGTTCTTGTATTTCCACAATTTAAAATATGTACATTTAAATATATTAATTTATTAATAAAAATAGGTTAACAGAATTGTTGTAATGGTAGTTTATGCTAAAAACATGTGGTATACATTTGTTATTTATGCCTTTTTTCTGCTAACATTAGATACTAGCGACAGCTTCGTCCGCACAGCGTGATGTTATATAGCCTTATAGCCTTCTCCAGTAAATGGACTATTCAACACAAAAATAAGTTTTCAATTCGAATCAGTAGGTCGCGTGTTCAAACACACTTTTCAGCTTTATATTATTAGTATAGATAAGTTTTTTTATTAACGAGTATTGGGTCCTTGTTATCTAAAAATAAATAAATAATGTAGTTTAAAAAACTAAAATACACGCTTTTGTGAAAATATGAACTAACAAGTAAAAAATATCGTGGGGTGCATGGTTTAAATAGTAACTTAAAAACCACCCCACGCTTTTTTGTTTTTGACACTACATTAAGTATTTATTTTTATTTTTTTAGTCGGATTATTTTCTATTGCATTGTCATCGGCCTTTGACCCCTGTGCAAATCTTCAAGTTAAGCAGACGCTTAGAAGTAGGTGAAAATGAAGTTAAAAGATTCCGTTACATACGTACATACATACATAAAGGTCAAGCTAATATAAGCGTGTTAATTAAATTGAATTAACATTTAATTTTGACGGTCCAATTTCAGTTTGGCTCTTCCCCCCTTCTTCCTGTGCTTCCTGAGTTTGAGCACGTGGTTCGGCAGCGGTCTGATCTTCGGGACCGGCATCATCTACGGCATGATGGCGCTTGGTAAAAAGTAAGTTAGAATTTATAAACTTCTTTTTTATTATAAGACTTGCAATCCTACTACGATGACATACTGAATTTAAAGCCTTTAAAAATAGTCGGGACATTTAATCTTTGGATTTCTGCTGTCTCGGATCTTGGAGTTATTTGCAGTTGTCTGATTGTCTATGATTATTGAGCAAGTAAATATGATCGCATAATTGTGCGAATTTTGGCGGGAAGTCGGAAAGGACATATTTTTCTTGTTTCATTTTCATTTTCGATATATCGAATAAATTTGATGGCATTTTGTTCGATATAGGTTAGTTACAGTGCACGAGTGTTGTGAAATATAACATTGCAAAAATATGTTTCTTCAGTTTGCCTCCTAAACTAGATCTGACCTTAGAATATTAAATACGTATAGAATTAGTGTCTTCATACAAGCGCGCTGTCAAAATTGAAGCACTAAATAGATTCCTACAGCTGTCACATCTGACAAACAAAATATTTTTATTTTGATCAAATCTAATATCTTTATAAAAGAGCGCGCATGGCCTGGCGGCTAGCGTAGAACGCAAGCGATCTATGCAGCTGAGTCAAACGGGCGCGGTCGGGTGTGAGATGGGTGACCGCTAGTGGCAAAAAAATTCATGCGCGTTTCCGTGCTTCGGAGGGCACGTTAAGCCGTCGGTCCCGGTTGTTGTCGATAGATAACAGTCGTCAAACCTTGTCGGAGGCCTTATGGGCGGTTTGAAAACATCCGACAGCGGGTTGGCCACTAGCCCGCATCTCCACCAACCCGCATTGGAGCAGCGTGGTGGAGTAAGCTCCAGGCCTCCCCAATAAGGGGGAGAGACCCGTGCCCAGCAGTGGGACACAAAAAGGGTTGCAGCCAATATCTTTATACGAGCAATTCTTGTATATATCTAAATATATTTTTGAGTCTCGGAAACTGCTCCAAAGATTTTGATGAAATTTATTACCCTGGTTTCGGGGGTGTTAAATAGATCCAGCAAATTTTTATTGATAGAAATTGTCGTTTTATTTAATGTTTATGCCGTTAAATATAAAATTACTCTTACTGACATCTATTGGAGAATATTAATAATATTGTGGCGTAGAAAGCCGTCAAATGTCGACCGTCAAATGACAATGTCGATATGAAAGTCCTCTATAAAAATTTCGTCAATGGAATTAAAGCTTTCTTGGTCGAATGGTTACCAAAGCTGACTACGGAGCTAGAGACCCGGATTCAAACCTCAAGTAGGCAAGTTGCGTTTTTTATTTTTTGTGACAATTTTTTTTTAAATTGGGAGCTAGGTATTTCAAAAGGCTTTGTTCAGTAACATTAAGTCAATGAATGTTTTGCTTAAAAATAAACCAAGAATCTCCGAGCAACGCTCGGGCGTCCAGGTACTTAACTATAAAATGCTACGAAATATTGAACACAACACTGTGAAAAATTATTTTATTAGACTTCTTTTGTTTAACCTTAAGTCATACGGAGCTGCCCGGCGTTTGTTGCCATTAATGGCACCAATCAACATGCTTCAATTTGGGCGTGCGAATTTGGTTTCTATAATGTAATTTTAATTATTCTAAGGATCTGACACATTGAACATCTGACTAACTAGACTGACTGATTACTGACGACTTACTGATTTGTCTATCATTACTGGTGATGAATTATACTTGTCGCTGGCAATATGCACAAAATTTTGCGATGCCATTATAGAAAAATGAAACAAATTATTGTATGGCTGCAAGGATTTTATTCAATGCCATAAAATTGATTAATTAAAAAAGCAAATACCTAAATATATTTATTTTTGTTTGATTATCTTGTAAATAAATAATATGGCTGCTGTTACACCATAACCACACTCAAAAAATAAAGCAAAAAATAAAAGATTTAGATAAAAGTTAGACCTAAGTTGATCCTGTGTTTTATTTTATACCACTTAAATCAATTTGAAAAAATAGACTTTAAAATATGTTTGTGTCTGCATTGCATCAATTTTACTATTTGTCAATTTTGTGGTGTGGGTTTCGCTTTACTAATAAATTTTTATACTAATTTGGTTGGGTGTTTATGTATACGTAATAATATTTACTTAATTCTTATCCTATTTATACATAACCTAGTATATATAATAATAATAATAGCGTATATTTTGTAGTGTATGTGTACTTCGTTTTTGTCTTTGTAAATGATATTGATATAGCATATTATTATATCAATCTCTGTCATTAAACTACTTTTTAATACTAAAACTTATCTTTTGTTTATTATTAATTGCTTTTTATTACTATTCAATAAAAATAGTATCAAATTGTTTATTTATTTAATCATTTGCTAATGTGTTACATACTTATAATCATAATTATCAATTTTATAAGAACAGAACAGAGTATACTTACACTTATTTCACTTATTGGGTGAGGTGTTTGCGGTATTAACGTGTCTAAATGCATATTCCTAACAGCACTTTTTAATAAACGTTCTATTCGCTGGATATAGTTATACAACTTTTGCATAAGTACGTCATTTTGTGCGCGTCAGAGTAATATAAAACGGTCAATATTCCAAGCTTATACACCGTTTATTAGTAAGGAGGTATATGTGTATATGTGTGTGTGTGCATAAATAACTCGTACTAACACGTTGCGTCGTGTCGGTGTGCGTGCGTGCGTGCGTGCGTGCGTGTAGGGGTTCGCGCGACGACATGGCGGCGATGGCGGCGGGCGGCAGCACGCCCCCCGGCGCGCCGCTGGGCGCCTCGCAGGACCACACCGTCACCCTCATGGAGGACCCCGACGTGTGGCGCCCCAACTAAAGAGGCAACCTACCTACCGCCCAACCTAACGCACTGTCCGCATGCGTAGGCGACTGCTGCTCGCATTTAGTTCGCTGCTCCTTTTTCAGTTGGCTGGTCCTTTTCAGTTGGCTGGTCCTTCTTCGGTTGGCTATTTGTTTCTTTTTTAGCGTAGCTGTGACACTTGCTGTTAGTTTTGTGACACTTCACTTACTCCAAGGCTCCTAGCACTTTTATTAAACGAAAAATTCATTGTAGATATCACACACATATATAACAAAATATCACCCAAAGACCATTTAAAAAAAATTGGAGGTTATAAATAATATTTTAACAATCCCGATATGAAAAATCATTTCCTTGCCTTGCATATCCGATATTAAAATTCATTTGTGTAAGCATTATAAACAGAACACATGTTAGTTATTGGCGTATAAAATATATAATTCATAATCTCAAACAATGCTTATTTTCACATTAGTATATTTAGTTAGTTGGTTAGTTAGTGCACGTTCACATGCATTGTCTCTGTGCGTTACACAATTGAAGCTGTCAATATTAAAGTTACTATAGCTGCTGGTAGCTATAGTAATAGGGTCTTGGACACTGTACGCAAAAAATTCAAATGCATAGCATACCTTAAAAAGGTCACCAAATCTTGCTTGGAATGCTCGATAATTTTATAAAGTTATTTTTATGTATGATTTTTATTACCTTTTAAAACAGTAAAAGATTAGTCAATCCATACTAATTACTTATACTAATATACTAAATTTACTGATTAGTAATACTACTACAGACAGACAGAACAAAAAAAAAAACGTTCACTGAGTTTGTAAAGGAATCGTACAGTGAATAAAATAATATTTCATTTCCCTAATTTACTAATATTACTAATACTAATTTACTAATATTTATTTACTAATAATAATATTATTAATTCGAATAAAAATTATTATATAAAAGTTGACTAATAATTAATTAACAGCTTCATAGTTAACCAACAGAGACCATGTGCACATGAGTACACCTTTTATTTTATATGTATTTATGAATACAAAAAAATAGCTATGAATATCATTTTTCCCTGTTATCGCCTGTAGTTGACATTTTATGTTGGTCGCTGCGCAAACGTAGACACTTTTGTGTCTTGTGTCGGATACAAGTTACCAATATTTGTCTTCTTTATAACCAGTATGAAATCGGCCACTTCTCGCGCAGACGTTAACACTTTCAGTGTCCAGTTGCTTTCACTTGTTACATACTGTAACATACTCGTTGCCGATGATAAAGAGGTCGTTGTTGGAAACTAAAAGTAGTCAGTTGTAGACACACGTTTGCGCAGCGTATTAATGTGCTGAGGTGAGAGATAAAGGTTGTTTATTATATGATTACAATTGCGACAGGGGCTCGATAGACGACATGCGCACGTCGGCGGCCAACCTGGAGGCGGGGCTGGGCCAGCCCTCCACGGCGCCGCGCGCCAACCTCGTCTCCAACGAGCAGCCCGTCAGCTTCACCGGCGTGCCCATCAAGTGACCCCCACCTCCCCCCACCACCCCTCAGTGAGTCGGTTACATTGCCTTTACTACCCTCTCGGGATATTCAGTTAGGCCTATTGTATTCCTTTCCCGCGTATTACTTTTGTCACTTCTGGCCTCATATTTGGATAAGACTAAATAATTTCTAGCAATATTATTTATTCAGCTACCTACTTAATGTTACCCTCTATTTGATGCCTCTATTTCAAGTTACTATAAAGATAGTGTACTTGCAGACTTTAAACAAAAGACAAATTATTTTATTCGTATGGATGTAAGTTAAAATGAATCGGTATCAAATATGGTATATGCTGATTCATTGAGAAATGTAATCTTTTTAATTCAATTTATTTATTTGCAAGAATATTCAATGAATGAATAATAATGTAATGTTTTATACCTACTTAAAAGATTCTTGAAAATTAATTCTGGAAAGTTACTAAAATTATAAAAGAATGTTTTAAATAAATCACCTTGACCCGCAGAAAAAAAGAGTATAATTTGACTTAACGCTATACTGCGAGCAAAGGACGAAGTTTAATACCTACAGGGAAATAAGTCATATAGGTACTTATCTGTTCTCCAGATGTAATTTCAAAAATGTTCAGCATTTAGATAAAAAAGTATTTAAGTACCTTTGAAATTTAATGTTTGCTTGAATCTAATGATTTATATAGGGTTAAATAATATTATCAAACAGACAATATCGTGAGTCACACGTGAGTGATGTATTTCTGTATGTTTGAAGCGATAAAATCTATGCTATCTATCTATGCTTTCGGAAATCGCATTAAAATTATCTGAGAGGGGAATGGCAGCTGTTTTAATAGATCCTATAAATTTTTTTAAGGAATATATCTGGTCCTAATTTCAACCGGCTCAATTATACTAAAAGTTGATTTTCGTGCATAGGTAAGTATTGTCATTTTAATTGTATTGGCTGTCCGCTCATTAATTATAATGGTCTCTAACATTTATATCGATAAGACATCCTTATGTATGTTTTATCAAAAATAATCTAGTGCAATTGTAACTGAAAATTTCCAAACATTGTCTGGTACAGTCGAATCTTCCTTAAAAAATAGTAATGTAAAAACTCGTAATGAAATACTTGACCATTTTTTTGTATTTTATGTAGGTTGATATTGTGGCTGTTTGCAAATTTTGACGACCCATGGTGGATTTAGTCCAAAACCAGCGCATGGGATATATTTACTAGAATTTTGAATGATATATCATTTGTATGCTAAAGAAATTTAAGAGAAAATTCCTTTTATATGAATTGCAATTAATATGCTATCCATTAGACTCAATGTTGCCAACGATGCCAGTGTTCTCCAGATATAAATACATATTATGTATAATGTCACTTGGCGTTTGTCACATTACCATGGATGTAGGTAGAAAAATATATGAGCATGTATTATTTACATCAAATCTTTTCATTAAGATAAACCCACGTAATTATTGTAATTTTATCGCAAACCTTGTAAGCATGTTACCTTAATAATTAAGATTTTTGAGGCTAAACTTAATTTACTTTGGAACATTAACATTTAAATTCTATTCTGATAGTAGTTGTAGATTAACTCTTAAACCCGACTGCCATGTAGTTTAATTTATAGAAGTCCTTTAAATAACGTAAAAATAACACCTTGATTGTTAAAACTATCGCATGTAGCCAAATGGGGTAAGTAATTCATTGTCACAAACTTTCATGGCCCTTTTCGCATTAGTATTCCTTATTTAAATAAAACTTAAAAAATCGCCCAACCTAGCCTAACCTCAAATATAACATTGATGGCATGTTTACTATACTCATAACATGGATGTAAAAAAAACAACGGACGGAATGCTGTCACTGAACAGATTGCAGCACCGAAATGGTGGCAGATTTTTATGTGTGCATATTTTCTGAGTTGCCAGCTGAAGAAATTCTCCCTAATTTTTTTAATTTTGTTTTTTCTACGTTCATAACTCATAAATTATAACCTTAGGTAGACCAATTTATATGTATTTTAAAATATTCCTTCCCTTATATAATTTACTACTCCTATGTGATATTGATTTGCATTATGCTTACTTGTAATGTTTATAGTTTAGTTTACTTGATAGGTTACAAATTTACAATATTTAATTTTAGTGTAATAAATGTAATAATGGATTATACAAAATATTTGTATCACAAGGAAATGTTACCTTTAAATAATAAATTCTGAAAATGGTTTGTTCACGAAAACAGAAAAAAAGGATAAAACTCTGAACATACATTTGTTGGGTGTGCAGTCACGGTAAAAGGGCAGAAAAAATTATGCAACTTATTATATTTCTCACCATTAGTTTCATTTTAAAGATACTTTGATGTTTGGCCTAAACCTCTGTTATGATAAAAAAATATCGTTTTTATAAATAAGCCTTCATTTTATAATAATTATGCTTACCTCTTTTGTAACACTAAAATGGTGGTCAGCAGACTTATTGAGTGCTAATGTTTTGTGCGCTAAATTATATTTATGGAGGTGATTGTACTAAGTATAAAGTAAGAATCAAACTATAATAATAAATTAAACTGACCAATCGTCCGACAGTTTACTTAGCTGTTATGTTATGTTTATATCTATTATTAGGTCTTAATACGTGTGTTGTAGGAAATTGTTAGATATAAAATATTTATTTGCATATTTTTGCATATTTAATGCATTCCAAATTTAACATGTTGTGGGTATTTTCGAAGCTTTACTTGAACATGTCTTTTTCCATTATTTATATGTCAATCAAGAATTTACTCTAAAGAAATATTGTAAATTCTATATCTTGAAAATCTCTCTTTAGGAAAACTATAATATCTTCATATAACAGAGTATATTATGGAATTTTATTTCCAACTCTTCTTTTATTGCTTCAACATGAACTCTATTCTATTATAAATTTTAATAAACTTATCGTGTACTTTGATTGTTCATATGTTTACAATTTAAAGTGAGTTAGCACACTTGTAGATTATTTAAAACATTGCTCATAGAACAGTATTCCATATAAATATGCATTAAAGATACTATTGCAAGTTATATCTTCTTACATATCCATTATATTTCCATCTTTTATTCTCTTTAGTTGTATTGCAACATGGTATTTTAGACTGATTTATTTGACTTGATGAATTCTTATATTAATTTTGGTCTTTCTTATTTATTCCCAATTTTATTTATGGGATGCAGTAAACTAAATTATTTCTATATGAATAAATAACGAAATTTTATTATCGCTTATACAAAATTAGTTATCATAATTTAATATTTTTCCTGTCCAATAATGTTAAATAATAATGGTTATTTTTTATAAACATAATCCTCAAAGTAAAGTGACAAATAAATAGCATGTTATTATTATCAATTAATGTCACTGTTATATTGTAGTTATTGATGTTTATATATTATGTTGAAGAGAGACAAAACTATTGAGTATTATCGCATTATGGTAGACCCTAGTCTTTAGAAATATATGTTAGGTTTAATGTTGCTCACATGGTCTCAGTCAACAGCCCCATATGCAGATTTTTACAAATGTAAGTTATGTATGTCCAATATCTTGGGGTTTGTAGTCTGTTGAGACGGCCAACTAGTAAATTATTTATGGCTTTGGTTTCCTCATCGCAGTGGAATATAATTTACTAACTAAAAGCACCATCCTCCGTGCTTTGCATGTTGTATTATGATTTCTGTGCTTCCATTTTTAATTTTTCTTATAATTTCATTTATGTAATACATGCTTTGTTGTGTTCAAATTTTTCAAATTTGATTTGTATCTATCTTGTATAATATATAATGTAAGCTGTTTGAACGTTTAAAGTCATTGTTCGTAATTGTAGCATCTAAGCATAAATGTAGATCATTGTTTTATAGGAATGTTTTGAATTCTTGAGATTAAACTTATAGTATCAAAATTATTTGAATAACTCGGAATTTCGAGTATGGGTAATATCCACACAATTTTATGCATTAAACATTTCATGTGTCATCATACTGCACCAGCTACATAACACGTCTTAGTTCTATCTGTGCTATATGTCGTTTATATTTAAAATTAAAACTAAATGAAGTAAATTGTTTTGTAGTGCAGAATATTTTTTTATTTAAGTCTCAAGTTTTTAACGCTTTTATGAATTTATTTTAATTATTTATCTTTTCACTATTTGTTAGAATTTACACTGGTAGCATTAGCAATACATAACAAATAAGTTGCTTCCCTCGCACCCACTATGTAAGATCACTTTCAAGTCCCATTATTTTTTATTCACCTACAACTTATCAAACCATTATAAATTATAATCAAAATATTGTAATGTTATATTCATAAATTTTGAAAAAAATTAAAAAATGATTATAACAAAAGAACTGGTAAGGAGATCCTCGGAAAATGTTAATTTATAGACATCAGATAAAACAAATAGAACCTCTATAAGCTCGGAGGGAGTTAAAATTAAATAGCAGTTATTTTGTCTTTATGAACCTTTAAGTCATTGGCCTAAGACAACATAATAATGGACAACTTTGGATGTATGTACTGACTGCTAGGTACCAATGAGAAAATAGTTGTAAAAAATATGATATACATATTATTATCTATCATTGACTTTATTAAAGTTTTGCTTTAAGCAGATAAAGACATATTAAGATCTTAATATGTCAGGGGATATTCTTATGAATATAGACCAATAATAATAAATTAATAAAAAATAAGTGTGACAATTTTATATGTATATTTGAGTGAGCTTGCTATTTAATTCGATGTCTATAACAACTAATGACAAATTTTTGAAAGAATAAAATGTTTAAGATGTTTAATTAATAACACTTGGCAATCTCTTAAACATCCTACTAAATATCCAGTTTATACAAGAAATCAATTTGATGCTCAGTTAATTTAGAAGTTACACTTCTGTAAATTATTTTTAAAATTAACAATTACGAGAGATTCCTGTAAAAATCACAATGAATTGTAAATTTAAACATGGATTTGTATATTTCGTTGTTTAGTAAACTTTAACATTGATTTGTATATTTCATTGTTCTTTGCAAGTTGAATCATGTATGTGTAATGTAAGTAAATAAATATAGAAGTAGAGTAAGTGGTTATAGAACTGTTTTGTCGATTACTGTTACTGTTTAGGAAGGCATATCTGTAATAAATGTGTGTATATTGAACTATGTGTTTCATTATTTTATTCCTTTCAGTTTATCTGTAACATGCATACTATAAACATACTTTATGTATGGATCTCTTACCATTATTGGGGATGCCTGGAGCTTACTCACCCTCTGCTCTAATGCATATTGGTGGAGATGTGGATTAGTGGCCAGTTCTAGTTCCTGCTGTTGGATGTGGTCAAACAGATCATTAGGTGATAAGGCCTCCAATGAGGTTTTTACTACTGCTATCTGTTGATAACAACAGACTGTGCCCTGCAAAGCACGGGAACACTCATAATCTTTGCCACTAGTGGAAGGACACCCAGATCACACCCACGCACCTGTTTTGCTTAGCAGTGCAGATTTCAAAGATTTTATTGAAGTATTCATAAACAACTAATAGTTAGTAAAATTAAGTCCGTGCAATTCACTATTGTGCTATGGGCGTAACTAGGTTCTTGGTCAAGAGGGGGGGGGGGGCAAATTTATAGGTTCTTGGCCAGGGGAGGGGGGCAAATTTTCTCAAGCTGGGTACCGCGCGTAATTTTGCCTTCCACGTTACACAAAGACACGCACACAAAACAATACACAAAGGAAACAGCAGGAGGTAGCATCTCCAGCTTATTCTTTATAGCTTTACTTTTTCGTTATGTTATTTATTTTTTTAATTTTCATTTGGTACAAAAACATTCAACACAGTTATTATATTGAAATATCAAAAAGTTTCAATGTAATAAATTGTTAAATCTTTTGTTCCAACTTTGTTCAAAGTTAAACGTCAATTCAAAGTTACCCATAATGACTGTACATTGAAACTTTTTGCAAGTTAGACAGAAAAACCAACTCAAAAGGACACTATTCATTCAATAAAATAAAGGTGTCATAAATAGAAATCAGTTTTAATAATACAAATAATGTAAAAAATGTTCAAAGTTACCCGAACTGTACGTAATAAATTGTTAAATCTTTTTTCCAACTTTGTTCAAAGATAAACGTCAATTCAAAGTAACCCGTAATGACTAAGTCTGTCAATACATTTGTGACAGGGATATAAAAAAAAATTTGAATAAATTTTGTTTATTAATATAAATATGTTCATGATATACAACACTATCACAAGTTATTATAATTAACATTTAACTTACATAAACATATTTTTAGTCTAGAAAAAGTTTGAAGTCACATTTTATATACAGAGGATATCTAAAGGAAGGTATTTTGAGAACATAGCTTAAATCTCAAGCTGGCAAACTTAAGACCAAGTTACAATAAATTTTGCTAAGAATCTATTAATAAAGAAGTCAGCATAATCTTCGCTAGTATTGATATTGCTAGGACAAATTTTATAATGCAACCAAGCTTGACACATAAATTAGTGGTTCTGAACACCATAATTTGAGTCGTTCTATATGCTAAACACAAATAAATAATTCTCAGTATTTGCATTAACTTCTTATAATTTATTACAAAATTAATAAAGCTGTTTTCAATGGATTTATGTAAATTTACTTCACCTAAACAGTTAAAAAGTGAAAAATAAACAAAGAATAAATATTGTTGTGGGGTTATTAGTGCATACTTGCACAGTTGATAAAAGGAAGGATCTCGTTTTTCTTCTACACTTTTGGCAGTCACACATTTTATATTTATACTAAACTTTTTGCTTGAACACTGCCCCAGTGATTGTGCCATGACGTTGGATGAGACATAATTTGTTATCAGTCTCTAAGCACACTGTAGGCGGCTTCAAATTCGGCTGTATCTTGCAAGCCTGCTCCGATATCGCCACCACAATGCCAGCTGAGTCGACATGGGCCGATCCTTTCGCAGCTAAACACAAGCCCTGGTGATCCGCCACCAAACAACCCGTTACGTTAGGCGTCGCCATTATCTCCTCTACCACTTTATCCAGTTCCTTTTCCATTTTGATTTGTAGTTAAATTTACTGAATTGAATATATTTAGCATGAATTGAAAGTTTTTATTGCAATTCACCTAATTTTCTAAATGAAATTCTCCTTGTTTTGTTTCGTTCGTACAGATTATCATTTTTCATTTGTCAGCAGACTCAGCAGTCATGTCGTGTCGTATCATGTCAATTGTCAGTGTCAGTGTCAGTTCCAATGTTTTTTTCTTTCAATTATGGCATTGTAAATTCATATATGTGTGCATATTGCCAGCGTCAAGTGTAATTTTTGCATTACTTTTTTTGCCAGTTTTGTTTAAACTACGTGGACAACGTATTAATAGTTAAATCCGTAAGTCGATAGTAATCAGTCAGTTTAATTAGTCAGATGTCCAAGTAGAAAGTCTAATGGAGTTTTAGAAACCGAAAAAAAAACCTGGAAAAAAAACTATACTGTTATTTTATTTCATAGCACTAGCTTTTAATAACATATATCAAACAAAATGCCATAAAATTTATCCAATAGAACTCAAAAATACACCACGATTATGAAAATAAAATAAGAGCGCAACATAAATCATCCAAGTTTCCGCGCAGATTCTCATTTTTTTAATTTTTATCATCGCAAAGACGCAATATCTGTGCATATTGCTCAAAGACCCACAGAGTACTTTATTATAACAAAGACCTATGTGGCACAGTACATTGGTTACCATGCCGGTCTGCCAATCGGAGGGTCTCGGGTTCGATTCCCGGCGTAAGAGAAATTTGAAGGGTGTTTGTGTTTTTGTCCTTGTATGTGTTAATAGTACCCACGTCACGGTATATCTACCCTACTGTGGAGCTATGAGTGTGAAATGTTATTTATTTGTTGCCAGTGTCAAGTATAATTTTGCATCATTTATTTGCTAGTTTCGTTGAAACTGGACAAGAGATGAAGTCAGTAATCAATCGTCAGTCAGATATTCAAGTAAAGCGATGGCTACCACGGAGTTCCAATCCAAATAACGCGCACCCCTCATCATTCATTTTCTCTATGATGGCTACTTTATCAAAACATGTTCGATGGAATTTTGGAGGCAAGCTGAAAAAACATATTTTAGCACTGTTATTGTATTTCACAACACTCGTAAACTTTAAATAACCTTTACCGAACAACATTCCATCAACTTTACCCTATATAATTAAAAAATACACCAAGTAAATGAAAATAAATCAAGAGCACATTATGTCCTTTCCGACTTCCCGCCAAAACAAAGACTTGTATTCGTCATCAGTCATCATCAGTCATGGAGACGAGTGTATGGTGGTCCCGAGTTCGCCTATAATCGAAAACATTTTGAATATCCCTCAAGTAAGTATTTAAAGCTTAATTTTCTATTTTCATAATTTCTCTCCAATATAAGAGTCGCAATTTTCAGTTTATGTATGTTGATTATTGCTAAAAATATTTTTTAATAATTTAATACTACTATATAAATAAAATCTACCTGTATCGACCCACGAAACCAGGGTACTAAACATCAAATAATTGGAGCCGTTTCCGAGATTCAAAATATATATTTAGGTATATACAAGAATTGCTCGTTTAAAGGTATTAGATTAATGAAAAAGCCACTGAAATCAAAGGGCAGAATTATCAGAAATGTCAGCAACGCATTTTATTTTCTAGACAACTGTAGGTTACTATTAAGTCTTGCGCAACTGTAATTTATAAGTCCGTTCGTGAAATACTGAAATACGTGCTTTGCAAAGTACCAATCTATCTACCCTTAATTATTATAAAACTGTATCTCTGCATTGATCATTACACTCATTACCGCACATTACTCTTGCAAAACTGAAATCCGATGTTAGATGCAGATTATAGTTTGGGTATTTTTAAGTACATATACTTAATGGGTTTGTAAATGTAACTCGGGCTTAAAAATGAGAAAAAGGCTATAGAAGAAAACATTCATGAATGTCGAAATGTTATGAGTTAGATGATTGTAGCAAATAATCCAATAAGTTACTATACGATACGCCCTAATAACTCTGCAAAACCTTAAACCTCCCCATAAGCCTTAAATTAAAGGGAGATAGGGTAGATGCTTAGTAGATGGTATTGAATTAATATAGATAATAAGTCAGTAGGTAGGTATGTACATTTTTTATGGCGAATTTTATTTGCTTTCTAATAAAAGGTTTGGCGGAATAAAGTTAGATCACGTTTGTGAGAAATGCATTAACCAATGAACCAATAATGAACATTGTTACCAAAGATTGCGCTTTTTTTGAATGGAGTAGCAGACGAGCATACAGGCCACGTGGTGTTAAGTGGTCGCGGCCTTCAGTCTTGCCTGCGCTGCTACTCCGGAGGCTGGTTCTACCACCTACAAAAAGGTCTTTTTTATCATCATAAAATGTAGTCTCCTTAATTAAAGATAGCTAGAAAAGCCGCTGCTACTATTTTATTCAATTTATTCATCCAGGTATGAATGGATCTTCATGAAGGAATGCATGGATGAGGATGCTAACAAATCTCTTTTTTTGTATCTTCAAAAGATACCCGGCACCTTGGATGTGGATACCGGGTTATGTGGGATTTAACCGCACTAAAATCCCCTCGGTAGCTTGCCTCTGCGCTATGCAAAGACTCCGGGATCTCCAGTAGAACGCACCGGTGTCTTCCACGCGCGGTGCCCTGGTACGTGCCCATCTTTGGGAGATGCTTTTCGATGCTTACTTCGGTATGCGGCCACGTACATACCGCCGTCCTTCCCGGGGCTGCTGGCTGGACGGATCGAGCTCCCACTCTCACCGCCCGCAACCCCGGAAGCCCCCTTTTAGTCGCCTCTTACGATCATGGGAGATGGAGCAAGGGATACCGTAGGTGTATTCTTAATCTCGAAGCTACAGGGACTATAGATCTAAACCTACTTACGTATTCGGTCAGAACGATAAAGACACTATGCTTGGTACGTTTTGTTACAGAAATGCAAGCTTTACGCCTTTGCAAAAGGGATCAATTTTGTTATTTAAGAGAAGGAAATCCGCGGAAAATGTCCAACAAGGTCAAGTGCATAACCTCGGAGCCTGGCTGTTTAATGACACGCACACAGTTTGCTTCCGTAATTTTATGTAATCTTTGTTTTGGTATTTACCTACTTAGATGATTGTTTAGTTGAGCATGAGTAAGCCTGATTTTTAGTATAAGTATTAGTTCCTTATGCAGTAAATACCACCGTCTCTGACACACCAGAGACGCCGAGTTCAAACCCTCAGCGCACATGTCTGACAAAGAGTTAAGTGCGTATTTATCTCTGCTCCACGCTGAGGGAAAATATTGTGATTACGATGTTTTTCATCACTGTTCATGCCTAAGAGGAACTTATAATTTCTCGAAAGCTTGATGTCCACCAATCCGCACTTGGGCAGCAAGGTGGAATATGTTAGAGCTGTTAGAGCTTGGGGTTGGAAGACGGAAGTGTAACTAAGTAATTGGCATAATAGCGAGGAAACCAACTTCGGGTTGGGTTTATCCCCCCGTGATGGTGAAATCGGTGCCGCTCCTCTTGATAGCTGATCACGCCAATGTTGCTCCCAGGCATATACGCCATTTATAGGGGCCCATTCAGTGAGTGGCGAGTCACCACCTGCCTCACCTTAGATTATACCTTTATGATCTAAACAGCAGGTGTCCCATAGTTCTCCATAGCCCATCTACCAGTCCCTCGTTTGTTCATCGGAATAGACCCAATAATAGTCACCTTTTGTAGCAATAGTTCTTGTGCACATGGCGGGAACCATCTTTGGGTCATATAAATAACTTTTTAGATGATACGGCCGAGGATGGTATCCACCACGTGTGACATAACAACATGAAAATGTCTCTATAGGGCCTCTACATGTTGGATCTATGTCCTCTCCAATGCAAGCCTCTCAAATGACCGGGTCAAATAACATCTTCGACCCATGATCCTCAAGGATAGATACAAATAATAATAATACACTCACAGCCCCACATACAAACACCCAAACCAAAAACAAAAATTCTAGTCCAGCTAAGTTTGAAATCCAAAGCTGGACCCCTCCGTATGAATTGCATTGCATCATACGGGTCGTTGAAGCCTTTATACGAGCTAATCAGTGATCAAAGCAGCTCACTCTATCAGTAATTTTGCGCAAAATTACCAAACAAATTACGGAGTAATATAGGCACTGAAATCTATAATACGGTCCTTGTAAACAGCTCTATTTTGTAAACTCGTTGCGGTCTCCCACAGTTGCGCAAGTAGAGTAAAATTATTGTGCTCTTGAACTAATTTACTTGTGTCATTATTTTCGGTATTTTCACACAAAATAACTGTTTAAATTCGGCGGTCTTCGGAGCAAATACTTATACTGTAAATATTTAAGGTAGCTGAGATAAGATAAAGTGACGGTCCCAAAAATTACCTCACTGTTCTCCACTATCGTTATTAAAGATCCCACGATGTTGCAAAAGTAATTAAATTTAATTCAGTCCGCACACGTGAATGCCAAGATTGTGAAAGTAAAAATGCAACGATCGGTGGGTAAATGTTACTAACTCGTGTGCAAACTTCTTTATTAAATTTTCAAGTTCAAGGCTGTAATTACTTTTTTTTGATATGCCGAAAACCGGAATGAACATGGTGAATGCGTCAGTCCGACACTCGACTCCGGAACGTTGTGTCGGCAAATTTATTTGAGTAATGAAAAAAATAAACAGAAAAATGCGCGTAGCTTAAAACCTACATTTTTCCGAAGAAGTTGAACGAAGAAAGCGAACGTATATTTCCTATAGGAAAATAAAGTCAAGAAAACAAAATGATACAAATGATCATCTACGGTTTGTTGTTGACTGCATTTTTGTTGGCACTATTCGAAATAATTAGATCTTGTAAAAATGGTGAAGAACAAGCTGCAACGAAGAACCTCAAATTTTGGTCAGGTATGTACATGCGTTATAACTGTAATAGGTGTAATATTGTTTTTATTATTATTGTGTACTTTTTCATTTATTTATTCCACACAGGCAAGCCATTCTAGTGCACAGTAGTGTGATTTTTATTTTCAATATGATAATATAAAATAATAAGCCATATTAAAAATAAGAGATAGTAAATTTTAAAGCAAGAACTCATACTTGATACTTGATATTTCACTTAAATTCAAATTTCTGCCTCCTTGGGAATCGAACCCAGAACTGTCGGCGATTGCGCCATACAGTCGGTCCTCATTTAATGTAGCCAACTTTCTTTTACTATTGTTTTTTTAATTTTTATTTGAGTATATGTCATTAGTAAAGAACATAGTCTACAACAAACCGTTTACCAGAACTATATCCTAAGAAAAAAAAACAGAGTATAATCGCATTACACAAGCACACAATAAAATTATATGAATCGCTGTTGCAGCAAAGATATGTATTGCAGCATTTGTGCAAGGCACGTTAGAATTACCTCTGACATCTGAAATTGAATTTTTATTTGCATAAAACTTGCCGATTAGGACGAATATAAAATATAATCAATCGTTAAATATAATCAAAAGTTGTAGTTATATATGTAGTTACGTTACGGTTTTTATTATTGGAAAGTTTAATTGAAACACAGGATAATAGAGACATTATAGACAAAATAAACAGATTTTGGGGACATATGTAACGGTAATTTTTGAGAGGTTCGATTCCCAGTGAGGACATTAATAAAATGAAGAATTTACAGTTCTTTTCCCACTTTTAGTTTTATTTGTCAGTAGTATCCTTGTGTGTCCACCGGTATCCCACTGTGGGACTATAAGTGTCATTTGAGCTTTATTTATTTGATGTTTGCAACCCTTTTTGCGATCCACCAACGGGTACGGGTAGGGGGAGACGGGGTACATTGATACATGGGGCACATAGATACAGTCAATATTCATCGAAAACAAAACGCGTTAGACGAGCCATCTGACACAGATAAGAAGGTAATAATACACCCTACACGCACACTAGCGCGGAGCAACGTACTCTCGAAGACTAGCGCCTGGCACTTATAAACCTGTTTCTGATGCTCGCAACAAAATTTTCGTAGTTTTCTTTCGGATGTAATTCTTCTAATTTATTTAGTGTTACCTGTGTTATATTAAGACATTTGGTAAGTACACATCTGTTATTACATTACATAGACTTCATTTTTTTGATTATTTATTGCTTTAATTTTTATAAAATATTTATTTTGATTGTAGTAGGTAGGGGCACATTGATGCAAGTGCTCTCGGGGCGCATTGATACGTATCAATGTACCCCGATGTTTTGTTAAATGTATGTATGAGTATGTAAGACTTAATATATTTTTATTTTCTTTATAGAAAAATGGTTCCAACATTTAAACGCAAAACGAAGAGAACTTCCATCGATGAAATTTCTGTGGCTTCTGCGATATCTGACTATGTTATTACAAAGGTATTAACGCAGTATAGAAGCAACCTTATAAGCATTTTGTGGAAAAATAGTGTCAAGCAAGATACCCCGATAGCCTTAGCGACTTTCTAGTCTCCTTTTTAAAGCTTAGCCGACTTTAACTTTTGTGTTTCCTGATATAAAAGACGGAGCTTTGGTTAATATTTCTGATATTGTGATGAAATTACCTATTCAATTTTTAAGATTAATTTGTCACCTATTAACATTTCAATGTAAGCTAATTTACTTCATAAAAACTAGTGATGACTTATTAGACCAAATAAAGAATGATTATGTCTTTTTGTTTAAATATTTTTCATGGCGTATTTTATTGTTTAGATATACTTGTTCTATTTTTATATAAAGACTGCAAAAAGTATTTTATTTCAATTATTACTTAAGTGCACATAATTTACCAAAAAGTAAAAAAATAAGTAATTAATAAATAAATGTCATAAAAATCAATAAAACTTGTTTAATTTGTAGAAACATTTCTATGAATCAAAGTGCCCCAGTATATGTATCAATGTACCCCACACTCGGGGTACATTGATACAAATTTCATTTTTTAGTAAATAGGCTCTCATACTTTTTGTCATTAAATTTAACGGTTAATTTGAATTTAGCTAGTTAGTTGAATATATATTGAATATATTATAATTATTCAATATGATGTTACTGTCAATAGATCGTCTATTATTGGGTCTAAGTAAAAATCGTATCAAGGTGCCCCACCTCCCCCTACTCCCCATTCGTGTGAAGGCCTGCGGAGCTTAGTTCACCACACTGCCCCTATGCGAGTTTTGTTTTAAATTATATATTTAATAGGTGCCAAGAATATGTATCAAACTATATGTAAGCCTTTGGCAAAGGGAGATCTCCCGCCGGGCGAGGCGGGGATGCCCGGGGAGCGGCCGCGCTCCAACTGACTCAATTCGGAGCTTGTATATATGCTCGGATATTCAGAAAACTACGATAGTGTGATTCAGGAATACCCGTGGCGCCATCTCTTGATGAGTAGCGGAAGGTTGCTACATCAGTGGTCATGCCCGGGGAGCGGCCGCGCTCCAACTGACTCAATTCGGAGCTTATATATATGCTCGGATATTCAGAAAACTACGATAGCGTGATTCAGGAATACCCGTGGCGCCATCTCTTGATGAGTAGCGGAAGGTTGCTACAAGCCCATTGCAAGAGTATACAATTATGAGAATTCTATTGCATCAAATAATATGTGTTGCAGCCGATCGTATCTTCTATATTGATGGATGCAGCATATGTGTAAGGCACGTTAGATTTGACCTCTGAAATTACATTTTAATACGTATGAATCTCCCAAAAAAGAACGAAGTATAATAAATCGTTCTCAATTCTAGAGTTGCAATAGTTAAATAATTCTAATGTTCAAACGTAGCTTATTTGCCGGTCTGGATGTTTGCGTTATTTGCTAGTGTTTGTGTAGTGTGTGTCCATGGTAAAGGATATCCTATCGTGGAATTATAAATTATCAAGCGTTATTTTTTTTAAATTAAATTAATATTTCTAATAGGAAAGTAGTCTTGAGATAGATTGTGTACCACATCGGCAGTTATATCCTAAGAAAAAACAGAGTGCACATTGCGCAAGCACACAATTAGTTAAATAGCTATCTATTGCAGCAGAGTATTGCAGAATATGTGCAACGCACCTTAGATTGACCTCTGACACCTGAAGTTGCATTTTGCATAGATAAGTTCGTAAAAATTTCGCGGAGCGTGGTAAAGCTTGCAATAATTATTTTTAATTTCTTTTCGAGCAGCGAGGGAAACCATCACATCCATTGCAGTGGCAAAGCAGGCCTTTTTATGTGTATCTGTACACATAATAATATGTCCATCTATCGGCCTTTGGAAGTTCAATCCTCCCAGAATGATCATCCCGTCCGGTTCGCGAATTTACAAAGGCTATATACTATATATACTATTTGAGTCACGGCAAAAGGCTAATCCATTTGAGTCATTTTTTTACTGAGAGATTAGGTTTTGTCGAGTAATATGCATAAACAAAAGCTCATCTATTAGAGTCTGACTCGGGACTCAAATAGTAAGGCTTTGGAAATTCCTGCTTTTGAGGCTTTGATGAAGCCGTCGCCGTCGGTCCTATTTGTTATAAATAAGTAGATAGATAGCAGCCTTTTCGAAGACTTATCGGTGGTTTGAAATCATCCAACGCGCGACGGCGGGTTGGTCACGAATCTGCAGGTTGTTATCTCTAGTAACTCGCATTGGAATTGGAATAGTGTGGTGGACTAAGTTCAAGGTGCGAGAATATGCTCAGCAATGGGACGCTATAAGAGTTGCTTCCCATTGTTAACTGCCATCTATAAATTCTAACCAACATAAAAATTCCTTTGAATGTCTCTTGCTGGGCCACATTGCAGTTGGTGTTTCATTTGCATGTTTAACTTTATTAACAGTCAAAGTAATCGGATACAGGTTTGATAAGTGCTTTTTAAAACGCCATGTGGGCCAAGTGACACAACTTATTCATTGGAGCCTGAATAATGTGGTGTTGGCCAATTGTCTGCCACCGCCCCTCTCCGCAGTCGAAGGTCAGATGATGATGAAATATTTTGCTATCGCGTTGCATTTTGATAATTGTGTGCAAAGATCGTTATCGTTTTCGCTAATCGTTTCTGCATTCTGCACACCCGTATCATTTGTTTAACCTTTCGGCTGTGATGAAACTTTTGCTTCTTTTGAAACGAGCGGAAATGTTATTTAAATGTGGTTGATGTTTATGGCGTTTAACATCACCAAGCCAAGTTTGATGTGTTGGGCGCAAAGTGAATAAGACCGAAGATGTGGTTGTCTGAGGTAAGGTGACCATCGGCCTCCGAAGGAGCAGCGTGGTGGCGTGTTTAACACCTGACACGATTAAAGTAGACGAAAAGTTTTAATGATAATAATATGTTTGTATACCTCTGATTCGAGAGCATATTTGGTAAATAAATTCGCACCAAAAACTTTTTCTTGTAAAATGATGCCAACACTACTCTTTGAAAACAAATCAGATCACATGCGATGGCCGAGTGGTAAAAAAACCGCGGTCCGGATCGATTCCGGGTTCAAATCATGTGACAAAGAAATTTGTAATGTGCGCATTTATCGCTGCTCCATGGTGATGGAAAATATTGTGATATTTCATTGTAATCAATTCAATTCAATGCTTTTCTCCATCGCCGTGCATGCCTGAGAGAAATTCATAATTTCTCGAAAGCATGACGTCCACCAATCCGCACTTGGCCAGCGTGGTGGACTATGGCCTAAATCACTCACTTTTGAGAGGAAACATATGATCATCAGCGGGACATAAAAAAACCGGCCAAGTGCGAGGCAGATCGCGCAGCGAGGGTTCCCTAGAATATTTTTAATATATGATGTAAATAAAAATTTGTACTGGCTTGTGGTGACCAGAGAGTTGGTGGCTACTTTGTCCAAAGGTTGAGCCTCGCGATTCAGCGAGGCAGCTGCCCCAAGATTCATCCCAAAAGATCTCCCAAAGAAAAAAAGAAGACTAAAAATAATGAGCTAGATATACTGTTTTCATTGTATGATTAATTTTTCCACGTGTAACGTGGAAGGCAAATTTATGCGCGGTATCAGTCTGAAAAAAATTTTTACGTCTGAAAAAATAGCCTGAAAGAATATCGTGCCACTCCGTGCGTATCTCAAGCTCTAAAATCTGCAGAAGTGCTACATAAATGTGTTTGTGCAATCTAATTTTGAAGACCGTGATAGAATATACCATGACATTATGTTTGTGATCAATTAAACAAAAAATTTAATGTTCTTATTACGTCTTCCGGTTAGTACGACGTAATATCACCGGTCCCTTGGCCGTCGTTATAACCAGATTCTACTGTATCCAGTTTCAGTAGTTTCTGAAGTAACGAAACGGCCAAACCATACATTAGGTTAGGTAGGTTCCCATTCATCTCCACCTCTATGAACATGTAGACAAAAAAATATTGTAATGTAAAAATATTTTGTACCGAATTTGAAAGATTAGTGACCTCGTATTCAGGACCGTGACCGTTTTTAAATGCAGATTTTTTGTACCTATGTCTGAATTTATTGTTTTGAACCTTCATCATTACATTACAATTTTTTTAATTAAAAATAATGATGTGCCTGCTATTCTGTTTATGCGATTTGGACTGATCAGATCTGTGCGTTTTCGCCCGCTTTTTTTCTACTAACCCATGGCTGCAACCCTTTTGCGTCCCACTGCTGGGCACGGGTCTCTCCCCCTTATTGGGGAGGCCTGGAGCTTACTCCACCACGCTGCTCCAATGCGGGTTGGTGGAGATGCGGGTTAGTGGCCAACCCGCTGTCGGATGTTTTCAAACCGCCCATAAGGCCTCCGACAAGGTTTAACGACTGTTATCTATCGACAACAACCGGGACCGACGGCTTAACGTGCCCTCCGAAGCACGGAAACGCGCATGAATTTTTTTGCCACTAGCGGTCACCCATCTCACATCCGACCGCGCCCGTTTGGCTTAGCTGCGTAGACCATTTGCGTTCTACGCTAGCCGCCGAGCCATGCGCGCTTCGCTAACCCATATATGAGTATAATAGGTACGGGTAGGCCTCCTTAGCCGCTTAGCCGATGACTGTATAGTGACAAACATCAAGTTTGTAATATTATTTATGAAAATGAAAAATGATTTATTGATAAAAACACATTTCACATACAGCAAGTCGCAAGGGCCCTGTGCTAGGTTCGAAACCTGTGTTACAGGTGCCCCGCTCATCACCCGGGGTTATTGAATATAATTCTAAACCTATGATTACCCAGGATGTTAATAATGTATTTTTATCATTTTAACTATTTAATTTCATTGGCGCAATGGTTGGCATACTAGACTGCCGATTGAGGGTCTTAGGTTCGGGTTATTCCCAATAGTTCAACTAGTTCGATTCTCAGCGAGGCGTAAATTTGAATGCTAAATTATATAAACGATACACACTTATAGCCCCACAGTAAGGTAGTAATTAATACCCTGTGTCATGGGTACCATGGACACATACAAATATCCAGACCGAGAACAGAAATCTAAACTCATCATTCAAATTTCTGTTTCGCCTGGAATCGAACCCGGGATCCCTTGATTGGCAGACTGGCGTGGTAACCATTGCGCCACGCGGGTCGTCAAATAATAAGTCTGTTCTCGTCCTGGGTAACTGTATTCCTGTCTTTGTGTATTCGATGGAATAACTCGCACCAAACTTCTAGTCCGCTCTGAAGTTGCTTCGCGCGGCTGTACAGTATTTAATTAAGATTTAGTTCTATCTTTACTCCATAATGTGGGCTACTCCCACATATTTAGTATATGTATGTTTATATTCACACTTTATACAGCAACATAAATATAATATTATATTTATGTTTATTATTTATTAAACACATATATACATACACACACATATACGCACATACAACATACACACAGACACATACACACCTGGTGTGTCTTCGCAAGTCCGAGCGGCACACGGGCGCCGCCGGATGCCGACCTTCTAACATCTCGGCCATTCCTGGCTGACGGCACAGCGCCCGGCGCACACGCATTCCATTGATTCACTCTCGGCTAGGACTTGCCGCCAGTCGGCTAGCCGACTGGACTATATACTATGTTTTATCGTTGCTAAGCTATAAGTATGCTATAAGTATTATTTTCCATAAGCTTGTTTTTATTGTTTCAGTTCCTTTTGACGCGATGAAGAATAGATTGAGCGGGATACGAACGTTGAAAGAAGATCACCCAAAGAGCGAATCCACCGAAGATAACAACCCACATAGAATTGAAGTTGTTTGATTGAAACGAAGACTTTTCCTTAGGCTAATCTAATATAGTGAAAGGGAGGGAGGTGCTATTGAATGAAAAAAGTATTCACCATCATACGTTCTGATTTTGCGGATTGTTGGAAAGTAGTTTTTACCTATCTTTATAACAATGGAGTTCCGCAAACTAACGCCTGATTCTATTAATTATATAATCTAATACTTTTAAATGAGCAATGTGTATATATATGTATACAATATGAATCTCGGAAACTGCTCCAACGATTTTCATGAAATTTAGTATGCAGGTGTTTTCAGAGACAATAAATCGATCTAGCTTTTTACAAAATGTAGTGTTGTAGTGGCCCATATCAAAATGTTGAATTACCTCTATTTCCATGTTACCTACATATTATGGTATTGTAATACTGTTTGTTAACCGACTTCAATCAAAAAAGGAGGATGTTATCGATTCGACTCTATTTTTTCCTCCACTTCAAAAACAACAATAACTGTACACTATAATTATGGTAAACACAGATCGTACCTACATATTGATGAGTAGAAAATGTAAGTTGACTATTAAATTGTAGAAGAATACGCATTTTTTTTTACTTTTTAGGGCACATTAATTTGTTTTATAATTTTTTTTAGATGCTTTTAACCATCTTGTACGAAACAGAGAAGGTTCTCAATTCGATTGTATTTTTTTTAATGTTTGCACAGTCGTGATTTTATTAAATACTATGCCATAATAGATACTGTCTAAATAATGTAACCAAACATTTTATTCAAGGTGGAGGAACGGCACTTTTGACTCTTTTGTGTGGAGCATCGTCGTTTCGTTGTGTAAATAAATGTGAACTAAATCTTATCTAGCAGATAAAATTCTAGTGTCACGGTGTTTGTAATTAAACTCCTTCGAAATGGCACGACCGATTTTCGTGAAATTTTGTGTGCATATCGGTTAGGTCTGCGAATCAGAAATCTTTTTTTCATCCCCCTAAGTGATAAGGCCTTATGGGCGCTTTGAAAACATCTGACAGCGGGTTGGCCACTAACCCGCATCTCCACCAACCCGCATTGGAGCAGCGTGGTGCAACCCTTTTTGCGTCCCACTGCTGGGCACGGGTCTCTCCAACTTATTGGGGAGGCCTGGAGCTTACTCCACCACAGTTGGTGGAGTGAGTTAGTGGCCAACCCGCTGTCAGATGTTTTCAAACCGCCCATAAGGCCTCCGACAAGGTTTAATGACTGTAATCTATCGACTACAACCGACGGCTTAACGTGCCCTCCGAAGCACGGAAACGCGCATGAAATTTTTGCCACTAGCAGTCACCCATCTCACACCCGACCGCGCCCTTTTGGCTGAGCTGCATAGACCGCTTGCGTTCTACGCAAGCTGCCAAGCCATCCGAGCTTCATTACTCATTAAACGTATATTTGACGACCTGTGTGGCGCAACGGTTACCATGCCGGACTGCCAAACGAGGGTCCTGTGTTCAAGCAGAGATTGAAATGACGAGTTTCAATTTCTGTTCTCAGTCTGGGTGTTTGTGTTCATGTCTATGTGTATGTCCATTGTACCCACGACACAGGTTATACCCCCTTCTGTGGGGCTCTGATTGTGAAACGTTATTACATATATTGAAACCAGGTGACTCAGGAGCGTGTATAGTATCTATAGCTATTATAAATACGGAGTACCTTTTACATATTATATAAGTACCTAGATTTATGAACGTCTGAAAATGACTTTAAATAAATGTTGATTATATAAAAATATGAATTTTTATTTCAAGACTGGCGGCCGCCCGCGACTTCGTGCGCGTGTACTTTAGTTTTTGAATTTTTCTTAAATAAAAGTTGCTCAAGTTACTGCTTAGTACCTGGACGACCGTTGCTCGGTTAAGAACAATTTATTTGGAGTTTTGGCGGGAAGTCGAAAAAGACATATTGTGCTCTTGTTTTATTTTCATTTTCTTGGTGTATTTTTGAGTTATATCGGATAAAGTTGGTGGCATTTTGTTTGATATAGGTTAATTACAGTGCACGAGTGTTTGTGAAATAGAATACAGTGCTAAAATATGTTTTTTTCTGCTTGCCTCCAAAATTCCATCGGACACATTCTAGTAAAGTAGCCATCGCTTTACTTGAATGTTGGACTGACTAGACTGACTGATTACTGACGACTTACTTACTGACTTTGTTACTTATTACTTCGTCCAGTTTCAATGAAACTGGCAAAATTGTTGCAAAAATTATACTTGACGCTGGCAGTATGCACAGAGTTTGCGATGCCATAATTGAAAAAAAAAACAATTTATTTTCTGCGTTTAATTTCAAACGAAACACTCATTTTTGCTTAGTGTTAAATAATAAAAAAAAACTAAATATTTTAATTATTTTTGGAATGAATTGGAATTCTCATAATGAACGTCAATCTTTTCACACGGTGGTCATCCCAGGTCATCCACTCTAGGTGCCCTTATGGGCGATGCGTTCAGGTAAGAGAAAAGACCTGGTGGAGGCAAATTATAAAAAGTTCACAAGTCAATGAGTTGATTGAAAAAAAAAACAAATTAGCCAGTCTGTGGTGCCAGGTTTGAATCCCGGCGGCCGACAGCGTCCAACGCCGTCCATACATATAAGTTGCAATCTTTTAGTGACATTTTGAGCGTTGCGAGAGATTGCGATAAGGGCGCATTCACTCGATGGTACAAACCAATTATTTTGCTGTGTGCTCATGTCATGGACTGATACGTTCTAATGTTTTGCAACCGTTATTCCTATTATTTTAATTCTGTTAATCGTCTTAAGCCTGTTAAAAAAATAAAATAATAATATGTCTTTGCGACATTGCTTTGAACAAAATTTAAGGAGCTGATTTTTGTACTTATAACCATAATAGACTTATATACGCTAGTATACCTATATTATAATTTATAAGTCTTTACTTTGAACTGTACGTTTATTTTATGCAAGTAAACATTAATAATCAGGAACACATCAACTTCAATGAAAATAAAAATAAAAGTTAAAAAGCTGTTTATCAAGATTATCGTACTTATTGTTTTATATTATTGTTCCGGAATCAGTTACTTAGGCAACACGTGAAATAAATAAAATATGTATTTTGCACAGATTATGTACAATACTTTTCTTTGCACTTAGCGTCCGTGTCAACCCAGAATTGTTGAAAATTGATAGCAATGAGGCAATGACGAAGTTACCGATTGGACCTTGGTTGAGCTGTTACGTTACGGAATGATTACGTATTCCGCTCGTTCGCTCAGTTCCACTATTCATTCATTCAGTCAGTTAGTGACGTTAGTGTGATAGTGTGGGTCGTTCCGTCCCGTCATGCCGACGCGCATCACTCCACTCAGCTGTTCTTGATATCTGTCAACAACGAACAAAAACACGAACAAGCATAACTCCCGTGCAGTTCAGTGCATTTAAGAAACTATGTTCCTAGTTATATTTCTGGCGGCTGTCGGCGCTGTCGTTGTTGCCATCATAATAATCGATTCGCTATGGAGCGTCTTTGAGCTGGTAACTTCACACCTGATGCCGTACTTCCTACCTACGGAAGTGCAACCGCTTTCGAAGAGATTTGGACCTTGGGCCGGTGAGTTAAACAACAATATGATTTGCCAATCGATGTTCGATTGTCAATGTTTAATGTTAATAGGTTAGTGTGCGATGCCCTTAAGGAATCTGGAACTTGCCTTTGACACAGTTAACTGGTATCACGGATATAAATATGTATGTAGGTTTTAAGTTATTTCAATCATTTATAACCTTAAATTTTTTAGCTATTGATTTGTTTTCATTTAATGCTAATTTTGATTACATTTCATTTTTTTTTCTAAGTAGGTATTGATTAAAATTTACATTCATTAATTATCTTCGTCGGCAATACAGTAATATACTTAGTAGCTATTGAAAATTTATAATAAAAATATTTTTTATATTCAATAGTTGTCACAAGCATTATAATCAATCACGCTTAGCTCACCGACTCCTATAGAACGCAAGCATTCTACGCCGGTATGTAGGGCGCGGTCGGGAGTTGGATGGGTGACCACTAGCAGCAAATTTCATTCGTGTTCAAGTACTTCAGAGGTCGATTGCAGTAAAGTTGTTTGTATCCGTTGCTATCGATCGTTTTTATCGACTGCTAGGTATCTATATCTATCGATAAGAGCCGGTACCACCCGTTCACCCATCTTGATCCCGACCTCGCCCGTGATGTGTAGCCGTAGTTGCTTAAATCGCTTGCGTTCTCTTCTACTAAAAAATAAAAGGATGTGTGAATGCAGATAATACCCACAAGATGGTAAAAACACCGCAAAGATCTATCATTATTAGGGAGGCCTGGAGCTCACTCTAAACACGTTGCTCTTGGTGAATATATGTAACTATATAATATACTTGGTGGATATATGTACTTGTACCTAAATAGGTATTTTTACCTGTCCTTACCTTACACCAGTATGATTTTTGTAGAATATTATTTTGTTACTTTAGTTACAATTCATTAAGTAAACATAAAAATTATGTAGGTAGAAAAGTCCTTACTCTTTTAATTATAATCGTTTAATTATATCAAAACAGCAATCTTGATAACGAAAACACGTTAATGTTTTTTTTAAAGACAATGAGCAACAATAAAAACTCAACAAGTTTTATGATTTCTCTGTCTGATTTATTTATTAACATACGTCAAACTAATTACAAAAATGTTTTTAAGCTTTTATTCAAAAGGTCGGTTGTACTAAAACGTAAAATAATTACCAGTTAAACCAGTAGGTAAGTTGTTCCTGAGATAAGCGCATTCGAACAAACAAACTCTTCAGCTTTATATATTAGTATAGATGTAAATAGAAGAGATTGCGCTGATGAATATCACTTATACATAACCTCCCTAGATAAACATATTCCATCAAAAAAAAAAAAGTAAAATGTTGCCAAGACTTGGATCTTGGATCGCACTGTCAAAAAGTCATTAGATCTCATGTAGCTTCTAACTCTACACGCCATAACTCTACAAGGCCTAACTTCACAAACTTTACATCTTCCTTAAAATAAGTAGCTTAGCCAAAAAAAAGTACATTAAGAAATATCCTAAGATTTTGATGATAATCCATGCCCTTGCGCTCCCTTGGCTAGTCGTAGCGGGGGCACTACCTTTCCCCCAGAAACAAAAGCAACGATCTAAACTATGTATAACTAATTTACAGACACTCAAACTAAATTTTATACAGCTACAATTTTATTAAGCAGGTACTTAGCTACTTGCATGAAATAATCTTATGAGACGAAGATTATTTCACGTAGGTAGGTATGTAATAATTAGAAACTTGTCAGCATACACATTTAATGCTATCATTACTATTCATTACTGACTGAGTCTTAAAAGCGTTTTATCTTTATGCATCTAACTACGGACACATTTAACGTAACACTTTGAGCACTAAAACATAAGGGTCCGGGTGCGAAGAACAACCTCTTTACCCGGACCCGGGCAGACTCATGTTGAGTTTGCCGTTGGGCTGGAGGCATTTCTGCCAAGATTCGGCAACACAACGATCGCCATCCGCCGGCTGAGCCCGGCTAGCCTAGCAGTTAGTTATCTCCATCAGAAGACTCGGACGCCACACCAGATCCCTCGGGCAGGCGCGGATCCCAGCACTCAAATAAGGTTGTAACTTTCATCTTCGAGAAACTACAATGTTTTTTCTTGGAATAAAATGTTTCTAATGCGTGCCGCTATTGCGTAGGTGTCTTCGTGCGAGTTTGACAAAGTAACGAAACATGCGTTACGCAAAGCCCCTCGGGAGACGCCTCGTTTCGCTAAACGGCTATTCTGATGGTTTTAAATCACCGGCGAGTATTTGATAATGCTTTTTGCCTTGTAAAACACACACACAAAGTCTAGATCTAACCGTTTCGTTATAAGCTGTTAACAGACCAGTGAACCACTTGGCGCTTACATCTTCAAGAAACTACGAACTACGTTTCAAATCCGTTGCGTATCTCGAGTGTGTTTGACAAAGTAACGAAAGTCGAAACACACGTTACACAACGGAAGGGCCAGAGACTCGTTATTGCGATGGTTGCGAACTACCGAAGCTCAACTCCACATCCTTTTTTAAAGATGTAAGTGGTTACTGGTAGCCCTGGTCGGTCACTGCATCCCAATGCAATAAGGCGAAACGAAAGCTTTCTGTGAGCAATTTACAAAGGAATACAATAGCGCAACGCAACAGAAACGTTGTACGTAATATTTTGAAGATGAAAGTGGTCACCGATCGTTCACAGCTTACGACCAAATGCTCAGATTAAATAAAATAAGTAGTAAGGGCAGTTCTGCGAACAACGAAGTCTATCTATCAATTTATCAGCCTTTTAAAGCCCACTGATGGATAAAGGCCTCCCCTAATGTTCGCCACTCCGTCCGGTCCTGCGCCCTCTGAATCCAGCGGTTTCCCGCTATCTTCTTCAGGTCGTCAGTCCACCTGGTTGGAGGGCGGCCTGTGCTCCATTTGCCGAGACGTGGTCGCCATTCGAGGACCTTTCTTCCCCAACGGTTGTCAGTCCTCCAACTATATGGCCTACCCATTGCCGCTTCAGGTTTCAGATTTTGAAGTTAGTACTGACATAACTTTCGTTCGTCTACGGATTTCATCGTTGCAGATTCTGTCCCGTAGAGAAATAACAATCATAGATAGCCCTCTCTATCGCTGGCTGACGACAACAACAACAAAGAACCAACAAGCAACAACGAAGTGAGGTTGGTATAAACTTCACCTCGACGTATACATACATACGAGTACATACACATTACACGCACAAATGAAACTGCACCTTGCTTTGCCACTTTAGCCAGTCGAATTCGCGGCGCATCGAGCAAAACTTTGTCAGTAATATCACAATTCACAACAATAAATAATGTAGTTTAAAAAACTAAAAAACACGCTTTTGAGAAAATACGAACTAAAAACTAAAAAAATAAGAAGAAAATGTATATTACTGTAAATAAAGCGTGGGGTGCATGGTGTCAATAGTATCTTAAAAACCACCCCACGCTTTATTTACAGTAATATACATTTTCTTCTTATTTTTTTAGTTTTTAGTTCGTATTTTCTCAAAAGCGTGTTTTTTAGTTTTTTAAACTACATTATTTATTTTTAATTTTTTAGTTGGATTTTTATTCTCATATTATTGCATTGTCATCGGCCCTTGACCCCTATGCAAATTTTCAAGTTAACCAGAAAATTATATAAATAATTAACAAAAATCATATTTTGCAAATCGAAAAATGGAATAATTTTATCAAATTAGTGTATTGTCATCGGTCCTCAATAAATCTACAAAGTTTGAACGAAATCTGGCCGTTTAAAGTGGGTCAAAATCGCGCCCAAAGAAGTCGGTTACAAACAAACATACAAACATACCGGTGAAGCTAATAAAAAGCGTGTAAAAAATGGCTAATTGTGTTATGACAGGGCTATGGATAATATTGAATAATTATAAAAATAACGGGGTAATTTAATTATGATCGCAAGTATCGCAACTTCCACCCACATGTTTACAAAAGCGTTCTCACTTTGTTGTGAGTACAGTTACCCAAACGTCTCATAAACGTTTCGTATCTTCCAGTAAAATTAGCAATGTAAAGTACTTACACAAAGCTTCCATTGCGACATACCTACTGTATTGTGATGCTGTGAATAACCAGTTACCAGTAACCTTTAATGGCTTTAATCTTCAAAAAATTTAGGTCAAAAACTGTGGCGTTGCGTACCTATATTCCAATGTGATTGTAAAAGTAACGAAATTGCGTCACACCACGCTTCCGTTTCGCTGTACTGCATTGTGATGCTATGAAAGACCTCAACGACTTCTGACCGGTAATACATTATTGTGTAAGAAAACAATTATAATATTTTATGTTATGGAAATGAAGATATCCTAATAGCAATCAAATAATAGTAGGTACCTAATAATAAGACCTACACATTTTCAGCCGAAAATCAGGAATTTTTTGTAAAAAACAATTACTTAAATTCAAATATCTAGAAAACGGTTAGATTTAGGATATCGTGTCTCATAGTGAAATCTGTCAGAAATGATGTAAACTACACGCCCTTAACGGGAATAGGTCGACTTAACCAGTAACCCTGGATATAACATCATGCTATGACTAATAAATAATAAAATCCACGTGGACGAAGTCGCGGGAGGCCGCTAGTCGTAAATATACTTGCTGAGGCAAGTAAGCCTTGGAGTTACTTGCCTCACCATTGGGGCTATTATAAATGATAAACTATGAAAAATTAAAAATCTAATCGAATTAAAAAGAAATCGTTAAAATTCGCTTTCCGTGTCGATATTTCGAAGAGATTTCAAAATGCCGCACAACTTGAAAAAATTACGAAAGTATAAATCGGTTGAAGGTTGTCACTTGTTATTTAAGAAATTCGAGTGTGAGACGCAATGTATCAGAATAACATTTTGAAGTTATTCGCCCACAATACTGTTCAAAAACAAATTTGTTTTTGTTTTTTGACTCCATACGAATTAATCCTGTTGTTTTTAAAGGAATGGACACAAATATAAAACATATTATTTCTATCCACCAGCTTTTCATATTCCACTGCTGGACTAGTCTCAGACAGGCCTTCCCTAACGTTCGCCACTCAATCCGGTCCTGCATTCTTTGAATCCAACGGCTTCTCGTCAGTCCATCTTGTTGGAGGGCCTATGCTGCTTTTGGTCTGCGCTCTTCCTTATAGACCACATACCCACATTTATATAATATACAAATATACTAGCTGACCCCACGAACTCCGTACCGCGTTTAAATGTTTAGGGTGGGCCACCCTTATCACTTAGGGGGATGAAAAATAGATGTTGACCGATTCTCAGACTTACCCGATATGCACATAAAATTTCATTAGAATCTGTCGAGCCGTTTCGGAGGAGTATGGTAACTAACATTGTGACACGAGAATTTTATATATAATTCTTCTGTACGTATGTTGACAGTGAACTCCTAAACGGCTGGACCGATTTTAATGATTTTTTTGTGTGTGTTCAAGTGGATTCGAGGATGGTTTAGATTCACAATTCGGTCCACTGGAAACTGTTTTTTTAATTATTTTTTTATTTATGTATTTAGTTTTCCCATATAAATTGTTCCTTTTTTTTTTGGTGTCGGGGGGGGAAACCTTCTTCAAAAGGTACCCGGCACCTAGGGAGAGGATACCGGGTTATGTGGGATTTGACCGCACTAAAACCCCCTCGGTGGCCTGCCTCTGCGCTTGGGGAGGACTCCGGGATCTCCTAAGGAACGCACCGGTGTCCTCCACGCGCGCATCTTCGGAGGTTAGATGTGCTCTCCTGCACCTTCCGATGTTTACGGCGGCATGCGGCCACACGCACACACGCGGGACTCAGCCTGCGCCCTCGTTTTTTTTTAAAACTGCAGCGTGGCACGTGACCGACGACACACTGCAGTATGAAAGGGGTCCTAGTCAACCAAGAAAACACAATACACGTAATTTTGATAATTTATTTATTTATTACTCTAAAAAACAAAATTAACTTAAAACTTCGATTACTAAATATCTATTTATTACATGTACATACACATACATCAAACAAACTCAATTTTTCTTGCTTTCGAGTTGGCAAAGATTTTAATTAAATCATTTTATAACAATTTTTATAACAATTTTGGATTCTATACTTATAATAGCTAAGTTTGTCAGTCTGTCTTGGGTCATGGTTGAACGAAGATAATTTTTTATTAATTTTAATTTTGAAAAGGAATTTTCACCTTCTGCTACTGTTACAGGCAGTGTTAAATATATACGCAGAGCTGTTGAGCCGCCGTCCTTCCCGGGGCTGCTGGCTGGACGGATCGAGCTACGACTCTCCCCGAACGCAACCCCGGAAGCCCCCTTTTAGTCGCCTCTTACGATCAGGCAGGGGATACCGTAGCTCTATTCTTAATCCCGAAGCTACAGGGACTATATAATTGTTCCTACCTGTCAAACGTTTGTATTTCGTGCCATGTCGTTCTAAACTTTGACACTTTGAGAATAACAGGACAGTTCGTATGTCATTATTTGTTTTATATTTTTTGTTTGATAATAACATGAAATGTCTTTAAGATAATAAGAAAACAAATCCTCTTTCAATACTTTTAAGGCAGGACAACGTCTGCAGGGCCCATTATATACATATAACCCACACCTATATATAACCCACAATATATAATGCTGGTGTCACAGTGTTAGCTGCCATACATCTCCTTGACAGATTTTTATGAAATTTTATATATTATTAAATTAATTTCATAAAATACATAGGTTATTAATACATAAATAATATTAGGTAGGTCTGAAAATCGATCGTAATCTATTTTTCAAACCCCTAACGGCCGTTTTCAATAACCTATCGAAGATTATGGATAGATCGCTATCTCCGATAATCAGTAGCAGCGTATCTATCCTTAGGCCGCCTTTACACCTGTAAGTTTTACTTAAGTAAGTCACTTACGTAAGCTACTTACGATAAATTTTCAAGTGTAAACACTCGTTGTAAGTAACTTACTGTAATTTTTTACAACTTTCGTAAATTTAAAAATTACAAGTCTAAACGTGTTCGAGTTTGCTTACGGAAGCGACTCGCAGCTTATTGAATTATTTTGATAAGTTGAGAACTCACCAAAACAATGTCCTCTAAACAAAAACAAAATAAAATCTGGTCACCAAACGAGGTAGAAGCTTTAATTACCGCTTTTGAAGCACGTCCCATACTGTGGGACTACAAAAATAAAGAATACAAAAACCGCGTAAAAACAAATTCACTACATGTTGAACTTAGCGAAATGTTTAATACCACTCCAGATGAAATCATTAGAAAGTTGCATAATTTGAAAGGACAATTTAGCCAAGAAGTGACAAAATTAAAGAAAAAGAAGAGCGGCAGCGGTACTAACGAAGTTTATGTGTCAAATTGGCGGTATTTTAATGCCCTTTCTTTCTTGCTGCAAGGAAAGGAGTATCAAAGAAACGCGACTGATACTTTGGTAAGTTTATTTATTTATTTGAATTTAAAAAGTATTTAACTTGCATGTTGGTACTGCCATGAAACTTCACCTGCTGTTGACATAAAATATTCTCTTAGCTCTTCTCTTATTGTAATCGCTGCCACTGTAGGGTTATTATTGTTATTGGTATTTAACCCTACCATACTATCAGTAGGTAAGACTTCAATATCATCGCGGGATAAATATCCCTGAGAATTACTACTCGATGTTAAAAAATTATGAAGGGCTGCGATTGTCGATACCACACTTTGAACTTTTTCCGGACATAGTTCTATGGGCTTCCGAAGTATACGAAATCGGCTTGCCATTATACCGAAAACGCTTTCTACCATACGCCTGGCTCGAGAAAGGCGATAGTTGTAGACCCTTTTATCTATAGGTTGATTTGAATATGGATAGGGCTTCATTAAGTATTTCGACAAAGCAAATGCATCATCTGCAACTAATACATACGGTACATCGACTTGTCTTCCCTGGAGTGGTCGTGGTGGCGGTAGACTCAGGTTACCTGATTCTAATGCGGCATACAAAGCGGTGTTGTGAAATACTCCACCGTCAGATATACGGCCAATGTTGCCGCAATTCATGTATATTATTCTATAATTTGCATCAACCACAATCATTAAAACAACACTGTGTGAGCCTTTATAGTTAAAATAAGTGCTGCCACTATGCCCAGGAGCTTTGATTATGATATGTTTGCCATCGATTGCCCCTATACAGTGTGGAAATTGCCAAATAATTTCATACCCTTCTGCTATTTTAAGCCATTCTTCTGTAGTTGTGGGTACCTGCAAATAGTAAACGTGTTTTATATTTTTCAGACTGATCCATCAACCCCAGCCGAAAACAAAGATACAGGTCCACAGCAAAGGGCTGAAAGTCAACTGTCATCAGTCTCGGATGGACAACACCCGAGTTCATCTACACAAAATGAAAACTTGCCACAGCCCCCATCAAAAAAGAGGAAGGAAGATACGTCTTTGCTCAATAAGTGTGCTCAAATATTAAATCAACCAAACGACGACGATCAAATATTTGCCGATTATGTAGCTTCTGAGCTTAGAAAATTAAGCAAAGAGGGCAATAAAAAGCTTCGCCGCACAATACTAAGGGCTATCATAAACATACAAGACGAAGAAGATGGGCTGGTGCCACCAACTTCACCAGCACTTCTTGTGTCTAGTGAGAATACATCCTCTGGAAATAATATTGTTTTAATAACCCCCGGCTCCGAGAGTGAACAGTTCCAGCTGACATCAGAAAATATAAATGGTTCCCAACAATATCGATTGAATTTGATGGACCTCATAACAGACACTTCAATTCCTCAAACTAAAAAGTGATTTTCTACCTTTTAATACTCTTTTTGTTAATTTTTTATAAGCATTAATAATTAAAATTGTTTCTTACCTTGATATTGTTTCAATGCAGTGTAAATGGCTAAACATACTTCAGGTATAAACAATGAAATTGTTGATGCTGATATTCTGAACAAGTACATCAACGATTGATAAGAATCACCTGAAAGTAGGAAGAAATGAGTAAAAAGAAATGAACGACATGACATCTAATTTGCATAATTAAATAATATATATAGGTACATACCTGTAGCCAAAAATCGAAGAGTGACCATAAGTTTCTCAGCTGGTGAAATTGCCTGTCGAAAATGTGTATCTTTTTTTTTAATTTTTGGAGCAACTTTTTCCAAAAGAAATTCAAAACTTGTAGTATTCATTCTTATAAAATTGAAAAATCCGTGTTGGTCTTCCATTGTCAACTCCTTCAAAAGATTTTCAAACGCACCTTGTGCCATTCTTTTTTCTAACCAAGGTTTTACCCAGCATTTTCTTTCAGTATTATTTTTCTGTCGCTTTTTATTGGACAAAATTATATATGCAGCAGCCGCTTGAACGTGGCGTCTTCGAGGCATTTTTTTTTCTGATTTAATGTAAACGGGCGTGTAATAATTTATGTAAGTTTAAACTCACAAAAATTACGTAAGCATTATTTACTGTAAGTTTATTTTAAGTGTAAATGCAACCGTAAGTCAGTTACATAATTTTTACGAAAGTAACTTACAGGTGTAAAGGCGGCCTTAGTTTCAATTTCACAATCATGGATAAGAGCTATCTATCTTTCATCAACGATAGATAGTAGTTTCCCTCTCGTCTGTCAAAGCTTCTTGTGACGTTTCGTTCCCATCGATATAATATATCGATGTTCGTTCCTAGATATCGACGCAAAAACAAATTTTTTTTTTTGTTTTTTTTTTTGACGTGATAACGTCTTTAAAATCGTTTTAGTCGGGTGACATGTTCAGAAACTTGTGTCACACCAAAACCTCACGAGCGCGATCGCAGGTATAACGAGAGAGAGACGGACCGATCTCCCGTCTCATCTCGAGCGCTGCCAGTCATTCCGTGAAACTTGTCACGCGGAATCCTCACGGCGGAGGCTGGCATAGCGTTCGAGTGAGTGGACCGATCTTCCGTCTCTCTCACTCTAGCGGCATACAAACGAATGGAGATTTTCTCGTGCGGACGTTATCACGTAAACATCTCGATCGTAAACCTACTTTACAAACAATTTGCCGTTTTTTTTTTAATTTAATTATTGTGTACTATTTTTCTTGTAATTTATTATCTTCATAAAAATGTATCTAAACATAAACAGAATTATTTTATTCTTTAAATATCCATAATTTACGGACGTCAAGAATGAAACAGAACGTTTTAAAAACTTGGACTATTCTTTCATCTGTGGCAGGCATCTCTTGAAGTTTGGACGCGAATTATTGTTATTTTCAAGTTTCAGCTTTTTTAGTGTTTCAAAGTGAAATAAAATGGCTCATGTAAGAAGTCGGCATCACTGTTACTATCTGTATCACAATCTAAAATCTTCCCAATAATTATTGGGAATTACATAGACATAGGTATCACTGTCTTCACTGCTTAAATAATCAATTATATTATAATACAGGCGTTGTTTTTCAAAATTATTCAAAGCTATCGGCCAAGTTTGACAGATAACAGAATTACATTACTAGAGATAGCGTCATCTATCGGACAGTAAGTTGAAACTTATATTGAAACGCAGGTAAGCGTAACTTGTATGGCGTCTTTATCTTTTGTACGTTATTTTATTTTTTTATTTATTTAACCTTATAGTATTACCTTACACTAAGGATACAAGGGCGTGCTTAATGCCTAATGGCATTCTCTACCAGCCAACCCTGGGTGATGAGTAGAGCTTGTGGTAGGCGCATACTATAGAAGTAGAGAATTAATAAGCAAATAATAACACAATACAATCCGTTCTCCCTACGATAGATAGATAACTTCGATAGAAAATTGTATCTGTGGATAGGTTATTGAAACGAAAGTAATGACGAAAAGATAGATTTGTCTATCTTTAGTAGGTGAAATGACAGATAGATAGGTTATTGAAAACGGCCGTAAGTAGGTAATAAGGGTAAAAGCGGTAAGGAGTTCGCGGGGGCATTTTTAGTATACACTTATTCTACTGTAAATCGAACCTAAAATTGTGAACTCAATACCTAGTTACCAGTGATGATAAATTAGAAGAAGAAGAAGAAGAAACAATAAGTAAATTAGGTACCTACTCGTTAACTACTAAGTTTCGAACCACGATCCCTTCAAAATTTCTCAACAGTGTTTTCGTACTTCCACTTAACATTTACTTAACGTTAACTACAGATCAAAACCGGCCTTTAGTAATAGACACACGGAAAAAATGGTCCAAAACTGTCCTCAGGATCCGGTTTTGTATTATTCTCAGTCAAAACAATGTGATTTGTAATAAGTAATTACGTGCCTACTTATTAACGAGGCCTTATTATTAAACTACATATCTATGTACCTACAGTTGTACATTTAGGGTCGTTGTCTTTGGGGATATTTAACGGTGATGTCTTTTCAGGCTTTCTTTGATTTGATTGTAGTACCTACGCGTTTTACATACGTAGCTGCAATTTTTTTGTGTCCCACTGCTGGGCACGGGTCTCTCCCCATTATGGGGGAGGCCTGGAGCTTACTCCACCACGTTGCTCCAAGGCGGGTTGGTGGAGAGGCGGATTAGTGGCCAACCCGCTGTCGGATGTTTTCAAACCGCCCATAAGGCCTCCGACAAGGTTTAACTACTGTTATCTATCGACAACAACCGGGACCGACGGCTTAACGTGCCCTCCGAAGCATGAAAACGCGCAAGATTATTTTTTTCCACTAGCGGTCACCCATCACACACCCGACCGCGCCCGTTTGGCTTAGTTGAATAGATCGTTAGCGTACTACGCTAACCGCCGGGCCATGCGCGCTTCCTCGTCCACGCGGGCGATACCGCTGGCGGAAGGCTAGTTATTGTATGTTTTATAAAATACATTATCTAGCCTTTCGCTAGCTGCTTCGCCCGTGTGGACCCGTTTTATAGGTTCCCGTAAGATAAAAACCATCTTAATGTCCTTTTCCAAGGTCCACATGTGTTACAAATTTCATTAAAATTGGTTCAATAGTTTAAGCGGGAAAGCGTAGCAGACAGCGAGTTACTTTCGAATTTATAATATTAGTAGGGATTGCTCTTTTAAAGGTAACGGTTAATGGAAGCTGTAATTTAATGTATGAAGCGCGCATGGCCCGGCGGCGAGCGTAGAACGCAAGCGATCTACGCAGCTAAGCCAAACGGGCGCGGTCGAGTGTGAGATGGGTGACCGCTAGTGGCAAAAATATCATGCGCGTTTCCGTGCTTCGGAGGGCACGTTAAGCCGTCGGTCCCGGTTGTTGTCGATAGATAATAGTCGTTAAACCTTGTCGGAGGCCTTATGGGCGGTTTGAAAACATCCGACAGCGGGTTGGCCACTAACCCGCATCTCCACCAACCTGCATTGGAGCAGCGTGGTGGAGTAAGCTCCAGGCTTCCCCAATAAGTGGGAGAGACCCGTGCCCAGCAGTGGGACGCAAAAAGGGTTGCAGCCAAGTAACATATTATAATGTTATCAAATACCAATTTAATATATGATTATATGTATACCAAACAAAGATTATACAATGCACAGGAAAACATGTTTCCTAACTTGTGTTACCTATTGTAAGAGACAATATATTAGTATTACTGCCACATTACTGCAGTCTTTAAACTCAGATTCTTCAACTTGTAGAACGAATCTCACGGTGCTGAAATGCCATAACACAAGCGCGATTATGTAAGTCGCCATTGCGAGTTGCTGCAATGATTGCTCGTTGGCGAACATTATGTCATGCGGAGAAAAGGTGAAATGACAGGTTTGTACAAAACTTTGTTTTAGGCCATCGAGTTAATAAAAATTTACAGTAAGTGTAAGTACAGTGTGACTGGTACTGTGGCTTTTAACCCGCGGTTTGACTTGCGTTATATAAGGTCATTAGCATTAAGCTAGAGCTTCAAGTGAATAGTTACTCCATAAATTTAATAGCTAGACCCAATTTCATTATTTGCAATCCATACTTTTTATACAAGGATTGATTTTCATTAATTAACGAATTTGACGACCTGTGTGGCGCAATGGTTACCATGCCAGACTGCCAATTGGAGGGTCCCGGGTTTGATTCCCGGCGAAGCAGAAATTTGAATGATGAGTTTAAAATTTCTGTTCTCGGTCTGGGTGTTTCTGTTTCTGTCTTTGTGTGTGTCCATGGCTCCCACGACACAGGGTATATTTACCTTACTGTGGGGCTATGAGGCCTAATGAGTGTGAAACGTTTATTATTATCATTATATTATTATAATGCCCATTTATTCAGTCTGATTTGACTTAATGAATGGGCTTACTACAGTTATACATTTTTGGAATTGACCTTGGAAGTTTTGCGGCTGTTTATTACATCTAACTTCTATCTATACATAATAAATCTGTAACAAGTCGGTTTGTGTACATTGAAGATATTTGAGAAAAATTGTCACTAGGGCTATTTATTAGCGTAATAGAACCCAAAACAATGATTTTAAGAATTATTTTCGGTTTGTCTGTTTGTCTGTCCGTTTGTGCGCGCTAATCTCAGGAACGGCTTAACGCAGAAGGATGCGGTTTTCACTGATGTATTTGTATTTTTTTTTTGGATTAACATTTGGTGTTTGTTTTATTTAAATTGGTTCACAAATAAAAAAGTTACGTCCATTTCAAGAATTTATCGAACAATGTTTGGAAGTATCGTTGTTGATTTATCAAAAACTTCAGTTAATGTATTGAAGTTTTATAATTTAAATTCCCTTAAATGATATGAAACTTATAAATGAAAAGAAAAATAGATAACACATAGGAAAAAAAACAACATAACATGAGCTGGCAATAATATGGTAAACTGTACGAAATAGGTTTCACGCTTTTTCGTACAGTTCCCACACGTCGACAATAATTAATCAATATTTTAATCTGTACATAAAGCTGAAGAGTTGTTCGTTCGTTCGTTTGTAAGTTTGTTTGAACGCACTAATCTTAGAAACTACTGGTTCCAATTGAAAAAAACTTTTTTGTGTTGGATAGTCCATTTATCAGGGAAGACTTTTTTTATAAATAAACCGAACAAAAAGGCAGACGGGCCGCGTGGTTTTAAGCGATCACTGTCGTCTATGGACACTGGCAACCCCAGGGGAGCCACCCGAGGGCTTTAGGCTATAATTATAACATAATGCTATGACTTATACCGAAATCCACGCGGACGAAGTCGCGGGCGGTCACTAGTACTTTAATATAGCGATAATTTATCATTCTTTCCTAACTTTAACATTGCTCTGCTCGTCGTAAACATGTAGGTAACGAAATAACTGATTCAAATAATTTGAATTAAATGTAACCTACATTTACAATTTTACTTGTTGGTAATTATTTAATTAAATTAATAAATTCACAAAGTCCTAATCATTAATCATCACTCAAAGTATTCTAGTAATTAAAAAGAATATTCTTTAGCGTCGTATTTTTCTCCGTCATTATCTTGTCCGTTACAATTATGTTTATCATTATTTTCATTATAGACCATTCCTTTCCATAAAAGTATACTATGAGGTCAACATTACATTTATAATTTAAATATCGTTTATGAAAGGTGAGGAAATTAAGTAAGTATCGTAGAATTGAAAATATCATGGTTTAAATAATTTCTTGCGTGTCGATTTGAATTTATTACACTACTTATATCTTATATTTTATGTTGCATATCAATTATGGATTGTAAAATTGTAAAGGAGTTTCATCACAATTTTGTAAGATTAGTTTTAGAGTTTCACATAGTTGTTAAGTTGCAACTTTGTTGTGTTGAGTGCATTCTTTATTGCAATCTCGTCTCTGCAGTCGCTGGCGCTTCCCAAAGGCCAAATTTGAAATTATGAATAAGTGGCGATTGTATACGTTTGTCCTTTAAAATGCCGCAATAGTGATAATTTTTTCTGCAACACCATATTACGTATTCTGTGGCAACATAGTAAAAGTCACAACACAAATGAATGTCACGTGTAGTCATCTTATTTATGCGTAAATTTACCACTGTACATTTTACCACTTTGGAAGTGTCTCTCGCGCAAACTATTCAGCTTAGAAAAAAATGATATTAGAAACCTCAATATCATTTTTAAAGACCTATCCATAGATACCCCACACGTATGGGCTTGATGAAAAAAAATGTTTGAGTTTCAGTTCTAAGTATGGGGAACCCTCAAAATTTATTGCTTTTTTATATTTTTGTATGAAAATCTTAATGTGGTTCACAGAATATATCTACGTACCGAGTTTCAATAGTATAGTTCTTATAGTTTCGGAAAAAAGTGGCTGTGACATACGGACGGACAGACAGACAGACATCACGAATCCATCCAGGGTTCCGTTTTTTGCCATTTGGCTACGGAACCCTAAAAATGGTATTTCGTACTCTTTGGAGGTGTCAGGAATATTTTCCCTTTATGTTTAAGTTGATTATCGTTGAAAACACGGATAAAATTCTAAGGATAAAATGAGTATCTCTAAAAATGAAACTTGGCTAGATCGATTCAGATTATTGCTCGTTTACAGGTATTAGAGTAGATTAAACTTAGTGTAAGCAGTTGGTCTTGCTTCAAACCACAATTATGTAATTTTCTTGAAAATAAAGAGAAGTCAAATGTCTACATTCGTACCTTCTGAAAATCTTACATTGTATTTATGTAAGTTCTGAAAATTTTGCTGAAAAATTAACTTTTTCTGCAAGAAAAACTTTTCATTTCAATTGTTATTTATTGCAAATACACGATTACATCATACTTAATAACCGAATAATACTGTAAACCGATAATCAAGGTAGAGAAAAGAAAAGTACCAATTTTCGGGTTCACGAACTGGCCATTTTTGTTTCCAAGGCTTTACTTTGGTGGCCGGACTCGCCGTGCGCCGCCGCCGCCGTGTCGAAAGCCGACCCTCGAGTTGCAACATCGAATTACCCATTAAGCTATAATATTAGTCAATTTCGGGTCAAGATCAATCTGCCGGCACGGATAAGCAATGGCGGATTATTTCATGGCTGTTCTAACTTGTTTTCGTTGGGTACTTCCAAAAGGTAAACTTATAGGAGTATATATACCTATTTGCCCTGGAAAAATGCCTTGGATAAAGTTGTTGTACTACTGTAATGTATAATCGTGAAAATGATGGATTCCTGCTGGGAAAGAAAGGTCATGAGATGGGTCTGATTTGAAATCAGATTGATTAAAGACCTTTTTTTTTGGTATCGGGGGGGGGGGGATTTACTGTCTTAACTTCAAGTAGCGTATAATCTGATCGGAAATCTCGGAGAAGTAAATTGGTATAATTTTGTATCAAAGATGCAGGTCGTTTTGAGGTAGATTTGATTGCTTCACGTCTAAGTTTGTATTGCCGTCATAAATCTACTTATATAATTTCACATTAGGTCATAAGTCACCGTGTAGTTTGAAATCTTTAATTATACTTTGCTTCGTCCTCGAAATTAGATTACTTGTAGTAGACGTACTGTACTAGCCATTCATACACTAAAGTTGAGAAATACAACCTAAAAAATAAAAAGGTTGTAATAAAAAAAACATAAAATCACTCAAAAGTCTGTACACTGACAACACCTGTCATTCGTCGCTATCTTCATTTCGCGTTTTAGTGCCTAGCCGTTCAACACGTGAAAGTATTTTCTTATAAAGTGAAGTTGTTAAACAGGAAAAATAAAGATGTGAATTACTGATTAATGTGTTACGAAAAATAAGAAAGCAGGAAAAAATGTTAGAAACAAAATCAATAATGGATATCGAGTGAATCTTCTGAAAATAAAATTCTATTATGAAATTGTTACCACAGAAAGGTATGTGTTCGCGTCCCAGCATCGACGGGGACCGGGCGCGGGGGCAGTGATCGCCACAGCGCTCACTCGACCTACGGCGGCCTATGGCAGTGCGCACCACTCGCGTCGCGATCTCTTTTAATAATATAGTCTTCTAAATTATACAGTCCACTCTCTTATTTAAAGTCCCCTTACCACCTAAGGACACAACATATTGGTCCTTCTCCCCCTTAAAAATTACTGAAGCAGCACGGGAAAGAAGAATTTATTATAATACTGTGATCGTCGGCGGCGTTAGTGGACTTCATCGTGCATTTTGCCGCGTCATCCCTGCTGAGGTTGGAGTCGTCTACACATCGTGGGAAGCAAGAAGATTGGTTAAGGCGTCGTGAGTCGTTCCAATTAATTTCCCTCTATTCCATTTTTTTCTAAAATCAGTGCCCTTTTTGGTAGTTTTTTTTTTGGCCCTATTTTCGCCAATATTTGAGCAAGTGCTACAATTATTTCCTCATTCTATCTATCATCTTACTGCTATAAACATCGTTTTCGTATAAAATAACTTGCTTTGTTCATTGCATTCACAAAGCGCACGTGGCGTGCGCGCCGCATCGCAAGCATTCAAGGTCAATGCCACGGTGCATTCACCTATTAGATTCTTATTGCAAATAGATAACATTGTGCGTAAACATCTGTTCATTTTTTCATTTCTTATTAGATTCTTTTGCATTCGTTCAAGTTTATACCTTCCTATTTAAGGATGGCTGAAATAAAACTTATTAAGAAACGCAGTTCGCTAAAATCTAAGTTAACTATATTTACGAACTATCTTTCTATCCTTACTAGCTGCTCTTCACTATCCAATTTACAACGCCTTGACCTGGAGGCACGTTTTTCAAAATTTGATGCCCTATACGCGGAATTTGACGAATTGCAGACGGAGATCGAGACGCTAACCGAGAATCCTGAAGAAGCGTACACGGAGCGAGCCCAGTTCGAGGACATGTACTACGCTCAGGCTGCTTTGGCGCGCAGCTTGCTGGCAGACAACCAGCCGCAGGACTGCTCGGGCTCCGTGCAAGGCTCGGCATCAGGTGAGACAAGCAGAAATAACTTTGTACATTTGCCTAAAATTGATTTGCCTCACTTTGATGGTAGTTTTCAGTATTGGCTTGAGTTCAGGGATACATTCGTCTCATTAATTCATAAAAATGATTGTATCGATCCCATCAATAAATTTCATTATCTCCGTGCGTCTTTAAAGGGTAGTGCCGCATTAGTCATCAAAAATATTAACTTTAGTGGCGAAAACTATCAAATTGCGTGGGATTTATTGTGTGAGCGATACAATAATAACCGCATACTCGTTCATAATCATGTGCAAGCATTGTTTAGTGTAGAACCGGTTCTAAGGGAGTCTAGTAGATGCTTACGTAATTTGATAGACGTAACAAATAAAAACATTAGAGCGCTAACAACATTGAATCAACCTACAAAGTATTGGGATACCCTTATTATTTACATGATGTCTACAAAATTAGACTTAACTACTAGTCGTCACTGGCAAGAATATCGCAATACTTTGATGGATGAACCCACTTTAAAACAATTTTCAACATTCATTACTAACAGAATCGAGCTTTTAGAATCATTAGAAAATCAAGCACATCAAATTCACAATCATAAATCAAATAAATTCGAACAAAGCAAGCCTAAAAGTTTTATTGTAGAATCTAGTAATAATAAAGAATTTAAACATAATATATTAAAGTGTCCTTTGTGTTCTAAAAATCATTTTCTATTCACGTGTGAAGTTTTTAGAACTTTGACGATTGAGGATCGTATTGATAAAGCCAAAAACTTAAAGGTTTGCCTTAACTGTCTACGTGAAGGCCATTTTCATCAAAAATGTAAATTATCACATTGTAAATATTGTAAACACAAACATAACACGCTTTTACATTTAGATGCTAACGAAAATCATATTCCACATATGCCATCATCTTCTTCATCAAACATAAACGTTGCCTTATCATCCAATGCTGTGCAGCCTACTGTTTCTTCTGTGTTACTTTCCACAGCTCTGGTGCAAGTCGTGGACAGCGTGGGCAAGAAGTACACGGCCAGGGTCTTATTGGACAATGGGAGTACCACAAATTTTATTACTGCCAGCTTATGCAACTCGCTAGGGTTGTCCAAAGGGGAGGCGAGCTCTACGGTGACAGGTATAAATAATCAAACTTCTTATAGTGCACAGTCTTGTAACCTCACAATTGAGTCTTTTTACCGTGACTATAGGGTTAACATTAATTGTCTAGTTTTGCCTGAAATTACCAAGCTTTTGCCATCTCGTCTAATAAATAAAAACAACATACCTATGCCTAAGGGTCTACAACTAGCCGACCCATCTTATTATATACCGTCGGCTATTGACATATTGCTGGGGGCAGACTTATTCTGGTCCCTCTTAGACAATAATGTCATCGATCTAGGTAAACAACAACCGAAATTATGTGAAACAAAATTAGGATGGATTGTGTCCGGCCACATTGGTCATAATTCATTTCTATGTAATTCACATAATTGCAATTTTACACAAGGTTCTACCAACCCCGATCTAACAAGGTTTTGGGAGCTGGATACTGTATCGCCTTCACATTCTCTTTCAGCTGAAGAGAAAGCTTGTGAAGACAGTTTTTATACAAATACTGTCCGTCGGGATGATGGTCGTTTTGTGGTCACGATGCCTTTCAAACAAGATCCCAGTCTCTTAGGTGATTCGTTCGAAATGGCAAAGCGACGTTTCTTTTCTTTAGAACGACGTCTACAACGTGATCCTGATACAAGGGACAGCTATGTAGCCTTTATGCGTGAGTACGAACAATTAGGACACATGATAGAAGACAGTACGCCTATTGTTTCTGGTAGCACTCAAATTAATCATTTTTTATGTCAACACTGTGTCCTCCGTACTTCTAGCACGAGCACGAAGCTACGTACAGTATTCGACGCGTCCGCTGCCACTACTTCGGGTGTGTCTCTTAATGACCTTCAAATGGTAGGCCCGGTAGTCCAAGATGATCTGCTGTCCATTTTAATACGTTTTAGGCAACATAAAATAGTAGTAACAGCAGACATCGAAAAAATGTATAGGTCTATAGATCTTAACTCTAATCAGCGTTCTTTACAGCGAATTCTTTTTCGTGCTGATCCAAAGCAGCAATTAAAAACCTACACTTTGACAACACTTACCTACGGCACAGCTTCAGCTCCATACTTGGCCACAAAGTGTTTGGTAAGTTTAGGATCTAGCACGTCAAATCTTGAAGTCAAACGCTGTATTGAACATGACTTCTATGTCGACGATTTTTTAAGCGGTTCGTCTACGATTGCGAACACGTTAGACATCTGTCAACAAGTTAAATCTATTTTATCATCAGCTCAATTTAATTTACGTAAATGGCGGTCAAATTGTTCTCAGATTATGTCAGAATTAGATATAAATTCAAATAGTGATAGCCAAAATCTAGATCTTAGTAATGACAATAATAATGCATGTAAAACGTTAGGATTATATTGGTTTCCAGACTCAGATACATTATCGTTTTCTATTAATATTGAACAATCGTCTAAAATTACTAAGCGACATATTCTATCTGTAATAAGTAAAATTTTCGACCCACTAGGCCTCTTAGGTCCGTGCGTCGTCGAAGCTAAATGTATTTTACAACAAATTTGGAAAGAAAAATTTGATTACGATATGGAAGTTTCACAATCTATTAAAAATACATGGTCTTCCTTTGTAAATAAACTTCCACATTTAAACAGTCTTAAAATACCTCGTTGGGTTCTTTTTGACAATTATTTATCATATGAAATCCACGTATTTACTGACGCCTGCGAGAAGGCTTACGGAGCATGTATTTACATAAAGTCAGTAAATAAAATAGGTAACACTCACGTACAATTAATAGCATCTAAAAGTCGCGTAGCACCTATTAAACCTACGACTATACCGCGTCTAGAGCTTTGCGGCGCCCTGGTAGGTACAAGATTGTGCACTAAAGTTTTAGACTCATTAACATTAAATATTTCTAAATGCTATTTTTGGTGTGACTCGACCATTGTGTTGGGTTGGTTGTCTACACCATCGAATCAACTCAAGTCCTTTGTACGCAATCGTGTTAATGAAATTGAAGAAAGTACCAGTGGTCACACGTGGCGCTACGTCCCTTCTAAGGACAACCCGGCAGATCTTATTTCCCGGGGACTCAAGGCTGATCAAATCGGTAGTTGTAAATTGTGGTGGTCAGGTCCTGCATTTCTTTCAATGGACATGAACCATTGGCCTAAAATACCTACCAGTCACGAGAAACATGACTTACCTGAAACTACTACTGATTATTGTTCCAATTTTTGTAATGATTCAAACGTAAAAGTTAAAACTAATAATGATAAAACAATTATTCAAAATTTAATTAAAAAATATTCAAACTACAACTATTTACAAAGAGTAATTGCCTATGTACAAAGATTTATTAATAATTGTTCAAACAAAATAAAAAATAAAAATAATCAATCAAATAAAACAAAATATTCAGGTCCCTTATCTGTACAAGAACTACACAATTCATCTATTTTTATTTTACAGCACGCACAAATCGAAATGTTTCCCGAGGAATTTGCTCTTCTATCAACCGGTAAACCGCTACCTCGAAAAAATAAACTAATTACTTTAACTCCATTTTTAGATAACGATAAAATCATTCGCGTGGGCGGCAGGCTTGATAACTCTCCCTACGATTACAACACAAAGCATCCCATATTATTATGTAATAAACACGAATTAACAAAACTTATTTTCCAAACACAACACCTAAAATTGTTACACGCAGGCCCTCAACTTCTTTTGGCAAACATTCGACAAACATATTGGCCTCTTAAAGGCAAAAATCTCGCTAAGTCTACTGTTAACAAATGTCTCAAATGCTATAGGTTTAAAGCAAAGAACGTTCAACCTTTAATGGGTCAATTACCGTATAATAGAACCAATTTAGAATATCCTTTTTTACATTGCAATGTTGACTATGCGGGGCCAATACTGATCGCTGACCGGAAAGGTCGTGGTTGCAAACTTTTAAAATCGTACATTGCTATTTTTGTTTGTCAAGCCGTAAAAGCCGTCCATATAGAGCTCGTGTCCGATTTAACTAAAGAAGCCTACATGGCCTCATTAAACCGCTTTATTGCGCGTCGCGGTAAACCTAGCAGCGTGGTGTCCGACAACGGAACTAACTTTGTAGGGGCGTCTAATGAACTGTTTCGCTTTTTACAGGATTCGAACATTGCGGCCGAGGTCGCGCAAGAGGGCATCGAATTTAGTTTCGTGCCAGCCTATTCGCCACATTTCAACGGCATTGCTGAAGCAGCCGTCAAATCTACTAAGTATCATCTAAAAAGGTTACTCACACTAACTCACTTTACGTTCGAGGAAATGTGTACCTGCTTGACTCAAATAGAGGCAATTTTAAATTCTCGTCCTCTAACCCCACTTTCCTCTGATCCGTTAGATTATACAGCCCTTACTCCATCCCATTTCTTAATTGGTCGGTCACTGACGTCTATACCACATCCACCAGTCTCTGACATCGACATCAGCCGTCTCCAACGCTACCAGCGAGTAGAGAGCATAAGACAACATTTTTGGAAGCGTTTTAACACCGAATATGTCTCTCTACTTCAGCAGAAAACGAAGTGGACGACGACTTCGAGCGACCTGGCCTTGGGATCACTCGTGCTGGTCAAGGAGAAGGCGCTCCCACCACTGTTGTGGTGCTTGGGGCGTGTCGTCGCGATCTACCCCGGCGGCGACGGCATCACTCGCGTCGTCGACGTGAAGACGAAGCGAGGCACCATTCGACGGGGCTTCAACAACATCTGCCCTCTTCCATGTTGAAGACTACGTGCTTCAAGGGCGGGAGTATGTTCGCGTCCCAGCATCGACGGGGACCGGGCGCGGGGGCAGTGATCGCCACAGCGCTCACTCGACCTACGGCGGCCTATGGCAGTGCGCACCACTCGCGTCGCGATCTCTTTTAATAATATAGTCTTCTAAATTATACAGTCCACTCTCTTATTTAAAGTCCCCTTACCACCTAAGGACACAACAGTATGTATAGTATACAATAACTATTGCGCGACATGGTTGCAACACCACTATTTCCGTCCCACTGCTGGGCACGGTTCCCTCCCCATTGGGGAGGCCTGCAGTTTTTTCCACCACGTATACAACTATTGTAAAAGATGGCTGCAACCCTATTTCCGTCCCACAGCTGGGCACGGGTGCCAATGCTGGTTGGGTGAGACATACAAGCGTTTTTTAACGCGCTGTGTAAAGTATGTAGTAACAATATAAATATGCGTTGGGTACATTTCCTTTTGAGAATGTTACGTTCGCAAGAAATTACATGAGGGTAGTTCATGGGACTATCGCCTTGTAATAAAAATCGTTAATATGAAATAACGAAAAATGTAATGAATGTATTAATCTACGAATTAAGTAGTATTCAAAATCTTTTGTGAAACATTCTTACAAGCAAATAAATATGCGTTGGGTACATTTCCTTTTGAGAATGTTACGTTCGCAAGAAATTACATGAGGGTAGTTTATGGGACTATCGCCTTGTAATAAAAATCATTAATATGAAATAACGAAAAATGTAATGAATGTATTAATCTACGAATTAAGTAGTATTCAAAATCTTTTGTGAAAAATTCTTACAAGCAAATAAATATGCGTTGGGTACAGGGCATAAAAACTTGACACATTTGACACTGTGAACAACTTGTAAGAAAACTCGACTAAATTATGATGGTTAATATTTTCTTAACATCCCAAGTTAAAACGTATATTTTTAATTTAGGCTCATCATAAACAAATGTTTAGTGCAAACCGTCACAGGTAGCGCTAGTGAGCATTATAAAGCAATAAAATTTAATGGCATGAATTATGAAAGATAATGCAGGCACATAGTTGACTTCCAAATTTAGTAGCATTTACGTTTGTATATAATGTTGCCATAATAAGGCCTATTATGACAAAATAGAAGAAAAAGTTCTTTTTCGAAAAACTAGTGCAAGATTATTAACTTATTTTATCTAAAAATATGCAACAAATTTGCTTGTTTTTTCTTGAGTTTATCAATAAATACATATTTTAACAATATATAATAATATACTAAGTGCTACATACCTATCACTTAATCAAGATGTAGTAAATTCTTTTAGTAGTATTTATATTACTAATGTAGCAACATTGCCGGCAAACAATAAACAAACAAAGATGGCCACATGACAGTAGAGTACATTTTTTTTATTTAAACATGTTTTTGTTTAGTCGTTTGCTTTATTGAACGTTCTGTGTTCTTTTCGTGCTAAGATTTCAGTTTCTTGTGGATATACCTAGTTAACTCTAAAGAGCGTTGAATTGATTTATCTTCCGTCTGGGTCGAATTGTGCGTACGAGAGAGGACTCATAATATGCGAGATAAAGACTCCGTTTAGTGTTAGTTTTAGCCTGTTTTAGCATAAGAATAAATAGTTTTAATCTTGTATCTACTTAAAAATAATGTCGCGGAAATGTGTTATGTAAAAGATATATTCATTAAAAAGAAATAAAAGGTATGTACGTGTAAACCTTTGTTTTATTTTATCACATCTATTTCCTGTGAGATTTGTTGAAGATATTACAAATTAAATAATATATCTTCAACAAATCTCATAAATAATAAACAGTAATTTGGTAATTTGAGTTATGAGTACCTACATTCGTAGGTATATATATAGGTAAATCGTATACATCTGGTTATATATTCAATAAGTGTAATTTTGTGTCGTGCGGATAGATGGCGCTAGTAATTTGTTAACAGAAAAAGGAAGCGAGTTTGGTCTCTATTCCCCTATGTATAAATGTACTCTATGGTTGGGTACATTTCCTTTTGAGAATGTTACGTTCGCAAGAAATTACTTGAGGGTAGTTCATGGGACTATCGCCTTGTAAAATCGTTAATATGAAATAACGAAAATTGGAATTGATGTATTTATCTACGAATTAAGTAGTATTCAAAATCTTTTGTGAAACATTCCTACAAGCAAATACATATGCGTTGGGTACATTTCCTTTTGAGAATGTTACGTTCGCAAGAAATTACTTGAGTTCAAGGGAGTGTTGCCTTGTAAAACATTTTTGATATAATGAAATGATAAGTGATGTGATGAATAAATTCATCTACGATTTAAGGATGAGATTCATCTATTACGGATGATTCCTTCATTGCCTGAATGCATGAGTATAGGTTATTTGCTATATGAGTATAGGCTTGTATCTATATGCAAAAAATTCATGCTTTCATAAGTATACTGCAAAACTTATATTTTGTACATTCTATCATTTCAGGCAATCAGATGTGTGAGTTGGCAGATTCAACAAACACTGACGAGATTAATTAATTTTATACACTTTAAATGTCGCCAACCGAATACCGAACCTTTTAATTCAGAATTACCTCATATTCCGACCCATTGACCCCACTATAGGTCTTTGGATTCGGCCTCACTGGCACCATCGACACCATCAGAACCTAGCGTCAAGCATTGGTGTTTCTCTTTCTAAAAATAAGAGAAAGACTTCACCTTTTCAGGATGAACTGGCTGTTCGTTGGGAACATATTACTATACCTACTTCTGGTCTTTCGAAAGAAATGAGTTTAAGATAATATTTAATTTACAGAACTGTCCCGTCGTCCCGTCTATCGAATGACCATTGAAGCCGATGATAGATGAAACTAGAATTTTGTATGATTCACATTATGTAGAATCTTTGTCGCAACGAATTTTCTGTCGTCTACAATTAAATAAAGATACTTACCTAAGTATAAAATATCAGTTAATTTCTACCAAAACTAACAGTTATGCATTTGGGGAAAAATTGGCTGAAGGGTTAATCAGCAAAAGCTATAAAAGCTCCAGATTTATTCAGGATCAAGGTAAAAAATAATAATATAGGTACCTAATAATAAAGACGCTATAAAAAATATCAACAGCAGAAACTTCTACCACTCTCAAGACTTTAAATTCGAGAGCCCGCTCATGTTAGCGAGACAAGCACGAGCGGGGAGAAGTCTACTATTTTTTGGTGCAGCAACCACGTTGCCACAACAAGCCACGGCTGCTGCGCACCCAATGCTTCCGACGCCGCTGCAGCAGTGCGCACACAGACTCGCCGATAACAGAGGTACACCACGTTCCTGGAAGATTAGCGCTCTTTCACACCAGATGGAAGTACATCACTAATAATAGTGTCGTGTCATACTAAAAATATCTTTCAAAACCATAGCAATACAAAATTTTGTACCGCCTCTAAAAATTATTTGTATATTATCGTATATCCGTCGAAACAAATCAGTTTCAGGCGATATTAACATCATAGTTGAGTTTTATACTCTGGTGCAATATCTAAATGCTATTCATTTGATTCACAGTATCAATGAATAAAGCAGATTCGTTAATCAAACTCATTATTACAAATTATTTTAAAATTGATATTTATAAACCATTTTAAATTTAATTTCAAAAAATATTGGCTTAAAAGATTGATGCGATCTTTTATTGTCAATTAATAATGAATTCAAAAATATTTACGCTTCACATTCAACAACAATTTACATATATGAATTTAACATTTTTCTTTTTGGATTCAATACAGCATCCCTAGTTTTTGTTTATTAATACAAATAAGGCTATTTAACATCATCAATTTGCTTAGATGATTAGTTTATCGCTCTTACTCATATAAAACAAATTAGAATATAACAAGTAAACATTTTTTTTTAAATACTAAAGCGTATTTACGATACGCCAGTTCGCTCATTTAGTTGGTCTCCTCGCCTCCTGTCCTGCCTGGCTGGTTGTATAATAGTAGTATTGAGAGTTGTGCATATCTTGCTATAGAAACTGATGATTATGATGGTTTCATAATGATCTTAATAACCGACACATATTAGCTAGATAAGAGACGATAGCTTTTGCCTGAATATTTATTCCAATGCAAGTAAAACTGGACAGGGGGGGGGGAAGGCTGCATGCGGTGAGAATATGGAATGAGATCTTGACTGCATATTTCCGTTTAATATTATTTGCCCGGCACATAATGAAGTGTTAAATTCTTCTTCGCAATCATTAGTTGTGTATCTATAACATAACTTCCATTTCGTATATTAAGAAGGCTGGTATGCGTTTCCCATATGCCCACATCATATAAGAATCACCAAGATGACTTGGGAATGATGTGGCAATAAAAATATTTATGTTTTTTGCCTCTTATTAGTTTCCAAGACAGTGAGTGGCATATATGAATCGCGATGTACATACCTATATGTCCTGATATAGAATGTGAACCAACCGACCATTGTGTTCAGTAAAATAGTCGAGCTTTTAGAAATGGCTGACATAGACTTGTTTGCCACAAGATTCGAAATGTAAAAAGTTGCTATCTTGGCATAGCATAGCTTGATATTTCATGGAGACCCAGTCTCATTAGCTATCAATTTATTTACTTTTAATTAGAATAATCTATATATTTACGCCTTTCCAACGATTTTAGATACTTTAAAAATAAGATATGAATCATACTATAAGATTTGAACTATTTTAACTGATTATAATTTGAGTTATGTTACAGACAAAGCTGAAGGTTCAGTGGTTGAGAATACCAAAGGCACTCTCAACCTTTGTTTATTTATTTATTTATTTATTTAACCGTTTATGTACACAGATACAATAATTACAGTGTTGAAAGTAAAAGAAATATAGTACAAAGGTACTGCTTATTCCTAAAAGAAATTTCTTCCAGCAGACCTGTGACTGGAAAACTGGATCTCAGTGGTTCAGTGTGTGTACGCAAAACATATATTATGTAATATACTAAATATTAATATTAAACAATATATATACAATAAATAAATACAATATACACAATAAATACAATAAATACATACATATACGAATATATACATATATATGTATATATATATACATAAATACAAAATAATACCTATGACATTCTATGTCAAGGAAAAATAATGTTCTTTGACACGACGCTTGAACAAGGACAAAGTTTTGATTGCACGAATATTAGGCGGTAGTGAGTTCCACAATCTAACTGCATGGACGGTAAAGGAGCGGGAGTAGGAGTAGGTTTTAAAAGAAGGATAGTTCAGGAGTGATTTAAGAGGTGTACGGCAAGGAGCTATAGAAGGTCGTGAGAAGGAAAATCGCTCTCGCAGATAAGGTGGAGCGGTAGGATTACGGAGGATATTGAACAGCAAACATAAAATCCGAGTGTTTCGGCGAAAACGGATTGGGAGCCACTTGAGATCCTTGCGAAATTGGGAAATATGTTCAAATTTACGAATTCCAAAAATGAATCGAATACAGAGATTTTGCAAGCGCTCAAGTTTGTTCAACAGCTCCTCTGTAGCATCCAGGTAGCAAGAGTCAGCATAGTCGATGATCGGTTGGATTAGAGATTGAGAGAGCGTAATCTTAGTTTTTAAGGGCAGGAATCCTTGGAGACATTTCAGTGAATGAAGAGAATGGTGAACCTTCCTACTAACTTCATTGACATGCGCTTTCCAGGAAAGCTCTGTGTCTATGACAATACCCAAATCCTTAACAGTGTCCATATAGGGGATTGGGACGCCGTCAAGGCAGACCGCTGATATTTCATTATGATCGATATTTCTGCGTACGTAGCGGTTGCCAACGATTATGGCCTGCGATTTCGATGGATTAATCACGAGACCATATGACTTGGCCCAGTCACCTATGCGCCTTAGGTCTTCATTGACGGCAGCTATAGCTGACTCAGTCTGCGACAAAGTAAAATGGCGGTAGATTTGTAAGTCGTCTGCGTAAAGATGGAAACTACTAGAAATTGCAGAGGATATAGAATTAATGAATATCGAGAATAGAAGCGGAGAGAGAACACCACCCTGAGGCACACCGGCATTAAGGTTACATGCACGAGAAAAAGTTTCTTCGACACGAACCTGCTGCGTGCGACCTCGAAGATAGGAATCAAACCAAGCAATGGCAGTAGGAGAAATATTTATGGACTTCATAATTCCCTCTAATATATCGAAGTCAACGGAGGAGAAGGCATTGCTGAAATCAAGCAACACCAACAGAGTAAGTTCCTTCCTTTCAATAGCCCAGCGAATGTCATCAGTCACCTTCAGGAGAGCAGTGACAGTGCTGTGGCTAGGGCGGAAACCTGATTGGAAGGGGCTTAGAAGAAGGTTGGAAGACAAGAAAGAAAAGATTTGGTTGTGGACAATATGCTCAAGAATTTTGGAGAGGAAAGGTAAAATGGAGATAGGACGAAAGTGAGACGGCAAAGAAGGACTTGAAATTTTAGGAAGAGGAACAATATAGGCATGTTTCCAACTAGAAGGAAAGGTGGAGGTGGATAAAGAGTGGTTATAGATATGTGTGAGAATGGGTAATACAGAGGGAAGGATCATCATGATCATTCGAGAACATAAATTGTCACAACCGACAGCAGAAGAGGTGGAGATGGATGTAAAAGCCTTCTTTACAGTGTCAACAGACACTGTAGTAAGCTCAAATTTTGAGGATAGTGGATTAGGCAATTGTGACAGCGCGCGAAGAGTGTTAGACTTGACATGAGAAGCCACAGGTACAAGAGAGCAAGAAAAGAAGTTATTGAGCTCATTCAAATCTACATCACCGCGCGCAACATCACGAGATTTGCCTATGCCGACAGATTTTAAGAATCTCCAAACATCTGAGGGGCTCCGATTGATGAGGGAACTATGAAAGTGGCGTCTCTTCGCATCTCTACACAAACGATTACACCGGTTTCTCAGCTCTTTGAAAAGATTGAGGTTTGTTGAAGTAGGGTGCCTTTTATACCTCCGTTTAGCCTTGTCACGTAGTGCCATCATTTTTTTAATATCGTCTGAAAGCCATGGAGCCGGTCTATACCTAACTCGGACACGACGAAGGGGAAAGTTTGTTTTCTATTTTTGAAAGTCTAATTATTATGCCCGGAACAAAAACAAATGAATATTATATTCTGTTCCTAAGATGAACCTCTGAAACAAGGTTATCAAAAGTTAAGTCAAAATAGTTGCCGCGAAGCCTTAGATATTTTGTGTACCTCCTTATCTGATAACTCGGTAAAACGAAATGGTGTTGCTTTCAAAAAATTGTTTTATTTTTTGCAACTTTCTTTAAATTAATAGTATGAAGCATTTTTTTTTCTCAGGGGTATATCCTTGCTAACACTATGCTTCTATGATAGATAATGCTCACTTAAGTTCATTAAATAGTTACAGGTTTGCATTGTCTCGGAGTGATTACACGTAAAAATTGTTCTGATATTAGAATTAGCCGTAGTAGTTAAAGTTTTTATTACCGGCTTTACGTTTTTGTCTTTATCAAAATTAAAGTTACCTGAAATCCAACAACTGGGCTATTTTTTTAGAAAATTGGTTCCCACATATCAGCTTAGAATAATTATTGAGTATTAAAGCTGTCATTTTATTAGAACTAGTCACTGTTTATAGAGTTCAAACTACTACTTAAAGTAGTAGACTTGCGAGTACTAATAATATTGAGGTCATAAATGGAGGTAATAAAAATAATTACTAAATACCAGATTTAACTAAAACATATAGATAGTGACTATATCCAACCCACATTCATTCTCTCATTTTTTAAATAAAAAATTCAAATTAGCCCAGTAACTGTTTTTGGATTTTCTTATTGAACGAATCGGGAGTGTACACTAACATTGTAGTTATATATATGACACGGCTGTATTCACGTAAATTTTATCGGATTTGCCGACATGTTTTGACGAGGACCTTCTTCAGGAGCTCCTGCCGGTCGCGGTGGCATCGCGGCTGAGATGGATATTTTATTACAAAAATAGAAACAGAAAATATAAGGTATACTGTAAAACTTTAGTTCTGTCTAAATATTTACAGTATTATATAATTGTTTTTTACAGTTTTACTGCTCATTCCACCAGACTATACAAGCTTCCACGTCTTCTGCACGTAACAAGTACATAGTCAGTTTGGAACTTACACGAAAAGCCGCCGTAACCGTCTATTATTGCAGACGAACGATATAATTATCTTCACGATATTTTACAATGCGTTTTTGTTTTTACAATCAAATTACATTTTACAATCAAATGCGTCATAAGTCATATCATAAGTGACAGTGACTGTATATAACTGTTTAAGGAAAAAGTATATATTTACTTTTGTTGATATGTATATTTTATATAACAACTGGAGATTTTGTTTTAGAAAAATACCAAGTTGTGTTAAAAATGCATCCTATATTCTTTTGCTTGTTTTTACTACAAAAAAAAAACATTTTTAATATAATGATATTAATATAATTATATAGTGAATAATTTATTTACTAATAAATAAAATTATTTAATAATTGAATTTAGGAAGTAAATAAAATTACTTATTTACTATTTAAATTAATTTTTATTTACAAATTTTTCGACTCTCAAGATCTACAAGTAATCTAATTTCGAGGACGAAGCAAAGTATAATTAATGATTAAACGAACTTACCTTAAGTGAAGTTCTATCATAATTATACGATGGCTTCGTCTGAGAAATTAGGTCCCTCCCACCCTACCCCAGGGAAAAATTTGTCATAAAAATAAAATTCGTGCATTGCTCTCTAAACTAAATGAAGATAGCGACGAATGACAGGTGTTGTCAGTGTACAGACTTTTGAGTGATTTTATGTTTTTTTTTATTACAACCTTTTTATTTTTTAGGTTGTATTTCTCAACTTTAGTGTATGAATGGCTAGTACAGTACGTCTACTACAAGTAATCTAATTTCTCAGACGAAGCCATCGTATAATTATGATAGAACTTCACTTAAGGTAAGTTCGTTTAATCATTAAACATACTCCATTACATTCAAAGTGACTCTGTAATCTATTTAATGTAATCTATTTATGACTGCATGTGTTTGCGTGGAATAGATGGTACAGAAAGGGAAGAGACGTGGTCATTTTGTTGAATAAACCACATAAAAGACCAGTTCCCCGAGATTTTTAAGTTTAGGTGCCTGTGTTCTAGTGGCTCGTAAGTAAGTAGCTGGCCACAACCTGATACGACCCAGCTTATTTTCTTTCTTAAAACCAGAAACTGTACTGCTGAAAACAAACTTTGGGAAACAATATGCTCATAATGATTTCACGAAAGTGATGTCCACCAATCCGCACTTGGCTCACGTGGTGGACTTGGCCTAAATCGCTCTCACATCCGAAAGGAGATAAAAAGGTCGAAAAAAATACACATACTTCATGCTCTTTGGCTGACCCTAATATTTCAATAGATTCTAAGTATTTCTTTAAGTGTTTTCCCCATCATAATTAGTAGGATTAATGCGAAACGCGCATGGCCCGGCGGTTAGCGTAGAACGCAAATGATCTATGCAACTTAGCCAAACGGGCGGGGGCGGGTGTGAGATGGGTGACTGCTAGTGGCAAAAAAAATTCGGAGGGCACGTTAAGCCGTCTGTCCCGGTGATAGATAACAGTCGTTTAACCTTGTCGGAGGCCCTATGGCGGTTTGAAAACATCCGACAGCGGGTTGGCCACTAACCCGTATCTCCACCAACCCGCATTGGAGCAGCGTGGTGGAGTAGGGTCCAGGCCTCCCCAATAATGGGGAGAGACCCGTGCCCAGCAGTTACAACAGCCAATTAGTAGGATGAACGTCTTGGTGAGGAGTGTGGAAACCATACTTTTGTTAACGTGTTTGCCGTCCAGCTAGAAGTACTTAGGCATACTTGAAATCGCGGAACTAGTCGCTTCTAGCAACGTTTGTTTGCACGTGCTTCAAATATTTACCTTATATTGTCGTTCGATTTAAGAAGGTAAACGTTGGCTGACGCAAAACTCGTTTTAAAAGCATGTCCTCCATGATCATGTCCATTAAGTATTTGGATTTATCATGTTTTTGTGTAAAATGACGTGTACATCATGTACACTAATCTATACATATAATAAAACTGTAAGCAGGGTCAATTCTGTACATTGCATATAAATTTAAAAAAATACTTCTAGGGGTCTTTTTATAAGTAACAGAAGCTAAAAATATAAGTTTTGAAATTATTGTCTGTCTGTCTGTCTGTCTGTCTGTCTGTCTGTCTGTCTGTCTGTCTGTTGTTAGCTTTTCACGCAAAAACTACTGGACGGATTTTGATGAAACTTTTTTTATTTTATATATATTGGTCCTCGCTAACATTTAGGCTATAGATAATTTTAAAAATCACCCTTTAAGGGTGTGAAATGAGCGATGATAATTTGTATGGAAAACTTGAATTTTTTCAATAGATTTTCTTGAAATTTGGTATAAATATTTTCTAACCAAAATAAAAGAATACGTGTTTCAGCATTTCCCGAAATTCACCCTTTAAATGTCAATTTTCTTTGAAACTCTTTGAAAATTGAGTGTCGAAACATGATGTCGAAACTTATAATTTTATATTTGTAATCTTTACTAACATAGTAAGAATTCTATTTAAGCTTTTTTCAAAACTACCCCTCAATAGCAAATAAAATGGATTCGAAAGTTGGTATCTCAACATACAATAATTAACCTTAACTTAATATTTCATTCTCAAATTCTTTTCCCTTCTTTGAATGATGTGTTTACTGATATATTGTTGAATGAATTTCCGTAACATTAGTGTGTATTTCATATCAATCGGGTGATAAACAAAAAAATTATGTTCATTTACACAATACGCGACATAAACTTAAAAGGCACTTTGGGGAATTTGTATGAAAGTTTCGGTAACAGCCCATTCAAAACCATAAATAAAAGTTTAAATTTAAGTACCTAAAATTATTTTGAACTCTCACTAATATTGTCGACGATATTAAATATACTTAGATCAGCTTACTGTATTTTCTTTCGTTGGCCGAGAATGGCTAGACTATAGGTACCTAATAAGTGCATCGCGAGTCTTACCGCCGCCGAACCTTACATCACAGGCTCCATTGAGTTAGTTGCTAGCTTATTAGTCTTCTTTTGGGGTGGAAGATTATGAACAGGCTGCAGCTGCAACGATTATTATCGCTACATTATATCAAGCTGCAACCTTTTTAGCATTCCACTGCTGAGCATGGAGCTCTCCCAATATTGAGGAGGCCTCTAGCTCCGATGAACCGAAATCCAAATCTTACAATCTCAATGCATCCAGCATTAGGTAAGGTTGTAAGATACGGAATCTAAACCTTCATACAGAATGTACAAAGCCTTAACAAAACGAGACTACTGCAGACATCTAGGTGACGAATAGTTAAACTTTTAGTGAACCAAATGTTAATCTTTTTCCGCCCGCTTTTTTCTCCTAGCCCATATAAGCCTTAGCGCACCCAAAGCGGATGACGGTCAGCTGATGACCGTAGAACAATGACAAACATCAAGTGTATATTATTACCCAGGATGTTAATAAACTATTTCATTTCAATAATAAACTATTTCATTTCATTTCATTTCAATCTCAATATCTACCTATTTGGTAATTTGACATTCGATTTATCAACCACAAAGTTTACATGTCATACGGTAGATGGCGTTATTGAGCAATATTCATTTCTTCTCCAAAGTGATTCGATGGAGATAATTTCAAATAAAAGCCTTAAGTCTAATAAAAGTAAGTACATAGTGTAAAAAAAATAAAAAATAACATTTCACACGTATAGCGTCACATTAGGGTAGATATACCCTGTGTCGGGGGTGCCATGGACACACATAGAGACAGAAACACAACCACCCAGACCGAGAACAGTTTAAACTCATCATTGAAATTTCTGCTTCGCCCGGATTCTAACCCGGGACAGTTCGATTAGCAGTCGCGGGTTGTCCCATCGTTGGGTAGGTATACGTATGATGCTGAACATTGTTAATTGGACCAATGATAACTTAACTAATTTTTTGCGTCTCTTTATTGCGTACGGGCTGAGGGCTCATCCACACACGTTGATTGATGGAGATATTAAGGATTCTTTAAAGATTCTTTATAAAAATATTCTTAATTCCAAATACAGATAGCACACTGTGTAGAGACCCTGCCTTCTGCTTTAGTTTTCACTGTGTTATATGAGTTATGACTTATGACCAAACTGCTGTCCGCAAGTTCCTATAGTTTATTAATTGACCTTACAATTATTTTTCCGATTGTTTAATCCCAAGCACGTGTATGTTTAGAAATTTTATCTCCCAACTACAAGTAGTTGTATAGTGCTCCTCTTTTCTGCAGTAGGTTAAAGCTATGTATATAGAATGAGTCTATACATTCTTTGCAGTATAAATTCACCCAATTTGCTAAAGATACTATTTTTAACATAGATGAAGCCACGGGCACAGCAATATCTCTTAACTTTAATAAACGAGGTACATATTTGTAAAGAGAATCTGATTGCGCGAGAAAAGCGAAACGTGAGAAAAGTGGATAGTAAGATCAGTACAGTAAGCATTCCTTACTGTTTTAGGTTTGAATGATTTAGAAAAAATACATTAGGTTTCTTCTGAACATATGAACATTGTATTATAAGTGATTTCACTATAATGTAAGAATAATCTACCTACTACTTATTCAATGCAAATAAATAATCTTTAATTTTTAATCAGTCCATTTTATAAAAGTCTTTATACACGCGGACGACGTCGCGGGCACAGCTAGTCACTAATAAAATGGAAATGAACTAATTAGACGCCTAAAGTACTGGCGCTGCTGGTGTTGCGGTGGACACAGATAAGCGATAGACGGCGATTGTCTATCTTATTAGTTATTAGTCGAATCGCTTGTAGATGTAGATGGTATGGAAACATCATACAGTGAGTTGGCGATCTATATTTTTCCAACAATACGGGTGGAAGCAGCGTGATGAAGTAAACTCCAATTAGTTACAATGTCTAAAAAAATTAACGAGTCTCTGAACCAACTGAAGGTCATTCATCGCTGGTCAAATGTTAACCTATTTTATAGAAAACAGCAGAAAGCGGCTCGGATTGCCTCCAGAACCTCTTGCTTAGTTGCTGGTGTGCTTTAGTTCCTTATTCACCATGTCACTGTTAATGGTTGGTTTTTCGTTATGTCTGTTATAGATTTTGTTTTTATTTTACGCGCTACGCCTAGTTTGGGGTTATTACTTTATGAGTGTGTAACGTTATTTAAAAAAAAAACAATCATGACGGTTCAATCTAACAAATCTTTATGTTATTTGTTTCAGTGGTCACTGGCAGTACGGATGGCATCGGCAAGCAGTACGCCCTGGAGCTGGCACAGCGTGGCATCAACATTGTCTTAATCAGCAGGAACGAGGACAAGCTAAGGAACGTTGCCAGCGAAATAGGTAATCCATACTTCCATACTATTATAAATTCGAAAGTAACTGTATGTCTGTCTGTTACGCTTTGCCGCTTAAACTACTGTACCAATTTATATAAAATTTAGAATACAGGTAGAGTGGAGCTTGGGAAAGGACATAGGATGGTTTTCATCCTACTACGGGAACCCATACGGGTAGATTCATGGGTTCCCGCAGGATAAAAGCTATTCTATGTCTTTTCTTTTTTATGGTTTATCGTTCCTACCTGTCAAACGTTTGTATTTCGTGCCGTGTCATTCTAAACTTTGACACAGTCAGAATAACAGGACAGTTCGTACGTCATTATTTGTTTTATATTTTTGTTTGACAGTAACATGAAATATCTTTAAGATGATAAAAAACAAATCCTCTTTTAATACAACGTCTGCACCGAGGTCCGCCCGCTGGTCCCTGTAGCTTCGGGATAGAGAATAGAGCTACGGTATTCCCTGCCTGATAGGAGGAGTGGGAGCTCGACCCATCCAGCCAGCAGACCCGGGAAGAACGGCGGTGTGGGCGTGGCCGCATGCCGCTGTGAGCGCCTGAGGGTGCAAGAATGCGCATCTGCTCTCCCGAAGAAGGGCCCGTTCTGGGGCGCCACGCGTGGAGGACACCGGTGCGTTCCAGTGGAGATCCCGGAGTCCTCCCCAAGCGCAGTGGCAGGCCGACGAGACAATTCATTTATTCTTTGGTTTTAATATTACAAAAACAAACTTCATTAATTTTATAACACACTTATAGCCCTATAATGAAGCAAAGCATGAAACATTAGATGTTTCTTAAGTAGGTAGTTTTGTAAGAGTATGGTTATTAAAGTTTAATTATACAAGTTTACGCCGTCAGATGTTTATAAGCTTTGCGTAATAACATTTTTATATTATACCAACTTGACAAGATACTGGCGAATGGAAAAAGAAAATAATAATTATTGTTTTACATAGGATAATTTTATTAATTTGTCTGCTGGGTTCCAAACCACTATAATAAGCAATTATAGCGTCATTGCTTTAATGAAGAGTCTCCTTTACATACAGGAGCCTATACTCAGAGCCGTAGGCAAGGTTTTTTTTAAGGTATCGGGGGGGGGGGGGGGAACCTTCAAAACGTACCCAGCACCTTGGGAGAGGATACCGGGTTATGTGGCATTTGACCGCACTAAAACCCCCTCGGTGGCCTGCCTCTGCGCTTGGGGAGGATTCCGGGATCTCCAGTGGAACGCACCGGTGTTCTCCACACGCGGCGCCCTGGAACGGGCCCATCCTTGGGAGAGCAGATGTGCTCTCCTGCACCTTGCTTACGGCGACATGCGGCCGCGCACACACCGCAGTCCTTCCCGGGGCTGCTGGCTGGGTCGAGCTCCCACTCTCACCGCCCGCAACCCCGAAAGCCCCCTTTTAGCCGCCTCTTACGATCAGGCAGGGGATACCGTAGCTCTATTCTTAGTCCCGAAGCTACAAGGACTGTAGGTATGGTCTAGTGTGTGCGCCCCTGGCAAGGTTTGAATTTGTATACGAGTTTCGTCTTTTCAATTTCGTGGTCCTGTGCCCCAGTATCCTTAAAGCTGTGGGTCGGCAAAAGGCGCCCCCCAATCCTGCGCCCTGCACCCTGGTCCCATTGTTGCCAGCCCCTAGATACGGCGCAGCCTACACCTGTGTAGCAAATAGTCGTCGCGACCAAACGTTCCAAAATTTGGGGTGGTACCATTTTCTATCTGTTTCTGTTTCTTATTTTAATCTCAATTAGATATAGTGAGTTAATTAGTCTTCAAATGGCTCTAATGAACATAAATAAAAAAACTGTTTGTTGTATTGTCTGTCAAAAAATGACTTTTTTCAATAATGGCTTCGCAAACTCTGTGCATACTGCCGGCGTGAGTTATTGCAAGAATTTTTTACCAGTTTCGATGAAAGTGAACGAATGTAATAATATATTAAATCAGTAAGTCGGCAAGCTGAAAAAACATATTTTCGCACTGTTATTTTATAACACTCGTGAAGTGTAAGTAACCTATATCGAACTGCCATCAACTTTATCCGATATAACCTAAAATACAATAAGAAATAGAAAATAAAATAAGAGTTAAATATATAAATAGACAATAATATATACTGTATGTATATAATATCCTCTCCGACTTTCCGTCAAAAACTCCAAAAATGTCCTTATTCAGATCTTTAAAAACCATTGTGACTTCGAAATTTTCTTCTGTCGCCGCCGCGCCGGTTTAAAAACATTCCGCAGCCGATTTCGTTTTTAATCAACCTCAACATTTACCTTAGAGCATCAAAGGTACTGACTCATGAAATTTAATTTAAAGGTGCAATCTCGAATGAAAGGTCCTGGTAAAGGTCCATGTGATTGTTTATTTTTTCCAGAGAAGCTACACAATGTGAAAACGAAGATCATAGTTGCAGACTTCAGCACAGGCACTGAGGTTTATCAAAAAATTGAAGAGGACCTTAAGGATATTCCTGTTGGAATACTAGGTGAGCATTTCTAGTGATAAAGGAGCTTTTAATTTTTTGCTGTCTTTCGGCTTTCCACGAAGGTCAGAGTTCATATTTCAGTAAGCATAGTCGTGATCACTTATCACCTTCAAGGTAATTTGCACGCCTAAATTTAATACAGGTTTAAAAAAAGTAAACTCGTTAAAAAAATTAACGGGTTGCACTCCGGTAGTGTCGGCAGAAGTGAAAACTTGAACATTAACGTTGTGCATTTTTGATATTTTGGAATGATCAGGGAATAATTTCGCACGAATTGCTTTTATTATCAGTATTATTTTTCATCTAGTATTTTCAGTAGGTTTTCATCTAGTATTTTTATAAAGTACTCACTCATTTTCTTTCACAATTTCTTCGTCACTTTTTTCATTATAAGATGCACTTTGTTCAATGTCCATATTTTAAATACTTGATATAAACGAATTTTACGAGTATAGACAGTCGGGCCGTCATCAGCTGTCACCCGTCCGTCTTACGAATATTCGATCAGGCGATGGTGTGTACTTTTTTTAATATAATAGCCTCCCTCCTTCCCACATAGGATACATGCACATGCAACAATAAAAAATAAACACCAACATACGTACCACCACCAACACGTGTTTCGCCCCAAAAAGCATCATCGGGGTTATTGACTCTACGACGGTTACTCGCAAAGTCATACGTATATATTATGTTTGTGTATATATTTTTTTATTTTTTATTTTTGCATGTGCATCAGTGCATGTATCCTATGTGGAAGGGAGAGAGGTGCAATTTCATGAAAAAAGTATACATCATCATACATTCTGATTGCGGAATGTTGCAAAGTAGTTTTTACCAAACTTTATAACAATGGAGTTCCGCAAAGTAACACCTGATTCTATTAATTATATTTTAGCGACTAAATTACCGATCGCTGATGCTAAAAAGAAGCTAGTGTGGCTTGGCCGTAGCTCATACATAACATAGGCTAATGACTTTTTTTTTATCGGTATTTTTCAGTGAACAACGTAGGTCGCCAATACGATTATCCGATGCCGCTATGCGAGCTGCCGGCCGCTCAGGCCTGGGAGATGATCAACGTGAACGTGGTGGCGGTGACCTCCATGACGCGGATGGTGCTGCCGTGGATGGTGGAGCGCGGGCGGGGTGCCATCGTCAACGTGTCCTCCGGCTCCGAGTTACAGCCGCTGCCGCTCATGGCAGTCTACGCGGCCTCCAAGGTACACTTACAGACTTCGGAATATTTTGTATTAGAAAACGTGATTAAAGGAAGATAAAACTTTGAAAAGGAGCCAAAGAGGTTTGGTACCTTACCAGCTTTCGACATGGGTTCATGCCAGATTCGAATCTCGGCGCGCACAACTGATAGTGAAATTTTTGCGTGCGTATTTATCGCTGTCCGTTATGTCGGCTGCTAAGGTAGAAAGTTACTGAGTATTTTTTTAACCGGGGCAAAACTTATAAAGCGTCTTCTTACTTAATTATTGAAATTTTTGCGTGCGTATTTATCGCTGTCCGTTATGTCGGCTGCTAAGGTAGAAAGTTACAGAGTATTTTTTTAACCGGGGCAAAACTTATAAAGCGTCTTCTTACTTAATTATTGAAATTTTTGCGTGCGTATTTATCGCTGTCCGTTATGTCGGCTGCTAAGGTAGAAAGTTACAGATATTTTTTTTACCGGGGCAAAACTTATAAAGCGTCTGCTTACTTAATTATTGAAATTTTTGTGTGCGTATTTATCGCTGTCCGTTATGTCGGCTGCTAAGGTAGAAAGTTACAGATATTTTTTTTAACCGGGGCAAAACTTATAAAGCGTCTTCTTACTTAATTATTGAAATTTTTGCGTGCGTATTTATCGCTGTCCGTTATGTCGGCTGCTAAGGTAGATAGTTACAGATATTTTTTTTAACCGGGGCAAAACTTATAAAGCGTCTTCTTACTTAATTATTGAAATTTTTGCGTGCGTATTTATCGCTGTCCGTTATGTCGGCTGCTAAGGTAGAAAGTTACAGATATTTTTTTTAACCGGGGCAAAACTTATAAAGCGTCTTCTTACTTAATTATTGAAATTTTTGCGTGCGTATTTGTCGCTGTCCGTTATGTCGGCTGCTAAGGTAGAAAGTTACAGATATTTTTTTACCGGGGCAAAACTTATAAAGCGTCTTCTTACTTAATTATTGAAATTTTTGCGTGCGTATTTATCGCTGTCCGTTATGTCGGCTGCTAAGGTAGATAGTTACAGATATTTTTTTTAACCGGGGCAAAACTTATAAAGCGTCTTCTTACTTAATTATTGAAATTTTTGCGTGCGTATTTATCGCTGTCCGTTATGTCGGCTGCTAAGGTAGAAAGTTACAGATATTTTTTTTAACCGGGGCAAAACTTATAAAGCGTCTTCTTACTTAATTATTGAAATTTTTGCGTGCGTATTTGTCGCTGTCCGTTATGTCGGCTGCTAAGGTAGAAAGTTACAGATATTTTTTTACCGGGGCAAAACTTATAAAGCGTCTTCTTACTTAATTATTGAAATTTTTGCGTGCGTATTTATCGCTGTCCGTTATGTCGGCTGCTAAGGTAGAAAGTTACAGATATTTTTTTTAACCGGGGCAAAACTTATAAAGCGTCTTCTTACTTAATTATTGAAATTTTTGCGTGCGTATTTATCGCTGTCCGTTATGTCGGCTGCTAAGGTAGAAAGTTACAGATATTTTTTTTAACCGGGGCAAAACTTATAAAGCGTCTTCTTACTTAATTATTGAAATTTTTGCGTGCGTATTTGTCGCTGTCCGTTATGTCGGCTGCTAAGGTAGAAAGTTACAGATATTTTTTTACCGGGGCAAAACTTATAAAGCGTCTTCTTACTTAATTATTGAAATTTTTGCGTGCGTATTTATCGCTGTCCGTTATGTCGGCTGCTAAGGTAGAAAGTTACAGATATTTTTTTTAACCGGGGCAAAACTTATAAAGCGTCTTCTTACTTAATTATTGAAATTTTTGCGTGCGTATTTATCGCTGTCCGTTATGTCGGCTGCTAAGGTAGAAAGTTACAGATATTTTTTTTAACCGGGGCAAAACTTATAAAGCGTCTTCTTACTTAATTATTGAAATTTTTGCGTGCGTATTTGTCGCTGTCCGTTATGTCGGCTGCTAAGGTAGAAAGTTACAGATATTTTTTTTAACCGGGGCAAAACCTTATAATGCGTCTTCTCTCTTAATTATTCGATGTGTTCCAATACTTCAAATATGTGCCAGGTTTTAGGAATGAAGTTTTTGTTTTGAGTTAGGAAGGGGAGCGCAGGATTATGGCATTCACACAGCAGCTTTATGAAAAAAGTAAAAATCTCGTTCGAGCTAGGGCTATATTGTATTGAACGCTTGAACCGCCCAAGCCGAAGAAATAAATTATGGAAAAAAAATGATATTTGCCAAACTTAGGTATTGACGCCCACCTTGTATTCGGCGCGGCGGCGTGGCGACGTGTCTTGTCAAACTACAAATATAACCTATGCGTGACGTTCGTAGCGTGATTCAGAATATGGTGCAACGTCATCAAATTAAAATTAAAACTATTTATTACTGGAAAACAGTTTACATAAAGACTAGAAATAAGCACTGGAACACACTAGCGTCATCTAGCTTGTGTTATTGAAAAGAACACGCGTAAGATGATAGAAAATGTAATGTATGGCCACCTTAGAATAATTACAATTACATTATAGAAACCAAGTTCGCGCGCCGCTCCGTAAAATTTAGGTTAAATCTTATCACAACACTTTTTAAAAACAAAAGAAGTTGAAAACAAAAGAAGTGTAATAAAATAACTTTTCAGTGTTTTCAATATTTTGTAGTATTTTATAGTTGATGTGGTCAAAATTAAAATATATTTTGTTTGTCAGATGTGACAGCTGTAGGAATCTATTTAGTAAGTACTTCAATTTTGACAGCGCGCTTGTATGAAGACACTCACTCTATACGTATTTATTCTAAGATGGCCACATATTTTTTTTTGCAATTTATTTTTTGATTAATTTATATTTATCTACTTTCTTAAAGTACGAATAGGTATACTTTTATGTATATTTTAATATCCGCCCGTGCTCTCGTGACGGCTTGCATTTTTTTCTTATGTTAGAGGTTACAAAAAATCCTTCATTCATTTCAGGTGTACGTCCGCAACTTCACGTTCGCGATTCGCGAAGAGTACGCGCCTAAGGGTATTCACGTCCAGCACCTGTCTCCCCTGTTCGTGTCCACTAAGATGAACACGTTCTCCCAGCGGTTGCTGGACGGCAACTTGCTGGTGCCTGATGCCGCCACGTTCGCCCAGCACGCAGTCGCCACGCTGGGCAGAGTACATACCACTACTGGGTACTGGTTACACGGAATCCAGGTGAGCATATTCGATGGCTGAAAACCTTTTAAAGTCTTTCTTCTGAGCAAGGGTCTCTCCTCATAAAGTGGGGGGCCTACTGACGCTTACTTCACAGAGCAGCTCTTATCCGTGTCAGTGTAGATATGGTGCAGATGCATCGATCGCTCTACGCAAGACGCAGAGTTTTTTATACCAATTATTAAACGTAAAAACTATTCTGCAAGGCACCAAGGTAAATAGCGTAGATTTTTCGCGTAATCAGCGATTTCACGCCATGACCATGCTGAAAAGCGTGAAGCCTGAAGCTTTCCTTTTAAAACATTTTAAATACCTTAATTATTATTATAGGTAAGTTTTTCACAAAAACCGACTGCAAACCATTATACATATATGATCGATGCTGCAAACGGCAAAAAATAAAATTGTTCAGTACTTAAAGTGAGTTCAGTTCAGTAGTTAAAGTCGGTAAAAATACATCGGAATAAATCTATTCTTTGAAACTTAGAGTTCGGTTGAACCATGATGCGAAAAATGTTTATTTCACGGTTGTTTTGGTTTAATTATATTGCAATTTAATATTTAAGTATTAAAAGTTATGCAATGTAATCTGTCTTGCCGTAAACAATCTGCATTACAAGTAATATAACGCAAGCAGAGGCGGCTCGTGACATTTTTTGATGGGGGTTCACAAAAAAAACTTAGAGCTTACCATTTATTTTATTTATACAGAAAATTCATTCGCCGGTCTTTTTGACGAGCGAAGACATCTATGACTTTCTTGTGAAAATCAGATATAGAATTAATTAATCGTTTTTCAATGCTTATCATACATAATGCATTGAGACGTTCTTGCGCCATAGTTTTCCGTGTCAAAATGTCAAAATTATTAAATAGCTAATTAAATTTATGTCAGAATATCATGTTGTTTCATGTCATAATCAGATAAATACAATACACATTTCACAATAGATAAAATTAAAAATAAAATAATACACAATTAACCAAACCTCTATAGATTCCGGGATTCAGGGATTCCGTAGATTCATCATGCCCTCGTAAAGCAACTTGAAATGAAATGCACCACAAAATACCACACAATCTATCAAACGCCGTAAAATATATCGATTTTCATCAACGCGTTCATTGAACTCTCGAATAGATTTTCGATACGCAGAATCGAGCGCTTTATGAATATCTTGTCGGCCAATCGATGCCAATAATTGCACTTCACATAACATATGAAATCGAGATTGCGAATGTTTTTTCAGTTTTATTGAAAGATGCGCTAAATCGTCAACACCCGTTGTGATCCATGCACTGCAGATTCACCTCCACTGCCGGTGTCAGTTTCCAAACACCAGACACGGAAAACAAAATAATTTATTGGTCTCTTTACAACCACACAATCAAGGAGTTTTAAAATATTGTTCAAACTTAAAAACACGCGTAAAAGATTTAGTTTTTGTATTACATTTTTGTGTAAGTGCAATTTGAGGACCCTTTGGCGTATTTCTATAGTTTTTGACACTTTTTAATAAAAGATACACTGTATTGTTCCATTTTTAAAACAAAATGTCGCGCATAAAATATTTTTTAATTTTAATTTAAAGAAAAACTGCGATTTATCTTTCAAAGCCGACGACACGTTTGTTTGTATACATAAGAACGGCAACATCGCATAAGCAGGTTGAGGCCACGCCCCACGGCACGCGTCACGGCCGAACCCACGGTTTGGCAACGTCGCGCGTGAGCGGCGCTCCAGATTAAGTTAATTTCTCATACTAAATCTTTTGTTTCACGCGTCGGCTATGTGCTGCGATGTTTCTCTTTCGCACTCATTGAATACAGCGCTAGGAATCGTACTAAACTAAACTTCGTTTCATTAGGAGCGCAATCGCTGGCGCTCCACTCGTACAATATGACGATAAATGTTCGCGTAGATATAATGTAAGTAAGGATAGATGATAGATGTAATGTAAGGATAGTATGTATTATGAAGGAATATAGATTACCTATGTAATTTTCCTATGTAATATTTAAATTTTAAAGTGGGAGTGCACTGCACCAGCGCTCTTTAGGATGAGCCGCCACTGAACGCAAGTATCGTAATTTCCATTCATATAACACTGCCATCTTTACGGTCTTCGTTCTTTACTGCTTACGATGTCATAACTCCTGATTTTAATTGCACCTTCTATTAATTTTGTCTCATTTATTATACAAAATCTCATGACGGCTCACGTGGATTTATGCAAAGATAACATTAATTTGGCGTACCTTCGTAATGGCGTTGGTGCCATAATATTCTGAGGAGAAATACCGCTTAATCAAGTCCCCCACCCTAACTTTTTTTTTTTTTTAAATTATGTCTTTATTTTTTTATTTACAACATATATGTTATATTAAATACAAAACAACTTAACACTAATCTTAATTAACTATATACATAACCTAAAATATAAATAAAAACATATAAAACATAAAAGGCTTATAAATAAAATATTTCATCTAAAAAGTCCGTGTGAGGCATGGTCCCCAAGACACTGGCGGCATTGCCCCTTTGTATGGCTAGACTGAGCCGTTGGGCAAAATAGCCGCCAGCTCTTAGGTCACCACAGGCAAGGACAAGTTTGGTCGACATTTCTGACATGAATTTCTTCATATCAGAAGACCATGGTCCCATAGTCTCTACCGCTAGCGCCACAAATAGATAATTATCCGACAAATTACTATATTTGCGGCGCTTGAGAGACTGTGCATGGTCGGCCGCGGACCCCACCCTCTCTGCAGTATCGCTTATGTGCGATGGGGCTAAGGTATCCGCACATGTCACGTCCCATACCAGTGGCCGTCCTAGATTCCACGGCACCAGAGTAACGCCATCAGGCCTCTTGCCATCGTTTCTAGATAATCCAGATGGTTCCAATGTTGCTGGAATAGAAGCGGTGGCAAGAGCCCGGCGAACCAAGTCATTTAAGGTACCGTGGCGGAAAAGTCTACCGGCACTCCTGATACAGGACAGGCCATGTCGACCAAAGCTGTCCACCCTTTGCCCACACGGACAAACATGAGGCTCGCACACCCTCACACCGAGCCGGAGACCTACTGCAATACGCAGAGCTACAGGATCCAGCACGGTGCCAATGTTTTTAGACGGGAGAGCGTGCAACCATTGCCCCGACTCACTTTGGGCTACTGCCAATAATCGAGCCCTATCTGTGCTGTCAGAGCATTGCTCGAGGAGGCTGGCATAAGAAGCCTTTAATGCTGGCATATCCCAAGTAGACTGTCTATCTTTAGATACACTTGGGATGTCCTCAGACGGAAAGGTGGTACTCCATACCCCCATAGCCTCTGTCATGTACGCGACCCAAACATCATCAAAATTTGTATTTAATATTTCTGTGATGAGGGATAGCCTACTATGACAAGAGGCCAGGAAAGCTGGAAGAGCCAAACCTTCCGTCGTGCGGATGCCTAAACCACCAAACTTAACTGGCAGTGTTGCTTGCGTCCAGGAGCGATCGTCGAAGTTCAAATTTAGAATTTTGGATAAACAATTTTATAATGTTAAATGTAAACTTTTTGTTACTAACGGAAATTTCCAAAAAGGACAGCATCTAAGTAAGTACAAAAATTTTGGCGCGAATAAGCAAAGGCGTAAAATGTAAGTAGCCATGTGAGGTTTTATGTCGAAAAGGCGATCTGAAATCATATTAAATTTATCTAATTTTGAATTTATGATGGGAACAAAAGCATCAACAAATATTGGAGCACCTAGCAAGGATAAATTATTTTTTTTTTAAATATATATATCTGGGGTTATAATTTTGATTTTCTGTGATAGTGTATAAATTTGTTCATCTGTTAAATTATCCGAAAAAAACAGTTCACATTTGCTAAAGTTTATACAAAGACCAATTTCATTAAAGCGTCGAATAATAGTTTCTAAGTCCTCCAATACAGTTGATGCAGTTCCTCCCAAGGAACCATCATCAAGGTACCATACATTAAATTCAGAATTTAGTTGATTAATTATTGGCTGAATCACCAAACTAAAAATTACGGGGCCAAGAGGGTCGCCTTGCTGACATCCCACGCAAGACTCTATAACGGTATTACCATACATTAATTTTGAGGGGGTGCCATAACATTGCCGAATATAGTCTAAAATTTCTGGTACTTCTTTTTGAATTACAGATAGAATTGCACCCCTATCTACCGAATTGAAAGCATTTTTTACATCGATTTTAACAAAGATGTCAAAATTTTGTTTCATCAGAAATGATCTAGCCGAATGAACTGCTGCCTCACATCCACCTTTGACTCCAAAGCCCAGCTGCCGAGGTTTAAGTGTTTGCGTTATCCGCTCACGGTATTCACGACAGCATAACTTTGAAGCCAAACGTCTGAATGTACAGCCCACGGCAATGGGACGAACACCACCATCCTTCTTCCTCAGAGCAACGAGATTGGCTCCATAAAGGATTGATGTTATATCTGAGGGAACTCGCCCAGCCAACATTAGATTAATGAGGCTAGTGAGCTCCCTCAATAGGTCCTTACTTACATCTCCTAAGAATGGATCAGTAAGATCTTTTAAAAGCTGTGGACTGATGCCGTCTAAGCCACCCGCAGATCCGTTCGGAAATGAATGAATGGCGTTTCGGGTGGCTTCCTCGCTTACTCTAAGAGGAAGAAGTCCCGGGTCAGTACATTGACTAGGTGTATATGAGGCTGCAGGTGACGTGGGATGTTTTTCGCGCAGAGCCTCTAGTGTGTCGGGTGAGTGCGTAGCTATGGAGTCTTCTGAAAACAAAATTTTTGCTGCTAACCTAACTTAAATTATGCCACCGAAACTAAACCCTAGATTCGTATCCCACTGCAGTAGCGTTATGAGTAACCGCTAAAAAGTATAGCTCTATGGTTATGAGTTCAAATAAAATTTAAGCTATAAATATATAAATGCTATAAAGAATAAAAGACGGGCGGCATAAGCGCTCTTTGTACCAGTGTTGCCGTTTAGGAAAATCAAAATATTAAATTTTAAAAATATGATCTAAATAAAAGCATTTTTTTAAATCAAATATTTTTTGAACAATACCCTATAAGTAGTATAGATTTATACAATCAAAAATATCGTCATCGATTGCGTCATCTTCGGCGTTGAAGAAGTTGATGGTATTGGTACCACTGCAGAAGTAGATGTGGATGATGGAATGAAATGAAATAGTTTATTAACATCCTGGTTAATCATATACACTTGATGTTTGTATTGTTGTACGGCCATCGGCTGACCGTCATCCGCTTTGGGTGCGCTAAGGCTTATATGGGCTAGGAGAAAAAAGCGTTCTAGGTTTTTTAATAGTTTTTGTGATTCTGGCCAGGCCATCATCTGGCATCTGTTGCTATAACAGCAATTTCGTTTTAAAATCGTTAACTGATTCTTAACAATAAGTATCGTTGAAGCCAGTCTATTCCTCAGTTTGTACTTTATAATATTCATTTGACTGAACATTCGTTCCACATCTGCGTTGGAATGTGGCTTATAGACAGGACTGCGATGGGTCTGCTATGTATTGTTTAACTTATTTATTTTCTTTTAAGTTCATTCCACAGATGCCACTACCTACTGGACGTTGGTAGTAAGCTTTGCAAACGAAAAATCGCTAGAAGTCGTTAAATATTATTATTTTGCTAAATCGAAAAAAAAGTCACTAGACACATCAAAAATCCGCTAAATCTAGCGACAAAGTCGCTAAAACGGCAACACTAAAACCGGCATAACGTAACGTACGTAATAACGGCAATACAAAGTTTGTATTGTGGTGTAAGGGTGGGAAAACCTCAGGGGAAAACCGTCAAACTTAGAGCATCACAGGTATTGACACCCATGAGGAGTCAGTTCCTTTGATGCTCTAAGCCGCCGAAACACCAGATGTTCTACTGACGGAAAAGATTTGCATATTTTATTTATCTTTTCTTTTCATATGTATTGCAAGTATTGTTTACCACCTTAGAGCATCACAGGTAACTGACAGGTATGACACGGGTGAGTCAGTACCTTTGACGCTTTAAGTTTACCTCACTATCTCCAAAGAGAAAAATGTATCTACTTATCAGATATTTTTCTACATTTCAGTACTTCTTCATAAAAATAGCGCCGGAGTGGATGAGGATAAAAATCGGCGCGTATCTCAACCGTGAGTTCCGCGCGGAGCACCGGCACAATACCAAGCTACGGGCCCATTAGTGTACATAACCTGGTTGAACTACTCGAGTACATTCACTCATAGTCATAGCCCCACCACAGTAATCCCTACGTCGTGGGCACCATGTGTTTTTTTTTGTGTAACATAATTATGAACTTTGTAACTTATGTGAAAAATATATTTTCATTTTTCATTTCTGTTTTATGTTCACATTTCATTAAATATGAAAAGGATGTGGTAAGAATATGGAAAGGTTGTGGTAGGGTGTATGTTTGTCGCAGTCTCATCGTATAATCCGCCGTAATACATTACGGCTAGCCGTTTCATAAAACAGGGGTTCTGTATTGCGACGGGTCGACGATTAGCCGGACTGTCATCGTGATATGTTTTACAATATGGCGGCTCACTCATAACTTAGTTCTATTGACACCCATCCTTCTTATGACCGCACTACATGTTGCTTAATGGTCACGAATCCTATTTTTGACCGCACTCGACTTTGCTTAATTTTGTTGACATACTTGTTATAAAACGGCGGAATATACAATCCGACTGCGACATGTCCATTGACTGTAGGTATCACGTAGCATGGACATCGTTTAGGAAAAACGACGTGTTATAACTTTGTCCTAGCGTCTTGAAAATGTATGCCACACGATATGGTAGTTTTTCAGTACAATAGTCGTAAATGTCTCTTATCAGTTATCTTTGAAAATTGATTCAACTGTTTTAAAGAGATTATTGTTTTGTAAGGGGTACACTACCCGGCAGCCTGTTTCTTGTTAGTACAATAAAGAGTAGTTGTAATTGTCAATTAAGTCCTATAGATACTGCTTAGAATGGGAATAAATGTAGGACGAGGACACTGTATGATGTTTTTTTGGTTTTATATGGGGCTTTCATTAGTTACATAAATAGACTATTTGGCGATTGGATATACTTAGCTTCTTTTGATTTAATTTTAAAGAATATTATAAAATATTTTTTAGTAATAGAAGTACAAAATATTTTTAGTATACAGATATAATGTGATAATGTTTCTATTCAGCTTACTCTAAGAGTTACAATGGCTACTAACATGATGGCAGTCGTCGTTGCTCTATGAGCTATAAACCATTAACTTAGGATATACTACCGATATCCTTAGAGAATCAAGTTATGACAGGTATTTCACCCGTCAGAGAGGAGTGGCCTTTACAGGCGAACCCCTCGTCACAACGTCCATGCACAATGTGCCTTCTAGTTATACAACTAGTGTATATGTGTGTCGGTGTCAGTGTTGTCGGTGCATAGAAAATGACGTTGTTAATTGAAATTGACATATTTAGAAATGTATGCGTCTGTAGCGATGAAAGAATATTTGTGAATGTGTGACACGATTAAAATGTGTGCGTTCTTCTCCCGCACCAGATTTGGCACAAAAATTATGTATCGAAGCGAGGCGCTATGCCGTCTCTACTGAAGGGTGACAGTAACTTTGATGCCCTAAGCTGATATCCTAAGTCTATGATTTAAACTAATTTATGGAAAAATATTTCCAAATTGAAAATAGTCCTACTTTGCTGTATTGTGATCAATTTATTTCAAGACTTACGTTATTAAAACTCATAATGTTTAGTAGAAAGGAGTGCAGTAGAATAATTTTACGATTGGTTTAAGTCCTTTTAGGTAAATCTGTACATATGTATAAATGTTTTTATAAATCAACCAATTATGTTTCTTTGGATTTATATAGTATTTCATATGAATATATATAATGTGAGTGATGTACCTATGTCATTTTTGTATTTTACTAGCTGTTTCTTGAGCCTTTAAAATGTTGGTTTTATTAAATAACGCAGAGACGAATTGGGTTGTTGACTTATACTGAGTTCCTATATTATAAATACAAAACAAATAAATAAAATTGGAGTGTCTGTTTGTAATATTAAAATAACCACCTTTATGAATGTATATACGGTACATATACCAAAACAGCATTTTTTACAGTTTTTGTCTGTCTGTTGGTCTATCTGTCTGTCTGTTTGTTCCGGCTAATCTCTGAAACGGCTGGACTGATTTTGAGGGAACTTTCACTGTCAGGTAGCTGATATAATAGAGTAACTTAGGGTACTTTTATTTTAGAAAAATTCTAAAACTAAAGTCTGTGCGAACGAAGTCGCGATAAATAATGAATTTATACGTTCTACTTTAACAAAGAATTGAAACTGAGTTACTTAAGTATATTTTTATATGTGTTTTATATGTATTGTTGACTACTATTTTTATAGCGATAGAGTATAAAATGAAATCATTATACTATGTCGCTGTATCATCTGATGGTAATTAATTATAAAACATAAATTTTATTCAGAAATTTTAAGTTATAGGAATTTGACATTAGTATTAATGTCAGGTTCGGTGTAATAAAAAATCTTCACTTGACCCGTTACTAAAAATTAGTCAACTTCCCAATTGTCCAAAAAAATTTGAAAAAATTACGTGCAATATACAAAGGATGGGTTTTTATAAATTTATCTTTTGTTCCTAGAGGTTTTTCATTACTTCACAAAAGGTTAGTAAGTAACGTCAAAACTAGTTAAAAACGTACCTATGGTCTTTAAATTCCATTGCCATTTGCCATATTATATTGTTTTATACCTACTACCTTGTATATGTAAATATTTTTGTTACTCTCTTATTATAAGTAGTGAGGATAGGGTAACACATATGTGATTAAAAGTTATGCTTATAAAATATATTTATAAATAAACAGATATTTTGTGTTTTATTAATGCCAATTTAAATTCTATTGCTTAGTTGGTTTATTTATGTCGACAACGGAATCTAAAGAAATCTGTAGGTACTTGGGGTACAGTAAAATAAATCGGTGGATCAAAAAGTTTCTTTCATCCCTTATTTTACTAGGTACTAGGAGTTGATTTAAAAAAAAATAACAAATCATATATTATTAGCCTAGTACCTATCGGTGTAGCAAAAGTTTCTCGACACAAACTTTTATCCTTATTTTTCTTACTGCTTTGGCCATCGATATAACCCGATTTCGAGTAGGAACTTTTTAGAGCATCACAGGTATGACACCCGTTCTATTTCTCGGCATACTCGCTGAAAAATACCGTTCATTCCCCACCATACCACCGGCCGTACCCAGGGGCGGTCGCAGACTTCAATTAGGGGGGGGGGGGGGGCCAAGAAATTTGGGGGGGGGGTCACTAAGAAATTTGGTGGAAGAGATGTCCCAAATTGGCTTGTTTTGCCTTCCATCTACGCATGACTGATGGATTTTGGGGAGGGTCATGTCCCCTGTGGGGGGTCGTCTGGGACCGCGCCTGGCCGTACCACCACGCTAGTTTGAAACCGCTCTAAGCAAATAATACAGGATACTCAGGAAGACACTACCGTCACAATACTTCCTTCTTAGATACCTTCTTCTTAGATAACTTCTTTCTTAGATACCGTTTTTGGTTCTACATCAAACCATAGACACTGTCAGACACCAATGACATAATCTATAGAGCTTCTTTCTTGGACAATGATCAAAGAGGATATAACCACTACGTTTTACGACAATGATGTCGTAGACCTAGACGTCTGTCAGGATATAAATTATTCTTGGACGTCACCTTTCATGAAATTTAATTTCTGATATTAATTTCATAGAAACTGCGAATACAACAAAAGTTGCTAGATAAAAATATAAGGCGCCATGAGTATTCCAACTTTTGGTAGAAAACAGTCGCAACTTAGTTCCACAATCGCTAGGGATGTGGAGAGGCAACCGCAATCTCAACATCTTCTGATCGAAGTAAGTTCGTTTACGGTTGCAACCCTTTTTTGTGTCCCACTGTCTTCTGATCGAAGTAAGTTCGTTTACGGTTGCAACCCTTTTTTGTGTCCCACTGCTGGGAACGGGTCTTCCCAAAATTGGCGAGTCTTGGAGCTTTCTCCACCATGCAGCTCCAAAGCGGGTTGGTGGAGATGCGGGTTAGTGGCCAAATGATTCATTTAGTATCCATCTATATAAATATAAAAATTAATGAGAATAATTTTACAGAGACAAGTATTACAAGATAAATTGAGACTATAGATCAGAGAAGATGGTTTGCACTTCTGTTATCAGGTTATCACACCACGTAATGACTAGACAAATTATGTTTCAACAGAGTAAGTGTTATACGGACTATGTGGTGATAAGTGGTTGCTGCAGCTAATGGACATCTACACAACACTTCTAGCTTCAAATGGTCGCCCCATGTACCTAAGTGTGGCCAGCAACATGACTGTTTACTGAAACCTTAGAATGGATGCAGCGTTGGTACTTTGTCGGTCAAATAATGAACATCTACCACTTATTAAAAATAATTTAAATTTATCAAATAGCTCACGTAGAGATACAATCTCAACACACACACGATGAATTTTATGCTATTACTATATATATATTTTATGCTATATGCCACTACACAATTCTAACAAGTAACACAAGCAAACCGATTCTATAGCAATCTATACTTTTTTACTGAATTTCTGTCAAAGACAAGACTGTCAAAGACATAAAAGAAAGCTAAGAAGCTTGTTGACTAAACCTTTACTGGCTGATAACTTACTAATTATTTCAGCTGCAATACCCTCTATGGTGGTCTCGAGAGCGAGTGTTTGAAGGTCTCCAAGCCTTGCCTGAAGACCCGCTGTGGAATAGCGTGATCAGCATCATGTCTCTGGCAGCCATCGTTTGGGTAGCTTGCGAAACGGATGACCGCATAGTTGGCCTTTTGGACATCCTCTATAACGTCCTGTACGCAGTCCACGTTTTGGATTCCGCCTACAATGTCTTGATGAATCTGGAAGTGGTCAATGCCGACATATTCACTTCAAGTGAGCTTTTTCCTTTTATCTAATAGCGACGAAATTTTTCGAGATTCGCGATAAGCCGAGTAGGTATGTAATTAGTATTAGGTAATTGCAAAAATGCTTTAATGTCATATATACCCATTACCAAAAGAGCGGAAGTAGGTATAACTCGAACAAGTATCCAACACAGATACAATTTAATTACAATCCCTCTTCACTCATCATTCCGTTCTGTTAAGAGCGAACAACTAAGGAAAAAATTGAGATGCTTTTTGAGATACTATTGACACCATGCACCTCACGCTTTTTTACAGTAAAATACATTTTCTTCTTATTTTTTACTTTTTAGTTCGTAGTTTCACAAAAGCGTGTTTTTTAGTTTCTTAAACTACTTTATTTATTGCTAAATGTTTTATATCCGCAAAACAGATAAGTGATCTGTTTTAACTTGGTTTATTCGATTTTGTTTCAGTTGGTTTCATACTCGACATACTATCTTTTTCTCATTTTGTGATTATATTAGAGACAGGAGACAAATATTTAAAACTGGGCTGCTATTATCTGCGTCTGCACCGACCATTCAGATATTTCTGTAAGTACTAAAAGCTTAGATTTAAAAAAAGCAGAATTTCTTTTGTCTCTAGCGCGGATTCCTTAAATAAGGTCCCGTCGCCTATTCTGTGAGTCGTAATGGGCGGATGACATTTTGACTTTTGCGGAGCGAGATTTTACTATATTTAGATTAAGAAATTTAAGATACCTTGTGACAGGCATCATGTGACAAGCTAAGTACGCTTTTTGGCCGGACCCGACTCAAAGTACACGATGGTCGTCGATGACGCAAACATTAGTAAGCACTCTTGATGCCTGCGCTTTCCTACGGCGGGCGGGGAGTGGTCTTACCGCAGCGCCGGAGATGTTACAGAGCCACTTGTTTTATTACATTATCCCAGCCTTGGAAGATATTATATAAAATTGCTAGTTAATGTGATTAATTCATTGTCAATTATCACTTTATCTAAATTGAGTAGTAGATAATAAATAATGGCTAGATAATATATTATAATATCCGGATTTATTACTTTGGCTGTAACGTATAGACAATTGGGCGGCACGATATTACGCCGCTTTGACGAACGCGAAGAGCTCAGACAATACAATGTTCGCTAATTTAGCTGAGTTGCAATCCGGCTGAACGAGAGTGCGCCGCATTACAATACAGCCCTGTTTTAGGAAATGGCTAGCCGGAATGTAATACGGCGAAATATACTATCCGGCTGCGATACATACATAGTCAAAACAAATTGTTTTTTTTTATTTCAGTTGATAATTATATAGACGTGCCATATCTCCCGCTACTTTGTTTTTATTGAAGACTAAACGGGATTAATTCATCCTTCCAATATTTTTTAAAATAAAGGTTTTCATAATTATAAACTTTTTAGGGTCCAAGAACAACTACAATATTAATGGCAGTGTCATTGGAACAACTCTTATGTACTGTTACATGTTTCTAGTTCTACGGGTCACTTGGGCCTTGGTTTGGTTTTACACTTGGGTTAGTCTTCGAATATTGAATATTTTCGTTTCTTATAATCCTTAGTTATTTTATTTTTATAAATTACACATAGGTAATAATACATATATACCCTTACCCAGAACGTAACTAGTGTCTTGAACGTCCCTGACAAGATTTAAACATTGCATTAAGTAGTTTCAAATAACAACTTATACTTGCGAGTTATCGCCTATGAAGAAGATTTTTATAACAAGGTTTTTACTACTTTCCCTGAGAGAAAGTATCTAAAATTCGGTACAGGGGAGCGTAAACACCTCATTTCCTAAGGTGTAAATCGCTAAAAAGTTTCCTGAGTTAAAAAGTTCGCAGCTTAAAATATACAAAGAATATCCAGAGAGACCCGCATTGGACCAGCGAGATCCGCGCCCAGCAGTGGGATGCAAAAAGGGTAGCAGCCATCCAGAGAGACAGACTTGCTCAAAGAGTTTGGCGAAGGTGTCGTAACCTCGAAGGCGAAAGAACGTGTTTTTGGTCGAGCTGTAGTAATGGCAAGCTTTGGATGGCCGGTGAGACCGCTGCCAGGGGCGAAATGGGCGCTAATGGTGCCCCCATTCCCCATTCTCGACTTGCTTACAGACGGGAAACTTTAAGTCATATACCCTCCCCCTTATACGGGGTTTTAGGTACTTTGTTCGTCAAGAATTGCAGACACCTTTTCCAAAGTTTACATGAATTTATCGTTATTTAAAGGATGGGTGCAAAATTTAAAAATTGCCAAGCTCAAGACACTAGAACTCTGTACGTAGGACAAGTTGTGGCACCATTCTTTCACAGGATTATAAGAAAGCAACAGAGGTAGGCCACCGGCGCGTCACGACCAAACTCACGCAGGACATGCATGGCCACAGCGATCACGGTCACGGGACAGAGAACACGATGGCGTTATGGTTCTTCTATGATTTGTATTTAGTTAACAAGATGTTTATACCCATCGGGTTAGTACACATACACTTAACTTTCCTTTATTGGTTATAAGTTAAAAGCCCAGATAAAAGCTAAGCCGTGACAAAAATGTAAGCAGAGTTGTCTATGGCTGTAACCCTTCTATGCGCCCCAATGCTGAGCATTAGTCTCTCCCATTATTAGCGAGGCCTTCTTCTTCTTCTCCCCATGTGGCGGTATCCATTTCACCTTAAAATACACATGTCATAAGAACACATCCATGTGGCGCGTGGATTTAATGTAATTTGTCACGATACGTATAATTTGAGGTTTGTCAAGGGCATAGAAATTGTCTTTTCCTTGATATCTTTGGACATAAGGGTGAACCCGCGGTTTTGACTTGACTTTGACTCGGCTTGAGCTCCTAGCCTCTCCCCACGAAACCGCATGCAATTCGGCTACGGGCTCATAAAAACGGTAACTTGAATTTCCAGTCCGTCTGAAAATCCCCGGCGCGACAGTGAGCGCATAGTTTGCATGCTGGTGATGATCAGTGGTTGTCTGGTAGTGAGCGGAGCGGCCGTGGCCTCCTTGTCGCTGGTCTTCAGCATCTACATGAAACATGAGGAGTACTTCCGCGCGAGGTACCGCCTCATCATGAGAGAAATGGTAAGCTTGGCGTTGATAAATTATTGTTCTAGTGTTCAAGCTGACCTGACTACACCAAATGATCTCAATTATACGCTTATACTTATAAAGTTTGGAGAAAGTTAAAATTGAATCTACCTGCTACACATGTAATTTACTGGCGGGACCGATTTTGACGGTACTTTCACTGGCAGGTATCTGATGTAATAATTAGGCTACTTTTAATTCTAAAACTAAAGTCCACGCGGACGAAGTCGCAAGCGTCCGCTAGTATTTTCATTAAAAGACTTATCATAAAAAGACTTGACTAGACTTTTTGTGACCAGACGAGATGGAAAAGCGCTATTTGCCGGGGACACGCGGGATGGAGGTCGTGAATGCTAAAGCATTCCATCGCAGCCGGCTGCACATCTTATTTCATCTTAACACCACCCTAACCCCAGGTTTTTGTCTTACGGCTTTTAAGCTTCTTTCGAATGCGACCTTACTTGGGGGAAAAGTGTGGTGCTAGTGGAGCTCCCTAGGGAGCAACCGCTGGGAAGTCCGCACTTAAGGTGTAGTTTGTGAGAGACTTGTGTCGTCGTGGCCATCCTAGGATGGTTTAAAAATAGAGCTACGGTATCCCCTACTTGATCGTAAGAGGCGACTAAAAGGGGGCTTCCGGGGTTGTGGACGGTGTGAGTGGGAGCTTGATCCGCCCAGCCAGCAGCCCCGGAAAGGACGTGGTGTGTGCGTGGCCGCATGCCGCATACCGCCGTAAGCATCGGAAGGTGCAGGAGAGCATATTTGCTCTCCCGAAGTTGGGCCCATTCTGGGCGCCGCACGTGAAGGTCACCGGTGCGTTCCAGCGGAGCTCCCAGATTCCTCCCCAAGCGCAGAGGCAGCTCTCCGAAGGTACCTTTTGGAGGTTTCCCCCCGATACAAAAAAAGGTCAGACGAGTTGAGTTGGTCAGACTTCGATGGGCGGGGCGCGAGACACGATATGTTTATATTACTACTCACAAAATACTAGTATAAGTATATTTGAGTAGCAAACCTCATATTTTGTTGTGTTTTAGTCGCAGTCGCTTTGATTGAATTTTCTATTTGGGATTATAGAAGTTCATATTATATTAATTTTCGAGAAAGTACTCTTTCCCAATCTTTCAGAAAGAGTCTCACGTACCTCAAAGCCTACGCGAGAAAGTGGAGACGTTCTACAAGATGTACTGGCAGAAGCAAAAGGCGGTCTCTACCAGCGAGCTGCTTTTGGAATTTCCACCCACCATTCCCGCTTCTATTTACACGGATATCTACTTCAAAGCAACACAAAAGGTTAAATTCATACATTATTACGATTGTTTGTACTAAATTTAATTGAGTAAAGAAGACACCCGTTCTTTTATCGTCACCATCTGTTGCGTTTTTGTGTTTTGTAGTATTAGGAAGATTAGAGCATAATGTAAGCTAGAAATATTGTTTGTCTTCAGTAGGACCTAAAATCTATTTACCATTCGGCTTTGAACATCTGTCAGGTTCTCATCAAAATTTCTCGTAAAATAAACCTCTAAGTAGTCATAACAATTTGCTATAGTCCCTTAATCTCGTGCCGATCGTGCGTATTTTACACGTCCTTAAAAAATGAGTTAAATAAATAGCTACTTCTTGGCAAACTTGCATGATATGTGAAGAGGTTTGTATCGTTTTTACCATATGAAATAAACACGCGAATAGCAAATTATATCAGTCATAGGCTAAGGTCATAGGTCTACGATAATTGAACATTTTCTTTTCTTTTAGAGTCGAATTCTTCGAGAACTCTCATATCAGTTTCTAACAGAAGTGGCCAAAACCATGCATACAATCCATTACATTCCTGGTGACACTATAATAAAACGATCAACGAGGAAATCTTCTATCATTTACATTACTTATGGTGATGTTGAGGTAACTTATTAATCCTAATCAATGAAATTAAAGTAGCTCCTAATTAATGAATATAATTAATTCAAATTCAAATGAATTATATTCATTAATGAGGTCCGTAGTCTCGGAACTACGTAGGTAGCGAGAGACAACAACTTACTAAATTAAAAATTCAAAAAATAAAAAAAATCATGTTATACGCACAGGTTTATCACCTGGGTTTAAAACTTGTCATGTTACGTGTTGTAAAATGTTTAGTTTTACACTTTTACTCTTTCGTATTTCTGTCAGAGACATGTCTGTGACGTCATGTCATGTTCTGTAACGTTTACAAAGATTCTCCCTCGGTCCTTTATGATGACATAAAATCGTACGGGTACTGAAGTCAGCGACGCCTGTAACGATTTATCTCTAAGTACCTAAAACTATAAGTACATAATATTATTCTAACTTCATTACTTTGTGTGATATAAAATAACTTACTTAATGCTTTTTTTATAATACTTAATGCTTACTGCAGTAACTTCTCTATTAGATGCTAACAGCAGAAGATGACAGTACCGCCATCTTGCGGATGACTCGGGGCACTATCCTGTCCCCATGCGGTCCTTGTCCCATTGCCGGATGCGCTCGGGCTCACGTAGAGATCAGAGCGGCTACCTTTTGTACAGCCCACATTCTGGGGGCTACGGAACTCTGGAAGACCGCTGTAAAACATGGAAGAGAGAGTCACCATGGAGCTCTTATCTTGGCTTTGTTTGATGTAAGAGGTTAAGTAGGATTGTTGTTATTGAGAATCAAGCATCTCTCGGGTGTGACTGACTGATTGACGATTTAATGCGCAAAGACAATGTGCAGGTGCATATGTCACAGTCGGATTGTATATTCTGCCGTTTTACATTACGGTTAGCCATTTCCTAAAACAGGGCTGTTTTGTAAAGCACGCACTCTCGTGTAGCCGGATTGCAATTCAGCTAATTTAGCGAACGCCGTATTGTATGAGTACTTAGCGTACGTCAAAGCGGCGTAATAACTTGCCGCCCGATTGCCCGTATACAAACGGGTGCATCATTGATAGGCCGCTTTCACTACCACAACCATGGTAAACCGGCATTCATGAGGTAAATTGTGGGCTTCGAGTAATTAGAAGTATGAAAAATACTACAGATATACTAATGCTTGTTTTTTAGGAGCATTTCGACAAAGTGAAAAGGCATTTCTTCTTCAGAGCTCCTGATTATATTCAGTAAGATTTTTGTAAGAGTAATTAAATACTTAGTCATTAAATAACACTCACAATTTCAAGTTTATGGTATAATTTTTATAGGTACAAAAGCAGCATTTTGCATTTCAAACAGAATCTTATGAATCTCCAAGAATCTAAAGATGAGCATGGGGATAGTTTGCTTTCCCATGATGACGTAATGTTGGAAATTGCAGGCTGCTATGTCATTCGAAATGTGAGTATGTTTATTAAGCTCAAGTATTTATATCCTTGACCGCTGGGCTGTACGTTGTCAATCATAAAGCCCCTACCCATAGATGTGGTGCCTGTAATCGTCTCTTCTATCATCTCTACTATCATCATAATTTTTTTGGGATTACTATTCAGTTTTACCTTCGCATAGCCCTGTTCGTTGTAAATAATTTTCTCTGTTCCTTCCTTTCTTTAATTTTTTCTTTCTCTCTTTGTTGAACACTAATCTGTTTCTCCTCCCATCAGCATTGGAGCAGCAGTTTGGTGTGGGTGTACTCAAGGTACTAATTATATATGGAGTACCTAGTGCACCGCGACAGTACTTGAGATGGACGTTAACATAACCTGACCACTACCATTACCATGTTATTAATTTATATTATGTTCTTTGTAGCGACAATATTCTTCTCTAACGGACGAGACTGACGCCATATGCCTGCGTTCGACATTCCCTTGCATTCTTCAACCGACTTCTTCTCTACAAGTCGCTTGGCACTCTTTTGTGGCTTGCATCATCATAGTTGTATGCATTGTAAGTTTTTTGAGCAAATTAATCATATTCACAACATTAAACGATGAATTATGCACATTAATTTGTTTCCCTCGTGTGTATTATGTATAATGAAAGTAGCAGATTATGGACATCATTTCCTTATTAACAAAGACGTAGATCTTTATCTTCTCTTTAGAAGCATCCTGATTTTTCGATATCTCTAGAAATATGATCAGCATCCTTTACCACTCAGAATTATAGAGATGGGTTTAAGATTAATTCTTTGGCAAATCGTATTTTAGGACGAATGTATGTAAGAGTACTTATAATAATTTTATTTGTAGACGCATCCATATAACTTGGTGTATAAGAAGGAAATTTCCCTGGAGTTCAGATTTTATGACTACGTGGTTACTGTTATTTACGCTTTGGACCTCATTGTGCATCTGTCCACCGGGGCCAATGTCGAGGATGGTAAGCTTTAACGAAAATATCCTAATAATTCGTCAACATCCAACATCCAACATCAAGCAAGCTTGAGTCTTCAGTTCATAAAATAACTGACTGATTATAAGTTTAAAATGGCCCGTTTTGATCGTCGTCTAGATAAGCCAAGTAGTTACGTACATTTATAAACCTTACATTACGGAAAAATTGTGCAAAGTAGCGTGCTCACAATGTCATTTTCTTTTTCATATTTTTTTCTTTTGCACAATTTTCCATTAATTTAAGATCATTGGGTAAGGCCACTTCAAATAATTGTTATTGAAAAGTTTCCAATTTTCCTATCCAATTTATCTCATGAAATTAATAGAATCAGGCGTCACTTTGCGGAACTCCATTATTAAAAAGTTAGGTAAAAACTACTTTGCAACAATCCGCAATCAGAATCAGAACGTATGATGATGTATACTTTTTACTCTTGCTTAATACTCTTGCTATTGCATGAAAAAAGTATACACAATCATACGTTTTGATTGTGGATTGTTGCAAAGTAGTTTTTACCTAACTTTAACTATAACTATTTATCTCATCCTTGCCTTCCTTTTAACCTCAAAGTTTTATGTTACCAGGAATACCAATATCGTTGGCCCAGACGTCGTCCCAGCAGGCGCGTAGCCGCTGGTTCGTGCTTGACATTGTGGGTACACTACCGATCTTCGAGTTTATCGGGGAAGGCCACTTCGCCGGCATCAACAAGCTACTGAGGTTGCCAAAGGTTAGTGTATAATAACAATTTATTTCAGTCCAAACTCCAAACAAGCAAACAAAAAGCAATCAAACACTTCCCATAATTTTAGGAGGCCTGAAGCTTATTCATTACGCTTCTTATTCCATGCGGATTGGTGGAAATACGGGTTTGATCACCGCTGTTGGATACTTTTAATACCTACTTACATCTATGTATAATTCCTTCCACAAGGCTGGGCCCTCTCGCAGCAGCTATATGTCGCACCCATATTTACTTGACCACATTACCCATTTGACGCCATCCGTTTTGCTTCGCTGCATAATTGACGTGCATTCTGAGTCTTATGACAGACAGAAAATGCAGTTACTCATATCCTGGACCCAGATGACCAACCATAAAGCGCGTGTAAATTCGCCAAATGTTGACTTTTTCTGTACAGGTATTTCGTGTTCTGAAAGCCCTTGAAGATGAGTGCGTGTACCACAGCAACGTGTTGCGATTCTTCTCCTTCTCCCTGATGATCCTGATCTCCTGCTACCTTATTGCCGCTCTGCAGCAGGGCTACATGTGCTTCCAGTACGATATTGTTTCACATTCCTGTTATGCATAAAAAAATGCGGATTTAAATGTGGATACGGATTTATAAAAATATTATACCCATGGTGGTCATATTTACCGATATAAGATTTATAAGGAATTGAAAAGAGAGATATGCTTTATGAATTGGACTCCTCAAACCTCGTTTAATAATAATAATTATATATTTATTTATTATATATATAGTTATTATATATATAGTAATAGAGAACAGAATATCCTATATATCTTTCAAAAATATTCGCTAGTAAGAATTTTTATTACTATGATGCAGGGCATAGCTGTGGTTATAAAGTTCCTTAGATTATATACGAGATAGACCAAAGATTTCATCGAAATTTATATTCTTCCACCTCAGATCTTATCACTGAAACGTAAACATTTTCCCCCTTACTAAAAAACGAACATATTATTATAAGCCTGTAATAGTTATTCACTATTTTGTCTTGCTATGATGCGCACAAAATAACGTACGCCAAAGATGCCAAAGCAAGACAAACCACTGTATAACTGTAACAGACGTATACAATAGCTACTCTGTAAGAAAGTTAGCTATTGTATACCCCATATTTTAAAACAGGGCTGAAGTTTTTCTCCGTCTGCTCTTTTCTTCAGCTCAGTATTGCAAGCGCACCCAGAGCAGACAGAACAAAAAATAACGTTCACTAAGAGTTTGTAAAGGAACCGTACAGTGAATAAAGAATATTTCATTTCATTTCATTTCATTTCAACGTTTATTAGTAAGGGGATTTCTTTCCACAATCTTATGTGTTCGTAGATATGGTTGGTGCCAAGTGAGCAACTTTACCCATTCCTCTCACTGGCAGTATGCGCCTGCTGACGACAAGAAGGTGAAGGACAGTCTTGTTTTCAGCCTCTATTGGTCTATATCTATGCTTTCGTTCACATGTAAGAGTTTATTCTTATTATTACAATTTAGTTACCTAATTTAATACGTGGAGCAGCATACATATCGTCGTTGATAATCCAAATAAAGGTATTGTCCTAACAGTCAAGGTTAGACTAGTTGGCCACAGGCTGCTGGCGCATACCTAAGAAAGTTTCATTTTTGTTAACTTATAGTTTAAGGGCTGCTGGAACATAGGTAACAAGTACACCTTTTTTAAAGCCGTCAACTCAATAATATTTAGTTTTTGTTGTTAATAAAAAGAGGGCGCTGACTATTCCAGATCTAGTCCCAAAAAAAAACTTTTGAAAAATAGTTTCAAAATCTAGAATGGCCGTTGTTGGGAGTTAGCTTTTCGTGATTCGTTTTGTACGGACTGACGTGTAAATATTCGCTTTCTCCCTGGACTAGACTATGACATGTTTTAAAAAAGCTCTCCTCCAAGGCTGTCACTTATCAGGCTTATCAGGCACTCCTGATGCAGTCGTACGTATCCATAAGCAGCAACGGTGATCGATTAACATCACGCGCCCTGTCATTTTCTCTGGTTCAGTGTATAAAAAATATTTTAGCGCATATGGAGTCGTGGGTGGCGACCTACTTCGACTGGAATAGCTTGTATACCATGCTGGTGCTGGAGGTCTGCATCGTGCTGCATATCTTCATTGAAGCTGTTTACTCCGCTACTATTATGGTTACCACTGCCATGAGGTAACAATTTTCTGTATGTATAATAGCATGGTCTTACCTCCGTTTTCTCAAAAAACTAATGATTGGTGATACTGACACAGGCTACTTTTTACCCGGGCAAAATATGCCATTCCTATGGAGAAAAACATGTAGTCCACGCGGTTTTAGCGTAGGGTGGAAATAAATAAGATTTACAATTTATGTACGTTAGAATGGGATAATGAGGTCTTTAGAAACTTTCCATTTTTTCATTTCAGAGAAAATTTTGACGCTAGTATAGAGGTGGTGCAAAATTTTTTAGCGAGGAACGAAGTAGACCCGGAGTTGAGAAAAAGATTCATCACCTATCTGCAGTTGTGTTGGTATAACGATAAGGTTTGTAATTTGTAAGAATTCTAAACTACTTATGCACTAATATGCGTTCAATGTGACCCACAGATCATAAGGTAGTTGTTATGAGAAATTGACGTCTTCGCTTCAACAGTAGATAGGTTTCTAAGCAGCGTATTTTTCTGTACGTGTACGTTCGTTTTAGCAAACGCGTTTACACGCAAGCTTCTTTTTGCACCTGAAACTGGACATGTATTCTGTGCCCATAGAATAATTACGTATAGTATGAGTGTCTTTATACAAGCTCGCTGTAAAAATTGCAGCACTAAATAGATTCAGTAGAGTAAAGTGCAGCACCGGAGTCATTTGGAGTACAAAGCAAAATTGGCATCAAAAAAGCTCGGTGTCTTCAACAGGGCGAGGCAGTACTTCACTGCGGGGCAACTCCTGACGCTGTATAAGGCCTAGGTCAGACCCCACATGGAGTACTGCTCCCATCTCTGGGCAGGACCGCCGAAGTACCAACTACACCCATTTGACTCCGTTGAAATGCGCGCAATCCGAATCGTCAATGACCCAAGATTCACTGACAGGCTAGAACCGGCTAGCTTGCGAAGAGACATAGGCTCGCTCTGCGTGTTCTATCGACTTTACTATGGTGAGTGCTCCGAAGAACTCTTCAAATTGAAGCGTACATCACCATTCCATGATTATACCACCAGACGAAGGTTAAAGTTCCACCGGCACCATCTGGACTCGTGGCGGTCCTCCACAGTCCGCTTTGCACGCTCCTTTTTACCACGGACGTGTAGGTTATGGGACAACCTTCCAGCTGAGGCATTCCCAGTGGACTATAACATGGGGTTCTTCAAGAAAGCTGTAGTAAAGCTCTCCTCTAAAGCCGGCAATGCTCAGACGGCTCTCCTGGGGTTGCCCGTGTCCATAGGCGACGGTGATCGCTTAACACCACGCGGTCCGTCTGCCAAATACAAATTTTACGATCATAAAATATGCTGATCTGAAACCGCTCTAATTGAACAATCTGCGAAAAAACAGACAGGTGGGATATAAAAACATTGCTGTATGTAATGTAATGTTTAACAGTATATTTTGTTTTCAGACCTATTCTGCTTCTCACAAGAAGAAAACAATTTTTCATGATCTTCCACCGCACGTGTACCAGGATATCGTGACCCGTCAGAGAAGCAAATACATTTTGTGCATACCATTTATAAAAGTATGTATTTGATCTTGAATTTAATTTACATATACGTGTCGATCATATATTATAGTAGTGGAATATACATATGTACCTACGTGTAAAAGAAGCGCGATAGCGATTTCGATGTGGCTGGCGTAGACCGCAAGTAAGCGATTTACGCAGCTAAACAAAATTGGCGTGGGTGGTTGTGGGATGGGTGACCGCTTGTTTTTTTATTTATTTGAATAGAGTATCAGACGAGCGTGCAGGTCACGTGGTGTTAAGTGGTCGCTGCAGCCAATGGACATCTACATACAACCTCTAGCAAGCAAAGGTAAATCTTGTCTGAGGTCGTATGCAGTTGCGCTGCTACTCCGGAGGCTGGTGGTCGCCTCATGTAAGTGTGGCCGGCAACTGCACCTTTCCACTGAAACACAATAGAGATGGTTCACGGCAGAAGTGGGTGCAGCGGCGGTACTTCCCCGGGCGAACCATTATAGTTCTACCACCTACAATTGTGGCAAATTTCTCCCTTCTCGGTGGCCTAATGGGCGGTTTGAAAACATCTGATCGGGTTGGCCACTAACCCGCATCTTCATCGCACCAATAGGTCTCTCAAATCAAGATGTTCTCAATGGGAGTGAGTATGAGGAGTATTTTCTCTTCCCAACCAATGTTCTGTTCGAGACTTCGAGTTCTGTGAGAAGTCATTCATTAAAACTGCCTCGAGATATGAAGTGAATAATACTAGCACCGTGGCACACTAATCAATACTCTTTAATAACATTTGTTTTGTTTTGAAAACATACCGTTTTCAGTTGATTGAATTACTAAAATAGTATTCTTGTAATAGTTACTTCTCAGAGACGATTTGAAAAATGTGTCATCAAATGCGAAAATGTTTTACACGTCACCTAATGAGATTCTTCTGAATACCGGCGATATAACCAATGAAATGTATGTCATTAAACAGGGAATTTGCGAGGTAAACAAATCCATTAATTACGCTGTAAGATAGATATTTTTAAGGACGTATTTTTTTATGAGAATATCAGTTCTAATGACGCACTTCAGTTTCAAATGCATAGTTACTGCTGACTTTCATACTCGTATACATATAATTCATTCTTCATTCATTGTCTTAAACACTTGACAAAAAGCTTGTTTCTTCATATGAATAAGCTTTTAATTATTATTTAGTAGCTAACCCGGCAAACTTCGTACCGTCTTTTCAAGGTTTTTGGGTGGACCACCTTTATGTTATGACTTAGGGGTTTGAAAAATAATTATATAATAAAAATAATGTAATAAAAAATAAAAATAATATATGTAATAATATTAATATGTTTATAAATTATATTTGATTAAAACTATGTCTCATCGAGTTATCAGATCGGTGAAGGTCGATGTTCCACTCCACGTCTCCTCTACTATCTTACGAATTTCGACGATCTGGCCACGTGTGTTGACGCGAGTGTAACATTTTTTACTCATTCCAAAAAAAGTGTACAACGCCGCTAAAGAAGTTTTCACTTCAAAAAATAAGTTGTTTTTCCACAAATTCATTAAAAGAAAATGATGTTCACGATGTTGATATTACACTATCGTTAATTTTTTAGGTTTTAAGTCCAGAAACTATGGATGTTGTTGCAGAATTGGGTGTAAGAAGTCACTTTGGAGTACTCGAATGTTTATTACGTTAGTACCTATGAATAGGTAATAAAATTCATATTATGTATGTAACGAAAAATGTGAAGAACATGTTTTTATACTAAATGCCAATTTGAACCTGACTGAACCCAGAATTTTGTAATTCCCATATGTCACTAAGCAGCGAAGATGCGAGATTCATTAAAGTCTCTGCGTACTTATTTGTGTAAACTGTAAAGGTGTATAGTTAGTAACACAATTAATCTATGAATACGATCGTAAACATTTTTAACAGACTTCTGTGAGAATGGAGGCGAGCATGCAGGCCACGTGGTGTTAAGTGGTCGCTGCAGCCCATGGACATCTACATACAACCTCAAGCAAGCATAGGTAAGTCATATCTTAGGTCGTATGCAGTTGTGCTGCTACTCCAGAGGCTGGTGGTCGCCTCATGTAAGTATGACCGGCAACTGCTTTCCACCGAAACACAATAGAATTGGTTCACGGCAGAAGTGGGTGCAGCGGTGGTACTTCCCTAGGCGAACGATAATCTACAAAAATAACTACAAAAATCTCACTTCTAGTTAGAAGTAAACCGCCATCGTTTATATTTAATACGCTTTTGTTCTTTGCTACTTTTACTTATAAAAAATCTTTGTTACATGAATCGCTTTCAGGCCTTCCAGCTTTTTACACAATTCGAGCCGTAACTCACGTTCAAGTATTCTGTATATCGCGAAAGCATTTGGCTAATGCTCTACAAATACCCAAAATTAATGACGCGATTGAATACGCTAAACAGCAACCTGTAAGTTCCACTAAAAATATAAAGAATAATGTAACTTTGCTATACTTTCAAGTCTTCATTTTTCAATCGATCATGGTAAAATTTTGAACATACATTATTATCTGCGCACTGAACAAACATAGCGGCCCAACATTTAAAGTGTTCTTTCCAGTTAATGCCAAGTCTTTTAAATTATTTTTTTCCCACACACTCTGTTGTCACTTAAAGTCAGCTGTTCTTCCTCAATTATGTTTCAGGATACGAGTAATATGGATTTTTTTATCTCTATTTTCAAATTTATTGGCAACAATCCTTTTTAATACTTTTTGCCTCTCGTTGGGCACATACTATTTGTATATACTTGCCATAATTCACATCTTTACCTTAACTCAATTATAAAATTTCAGGAATACAGCAGTTTACAAGTAGGCCGAGATAGGTTTGTGCTATACCAGCCAGACAGCCCAGTACCAAATACGGTGCGATTTGAATTGCCCAGAAAGCACGAAGAAGATTCGGCGTTCCTGCAACCATTTAATAAACTTGGCTTTTTGTCTGTTTTGCGGTACTGTATTTATTTAGTAACCGATGTTACAGCTAATGAATTATACGTTTTTTTCTTGATTCTTTATCCTAGAGTTTATATTTTTGTCAATTGTCAAGCAACTAGTTATTCAGGTTTTCCACCTCCTCCAACCTTTTTTCCTCCACCAACCCGCATTGGAGCAGCGTGGTGGAGTAAGCTCCAGGCCTCCCCAATAATGGGGAGAGACCCGTGCCCAGCAGTGGGACGCAAAAAGGGTTGTAGCCAATTGGTATTCCTTTACATTTAACGGTAGTTACCTGACCATCGCATGAAAAATTTGTATCCATTTTTCAGGTACATTTTCCCCCGTTTCTCGATTCGGCCGGACGGGCGGTATTTGGTTCACTGCGAATGGCTTCGGGCGACTTGCGCTCTGCTCTCCGCTATAGTGTTCCCGGGCTATCCATATCTGGCGCTGCAGTGGCCCTGGCTCTACTTCGTCGCCGTCGTCTTGGACTGCTCTGCCTACTTTGACTTGTGTGTTAAAAATATTTTTCAATTCTAAGCTCATATTTATTGTGACTGATTTTGCTTTAGGGTAGCCCAATCCATTTTACTGTACACTTATAATCAAAACTACAAAATTCACAAATATGTAGTTTTGTCAGGACCTTTCCAGCTCTTCAAAAAAGAGCAAATATCACCTATAACATATTATTATTATTATACTTGGATATTTCTCATGGCTCGCATGCACAAAGACCAACAGAGCGCAAATGGTCCAAAACTATTACAAACTAGCGGCCGCCCGTGACTTCGTCCACATAGCATAATGTAGCCTTCCTCAATAAATTGACTATTCAGCATAAAAATATTTTTTCAATTTCGAACCAGTCGTTCCTGAGATTAGCGCGTTCAAAAACAAACAAACTCTTCAGCATTATGTTACTACTATAGATTGGTACCCTTTACAGAAGAAAAGGCAAGAAGGCATTCAAACGTTGGGGTGACGATATTGTTGCTACGGCAGGGGTCATCTAGAATAAACTGGCAAGAGATAGAGTGAAATGGGGGGATATGGAGGAGGCTTTTACCGCTAGAGCGGTCCTTACAATTAGTTAAATAAAAATTACATTATGTTCATATGTACTAACAAATAGGATAAGCAATACTAACACCAATATTCTTTATATTTGTAAGGAATTGTAAGGAATAAATAAAGCTTTATTATATTATTTTTACTTAATTTCTAATACCGTACGCTTATATAAATATGACTTTTTCCAGGTTCCAAAGAATGCTTGTCGGATACTTCAACGACAAAGGCATTTTGGTGTATCATCCATCCAGCACGGCGGAACACTACATTAGAGGAGCTTTTTTGATAGATTTGTTCGGTTGTCTTCCTCTCGAGTTTTTAGAGTCGCCTTGGAGAGATTCTTACCGTAATTTATTTTCTACTGTTCTTTATTTATACCTATTCAAATTTATTTTACTTTTATCCACCATCTTCGGCGGTGTTATCTTTTTTATAATGAAAATGTAATAGTTGTTGCCTAAGGACATCTTGTGAGTAAGGATTCAATAAATTGTCAAACTCATAGTATCATAGATCAGATCACCGACACTCCGGAACATAATATTATTTATGATACAAAAAAAAAACAAGTCACCGTGAGCAATAGATACTTTGTCCGGAAAATATTTTTCGTAGGACTTGTATTTTTGAGTCTTTTTTGAGTCTAATAACAGTAGGTACCTTATTCAGATTGAAAGCATTTATTTTAGTTTCATTACACATTACATACAGTTAAATGGAACTGGACACAAGTCTGTCCACAAGGACAAGATGGAGCAATCCGCGTCGGGAGTAGCAACATACTATGTATGTATGAGAAAGCTTTAGCCTGCTAGATCCCAGTAGCATAACAAGAGCTTAATCAGGGTTGCATGCGATTTTGTATAAATAGGAAAGGAATTCACTTCAAACCATGTTTCAGAAGATAAATACAAGATAACGATGACGAAGCAGGTGTTGATGCTGAACCGTCTCCTGCAACTGTATAGGACGCCGAGCGCTTTGCTGGGGCTCGCGAAATACTTAAGGCGAGATATTCAGCTTGTGTAAGCATGAACATTTTAAAGATTGCTACACTTTTTTAGGAAATTTAGAAATATTTTTTAATAGATAGATAAGAAAAAATAATTCGAATCTTCAATTGCACAAAATCACATAAAACTCTTCCAAATATCTCAAGCGGTTGAAAGTCCTTCTGCCTTTAATGACGTTAAAGTTATAGAGACGCCTTCGTATGAAGTCAAGATATGCCGTGCTTCTTATGAATAGTTAACCACATATATTTTTATAAAGAATGACCATCTCGAGAATAAAATTTAATAATATTTTTACGAGCATTAAAAAGAAGCAAAAAGAAATGATTTATGTTTCAGAATCAACGCAATTCCATTGTTCTTGGCGCTGATAAACGTGTTGACTTGCTTTATGGTGTTGCATTCTGTGAGCATCTACTATTCGATGAACAGCGAAAATTGGTACATCGTGCCTATCGACGATAAGGGTGGCTCTTGGATTATCTTATTTAGAGACGTTTGTAAGTTTGCTTTTTTGTTCCACATAGAAATAGTGAATATCTGCTGTGACAAAGAACTCATTATTTTCTAGAAACTTTCAGCCCGGGAAGTTTTTCTTTTTACCTACTGTGTATTTTTTTCATGGCTCGGCGGCGAGCGTAGAACGCAAGCGATCTATGCAGCTAAGCCAAACGGGCGCGGTCAGGTGTGAGATGGGTGACCGCTAGTGGCAAAAATTTCATGCGCGTTTCCGTGCTTCGGAGGGCACGTTAAGCCGTCGGTCCCGGTTGTTGTCGATAGATAACAGTCGTTAAACCTTGTCGGAGGCCTTATGGGCGGTTTGAAAACATCCGACAGTGGGTTGGCCACTAACCCGCATCTCCACCAACCCGCATTGGAGCAGCATGGTGGAGTAAGCTCCAGGCCTGCCCAATAATGGGGAGAGACCCGTGCCCAGCAGTGGGACGCAAAAAGGGTTGCAGCCACTGTAAGGCAATTTTATTTCTATCCTAATAAGCATGCCTTATACTCGCGTTTGCAGTTGTGCTCTTACCCCGTAGCCCTGGCCGGTGTTGCCAAGCGTAACTACTTATCGTTCAAAACGAAATGACACAGTAGATCTGATACGGGAGCAGTGCTGGTTCTTCCCGGTCAATATATCCCCCTGATGTTATGATCATTTTGTCCTCCACTTCAGTCCGGTTCAACATCATCGAAACTCCGTGGAACCTACACCTCACCTGCTTATTCTGGGTGATCTACGAGACCACCACCACTGGGTACAACTGCTTGAATCCTTCCAACTTGCAGCTCATGCAGGTGCTGTTATGCGGCATGATTATTGGTACGAGCATGATGATAGTTAATTATTTTGTCTTAAGGTAAAAGGTGTAAATTGATCAGACTACTGACAGATGGATAATATTTACTTATGTATGTTTAATCAAATCTAATGAACCTTGTGTGGGGGTAATAATGATTATGTCTTAATATTAATACCTACAAAATACCTACCGTTGTTTATTTATTATGTTGAAATTCTGCGGTTTTGTAACAAATGGCGTTTGATTATAACTACGAGTAAGACTTGTGAGGAATACCAAATTGCAGTATGAATCTAATGATAACGTTATAAATAAAATTAATTTAAGTTACACTATGCCTCGTGGCTTATCTGCAATGCTTTTAATTAACATGTTGCTTTTATGTTGATGTCACTAATTTCTTCAAATGAGTACATATTATACAAATGACAGTGTTTCTTTGTAAAGTATCGTTAGTTTTGCAGGAACCTTGATCATCACGTATTTTTCTGTGCGCATCATCAGTGTACGCGCGAACGTCAACAAACTTCTAGCAGCCTTCCAACAGGACATGAAGGATATGGCTGCCTTCATGAAGAGGGAACATCTAAGTTCTGCCTTGCAAAGGTGTTTATTACCTCAGTAGAATGCCATCAACATTTATCTAGAAAATTAAAAAAAATCCAATAAACTGTCTGTTTATATCTGCATTGGTAATAAATTAAGTTTTTAACAAAAAAATAGAACCGACTTCAAACGGTAAAAAATAAAATTGTTCAGTACCTACTTCTTCTTGCATGGTAATGACTCTTAAAACTATTTTTGGAGTCGGGCCCTCACTAAAATGTCGTACCATTCGTTCTAAATGGGCACCGACAATACAGACCGTGGGACAGTACCTACTTCTTCTTGGTACCTATATATATTGGAGTCGGTGCCCATTCAGAACGAAAGGTACAGTATATTTACTAAGACAGGACATTTTACTAAGGGCCCGACTCCAAAAATAGTTTTAAGAGTCATTACCATGCAAGAAGAAGTAGGTACTGAACAATTTTATTTTTTACCGTTTGAAGTCGGTTCTATTTTTTTGTTAAAAACTTAATTTATTTCACTCTTTTTAGTAATTTTAATAATTCTGCACATATGTATAAGCATAATTGGATTCTTTTTCACATAACTTCTAAACGTTAAAGTAATACCTTTTATAATCATGTTTATCTAATAGCCATCTAATAGCCTGAAAGAATACTGCATCAGTCCACCTGAACGTATAAATTAATGAAAGAATTTGCTCTCAGCTCCTAACCGTTCAGGAGTTGTACCTTCAATCATCAGCTTAGCAACATGAGTTGATAATTGCCGGGCATAAATATTTGTATTACGTTAAAAAATATGACTAAAAGAATGTGTGTGCCTTTTAAGTTTCAGTGTTTCCCTCGATTTCCCTAGTATCACATCATCAGATTTTGCCATGGTGACAGTTGGACCACCTCAGGAATGTAAGATTTCCAACAAAAAACCATTTATTAAAAGAATTTGCTCTCAACTCCTAACCGTCATAGTACCTTCCATCATCAGCTCAGCAACATGATATGATGATAATTATACACAAATAGTTCTTTGCTTTAGTAAAAATATGAAAATCATTTGTTGTGCTGTAAAATTTGAATGTTCCCTTCGATTTCTCTGGGATTCCCTCATCAGATTTTGACTTAGTGACAGTTGGACCACCTCGGGAATGTAAGATTTGGAATAAAAAACTATTTATTGAAAGAATTTGCTTTCAACTCCTAACTATTGCAGTACCTTCCATCATCAGCTCAGCAACATGAGATGATGATTACTATGCACAAATATCTTTAATGCTTCAGAAAGTATAAGAAAATCAATGTGTGTGCCTATAAAATTTGAGAGTTCCCTTCGATTTCCCTGGGATCCCATCATCAGATCCTGATTTGGTGACAATGGGACCACCTCGGGAGTATAAGCATACGAACAAAAAAAGAATTTTGAAAATCGGTCCATAAACGGCGGAGTAATCGGTGAACATATATAAAAAAAAAAAAAAACATACAGCCGAATACAGTACCTCCTCCTTTTGGAAGTCGGTAAAAAATACTAAATTGCCTCATGTAATTTTAAATTTATTCTGATTTGAAATAGAAAAGATCTAAATATAATAAGAAGAATTGAATTGAAATTGGAGTCAGAGATTCAAGACTCTACATTTTGGAAACTATTTCAATCTAGAATCAATATCTATCAATTCATTGTCTAGACTTATTACTTTATCTAGACTCTAGTGTTCTTACCTTGTTTTTGTACTCTAGGTTTTTAATATGCTTACCCTAATTTCATAATAAGGAGATAGCTAGAAACAAAAAGTGAGACTTCGCCTATAATGGTCTTTTTCTTAATTGAGCTAATGCTAGTAGCTTCGGCAGTGGTTTTAAACATCATTGTAAATTGTAAATATTACTTTTAGCTCATTTATACCTTTGAAACTATTTATTATTTTTGCTTTTGCAGGCTTAAATTACGAGTATTTATGTTTTCTAGGCACAATATTATTTTGAGTAATTTAGTTGATTATTTTTTTATTTTTCAGAGAAATTTTGGATTACTACATTAATGACTGGGAAAAAATGGGAGGTACAGATTACAGAAATATTCTTAAGCTTTGTGATCAAGTCACGTTACGCTCTGATGCTATACTGAATATATTTGGACCAACGTTCATGATGGTAAATTTATTAATATAATATGTAATGATGAAGGTACTACACTAATACTACATAATACAATGCATATTTAAGTCTCTATCTCAGTCAAATTTATTTTTACTACCAATTACTCGTCCCGAATTCTCCTCTTGTCTTTTTTTATTAAATTAGTAAATTAGGATAATTATAGAAAAAGATCTTGCAGGCAGACCACATTATGTTGACAGTTTTGTACACAAACATAAACGTTCCACTTGTATACATTTCGTGTGTAAAGTTCAATATATTTCATTTTCAATAACAATTAGAAGAAAATTATGTGTAACCATTTAATAGTGAGATTGAACTTTTTTAGATGTGAAATAAATATTTATGTAAATCGAACTGCTAACCAAATGTTTTGATCCCACAAATCATCGGCAGCACTTGCAATATTGCATCATCGATTTAGCAATAACATGTTTCATTGGAACGGTATCTCAATACTATTCGTTTGTCGTCGTCTTGTTTCTGTTACCTCACAATGTTTGGTTGCTTGAAATAGTTTCAATTTATTTATTTCAATATCGTTCTGAAGTAGGTACCTAATGTTTAAATTTCTGGCTTATTTAGTACTTACTAGGTACTGACTTCTACTTAAATATTTAAAAGAATAATATAATATTTAAGTAGAAGTAGTGATAGAATGTTAGTTTTAGCTCAATATTTTTTGTGATTATTTTTCCTTTATTCTCACTATCTCTATAATGTACTCAGCGATTATGAAATAATTATTAGTTTGAATTTTTTTCGTCTTATCTTATTCTTTCTTTCTCACATCTTACATGTTAGTGTCCCATTGTAAAACAATCTTTCTTGTCTTCACAATTATTAAGTGATTCTGTTACCTCAATTGTTGTCTAATATTTTTGTTAAGGATTATGAAGAAACAAGTTTGTAGCATTTTCCTTTCATACATTAATTTCAGTGTCCTATTTTAACGCAATGTGACATATCCCTACTTCGTATGATGGGCCGCGCCGTGAGAAGCTACTACTTCCTTAAGGGCACAGTGATTGTGGAGAAGGACGACATTATCAGTGACTTATATTTAGTAGATCATGGCAATGTCGAAATAAATGAGAGTAGAGATAACGACGAAAGTAGCGTAACACTCGGCAAGGGCAGGTAAAGTAAACTTAAAGTTGAAAAGTTATTACTAAATTATGTATAGTTGAAAGTTATTTTTAAATAAATAAAGCAAAAGTTATTTTATGTACCCATAGTTGGTGTCAGTGACGTCGTCGTCTGTGTGGATAGAGACATGAAAATCTGAGATACATTAATCTATTCCTTTTAGTCGTAGCCAGAATTTAAAAATGAAGCCTTAGACCTTTCTCGATAAATGGACTATCCAACCCTAAAATAATCTTACAATTCGAACCAGTAGTTCTTGAGATAAGGGCTTTCAAACTAACAAACTGTTCTTTATTATATTTTAAAACAAGTAAAGAAGTAATGTTCATGAAATTAACTAAAATAACCGTAGCAAATTATGAAAATGGATTAAAAGCTCACAGTCGGGATATGGTGAGTGAAACACTTTGAAAATACTGGACATAGCGAAGTCACAGTTTTAATCAATTTTAATCATTCAGGGATGTTGTGAAGATTCCTACGATACATCTAAATAATTTGTTGAGAGATATAGAGATTACTGTGTTACTCCAGTATCTTGCCAAGCAGTCGTGTTACAAAGACATAGGAAATTAAATATAACATAAGGTAAATTCATTTCAGTATATTTGGGAACCTGGAAGGTCCAGCGACTCTGAAGTGCCCCATGTCTGTAACAGCAACAAACAGAATCCATCTCTTGCAAATAAATGGCAAACTGTTTCATGACATTATTAAAGACTTCCCAAGCGTGATTCAGCTTTTGGATACATATCGATCAATTAATAAGGTAAATTACTTTAATTTATCAACATCAGATTCGATCCTATAAAACATACAAATAATTTCTTAATTAATAAATTATTAAAAGGAACAATATGGAATATTTTTGAAGTGAAAACTTCTTTAGCGGCGTTATGCACTTTTTTTGGGATGGGTAAAAAATGTTTAACTCACGTCAGGACACTTGGCCTGATCGAATATTCGTAAGACGAAGGGATGACAACGATGCACAACGTTAATGTTCAAGTTTTCACTTCTGCCGGCACTACCGGAGTACAATCCGTTTTTTTATTCTTTTGTAATACTTATAAGCTCTATATGTCGTAAAGGTAAATGGTAAATCAAAATTACATGAACATCTTTTGTATCCATATTTGTGCAAATGCTTTATTTATTTCGCTAGTTGTTGGCGTTGTATCATTCGTTAACTCTGAATTTGTTTCCAGAACTACATAGAAGGTGATTTGCCAACAATAACATCAAAACAAAAGAAACAAAGCTTCATTTCCCCAGTAATAAACCGTCATCGAAAGTTACTTAAGTTTTTCCATTTTGAAAGTCCATTTACACAAATATATTTCATAACTATATCCCTGTCCTGCGTCTTTGCTGATGTTTACAACGCTGGCTTTCTTGATAATCGGGTTGGACTCATCGTAGCATTATACGTTCAAGATGTGGCATTTTGTTGCAAATTCCTCATTCAATACTTTTTGCCTTACGTTTCTGAGGACGATGAGGATATAACTGAAGAACTATTGAAGATACGAAAAGCGTAAGTAACATGAAATTATTAGCTCACGTTACACTAAGTCGACTGAGTTTCAAAAGTCCGTTATTTTTCAGATATTTCACGACTGAGTTCAAGATTGATGTTCTCTCTTGTTTGCCGATTGAGTTGTTTTGTTTTCTAAGCCATGAACGTACTTGTATGTTATTTGCTTGTTTGCGATTAAATAGAGTTTTGAGAATTGTAAGCACCTACCTATGTTATTTTTGTAAAAGTCTTTTTTTCAAGTTTTTTTTATTTCAATGGAGTAGCAAACGAGCATGCAGGCCACGTGGTGTTAAGTGGTCGCTGCAGAACATGGACATCTATATACAACCTCAAGCAAGCATAGGTAAGTCTTGTCTGAGGTCGTATGCAGTTGCGCTGCTATTCTGGAGGCTGGTGGTCGCCTCATGTAAGTGTGGCCGGCAACTGCACCTTTCCACCGAAATCAATAGAATTGATTCACAGTAGAAGTGGATCCAGCGGTGGTACTTTCCCGGGCGAACCGTAATAGTTCTACCACCTACAATCTGTTTATAAATGGCACACGAAAAAAAATTATCCACATTAGGATCTAGCTTAACTAAAGTCTATGTAAAATGTATGATAAAATTATACGTGCGATCTTACTATTATCGCTCCTCTTTTCATATGTCATAAAACTCATAAAAGTAGCGTTGACAGCGTAAACATTTATTCGAAATATTGGAAAATTGGCCCTTAAAGCTGTAGGACGTTCGCAAAAACATTTTCGGAAAATTTGACGCTGCTCAAATTTTTACTAAACTGTGGGTTTCTACGTTTTTGCACATGCCCTTAGTGCCTAGTTATCTCAGATTTTTTTATATAATTTTATAGGGAACGGTGTATACTAGCATACGGCGCTATTACAAGTATTTCTTCACTAATCTGACAATCACTACTATCTTCTGCGTGCTCATCTGGTTCACCCTATTTATCCACGTATCCACGTGCCTCTGGCACTTCATCGGCATTATGGAGGAGGCTTCTGCTCGAAAGACTTCTTGGTTTTATAAAGGTTACAGTTGCTTTTTATAGATGTATGGGCTGGGTATAGAGCTGATATTACGTCAGATTTTAATATTAAATAGATAATTATTAGGGTTAACTACCAAAAGGGTACAAACGGTACCCTATTACTAAGACTTCGCTGTACGTCCGTCCATCTGGCTGTATCTAATGAACCGTGATAGTTAATAAAAGGGGCTCCCATACAAAAAACGTAATTTTTGCTATTTTTTAATACGACTCGCACTTCACTGGTATTTTTAATTTAATGAACGAGATTTGATAAATTGAGTAATAATACATCTTCCACCAGATAATGGTCGTCGCTGGTGTACAAACAAGTATGTCTGCTCTTTATACTTCGTACTTACGACGTTTACTCAAAATGGAGTTGGTGATATTTTACCGAAGAAACAAAAGGAGGTGTGTAGTATATTAATTTATTAAATATTTATGTGATCTGTCCATCTATCGCCTTTCCCACATCGACTTTTGCTATTGCCTTGTGGTCATCGGCCCTGTGACTCTATTAGCTTCGCATTGTCTTCTTCAAGTCGATAGTCCATCTGGTAGGAGGTGTCCTCGTTTTGCCAAGACGTTATTGCTAAGAAAAGTACTAAAACCTTATTTCTCTTTATCTACGTTTATTTAGGATAACAAAATTTGTTCGGCTAACTAAAATATGGTAGCACTGTACATTTTATCACAGCTAATTTTTACTTGTAATTTACATCTTTGTAGAATGCTTCTTCTTCTTCTTCATAAATTACATTTTGAGATACTTCACTCAGCTTCACCCAAAAAAAACTTTTTTTTTGTTATCCGCAAAGCGGTCGTTGTCAAATCATCGTTCGTGGGTCGTTGTCATCTAACATTTTACCCCAAAGAATGTACCAAGTAGGCGAAATTTCTTAACAATTTTAACAAACAATTAGAAAGCCATACATCACGGAACGATTCGAGGCGTGGTCTGTTGTGATGAGTGACATGTGATTGAACACATTGCGCGTCTAAATCGGTATGCCTGGCAGTCCTGGCACCCGCTCAAAAACAATACGCCAGAGACGATTGTTTGCTGTTTATGACGCCCTGGTATCGTAAATGCTGGATTTTACTTATTTTTCTCGAAGTTCATTGAATCTTTACATTTAAATGTAGCTTTAGTGTTTCAGCTCATGCCAACTGTAAATTCGGCTTGCAGAAATCGGAATTTTAGCCACTATAGAATCCCGTTTTGGATACTGTGATAAGCTTAAGGATTTTAATTTAGCGAATTGTCACCATAAACGAACATCATGATCTTATTAACCCATTTCGTTTTCTGGCAGCCCGATTGGCATAAGATATTGACTAATAGTTTTTGTGCCTTGTTTCTAGGTGATATTCGTATCGATCCTCCAAATGGTGTCGACAATGATGTATATGGTGTATGTTGGAGAATTTTCCAACTTAATCCAGTATCACTCGTTTCGGTCATTCAGCTACTACTGCAAGTATTTGGAGTTACAGGTTTGACGCGACTACAATTTAAGTTATTCCATATTTTCCTGTTTAATTTTTCGAATTTGTCACAAGAGAGAAATCTTGAGAAATTGAAGATACTGAATGAAATTTTGTTCTGTTAGGGTTTTCTGAAAACCCAACGTAGATGCCGCCCTTGTGGTTAAAAAATATGTTGTTGCATGCGTGCTTAGTACTCTATGTTTTTTTAGTACAAGTACATCGTCCCGTCTACTGGTGTATTAAGAAAAGCTTCAAATCAAGTTGAACTCTGGTCATCGTATAACTTTGAAAGACTTCAGAATCTTAAGAACACTATTTCTACTTATAGTAAATAAAGTCGACGACTTGTCAGGCGCGATCGCAGCCTTCAATTTTGGGGGATCGGGGGAAATTTTGGGGGAAGAGGTGTCCCAAATTGGATTGTTTCGCCTTCCGTCTACGCATGACTGAAAGATTTTGGGGGGGGGGGGGTCATGTCACCTGTGACTAGACCCCTGGGATCGCGCCTGCGACTTGTTATACGAATCAGCTCCCCCATAACGATCTGCTATCTTATCCGCGATTGCAGGAGGCTAACTGTTTTACTCTATAATTTTTAGGAGTTCCTAAAGAACAACCGTGTATCCAGGAACCTGATAAAGCTCGTGAACAAATATTCGCTCCACCTGTGGCAGGAATCCAGAGGAGTTCAAGTGCCGTACTTTTTGAAAAACGCACCTAATTGCTTCAAACTGAAGGTCATGTCCGCCGCCTACCTTCATCATCTGGCAGGGGTGCGTAGTTTGTTGTTGTGGAAAATTAACTGAATCATTTTTCTGCTCGAAAGTAATGGAAGTTTATTGAGAGCGCTAAATTCTATGTGCAACTTACCCACCTAATAATTATTTAAGTTTTAAATTGTTATACTCTTTTAATAATACTCGTATTATTATTAGTCTTCTCACGAATTTCCTAATTACTTCTCCGCCTAAAGGTAATCATTAAAAAACCAACAGGTACTAGAAATCCAACCTCCGTTCAGTTAATGATTTGTGTAAAATTTCGGCTGACATTTACAGCATCATGTATTCGATTGCTGCGAGCCCGCATTTCTTCGCCAGTTAGTTGGACATCTAAGATTATATACCTACAATAAAGGTAAAAAATTCATACAATTTTATTATATATAACATAACTTGTTTATTATACACTCTTTATTTTAATTTTAGGAACGTATGTGGTAAAGGAAAACGAAATTACTAACGCTATGTACATAATACATACGGGGCGTGTTACTGAGACGCGTGGAAGTGAGACCACAAGCAAAGTCTATTATTCAGGAGAATATTTCGGGGTGGTATGTACATTTTAAAATTTATATTCTTGATGGATATATTTTTCTATCAAAGGAAATGTATAATATTCATTTGAATATATATAAGGCCTAATATTCCTTCAAAAGTTTTTACCTGTTTAAAACTAGCTGATTTCTTAATACTAAATCAATGATCTCTGGAACTTTCCCCCGACATCTTGTAGAGGTCATTGGTGAAGTTTGTTTAGGTAAACCTACTATTTTAGTGATGAATACATTTAATTTATTGATTGCTTGTTATGACATCATTTTATAGGTGCAAGGATTGGTTCGTGATTACCCACATACGCATTCATATCAGTCCATAAGTAAGTCGCAGATTCTCACTCTGCACGTCGGTGACTGGGAATATCTGTTGGACCATTTTCCTAATAGTAAAGACTGTATTTTTAAATATTTAACATACGACGACGATTCCTCGGGAAACAAAGAAATAGACAAATTTAACAAACGAGAGCGTAAAATTACGATTGCGGGAAACTATGCCTATCGCAAGAAAAAAGTAAACGACTCCTATAAAAAGCCTTCGGGGACCTTTTCTCGGGTTAGTTTTCAATCTCAAGAAAGTCGGTCAGTTCCCACGTCTTCTAATCTTGTTGAAAGTAAACTTGACGATAAAGAAAAATCTGATTATAATGAACTGAAAAACATGGGATTGGATAATATATCTCCAACATCGTCTATGATTACAGAAAAAGCTGAAATGTCATTAGATAGGTTAAAACTTGATGATGATGACATATTGTATCAGCCTAATAATTCAGCGTCTGAAGAAAATACACAAAGTGATAATATTGAGATGTATGAACTTACTACCAGAAGTGTTGAAGATTATATTGATCAGAAACATAGACATAACAGTTTAGCCTCATTGTACGATGAATCAACCCAAGCAAGAGAAAAGGTGCATAATATTAAGCTTAGTTCTAAAACAGATGAAACTGAAGGATTTTTTGGCAATGCGGATAAAAGTGCATCGCGAAACGACGGCACAGAACAAAATGACGCACTTGTGCTAAATGTAGATTCAAAATCTTCAAATGAAAGCGATAGTCAAACATCCATTAGCAAAAGACGTCAATCGAAAAGCGACCAGCCGTCGATATAATCCACATTTGCAAGTATTTACTGAAAACTAATCGTTCTTGTCTAGAAACAAAGTCTTAGTAAATATTACATTTCAAATCTGTTTTCAGTTTAATTTTTAAATAGAAAAATAGTTTGCATTCAGTATTTTTAAACGAGCTTTACATTAATTGTATGACTGTACAATACAAGCATTTAACTGAGATGAAAGTGAAGTCTTATTAATACATCATCTAATTCGGTCCAAAGACGTTCATTCACAGATGCAGTTTCCAAGTAAGCCGTGCTTATCAATTACACAGCATTTATTGGACATTCGCCAACGTACAACTATTTCGGAGTATCGATAACAGTGACTTCGGCCTCCTACCGGCCGAAGTCCAGTTTTATAGGAATGCTATTTTAATTTTTTGATCTGTTCAATTACATTCCAACATATATTTCGGAGCCACGTGCCAAAATTTTCTGATTGAAAACTATGTCGTGTATATATTCTATACTCAGCGATATGTTTTTTATTCTTAGCAGAAGTCATTAGTTTTTATGATGTGTAGAGAATTTATCTGGTAGGGATCTGAAGACGTAAATAAAAAGTTGTTATTTTTCTCACAACTCTTATACTTTTAATCCTAATTAATTGAGTTAATAGACTGGAATCTTACAATTTGTGATGGATTCTAAAATATTCATGGAAAAATTTAGCTGAATAAATAAGGCTCCAAGATCAAACAAGTGCTTAAAATATTTCATAATGCCGTGTTGTATATCAACGGTGGCTCCAGCTGTGAAAACTCATCCTCTATAAATAACTTAGCAAAGTCAATAAACGTTACAATTTTACAGTGAAATGAAAGACTAGGCTATACTTCTTAAAAAACTTTATTACAAAACTTTCTTAGTTATTAATAACGATAATATTACATTTTGAGACTATTTGCACCAACCACTGTTGTACACATTCTACGTTGAAGTTACGAGTACTATGCCGTTCATTAGTTGTCTTTCTAAATGTATACGTTTTTGTTTTAGTTTTTTATTTAAATTGGAATGCCCAGCACTGGATTTGTTCTTTTCGTCGGCGTTCACGAGTTCGCTTAAACATATAAAAATGTTCCGCTTTGACGGTTTCATATATTTCTTCCGTTTAAAGACTTTGCAGGTGTCCGTAATCATGTTTATGTCATTTGGCTTATGCATTACTTAGCTTAAATTTACCTTAGCTACTAAAATTACGGTTTCTTAAAATTAACGTTTTTTATGGCGTATTTACTCCTCTTCTTCCATTGGTCTCTCTTGTTGTCTTATTCCGGTGACATCTGTAACAATTTAATTTTAACATTTTAAACTTGTGTCTTTGCTGTGACAATTTTATGTTCATCATATACATAAATACACCGTTACTAGCTGAACCCGCGAACTCCGTACCGCTTTTAAATATTTGGGGTAGGCCACCCTTATCACTTAGGGGGATGAAAAATAGATGTTGACCGATTCTCAGACCTACCCGATATGCAAACAAAATTTCATGAGAATCGGTCGAGCCGTTTCAGAGGAGTATGGTAACTAACATTGTGACACGAGAATTTTATGTATAAGTTAAAGATCATAAAGGTAATATTTTTATGTTCAATTAAAATAGTGCTCAGTAATTTGAAGAACTTATGAATTAAATTCTACTTATGATAAAATTAAGACATTTAACGCTCAAGATTCAATTATCATGTTACAATGTGTGTGGCGAAAGCGATGAGTGATGGTTATGGGAAGATAAATGACCATCTTATTAGATGTCTGCCCGTTTATTTATTCTGTCATTTGTCTTATTAATCCGAGTGTGTTTGAAAGCGTAACTACAATAATGAAGACTTAAATAGTTTCAAATTAAGTAGTATTAAACGCAAGATGTTCGTATTATGTAACTATAATTAAGCCTAGAACTAAATTCTAGCTTACGAATTTTACACGACGGATTATTTTATTATTTCATAATTTGAGAATGAGGAAATACATAAAAAATAAACTGAAAGTGAGGAAAGTGATTACATGTATAGAAAAATGAGTCATGGAATATTTTATTTTACGAGAAATTATTTCGCTTGCATTCTGAATCTATATGAAGAATTCATTGACTCAATGCATGATGTATTTTCGTTCAGAATATTTCAAGATGACTCCGGGATAGCTCTGGGACCCTACTGTAAGCGCGATCGTCCGAAGTATCGTGTATTTTTGAGTGATCATTTTATAAAAGTTTGAAGAATTATCTCGGTGGCCTGCCTCTGCGTTTGTGAGGACTCCGGGATCTCCATAGGAACGCACCGGTGTCCTCCACGCGCGGCGCCCCAGAACGGGACCATCTTCGGGAGAGCAGATGTGCTCTCCTGCACCTTCAGGTGTTCACGGCGGCATGCGGCCACGCATACACCGCCGTCCCTCCCGGGGCTGCTAGCTGGACGGGTCAAGCTCCCACTCTCACCGTCCGCATCCCCGGAAGCCCCCTTTTAGTCGCCTCTTACGATCAGGCAGGGGATACCGTAGCTCTATTCTTAATCCCGAAGCTACAGGGACATGAGTAGACGCCCTGGACACTGCGCAGCAGTCTACTCTGTGACATGAGAGGGATTTATGCCATATTCCACTACGATGGCAAACCGCGGGTTGGTTTTACTTTTAGGCATGCAGGGCGAGGGAAGATAATATAATATTTATTTATGCTATGAGCGTGCTGTTCCACGGTGAAAATAGCAGTGTGAAATACGCACAACTTCTTAGTTACAGGACCTCCGTGTCGGAGACCGGTGACCAACGCACTAGCATTAGCCGGTGTTAGCCACTCAGCTGTTGTTGTTGCTGACATGATCTTTAATGTTTCTTTTGATGATGATTTAATGTATGAACGAAATTTCTTTATTAGTTAGCCTTAATCTAAGATCAGTAGGTAATCAAAATCTCTACTGAGGCTAACAGTATGAAGCAATAACATAAAAAAAACGGCAAATTGTTTGTAAAGTAGGTTTACGATCGAGATGTTTACGTGATAACGTCCGCACGAGAAAATCTCCATTCGTTTGTATGCCGCTAGAGTGAGAGAGACGGAAGATCGGTCCACTCACTCGAACGCTATGCCAGCCTCCGCTCGTGAGGATTCCGCGTGACAAGTTTCACGGAATGACTGGCAGCGCTCGAGATGAGACGGGAGATCGGTCCGTCTCTCTCTCGTTATACCTGCGATCGCGCTCGTGAGGTTTTGGTGTGACACAAGTTTCTGAACATGTCACCCGACTAAAACGATTTTAAAGACGTTATCACGTCAAAATATTGGATACTAGCGGCTGCCCTCGACTTAATACCAAGATATTAGTCATAGCATGATGTTTTAAAGCCTATAGCTTTCCCCAATAAATGGACTATTAAACACTTAAATATTTTTTCAATTCGAACGAGTAGTTCCTGAGATTAGCGCGTTCAAACAAACAAACTCTTCAGCTTTATGTATTAGTTAGTATAGATAATACATCAGATTGATACAATAAATTACATAATTGCAATCATTGACAGAGAAACCTGCTCATCAAAGACGCCCATTTGTTTACCTTACCATAACGCAACGTGACATAAACAATACTCTGTTGTCTCTGCCCCGTGCCAAGATATTCAAGATACGCTAAACAGTGATTTATCTTTAACTGGCTAATGTTATCCTCGATTTATTGCGACTAATTAACATATTCAATTTGGCTTCATGTACTGACAATTGTCATTTAATTTTATACAAAAATTCTCAAATAAATCTGAAGTGCAAAAGTACTGGGTAGAAAACCTGCAAACATTTTTTGTATCGCGTTATTCATTTCAATAATTTAATAAAGATTTGTGCATATTGCATATTGTCAAGTTAAAACATTTATAGATATAAAGACAGGAATACAAACACCCAGACCGAGAACAGAAATTTAAACTCATCATTCAAATTTCTGTTTCGCCGGGAATCGAACCCCTCGATTGGCAGTCCGGCATGGTAACCATTGCGCCATGCGGGTCGTCAAATAAATAAATAAAAAATAGAGGGAAGTAAATATACTGATAGAAAAATAAAACGTTGCTATTAATGATTAAAGAGCAAGGATCCAACGAAACAATCTTAGAGCTTCTAAGTACACTTAGATTCCAGCACTCGTCTAAAAATACGCATAAAAATTAAATGACTTTGTGAATGTCGCTATAATGTGTTATTTTATGGGTGAGATCGGCTCAGTCCATCTATTTACGAATGTGACTGACGAGCACTATTTGAATAAGTATGACGTTTGAGTTAATATATAGAGTGATACTATCGAATATACTTATTACTATTTTCTGAGGCCGGTTCGGCTTAAAATTATCTACAATTCTATAAACTTTCATGCGACTGAATGTTCGCTGAAATTTACGTTTCCGGTACGCATATAGCCTATAGCCTTCCTCAATAAATGGACAATTTAACACAAAAATAATTTTTCAATTCGAACCAGTAGTTCCTGAGATTAACGCGTTCAAACAAACAAACAAACAAACTCTTCGGGTTTATGTATTAGTAAGTATAGATAATACATCAGATTGATGCAATAAATTACATAATAGCAATCATTGACAGAGAAACCTGCTCATCAAAGACGCCCATTTGTTTACATTACCATAACGCAACGTGACATAAACAATACTCTGTTTAAATGATAAACAAAATTTATAAACATTTAAAAATAACTTCAAATAAACTTCTTTACTAATGTTTGAATAAAACTATATAAATAAAACAGAACAAACGTTTATTTAATAGTATTAAGTCATGTTATTAGATGTTAGCACTAAAAATCACGATATCTCTAAATTCATGTCAGCAGGTATTTAATGAAATTAATACATCACCCACTGACTGTGGTCTTTCTATAACCAGTCTCAATCGGAAAATACTCCTATAATTATATTTTCAATTGAACTATACATCTTGATCCGGCTAACAACAAAATCATAATCTTTTCTGAAGTGGATACTCGTAAAACACAGCGTTCTACAGATTTAAGTGCAGAGTATATTTAGATGATATGAAACCCACAAATATTTTCAAAGTGGTCTTGCTATTATGATTATGAGCACAGATTCTTGAAATAGAAAGAGCATAGCAACTGGACTTTAAGAAAAATAAAAAGTGAACAACGTACCTGCTACAGAAAAGCATAAATAGTTACGTGAAATGATACATCAGATTAATTTAAATTTATATGAGAGAGCAAACAGGAAAGTAGATATAAACGGAGCAAAAAGTGCACCTGGAACGCGAACAGCGAGGACCAGTTTATTTTGTCAAATGAGCTGATAACACCTCAATAATAAAACAAGGCATTCTTCATACAAACGAAGTATTATCAGAGAATATTATCGCAGAGGTTCTGCAGAGGCGGCTGGAACTGACAAGTTGTCATATATTTCAGGCAATTTCACGACGATCTGTCGAAGTCGCCGACGTTCGCACCGTATGATTTATGACTAAAAGTGCCAGCTTTTTTCACATCTGTCTCAAATTAGCCACAGGAATTAATGCGCCGTGGCGTGTGAAATTTCTGGATATACACATTGTCATATTTCAAATAGTTTCTTTGGTCACTTTGTATTTAGTAATACGATTCTCTACGATTTCAGCTTGTTCGATTACGAAAATTTAAAAGCATGGGCACTAAAATTTCACGGTGTTTATTTGTATACCCTACGAAAGCACGTAAAGATGTTACATTTTGCTCAAAACTGCTTACGTTACCCGTATTACGACATGTAGGATTCTGAATCATTACAGACGTAAAGAAACGAGGTCGTGAGTCGTTACCTGCCTGGCCCTTGAAATAATAACTGTTTAGTCTATCCAGGACTTGTTGATTTCCCTCGTCTTCTGTTGCCGTTACGACTTCCATGACATGTTTACTGCTGATGAATGCGTTTTGATCCTCGTCGGCATGGACGCTTGGCAAATGTACAAAATCTTCACAAACACCCGAGATATTCTTATTTCATGGCGCAGCTTAATATTTTACGGCTGTTGAGATTTTTGGTTCAATTATGAGCGTAATTTTAGACGGTGTATCGTCACGGTTTTAGAATCAGGCGCCGTATCAGACAAATATAGAAACATAACTCTAGAAATTTAATGTAGTGAAGACAAAGCGATTACATGACTGACAGTAATTAGACTCTAACGATGAATTTGTGGTATATTGATTTAACTGCATTGGGATCAACAAGGGTGTTATGATGTATTACATCGAAACAAAACACAACATTTAAGGTTATTTAGAAGTATCTATTTGTACTATTTGTCTATTTCCTGTTATTTGAGAAAACATTGTTGATGAAAATGTTAGCTTACTAGCGGTAAATCAGGTTCGCCGTGTTATTTTAATCTTAGCATTTTATCAGCTTTTACTACAGCCAGATTATTTATATAGTCTTTGCTACTGGGATTTATTTATTCATTGGTTAGATAGATGGTCCCACATTTCTGTTAGTGTACCTAGAATGTTTGAAGTTGTTTACAGCATTATTGAAAGTTTATTTAGTGCCCTTTTTTCGTTACTTGTGTTATATTATCACTCGTTACTCTTGAATTTAGTATAGGAGCATTTGATCACTGTGTTGGAAGAACGACCATCTTTCTGAATCCTGATACCATTAAGATTACTTTCCGGCCTTTCCTCAAGCCTGTCACAAATTTTGAAGGCTTTATGCTGTTACGAATAGGCCTTACAGAGTATTTTGAAAATAAAACTTAGAACTGATCAACATCACTTGCGTCACAGAAAGCAGCACGTCAAAAAGTAACACCTTAGAGCACCTCAGAACATCCCGGAGTACAGCAGCCAGAGACTCGCGAGCAGGAGCACCAGGATCATGTAGGTGGCGATAAGATTGGTGGTCTCGTGGTTCGGCATCTTGGGCAGAGGCAGGACGCGCTCACTGGACAAGTGGCTCCAGAAAACTGAGGGGACACGCAAATTTGTCGCCGCCCGGCCGATCGCCTACGCCAAGCCACGCCTCTGCCTCACGCCAAATATTATCCACATTTATTCGAGACAATAATAGAAACGTCGCTATGTTGACAGGTGTCACGCTTCTGGAATCCAGTGTCGATTGATTCCTGCATCGCTGGTCACTATTTGAAAAAATTAGCGCCGCTGAGTGATGAATGAGACGAAGGTTTTCTAAAGTAAATAAACTAGTGTTATTATTGTTGTGTTAATGAAAGGGAAAAGAAGAAACTTATTACTAACTACACTTATTTCGAAGCGTTCTTGCTGTAAACTATACCTTATTTTGCCCAAATCGCTACGATCTTACCCATTATTAGCACATATCCTACATATAGGCAATAATTATATTTTAGTTTATTCGTTACTAGGTATATTTGCAAATAAATATAAAGGCTTCTTTGCCAAAAACCACTTGATTCAACCAAGAAGCATGTTCACCAATTAATATCCATATCCAGAAATCTCAAAAAAAAATTTACCTTTCTACGACTGAACTGAATATACTAAACGACCTCCTGATTGTTGGTATGCTCAAATATCTAGCATACCTTAAAAATACTGGATGTGTACTTGATGGCCTGCAGTAAATAAAAATTTAAACATCCTTTGCTTGCACTCACATTTTTCATTTAAAGTCCGGCACAAGAAGACATCTCAATAATTTCAGACTCATAACAAGTGGTAGACAGATACCACGTTAACTAGAAATAAGTATGAAGACTATTCACAGTTTTAATCCTGAAATTGACAGTCGAAGAAAAGGAATAAAAGAAAGAAAATGTATCGTATGCTACGAGTATGTATGCTCGTCCGTCGAATCCCTTCAAATTCTTCAAAATACCCGTATGCGTAAATCAATATCGCAGCTAAACTTGTGACACCAATCAAAAACGAAGAAATCATAAACTTGTACAATACCTACGTCAAATCCTTTAAACATGTAACGAGAAATAAACACAGCAGAACTTGTGTAATAAGTAAGTAAAGTCGGAATTCTTTCCAGAAACCCCAAATCAATCACTCACTTTTAACACTTGGAAGGCTTGCACTAGAAGACAGCAGAGTACAGTAGCCACAGGAAGAACAGGAGAATCACGAGGATCATGTAGGTAGCGGCCAGGTTAACGGTCTCCGCGTTGATCGCCATGATTGCGAGGTGGTAGAGGCAGAACTGGCCTGGGAGATCCTCGGCCGCCTGCCACCTACGTCATTGACAGGGCCAGACTCGGAGGAAAAGGATGCCGCGTACATGGATTACTAATTTTATTGATTAAAAATGATGATTGAATTGATATTTGGTTAAAATATAAGTGACCGCGAATCTAGTAAGGTTATTACATTCGCGGTCCTACTAGGTAGTAGAGCGGTGCTACTGTCGCTGTTTACTTTAGTTCGTTATTCATCATTCTGTTTTAAAAGTAAACTGGTAAAAAAAATAAGGATCTGCTGTATAGGTACATCAACTTTATGAACCGGATGGGCCATATGACTCGATGGATGTGGCAGCCATTGGCTGCCAATCGAAGTTCCCGCGTTTGACTGACGAGTTCCCCGTGGACCAACCAATAGACCAACTAGTTGGACCACGGGGAATTTTTTTTCCCGCTGGACCAACTACTCGGTGGTCCAACTAAAATCGTTCCCGTTAGTACAACTAAACAAAAGTCAATCGTAAAAATTGACGAAAGGTTATCATAATATGGAATGGTTTTAGTCTTAGACCTATTGACAAATTTTTAAAGATTTCCAAAATAAGGAAGTAGTACTGTGTTCGGCTATACGTATTTTTACCGACTTCCAAAAGGAGGAGTTAATGTATTTGGCTGATTTCGGCTGTATGTTTTTTTAGTTATTATATTTGTTCACCGATTACTCTGCCGTTTGTGAACCGATTTTCCACGGTGAGGCAGATATTTGAATAATCCATTTTTGTTATTGGTTTGCGTTTTCTATCTTTTTGTATGTCCACGTGACAGAATCCTAGCGTGAGAGTGTGAAGTCATACGCCATGTTTTTTATTAGGTAAGTTGTTCTCCGAGTTAAGTAAATATGTTTGTGAAATCTGGTCTGGTATTCTTTTGAATATTAGGTACTTTATATGTCAATTAAATCGTTACATTTTTAATAATGTTAAAAGATGAAAACTAGACAAAATATTCCTTTAAAAATTCTGGATAAGTGTTGTTTCTAAATTGCCAAATTAAACACAGTCCAAAAAATGTCTTCAGCAAAAGGAGAAAACGTCCTACATCAAATAATGTGAGAATGGAAATAAAACTATTATATTAGATTAAAACTCATCACAATACACAGAGAGTAAGAAAAATGAATTCTAAATCCGAAACACAACGAAACAGATGAGTAACATACATCGCAATAAATTAGAAGTTAAACATCGTGCAAGCAGTGAAAAATATTATTGTCAAGGCGATTTCTTTTATGCTATGCAACAATAATTCTGAGATATTTCAGATAGATGGTTTCCTGCAGCTGTATCCGTTTTACTTTTGATATAATTAAATTGTACAGAATATATTATTTACTATCACTTTGTTGTTTGAAATTAGATATTTGGAGTCTAAAAATTAAATTATGACTCGCTTTACATTGAGTTTGAAAAACATAGTAGACAATAATTGTGTACTTACGGTTTTTAAAATGCTGAGTATAATGCCCATAAGGAGACCAGCAGGAGCAGAAGGATGATGTAGGTCGCAACCAAATTGGTACCCTCGGAGTTCAGCATCTTGAACCCGCCTCTTACGCGTTTCAGTCGCTACTGAGAAGAAATTTGAAGAACAAAGCTGAAATAATTATTTTGAAACAAACAAAATTCTATTTTTCGTTTGGCGTCGCGTTGAAATTAATTGCTTGTCAGGCTCGCGAACTGTCGTGCCTTGCTATTTGTTCTGTTTATAATTTATTTTCTCCGAATTGAATGAGTCAGTTCTGTTGGTTCGATAGTTTCATTGCCGATTTTGGTAAAAGGTCGTTTTTTTTCTTTTTCTTTTTTTTTATTTCTCCAGCGATTAATCGATTAGGTCGAGTCCGGCCCTGTGAGCGATTCATTTCTGGAGAATGATAAGCTGATCTATATTTGCGCTGGAGCATCGTTCAGTTTTCGAGTACAATGCAGCGGCCTGCGCACTCGGTCGGTACCCGCTCGGTCCACTCGCCCCTAATATTTCATTGATCTAAAAGCATTACAAATTAAATGTATTTTTAAATTGACTTCTTAATAATTACTTGAGGTTGTTATTGGGGGCTTTTTCGAAGCTTAGGCAATAAAATTTGTAACAATTTCCAGATTATAATTAGTCAAAATTTCCAAAAAATTCCTCATCCTCAAAAATTTTCTTTAAAGTTTTGCAATTTTTATAATATGGCAACCAGGAGCAGATAGTCTTGTAGTATTTTAGCCCAACCTAATTGTTGTAAGCAGACATAGTTTGCGAAACGGAGGATTTTTTTAAATAAAGATACAATATTTTTGAGGATTATTTTTGGATTCATAAGTATTATTGACAGCACTTAGTGTTATAAAAAATATGTAAAAAATTAACAGAAGTTATGTTGTGTAAAAAAATCGCCAGAAAAGTATCTCGTAGCACAAATCTACGCAATGCAGGTATTAGATTTATGATAGTGTAAAACTCGATTAAAAATCACTTAATAAAAATTTCAGGTAACTGAATGTATGTAGAAAAGAAATGACAGAAACAAATTAAAAGGATCAATGAAAAATAATATTGATTACTCCGATAATTCGAACTCCGATAATAATAATTCCAATAACGTACTCGATGAGTAAATTCGCATCGCACTAGGCTTATTGGATAGATGCAAATGCTAGGATCATATTAATTCCTTATTAGGTTAATAGTTAGGTATTTTCAATTATACAGTATTTTCAAGTTCAGAAAATATATCGTAACTATTAAAAACAATCAAATTTCCACAGAATTAGCATGAACTATTCACATTTTGTGCCTTAACTCTCGTTCGCTCGTTATTTTGATTGCAAGTCGTTTACTTTGGTTTTGAGATCAGTTTAAATGCTCGTGTTCAAACAAAACATTCAAACAAACAACACCAAGACTATAAATGTCTCTAGACACACTATATTTGATATTTTGTGTAAATTGATAGTAAGTATACATTCATATGGCCGAGTGGTAAAAGCCGCGGTCTTCTACGCGACCGATCCCGGGTTCAAATCCTCGGCTCGCACCTCTGATAAAGAAATTTGTAATGTGCGCATTTATCGCTGCTCCACGGTGATGGAAAATATCGTGATATTTAATTGATTACGATGTTCTTCATCGCCGTGCATGCCTGAGAGAAATTCATAATTTCTCGAAAGCATGACGTCCACCAATCCGCACTTGGCCAGCGTGGTGGACTATGGCCTAAAACCCCTCTCACTTGTGAGAAGGAGACCTGTGCCCAGCAGTGGGACATAAAAATGGTTGAAAAAAAAAAAAAAAAACATTCATAAGTGTATTATTCAGACCTACATATCTCAGATAAGTTTTGCACCCTATTAATCTCGAAACCAGAAGCCTGAGTCTTATCTGAGATCGTATGCGACCTCATAAGAAAGATCAGATCAAGTACGCGCTGGGCCATATTATGGCATCTTTGTATTCTTCTAGCTAGAGATCCCAGTTTCTACGCAAGGGTTATTTTATTATTCAAAAGGTACCCGGCAACTTGGGAGAGGATACCTGGTTATGTGGGATTTCTACGGCACTAAAACCCCCTCGGTGGCCTGCCTCTGCGCTTGGGGAGGACTCCGGGATCTCCAATGGAATGCACCGGTGTCCTCAACGTGCGGCGCTCCAGAACGGGCCCTTCTTCGGGAGAGCGATGCGCATTCCTGCACCCTCAGGCGCTCACGCGGCGGCATGCTACATAATTAAGATGGTCTGAACTATTGAAATTATGTATTTGAAAAATACAGCAGGAAATGATATTCATAATTCTTCCTACACTTTGCTTTTGCTATTTAATTACAATCTGTGAAATTAACGTCGGAACTGGACATCATGCAGCAGAAGTCTGCTATCATAAAAGATTGCATCAATGGAATTTCACCTTTAAACCTTAGTTAGTTTGGCTGAATATACAATAGCCTAATTTCGGGTTAATATGAGAGGTCTGGAGTCTGGATACGTTATGTAAACTATTTTATTGCATTGCCATCGTAAAACGTACATCAAACGTGGTTAACAATCCTCTTTGAATACGTCACTCTCCCCTTACGTGATCTTATTTATAGTTCTTGAATTTATTTGGCTGACTGGCTGCAACCCTTTTTACGTCTTATGTTGTTCACGGGTCTATCTCCACTATTGGGGAGGCCTGGAGCTTACTCCACAACGCTGTTTGTTAGTGGCCAACCCGCTGTCGGATATTTTCAAACTGCACTTAAAGCCTGACTAAGTTTAAGGTGCCCTCGGAAGCGCGTGAACGCACATGAAAATATTAGCCACTATCTAGCGGTCACCCATCTCACACCCGACCGCACCCCAATTTCGTTTAGATGCATAAATGTTCTCTAGCCTTCCGCCGGGCCCCTCGCTCTTCACCTTCAACTTCAGTGATTTATCTACTTGAATTTGAATGCTTTCATTTTTTTCATATATAATGCTTATGGGCATCAAGAAAGAACAAGTCAAAAGCTAAGTTTACTGCCTGTCTGTTCTGTTTCTATACACTATCAGCAACGTAAAAGAATATTGTTACGACTTTGAGTAGCTATAACTCGAAAACAAAGCGTCGTACAGCAAAACCCCAAAAACGCATAAACAGGTATTTGGTCTACTATCGAACAGTGAAGAAAGTTCTCGAAAAATCGGTGATAAGAAAAACATCGATTTCTACAAGTAAACAAATTCGGGATCCGCGGTGAGTACGTACCTATATATAGCGTACATGTATAGGTTGTTTACATCGCGGGCCGCGGCTATTGTTTATGACTACATAAGCTGTACATAGGCGCGTAATAACATAAAGGAAGGTTCGGGACGGGCCTATTGTATTTGGTGGTTCGGGAAATTTCTAGAGAACCATGGGTAGCTGTATATAAGGCACGCGCCGAGCCGCGACTGGGCAGTTTATTTCCGGAAGTGAAACCGAAGCGATCTCTACCAAGCGACAAGGAAGAATTATTTCGACGACTCAAGCGAAGATATTGGACTATAGTGATTGTGCATTGTGATTTGGACTCTGCTAAGTGGATTTTTGTGGAAGCTGACAATAAACGTCTTCTACGTGTCAAACGGCATTTTTATTACCCATAGCGCGTAACAATTGGTGTCAGAAGTGGGATGCCGTTAGTACAACGAGACGATGAGGGGCGCACTCCGAGGACCAGGAGACAGGTCGGTATGGATGCTGCACGACAACTTGCGGCTGAAGGGGTGGACGAGACCGCTGCACCGGGGACGTCGTCAGGGACAACCGCAGCACCGGCCGCTGCAATGGATATGACAGCGCTACTGTCTGCCATACAGGGAATGCAGGCCAGTCTAGACGTCAGCCGCCGCGAAATCCAGGAACAGATCCAGGCCAGTCAAGAAGCCAGCCGCCGCGAACAGGAAGCCAGCCGTCGCGAAATCCAGGAACAGATCCAGGCCAGTCAAGAAGCCAGCCGCCGCGAACAGGAAGCCAGCCGTCGGGAAATCCAGGAGCAGATCCAGGCCAGCCGCGAAACTGTCATCGACAAAATTAACAGTGGGCTGACTGGACTCGGAGAAAAACTCAAGGAGGTCCAGCATCAAGTTAAAGAAGTTATGCGAAGAACTGATTATTTGGAAAAGCGGGTAGAGGAATATGACAACCGCTTAAAATTGCTGAGTAATGAGATAGTTCAGCTGAAGACTCGCGAGCCCGTAGTTGTTCCGTCGTCATCATCGGCGAGGCTCGACCTTCCACATTTTGATGGAAGCTCTTCCTGGTCGGCGTTCCGATACCAGTTCGAGACGCTCGCAAAAGCAAATGCCTGGGGAGAGGACTATTCTTTTGCCGCACTCGTTCTTGCCTTAAGAGGGGATGCCTTGAGGACTATTGAGAGCTTACCAGCGGAAGGTAGAACATTAGAAGTTCTCCTGGAAGCGTTAGACTCACGCTACGGCGAGAAGCACATGGAAAGTGTTTATAGAGCCCAGCTACAGGGAAGAACTCAGAAGCCCAACGAAAACCTTCAACAGTGGGCAACAGAAGTTGAAAGGCTCGTTAGACGGGCATACGCTTCAACTCCAGCTACCATTGAAGTGTTCCTGCTTCAGAAATTTATCGATGGGATATGTGATCCGGAGGTTAGGGCTGCTGTGCGCTTGGGCCATCACCAAACTCTAAAGAGTGCCTTGGCCCATGCCCTGGAAGTCGAAGCCGTGCGACAAGACGCGAGGTACCAAAAAGTAAGGGAAGTGGTAACGGAGGAAAAGAAACCACGTTATGGACCCACTTGCTACGGTTGCGGCGAAAAGGGGCATATTCGTTTGGAGTGTCCCAAGAAAGAAAGAAGATGGGTTTCTTACTACGAGATCCATGCTGAAAAGATGGTACACAAACCTGTCTCAGCAGAGAAGGTGTTTGGTGCCGCCAAACCTGTGGATACGGCGTCAAAGGACCGCGCGATAGAAGAGCGTTTGCGAAAGCAAGCAGTTGAGGCCCGGCGCGAAACTGCGGGGAAAGAGTGTTGGAGGTGCAGAAATGGTAACACCGGGGAACGACGTGGAGGCAAGGATTGCGGAAAAGACACTCGTTGTTATAGCAGGGATTGGCCTAAGATGAACCAGTATCTACGTCCCATGACGCGAGAAGCTGCAGTTCAAACGGAAGCTGCTCATGGAGTATCCTTAAGTGGAAAAGGACGTAGAAACGTCGACTGTCAGAAACAGGAAACCACCGGTCATGTGAAATTAATAAGGACGCAAGGCGGCAGGAAAACCAATTCTAAGGGATTTGAAGAAGGAGCTCTAGTGTGGTTTCACAATCCGCAGAGAAAGAAAGGGAAGTCCCCGAGGTTACAACCTCGCTGGGAAGGACCTTACACTATTGTCACAAAGATTAACGACATCACGTACCGGATTAAGAAGGGTCCCCGCGGCAAGCTAAAAGTAGTACATGTAGACCGACTAGCAAAATACCACGGAAAGAATCATGCTCGGGACGAGCATGACTAAGGAGGGGGTAATGTTACGACTTTGAGTAGCTATAACTCGAAAACAAAGCGTCGTACAGCAAAACCCCAAAAACGCATAAACAGGTATTTGGTCTACTATCGAACAGTGAAGAAAGTTCTCGAAAAATCGGTGATAAGAAAAACATCGATTTCTACAAGTAAACAAATTCGGGATCCGCGGTGAGTACGTACCTATATATAGCGTACATGTATAGGTTGTTTACATCGCGGGCCGCGGCTATTGTTTATGACTACATAAGCTGTACATAGGCGCGTAATAACATAAAGGAAGGTTCGGGACGGGCCTATTGTATTTGGTGGTTCGGGAAATTTCTAGAGAACCATGGGTAGCTGTATATAAGGCACGCGCCGAGCCGCGACTGGGCAGTTTATTTCCGGAAGTGAAACCGAAGCGATCTCTACCAAGCGACAAGGAAGAATTATTTCGACGACTCAAGCGAAGATATTGGACTATAGTGATTGTGCATTGTGATTTGGACTCTGCTAAGTGGATTTTTGTGGAAGCTGACAATAAACGTCTTCTACGTGTCAAACGGCATTTTTATTACCCATAGCGCGTAACAATATGAAAGCCTGCTGTAATACACCGGGTACTACAATATTATATTCTTAGCTGCTTGAAGTCCGTCGAAGTCGATACGAAGGCAACAGAAGGTGTTGCCTTCGTATCTATTAGGGTATCCAAAATGGATTTCCCTACAATGTACATAACTAAGTATGCCTACTATCCACCTAAAAATAACGGCAAAATGAACATTGCAAGTCTTTGAGAGTGAATTAAAATATTTTCTTGTAAAATCACAGAAAATTTCTAACCACGATAATGTTCTTTGCAAATAAAAATTGTGTTCGCACCATTACTCACGTACTCATATGTATATATCTATATTTTTAACATCAGAGGGTTGCATACATAAAAATTTAAGAAACCTAAAGTTCTACGGCTGGACTTATTCCAATAAATTATGCTTACGTATTTTATTTTAATTTCTAGATCCAGCCACCCGTAGAGACTGCGGATGTGGCTCCACTAAATGTTGGAATGCTGTTGGCTGCAAATAATATTCCGAGAGCTAGGCGACGAAAGATTGCAAACAATTCTATAAATCTTTTTTTTTTTTTGGCGTTATAAAGAAATTGCCTGCCTGCCATCAGTCGTTGAATTCCATCGCGTTTGTCTTTTTTTATCTATACCTAAATGTTTGTTTTTCTTAAACCTAAAGATTATTTAACAAGAAAAATATCAATAAGAAATAAATTGGGAGTTTTAGCGGGAAGTCGAAAAAGACATATTGTGCTCTTGTTTTATTTTTACTTTCTTGGTGTATTTTTGAATTATATCGGATAAATTCGATGGCATTGTATTCAATATAGGCTAATTATAGTGCACGAGTGTTGTGAATTAAAATAACAGTGCGAAAATGTGTTTTTTCGGCTTGCCTCCAAAATTCCATTGGTCACGTTCAGGTAAAGAAGCCATCGCTTTACTTGAATGTCTGACTGACTTAACTGACTAATTACTGACGACTTACTGACTTTACCTATTGTTACTCGTCCAGTTTCACAGAAACGCAAAAACATGATGCAATAATTATACTTGACGCTTACAATATGCAGAATTTGCGATGGCATAATTGAAGAATAAAAATTTTACGACCGATAATAATTGAATTCAAAGAGGATATAACCACTTTGAATTGCTTTTCATCTTTTATAAAACATAATTCACACACATGCAGCTCGTGCTGGACCTTTTACAATCCAGCTGACCGATGAAAGAAAAGGGTAAATATTTCTCTCTCTCTTTATATGTGACGTCCGTCATAGCGAAATCAGCGTTAGAAAATGCGTGCAATTTTAGTAGGTAGTTCGTTTCTCCGAGAGTGAGTGTTCATGAGTTTTATTTATAAACGACTTCATCTAATTTTGGTTTATGATTTTCCGGAGGCAATTCCCACAAATAAAAATTATTATAATCTAACGATATGTTTGCGTAAACTCGTTTTTCAATTTGTGCAGACTAAACATTTCAAAGCTTAGGTATATGAATATTTAATGTCTTAATTTTTTCTTAATTTTAGTTAATTGAAGCTGTTAAAATCATTTTTTTTTGTTTTGTCAAATTACCTACTAGGGTATATGATCCAGAGGCAAAGAGGAGAAAAGCAATTAAAGGATTATTTTAAAAAGTATATTTTTCGATTGTTCTTGAAAATGCTTTTAACTTAATAATACAGCTTAGGCGGTAATATAGCTATCTAGGATTGTAGACGAAATATAATAGAATGGGTATAATGTAGCCTAAATGAAAAAAGAAGCATTTTCGTAGTGATCTTGCTTTTTTGTGTACTTAGTTTTGTTTTTGTCGGTTAAAATTGACGATTTTTTTTCGATATAGGCATATGATATAAGATTATTTGTAATGCCACAGTGTAGTGGATTAAAAAAAATAGTGCGAAAACATGGTTCGCGTTCGCGCTGCCTTCAGTCAGACTATGGTTATAGCTTCATGCCGACAAGCACTGATTTTGACTAGCACAATATCACTCGTTTTTTACGAAATTGCCAAAACCTGAACCAAATGTTTTTTTTTTTACTTTACACTGACAATATGCATAGTTTGTGCAATGTCATTACTAAAAGAAAAGAAAACTGAAACGGCGTTGTCAGTTGTCATTAATGACATCGAGAAAATGACAAGTGACAGTGACAGACAATTAGCAACTTCTAAGAAAATTGCGATTTATTGTAGAAAGAAAAGAAAACATACGATTACGTTAAAAATATCGTAGTTGCCGAAGTGATAACTAGCTAGTTACGCCTACAGGCGTGGGCATTGTCTTTTCGCATTTATATGATGTGAAAATAATCGAAAGTGAATTGTTATTTGATGGGAGATCGTCAACGAACGTTACGAGCCGAAGATATGGCTACAACGAGCACCGCGGTGACCACGGTGCCCCCGCAACTGCAGGAGGTAAATAATCTTACATAAAAAACATCGTTATCTTCTATTTGATGTGTTCTTAATAATATACAGTCTTTGAGATAAAAGCGTCAAACGGAATTAATTTAGCACGAATTTCAGTCGGAAAGCGTAGAGAAAACGCAAACGATGTGGGCCTGCAGGACCTTTTTGAGAGTTTCGAGCTGTTCTCGTGTTCTCAGTGTTGATTTTTCTAGTAATTCGGGGCTTCTGAGTGATATAAATGTGTTGGATCTGACGAGGGTTGTCGCTGGACCATTTTGTACAATGACTTTGGGAGATTTGGGTGCGAATATAATTAAAGTGGAGAGTCTCGAAGGTGATGACGCGAGGAAGTGGGGCCCTCCATTTATAGAGGGCACACAGGATTCCTACTATTTTCTCTCCATAAACAGGAATAAGAAGAGTGTTTGTGTTAATATGAAAACTCAAGAAGGTAAGGAGTGAGAGTTCCATCTAAGATTATAAATTCAATTCTCACCACCATCTAATTCCACTTGAACCACTATGTTTTTCATGAAAACCTAAAGCTGTAGAAAAGATAATTTACCATCACAATAAAACAAGATATAAAATTATAAATAGATCCTGTCAAGTGAATATATGACTGAAGTTTGTTTTGTGTAATAATGAATGACTGATAACCTCTTGAGAAACCGGCCACCATTTCACAGAGAACTGGTCAACCCTCAATAAATGTCAGCCAATCATTATATAGTGCTTATGTACTTGTTTCATAAAATACTTAAATGAAATGCCAAAACAATATTTGTCTCTTTCTTATGTATACCATATTAAAGCTAATGAAATGAATAACAGAGCTATGATACAAACATGCATATTATCAATGATTGTGAAAACAAACGAGACAGCTAAACTCATCAGTAGTTGATGTCATATTGCTTCTAACCTGTTGGCATTGCAACAACAATTGGCATTTTAACACCACCCGCCAACTATTATCTATACATTAAATTTGACCAGGGCGCTTATCAACTTTATGACATTTAATTTTGACGTTTGGATGCTGGAGAGGTCAACATTTTTAAGATCCATTTTTCTTTTCTCATTTTTTTTTGTTAGTAACAAGTAAATAGTGAAAAACAAATTTTCCTTATAATTTTATAATATCATCTTTATTACCATGATTACCTGTATAATGTTACTTTATATAATCAATTATTTCCATCTGCATTGCAGGAAAAAATATTATATATGATCTAGCAAAGAAATGTGATGTTCTAGTTGAAAACTTTCTCCCTGGAAAGTTGGACAAAATGGATGTTGGCTATGAGAAATTGAGCAAAATCAACCCAAAATTAGTCTATTGTGCTATCACAGGCTTTGGACCAGTTGGACCTTATGCTAAGAAACCTGGGTTGGTACAAAATATTGGTTTAAACTCAGCAGTCAGTACTTTACATAGATCACCAATAAACATCAACTTGTTTGTTGCAGATATGATGTTATAGCAGCTGCTATGGGTGGTCTTCTAAATAATACTGGGGAGAAAGATGGTGGACCTGTCAAACCAGCTGTAGCCATTACAGACTTGACTACTGGCTTACATGCATTTGGTGCTATCATGACAGCCTTATACTACAGAAAAAATACAGGAAGAGGTCAAAAAATTGACTGCAATCTACTCTCAACACAAATATCCAGCATGATCAACATTGCCAACATATATCTTAATTGTGGCATTGAAGGCCAACGTTGGGGCACAGCCCACGCAAATTTAGTGCCCTACCAAGCTTTTAAAACTAAGGATGGGTACATTGTCATTGGAACAGGATCAAACGCACAATTTGCTGATTTGTGTAGATTGATCAACAAGGAGGAACTGATCACTGATGAAAGATTCATTGACAACTCAGCAAGAGTAAAAAACAGAGAGGCTATTATTAAAATTATCAGTGATGTCATTGAGACAAAGACAAAAAAAGAGTGGTCTAACGTGTTCAAGAATGCATCATTTCCAAATGGACCTGTGAATACAATGAAAGAAGTTTTTGAAGATGAACATGTCAGGGAAATAGGATTAGTGCAAGAGCTACCCCATCCAGTGGCTGGGACAGTCAAGATAGTTAAGCCTCCAACCATTTTCAGTAAGGGTGGAAATGACGCAAGAAGCGCCCCACCTACGTTAGGACAGCACACTCGTGACATCCTTTCAAATTTCTTAGGATATCATAAAGCCAAGATTGATGGTCTGTATGAGAGTAAGGTTGTGCGATAAATTACTATGTTGGAAGGTGCAGTGCTTCAATAAATTTTGTTTTACCCTAGATAACTTTTATCAAAGTTGTTTATAGATTACGAAACCAGTTATCTAAAAAATATACTAAGTGTTAATATTGAAATAAACTTTTACATTATCTCTATTTGTTTTGATGGTTCCTTATCATTGTCTACGTGTCGCCATAGAGAAAAACGTACCACTGTAATTCATGTTAAATTAAAAAAAAATTACACAATATTTTTCTAACTATTCATATAATTATGTACATGCAATTTGAAAGATAGTAAAGATAACATTTATTTAGGCCGCAACCCTTTATACGTCCCACTGCTGGGCACGGGTCTCTCCCCATTATTGGGGAGGCCTGGAGCTTACTCCACCACGCTGCTCCAATGCGGGTTGGTGGAGATGCGGGTTAGTGGCCAACCCGCTGTCGGATGTTTTCAAACCGCCCATAAGGCCTCCGACAAGGTTTAACGACTGTTATCTATCGACAACAACCGGGACCGACGGCTTAACGTGCCCTCCGAAGCACGGAAACGCGCATGAAATTTTTTGCCACTAGCGGTCACCCATCTCACATCCGACCGCGCCCGTTTGGCTTAGTTGCATAGATCGTTTGCGTTCTACGCTAACCGCCGGGCCATGCGCGCTTCCACTTTCCACTTCAACATTTATTTAGTACCACATACTAATTAAATAAAATTCTTTTTTTACTTCACACTGTTCTTGTTGTAAATCAGACTAGCTACCTATAGCAAAAATTAATACTTTTACTCTGCCTACTTCATATAGAATGGATTGATAATATTGTGTCAGCTACATTAGTAAAACCATTTTGTAATAAATACATTAAACTATAAGCTAAAATCTACAGTAGGTATGAACACATATCACAAAATTTTACTAGAAGTAAAATTTGTAGCAGGACTTCAATAAATGTAGCCTCTCTGTCAAGGCCAATTTAAATAATAAAGTTAATGCCTCCTTTGACAACACATATGTAATTTTTATCATTGATTTTTGATACCCAGCAAAACAGAAATTCGAATTTATTGAAATAAAGTAAATTGTTGTTCTCTGTCTGGTTGTGTCTCCTTGGTGTCTTTGTGCGAGTCCATGGAACCCCAACACATGGAATCCTGGTTCAAGGCTAAAAAGTGAACCATCATCAATCGTAGTGTTTAATTTCTCTATGCATCAATCCTAATCAACTTATAAGGTAAAAATATAATTCATTCAAATATCCCAAGTTCAAAGTTAAGGTAATTTTAATGGTAGTAAGTATATAAGTAAATGTTAGCAGATGGCTGTGGGACACAGACTTATATTTACTGTGGGACAACATTGACAACACATGCGGTAGCTATCACGAATGTCCCTTATCGGCCCATAACTACTCTGTGAGAAAGCTAGTTATTGTATACCCCATATTTTTAAAACAGGGCTGAAGTTTTTCTCCGTCTGTTCTTTTCTTCACCTCAGCATTGCCTAAGCGCACCCAGAGCAGACAGAACAAAAAAATGTACAGTGAATAAAGAATATTTCATTTCATTTCATTATATTTTGTTTGTGCAGGAGCCAGTAGAGCGAGTTGCAGTGATAACGCTGCGGCCGACGCGCCAGCAGCAGCGCAAGAAGGTGGTATGGACGGAGGACACGGTCGACAACGAGAACATGAACAAGAAGAAGTCTAAATGTAAGACGCCAGTTTAGCTACATTTTTGCCACCACTAGCTTTCCGCCCGCGTTCCATAGGAATGAGATATTTTTCGCAGGTAAAAATAGCCTCTGTCGCTCTTCAAACCACAAACTATTTTCATAAAAAATCCGGAGATCCGTGGCCACCACTAGGACGCAAAAAAGTTTGGACACCCAGCTAATTTAAAGACACCAAGGATGTTTACTCATTTCCTTCTGACAGCTGGCAACAAAATGGAGTAGTAAACGAGCATGCAGGCCACGTGGTGTTAGTCCCTGTAGCTTCGGGATTAAAAATAGAGCTACGGTATCCCCTGCCTGATCGTAAGAGGCGACTAAAAGGGGGATTCCGGGGTTGTGGGCGGTGAGAGTGGGAGGTCGAGGACCGAGGGAGTTTTAGTGCGGTCAAATCCCATATAACCCGGTACCCTCCCCGGTGCCGGGTACCTTTTGAAGGTTTCCCCCCCGATAAAAAAAGCCCACATAGTGTTAAGTGGTTGCTGCAGCCCATGGACATCTACACACCACTTCAAGCAAGCATAGGTAAGTTTTGTCTGAGTTCGCATGCAGTTGCGCTGCTACTCCGTAGGGTGATGGTCGCCTATCGATATCGCTTGGATAGTCATGTTAGTCTGGCCGGCAACTGCACCTTTCCACTGGAACACAATAGAGTTGATTCACGGCAGAAGTGGGTCCAGTAGCTACTAGTAGCTACTTCTCCGGGCGAACCATAAAAGTTCTACCGCCTACAAATATAAATAAAATAGTTTCAGGAGTAAAATTTAACGATAAATAAAAACATTTTACAAGGACAGGTTCATTACTTTATTCGTAAAAGTGTTGAAGCTTAGAATTCGTCAATGGTGATACTGGTACACTTCCATTTTATTGTTTATCAGACACTTGCTAATTGTTTACAAGGATGCAGTTCAGTGATAACGTGTTCTAAAAAATTAACCATGCGAGAAAATATATTACTTCAAAGACAACATTCTTATTAGCATAAACCTGCAAGGTGGTGCTGCAAACACAGATAGCGTGACGAGCCCAGTAAACAACAATTTATTTTAATTGACTCAATTTTTATTAATTTAATATGAAATTTTTATAAATACCCATATATAGATATCTTTTTTGTGGTAAAAATAAATTTTGCAGGTAGTTGAACTTTAATGGTTCGCCGGGAAGTACAGTTGCACCCATTTATGTCGTGAAGCAAAGACAAAGACTTTTATTTGCACAAATATGGGTGTTTAAAGACCACAGGCAAGATAAACTTCCTTGAGGTTGTGTGTATATGTCCATGGACTGTAGCGACCACATAATACCACGTGGCACGCGTCCATTCAAATAAAATAAAAATAAATTTCTTTACATCCTAAAATGACACGAAGTTGCTTATTCGTATGTTGGCTGCAACCCTTTTTGCGTCCCTCTGTTGGGCACGGGCTTGGAGCTTATTGCAACACGCTGCTCCAGTGCTGGTTGGTGGAGATGCTAGTTAGTGGCCAACCCGCTGTCGGATGTTTTCAAACCGCCCATAAGGCCTCCGACAAGGTTTAACGACTGTTATCTATCGACAACAACCGGGACCGATGCTGTCGGATGTTTTTAAACCGCCCATAAGGCCTCCGACAAGGTTTAACGACTGTTATCTATCGACAACAACCGGGACTGATGACTTAACGTGCCCTCCGAAGCACGGAAACGCGCATGTAATTTTTTTGCCACTAGCGGTCACCCACCTCACACCCGACTGTGCCCCTTTGGCTTAGTTGCATAGATCGTTTGCGTTCTACGCTAACCGCCGGGCCATGCGCGCTTCGCATTCGTATGTAGGAATTTCATTTAAGAAAAGAAAATACTTTATTGTTGACTGTTTACTTACATACAATTAGATGTCAAAAATTATTATAAATGTTCTGGCATACAATATTATTTTATTAATTAAAAGTAAAGTTAACTAAAATAGTTTTGTAGATTTATTTTAAGATCCGCTATGAATATTTAATGATTAAACGAACTTACCTTAAGTGAAGTTCTATCATAATTATACGATGGCTTCGTCTGAGAAATTAGATTACTTGTAGTAGACGTACTGTACTAGCCATTCATACACTAAAGTTGAGAAATACAACCTAAAAAATAAAAAGGTTGTAATAAAAAAACATAAAATCACTCAAAAGTCTGTACACTGACAACACCTGTCATTCGTCGCTATCTTCATTTAGTTTAGAGAGCAATGCACGAATTTTATTTTTATGACAAATTTTTCCCTGGGGTGGGGTGGGAGGGACCTAATTTCTCAAACGAAGCCATCGTATAATTATGATAGAACTTCACTTAAGGTAAGTTCGTTTAATCATTAATTATACTTTGCTTCGTCCTCGAAATTAGATTACTTGTAGATCTTGAGAGTCGAAAAATTTGTAAATAAAAATTAATTTAAATAGTAAATAAGTAATTTTATTTACTTCTTAAATTCAATTATTAAATAATTTTATTTATTAGTAAATAAATTATTCACTATATAATGATATTAATATCATTATATTAAAAATGTTTTTTTTTTGTAGTAAAAACAAGCAAAAAAATATAGGATGCGTTTTTAACACAACTTGGTATTTTTCTAAAACAAAATCTCCAGTTGTTATATAAAATATACATATCAACAAAAGTAAATATATACTTTTTCCTTAAACAGTTATATACAGTCACTGTCACTTATGATATGACATATGACGCATTTGAGTGTAATTTGATTGTAAAAACAAAAACGCATTGTAAAATATCGTGAAGATAATTATATCGTTCGTCTGCAATAATAGACGGTTACGGCGGCTTTTCGTGTAAGTTCCAAACTGACTATGTACTTGTTACGTGCAGAAGACGTGGAAGTATAGTCTGGTGGAATGAGCAGTAAATATTTGTATCTATACCGCTAAATATATAATACTGTAAAAAACAATTATATAATACTGTAAATATTTAGACAGAACTAAAGTTTTACAGTATACCTTATATTTTCTGTTTCTATTTTTGTAATCCAATATCCATCTCCGCCGCGATGCCACCGCGACCGGCAGGAGCTCCTGAAGAAGGTCCTCGTCAAAACATGTCGGCAAATCCGATAAAATTTACGTGAATACAGCCGTGTCATATATATAACTACAATGTTAGTGTACACTCCCGATTCGTTCAATAAGAAAATCCAATAAAACAGTTACTGGGCTAATTTGAATTTTTTATTTAAAAAATGAGAGAATGAATGTGGGTTGGATATAATCACTATCTATATGTTTTAGTTAAATCTGGTATTTAGTAATTCATTTTATTACCTCCATTTATGACCTCAATATTATTAGTACTCGCAAGTCTACTACTTTAAGTAGTAGTTTGAACTCTATAAACTGTGACTAGTTCTAATAAAATGACAGCTTTAATACTCAATAATTATTCTAAGCTGAATGTGGGAACCAATTTTCTAAAAAAATAGCCCAGTTGTTGGATTTCAGGTAACTTTAATTTTGATAAAGACAAAAACGTAAAGCCGGTAATAAGAACTTTAACTACTACGGCTAATTCTAATATCAGAACAATTTTTACGTGTAATCACTCCGAGACAATGCAAACCTGTAACTATTTAATGAACTTAAGTGAGCATTATCTATCATAGAAGCATAGTGTTAGCAAGGATATACCCCTGAGAAAAAAAATGCTTCATACTATTAATTTAAAGAAAGTTGCAAAAAATAAAACTATTTTTTGAAAGCAACACCATTTCGTTTTACCGAGTTATCAGATAAGGAGGTACACAAAATATCTAAGGCTTCGCGGCAACTATTTTATCTTAACTTTTGATAACCTTGTTTCAGAGGTTCCTCTTAGGAACAGAATATAATATTCATTTGTTTTTGTTCCGGGCATAATAATTAGACTTTCAAAAATAGAAAACAAAGGTTGAGAGTGCCTTTGGTATTCTCAACCACTGAACCTTCAGCTTTGTCTGTAACATAACTCAAATTATAATCAGTTAAAATAGTTCAAATCTTATAGTATGATTCAAATCTTATTTTTAAAGTATCTAAAATCGTTGGAAAGGCGTAAATATATAGATTATTCTAATTAAAAGTAAATAAATTGATAGCTAATGAAACTGGGTCTCCATGAAATATCAAGCTATGCTATGCCAAGATAGCAACTTTTTACATTTCGAATCTTGTGGCAAACAAGTCTATGTCAGCCATTTCTAAACGCTTGACTATTTTAATGAACACAATGGTCGGTTGGTTCACATTCTATATCAGGACATATAGGTATGTACATCGCGATTCATATATGCCACTCACTGTCTTGGAAACTAATAAGAGGCAAAAAACATAAATATTTTTATTGTCACATCATTCCCAAGTCATCTTGGTGATTCTTATATGATGTGGGCATATGGGAAACGCATACCAGCCTTCTTAATATACGAAATGGAAGTTATGTTATAGATACACAACTAATGATTGCGAAGAAGAATTTAACACTTCATTATGTGCCGGGCAAATAATTTTAAACGGAAATATGCAGTCAAGATCTCGTTCCATATTCTCACCGCATGCAGCCTTCCCCCCCCCCCCTGTCCAGTTTTACTTGCATTGGAATAAATATTCAGGCAACAGCTATCGTCTCTTATCGAGCTAATATGTGTCGGTTACATCATTATGAAACCATCATAATCATCAGTTTCTATAGCAAGATATGCACAACTCTCAATACTAGTATTATACAACCAGCCAGGCAGGACAGGAGGCGAGGAGGCCAACTAAATGAGCGAACTGGCGTATCGTAAATACGCTTTAGTATTTAAAAAAAAATGTTTACTTGTTATATTCTAATTTGTTTTATATGAGTAAGAGCGATAAACTAATCATCTAAGCAAATTGATGATGTTAATTAACCTTATTTGTATTAATAAACAAAAACTAGGGATGCTGTATTGAATCCAAAAAGAAAAATGTTAAATTCATATATGTAAATTGTTGTTGAATGTGAAGCGTAAATATTTTTGAATTCATTATTAATTGACAATAAAAGATCGCATCAATCTTTTAAGCCAATATTTTTTGAAATTAAATTTAAAATGGTTTATAAATATCAATTTTAAAATAATTTGTAATAATGAGTTTGATTAACGAATCTGCTTTATTCATTGATACTGTGAATCAAATGAATAGCATTTAGATATTGCACCAGAGTATAAAAACTCAACTATGATGTTAATATCGCCTGAAGTTGATTTGTTTCGACGGATATACGATAATATACAAATAATTTTTAGAGGCGGTACAAAATTTTGTATTGCTATGGTTTTGAAAGATATTTTTAGTATGACACGACACTATTATTAGTGATGTACTTCCATCTGGTGTGAAAGAGCGCTAATCTTCCAGGAACGTGACGTACCTCTGTTATCGGCGAGTCTGTGTGCGCACTGGTGCAGCGGCGTCGGAAGCATTGGGTGCGCAGCAGCCGTGGCTTGTTGTGGCAACGTGGTTGCTGCACCAAAAAATGGTAGACTTCTCCCCGCTCGTGCTTGTCTCGCTAACATGAGCGGGCTCTCGAATTTAAAGTCTTGAGAGTGGTAGAAGTTTCTGCTGTTGATATTTTTTATAGCGTCTTTATTATTAGGTACCTATATTATTATTTTTTACCTTGATCCTGAATAAATCTGGAGCTTTTATAGCTTTTGCTGATTAACCCTTCAGCCAATTTTTCCCCAAATGCATAACTGTTAGTTTTGGTAGAAATTAACTGATATTTTATACTTAGGTAAGTATCTTTATTTGATTGTAGACGACAGAAAATTCGTTGCGACAAAGATTCTACATAATGTGAATCATACAAAATTCTAGTTTCATCTATCATCGGCTTCAATGGTCGTTCGATAGACGGGACGACGGGACAGTTCTGTAAAATTAAATATTATCTTAAACTCATTTCTTTCGAAAGACCAGAAGTAGGTATAGTAATATGTTCCCAACGAACAGCCAGTTCATCCTGAAAAGGTGAAGTCTTTCTCTTATTTTTAGAAAGTGAAACACCAATGCCTGACGCTAGGTTCTGATGGTGTCGATGGTGCCAGTGAGGCCGAATCCAAAGACCTATAGTGGGGTCAATGGGTCGGAATATGAGGTAATTCCGAATTAAAAGGTTCGGTATTCGGTTGGCGACATTTAAAGTGTATAAAATTAATTAATCTCGTCAGTGTTTGTTGAATCTGCCAACTCACACATCTGATTGCCTGAAATGATAGAATGTACAAAATATAAGTTTTGCAGTATACTTATGAAAGCATGAATTTTTTGCATATAGATACAAGCCTATACTCATATAGCAAATAACCTATACTCATGCATTCATGCAATGAAGGAATCATCCGTAATAGATGAATCTCATCCTTAAATCGTAGATGAATTTATTCATCACATCACTTATCATTTCATTATATCAAAAATGTTTTACAAGGCAACACTCCCTTGAACTCAAGTAATTTCTTGCGAACGTAACATTCTCAAAAGGAAATGTACCCAACGCATATGTATTTGCTTGTAGGAATGTTTCACAAAAGATTTTGAATACTACTTAATTCGTAGATAAATACATCAATTCCAATTTTCGTTATTTCATATTAACGATTTTACAAGGCGATAGTCCCATGAACTACCCTCAAGTAATTTCTTGCGAACGTAACATTCTCAAAAGGAAATGTACCCAACGCATATTTATTTGCTTGTAAGAATGTTTCACAAAAGATTTTGAATACTACTTAATTCGTAGATTAATACATTCATTACATTTTTCGTTATTTCATATTAACGATTTTTATTACAAGGCGATAGTCCCATGAACTACCCTCATGTAATTTCTTGCGAACGTAACATTCTCAAAAGGAAATGTACCCAACGCATATTTATTTGCTTGTAAGAATGTTTCACAAAAGATTTTGAATACTACTTAATTCGTAGATTAATACATTCATTACATTTTTCGTTATTTCATATTAACGATTTTTATTACAAGGCGATAGTCCCATGAACTACCCTCATGTAATTTCTTGCGAACGTAACATTCTCAAAAGGAAATGTACCCAACGCATATTTATATTGTTACTACATACTTTACAGAGCGCGTTAAAAAACGCTTGTATGTCTCACCCAACCAGCATTGGCACCCGTGCCCAGCTGTGGGACGGAAATAGGGTTGCAGCCATCTTTTACAATAGTTGTATACGTGGTGGAAAAAGCTGCAGGCCTCCCCAATGGGGAGGGAACCGTGCCCAGCAGTGGGATGGAAATAATGTTGCAACCATGTCGCGCAATAGTTATTGTATACTATACATACCTTTCTGTGGTAACAATTTCATAATAGAATTTTATTTTCAGAAGATTCACTCGATATCCATTATTGATTTTGTTTCTAACATTTTTTCCTGCTTTCTTATTTTTCGTAACACATTAATCAGTAATTCACATCTTTATTTTTCCTGTTTAACAACTTTACTTTATAAGAAAATACTTTCACGTGTTGAACGGCTAGGCACTAAAACGCGAATGAAGATAGCGACGAATGACAGGTGTTGTCAGTGTACAGACTTTTGAGTGATTTTATGTTTTTTTATTACAACCTTTTTATTTTTTAGGTTGTATTTCTCAACTTTAGTGTATGAATGGCTAGTACAGTACGTCTACTACAAGTAATCTAATTTCGAGGACGAAGCAAAGTATAATTAATAATATCATCCGCTTTTGATGCCTACCCACCGCTGGGTCAATCAGAGAAAAAAAGCCGGCCATATGTTTGCCATGAATAAAAAAAATGTGTGTCAAAGTGAATAGCTTAAAAGAAAATGGTATATTTTATTCCCCTTACAATTTTTAATCTTTACTATAATTTTCTTTTCCAGGTTGCTGCATATACGAGAAGCCACATCGGTTCGATGAGTCGGACTCGTCGGACAGCGACGACGAGTGCGAGCACTGCTTTGGCCACGTAGAACGGCGCAAACACAAGCACCAGACCACCACCGAGGTACAGGTATGTATGGCGTACTTTGTCAAAATTCATCAATTTATTAGTAACAAAATATGTGCAGGACTGCCAGACTAGTTTCGGACCAATCCGTGGTCCTTAATCATGAGCTCCGCCGCTCGCCGCGAAGTGACGACGGAGACTACGGGCCACCCGGGCGTCCGGCTGCTGGGTTCGGGGCCGCTTCGTCTTCTATAGCACTCGTGTCGTCTCGCTCGTCGTCCCAGTCCGCGTGTGCGCACAGGTTTAGGCTGAACGTATACAATGCTAACTGTGCACTCCAGGCAGGCGCGGTCGCAGCCTTCAATTTTTCGCCAAGAAATTTAGAGGAAAAGGTGTCCCAAATGGATTTGAGGGGGGGAGGGTCATGTCCCATGTGACCCCCCCCCCCCGGGACCGCGCCTGACTCTAGGCGATCCGATACACCCGGACTCGACGCAGTGTGAAAAACAGGTCTCCAGGCTGAAGGTACAGTCCATCCACTATCCCGTGATAGTGAATTAGTTGAATTAGTTCAGTACAAAATAAAATAAAAATATGATACTACCAAACTACTATACTACTTCCGGAGTCCTGCCCAAGCGCAGAGGCAGGTCTCCGAGGGGGTTTTAGTGCGGTACAAATTCCACATAAACCGGTATCCGCTCCCAAGGTGCCGGGTACCTTCTGGAGGTTTCCCCCTGATACCAAATAAGGGTATCAAAAGTAATATGAGTTTATTGTAGAGGTTGTTTTTCCATTACAGGCCCCGGTTAAAGTTATTGATATTATCTGGTAATTCCAGGACTCGACATCAGAGCCGACAGCGACGGTGGCGCTGAAGGCCCCGGAGCCCGCGCCGGCCCCCGCGCCGCCCGACAAGCCGCCCGCAGACAACTAAGCACTTCACACCGACTGCTAACTGTCATTCTCTAGTGAGCCCGGTTGGCATTTTCTCCAAATAGACGTGAATTTTATCGCTGTGCTACTGCTCTTGACGCGTAAATTAGCACGTTAATTTAGGCGTTACGTAGATGTGGCCAACGTTTGAATGCGTTAAATTACAAATGGCATTATTAATGGCATTACACGTTAAATGATAGCTTGAGTGTCGGTTTTTTTGGACACGTCAAAGGTTTTTAGCGCACCAAATGATGTGGCTATAATTGCGCCGTCTCATTTCACAAGTCGCGCGCGCACCTCTAGAAGGAATATACTTTTTTTAGGCGGGAACTGCAATCAACCTGCATATTGTATGTTAACGCGTGAATTCATAAGGAATTAATCCTTAACGGGACTTTTTACGACATTTTAATGTCTTAATTAACGTGTAGTTGGTCTGCCATTAACGTTAACGCTAACGCAGACTTAGCAGTAGCATTATTGGTCTATTATCTCATGAATACTGGTTTATCAAGGTTTCGTAGTTGTATGCACGTGCAAATTACCACAAAGAAGCTGTTAATCATTAATCAATCAATATAGTACCAGATACCGGCAGGTTACTATAGTTATCTTAAAAAAATCCATTCAAAAGATGTTTGCTTCACTATTGTCAAAATTAAGTACCTAATTTATTTTTTGCATACATGTATTCAAATTGTAGTTACTTGTAATATTATTTATTGTTTTAATTTATGCTAATTCTGAATTAAATGTAACGTTTCACATTCACAGGGGACATGACCCCCCCCCCCCTCCCCAAATCCACGACTGATGAGTTGTGCGTAGATGGATAGCGAAACAAACCAATTTGGGACACTTACTGCCCCCCCCCCCCTCCCTAAAATTTCTTGGCGACCTACCCAAAATTAAAGGTTGTGACGACTTTAACCGACCACAATATAAACTTTCCGTCTGCTCCAGCTGTGTTCGTGTTGCCTTTGGTTTGTATAACGTTACTGTACTAGCCGGGACGAGCCGCTGCCCAAACGGTTATTAGCTTCCGGAGTAGCAGCGCAACTAAATGTGATCTCAGGCATGACTCGGGCTTCCTTGGGTCATCAATGCGCTGCAGCGACCACTAAACACCACGTAGCCTGCATGCACGTCTGCTACTTCATAAAATGGTACTTGGCAGATTACTCGTAACTAAATGAACTGTGAAATGCGTGCACATTTTGTTTGTTTGACGCCTGGTCTTTTCTTACTTTATGAGTTACTGACAGTGAGTAGTATTTGTTACTAAAAGCATTTTCAGTTCATAAACATATTCACACTGTCTTATTATCCCTATAAATATTCCTAAAAACTTAAAGATGCTATATCAGTTGTTAAATAGGGATGTAACTTTAGAACGCCATGCATACACTTATAGGTGACAATTCAGATTTCGACCACAAACTAGTGTGCACGTCGTATATGACCGTATATATCCACTTTTGAGTACACATATTACTTCATTATATAGCTTCCATTTTGGACAGGCTTGAAAGAGAATAGAGGATATAATCTGGTTTTCTGTCTGTCTTATGTGCTTATTATAATCAAATAAAGAGCATATGAATGTCTATGTAACAATATGTGTAGGTAATTAACTGGTTAATATATCCATAAATACCAAGTATTTTTGAATATAAATTTTTTGATTAAAAGTCCAGCACCTTATGATAATTTATTTATTTTTATGAATATATTTATTTTCTGACATTACTGTAATAAAACCTTCAAATTAAATATCTAGGCGTATTGCCCACAAAACCTTTTGTTTTACAAAGTAGGACGTATTGTTTCAAAGACTTATATTCATTATAATACTAATAAATGTACACATATGGCAAAATTGACAGATAAGTTAAGGGCGGATACCAACGCAACGGCAGACTTCTGGTTCCAATGAAGTGTGAAATCTTGAGTTTCGAATTCCAAACTCTATATTATAGGCAATAGAGAATAGAATAACGTTATTTTTAATAATTACTCGACCATATTAAATATATTTCCCTTGTCCAATCTTAGTTAGTTAGGTGTTAGAAATAATATCTGGGTATTTAGAACCAGTGTCTATACTTCGAAAAGAAGAATCGATAGATGTTAGCAATATCTATATGTAAATGTTACGTCATGTTTGTTGTTTCAATGTGCGTTTATAACTTTTAAGGGTTGGATGGACTGAATCTAAGTGCGGTTTCACACCAACGTATACTTCGGCGCGTTCGCGCACGTATTTTGTTTGTTTTTTGAAGCGCGACTAGCCGCGAAACGTCAAGATTTGACATTATCCGGTACAAAAAGTGGCGCCCGAGTATCCGCGTTTCCGAAACGACTGTATACGCGCCGAAAAATACGCAAGTTTGCAACCGCACTAAATGAGTTGTTTAGGACTAATTTAACAACTGCAGTTTCATGAAGGAATCTTTCACCTGTGAACTTATTGTCTTTGATAGAATTTTGTATTTAATCTTATACAACTCTGTAAGCGAAACTTGAAGTTTATTAACTAAAGAGTATCAGTATGAGAGGTGGAAGATATGACCTTAAAAAGGTTCTCTTTGGCCGTTCATTGATGTATAAAAACTACTTAAAGTTTAATTAAGTCCTAAATTAAGGCATTGTCTCACATATATAAATGATTAATTAAATCTTTCATGTATATATATATACACACACACACACATATATATATATATGTCTATGTAGGACATGTTGAAAGTGAAAATCTGTGCAGATCTGTTGCCTGCTGTTTTAAATCCTTAAATATAAGAATTGGATTTAAAACATACATAAGTCCAATTAATCCCAATAGGTACTGTGAGTAAAACATCCAAGGTTAAGATAATACGTACTTTATTTTATAGTATATAACTACACAACGTCATATACATCACCAAATACATTAATAGTGTAATTAGACATGTTTAAACTCATGTTAATTCTTGATATAACTGTGAAATACACTGCACTTACCCCATCTAATCTTATGACACAGAAACAATAACCTCAAGCACATACCTGATACAACACTGAAATTCACTTTACTCACTTAAAATGAATAACACTGTTATAAATCAATACTTTTTTGAGCAGAGCTTTCGCGTACTTTTTACTACCTAACTCCTTGAATGTACAGTAATGTGTCGAATTATCTCGCTTTGCCGGTATTTATACAGATACTTGGAGAAAATAGAAGGTACTTCTTAAAAAAATACTTTGGAACTACCCGTAATATGATTGATTAATTAACATATTTTTTTAGATACTTGGAGAAAATAGAAGGTACTTCTTAAAAAATGCATTTGGAACTACCCGCAATATGATTGATTAATTAACATAATTTTTTTCTACCCTGAATGTTGCTATCTTATCGTTGGCGACAACAGTACTGCATCATAGTTTAGTCAGCATAGTTTATGATGTTTATGTAATTTTAAAATTGTATATGTTGCACTTGTTACTAATTATATGCATTATGAATATTACTGTAATGACTAGTAATAGGTATCATACAAAATTATTGTTACGTACATATATTTACATAATTTATTCAAACAATTCATACAGCTCTATTACAATTATGGTATATCTAACATTGTCATTGTATACGGCATTTAAATTTTCTTTTATAAAGTATATTTTATATTCGGTAAGTTGGTAAGTTCGGTAAGTCGGCAATGAAAAATAATTTAAAACGGCTTATTATATCTTACGCACATAGCCGCAAGTTATCGGTTTCCGCCGTGGTTAGTGGCTATGCGCGTGAGTGTATTATATAACATGTACCTATTGTAATGATTATACATACTACTTGTAAAATTGTGTTCATTATATGAGCACAAATCTAAACACAAACGTTCAGTTTGAATTAAGTTATAAGAGTATAACAAAGTTATATTCAACGCGCAATATTGAGTCATTTGTATTTAAAAAGCGAATCCATTCTTATGCCAACTTCTAAAACTTCTGCTCATTTACCCTAAAGTATTATTATGATAAAAATGAATAAATGAGTGATGCAACTGTGTGCCTACAGAGAAGGGATTATTTAGATAGTTTAATTCTAATAAGATTAGGTATATTTTTCAATACTGTGTAAGACTGAAATGTTGTTGGAGTGAAAACAGAAGCTTAAAATTTTAATAACTTTACTATCAGTCATGTAATATTGATTAATAATTATTGTAAGAAAATGTTTTGAAAAACCTAAAAATTATATTGGGTACGGGTCAACATTTCAGTCTTAACCAAATATAAAATGATAAGATTTTAAGGTCTCCAATTAAATGTTGTAATTTATTGATATACTTACCTACAATAAATGTAATTAATAAACTTTTTTCGTGTTTTACTAATTGTGCTGCAATAAACCATCCATTATTATTCTTCACAGGAACTATGAATTAATTGACACCACGAAACCAACTTTAGTGCGATACTAAAGTTACAGTAAAGTTAAATCCCTTTCAATCTGTGATGAGAACATGTGTCTAGTAGTGGGATTTTATATGAAAGTTAAAAAATCTAAAGTTTGGTCGCGCGAAGCAGGATTTTTTACAATAAAAATATCTTTCATTTCATACATATAACCGAACATAGCACCTCGTACAAAAAAGTCGGTAAACATCTTTGATAATGAACAAAAAGAATATAAAATTCGAAATAAATATTTGTGAAATTGGATGTGGTGCATGAAAGAAAGAAAGACAGAAATGTAAATTGCCAAATGTGAATGTACTACCGAAAACGATTTTAGTTGTACTATAGAGTAGTTGTCCATCGAGAAAAAAAATCCTCGTGGTACAACTAGCTGGACTAATGGTTGGACCACGGAGAACGCGCGATAATAAGGAGGTAACTTTAGTAACTTATGACTGACAGCGTCTTAAGCATGCGCAATGTTATCAAGCTATGCTGTGATTGGATGCGGGTAGTTTATGAATAGTGAACTACTTACCGAAATAAATAATTTATAATAATAATATAATTAGTTTTAGAGGTAAATATTGTTTTGTCATCGTCTTTATTGATTAAAAACTTCAAGACAAACTAAACTTAGGTATTTATAGTGTGCTGATTATCTAAGAAAAATATTTTTCTTTTTAATATTTTGTAACAGACGCGTCAGCCAGCTAGCCAATCGGAGTCACGCCATATTGACGTCTCCATTCAGCCTAGCCAAGCCGTAGCCAATAAGGAGGGAGTCGTCTGCCATTAAGCCATCGCCAGCCATTATTCTGGTTTTCAATAAAAAACGCAGAAGCTCTGTCCGTTTTATTTCTGGTTGTAATAATTTAACAAACTCATATTTGTAAAAAAATTTCATACTGTCGGGAGGGCAAGAAGTCATTGTACCTACCAAATTCTTTCTGCTTCGCGACCGGACTATAGTAACCAACCACCATTGTGCTCAAGTAAATTAGAATAATGGGAATATATCAATGAAACAAATATGTAAATGTCAATATTTTATTGAGTTGAAAAACTAGCTAGAATAACATATTTCTTATCTAAACTTAATAATATAATTATGTACAGTGCTTTTGAGATCCCAAACAATTTGTCAGTTCAGAAAATGTTCAACACCTAATTTCTTTTGGTATATAACAATTTACAACTATAAATTAAACAGCTAAATTCATGTTGGCAGTCATCTTGCCTCCGGTGAGGTTTAGTGCATGAATTACTAACAGTCTTATCCAAACAATCGAATTTGTTTATTAAAGGAGAATGCCGTTAAACCGTATCAAAGGCATCAGAACTATGAACATAATATACAGTAGAGGACTTAATTCCAATAGCAATAGCAGTAATTCCAATAGCCAATAGAGTCCAGCTTACTTATCTACAGACCCTTCGCCTTACTTGCATACCACCTGCAGAAGAGTACCAGCTCGTTTTCATTTAATATTCAAAACTGAATGATGTTTTTTTTTCAATCTTTGTGATATGCGCAGTCATCCATGCACATTCATCTAGTAGTTTTAGTACTTATCATGATGCAAGAAATAAAAGGCTTATCGTAATTATTATTATCATAATTTAAATAAGCCTTTTAAAGTCCTAGAGGAGACGTATGTCCAGCAATGGACATTCGCTACTCCGTCTGGTCCTGCACCTTCTGAACTGAATCCAGCGGCTTCCCGTTGTCCACTTCAGGCCAAACTTTAAGAAATATATATGCAATATTTAATTTAAATATTTAATTTAAAAAAAAAGCGATGCATTAGGGCAATTTGTAACTTAAAGCAAACAGATTCCTGCAGGCCATATTTTATTAATCTTAAAATTTTGACATTGCCCTCAATGTATATAATGGAATGCGCCATGTTTGTAAAGAAGAATACACATTTATTTACTTACAGATGTAGAGAACGCCTCAAAGATACTTTAACAATAACGCCTGGAAATACTCGATTTTTTAGAAAATCTTTTTTTGGTGTGGTCCCAAACATTTTCAATAATATTCCTAAAGAAATACGGAACATTGAGGATACTAAATTATTTACCCAGAAATTGCGGACGCACTTAATAACAAAGTGCTATTATAGCCTAAACGACTTTTTGACTGATAGGAAGTAGATAATGGAACATGTAGTCTGGTTTGCTCACATAATCAATTTGACATTGATGTAATTTAAATCGCTTATATTTAATTTGTTTTTCTTTTATTATAATTTAATATTGACATTTAAATTTGACATTGCATGCCCAAATTGGCCAAATATGAGTGTAATTTTAGCCTATATAAGAACCTCTGTACCATATTTTGCAATAAATAATGATTATGATTATGATTATAAATTAATGCAAGAGAAGTTTTAGTAATACGGATACATGATATACGCTTTGTATACGGCATTATCCTTTAGTAAAAGAGTAAAATTATCTCTATTATCGCAGGTTGATATAATATTTTGTAATCAAATCAATAACGAATAATATTGATTTCAAAATATTTTACTTTAAAATGAATTGTATATTTTGATACAGTAATATAACATACAACAAATACCTATGTTTGATCTTTATAGCTCGATTATGTCACCGATGAGATTCAGCAAGTTTGTGAGAGTGGATATTTTATCTGCGTAACCTAAGAAACTGTAGGGCCAATCAGGTTACCGTTAGTAGCAAGTGGCTGTAGTGATATGCTGGTCCTAGTAACTTATGTCCGACAGCTTTTTAGGTAACAAAGACAATGTGGAAGTGCATACAACCCCACATCCTTGTAAACCCTCATTCGTAAGATAACATAAAAATTTTTTTTGTACAAAAAATAATCTATTCAAAACTCAATCATAGTGAAAACCAAACTAGTGATTACCATTTTGTTCATTAAAGCTGATTACATACTACGCTATAATATTGTGCTATATAGTATAGCAAAGGGCCTAATGCTATACTACTATATAGCATGGCGTTCACATTACGCGATATATCGCTAGTATTTATAGTAGGGGAGACCAGGGCAAGATGAGATAGCTAAGACAAAACTCGTTATACAAGGAAAATTAAACTCTTTGAAGATGATGATGAATTATGTGCCCAACCGTGGCACACCTACAGATCACCCAACCTTCGGTTGACTCAGTACCCACAATTACAGGCACAGTTAGTTATCATCCTCTTCTTGGGGTGAACTATGTACCGATTCAGTTTCTTTTTTACGCTTTTTGGTTTGACGCTTCTCCTTCAATTGTCATTCATTTTAATCTTCTTTAAAGTCTTTTTTCCAGGTTTCTTCATTTGTGTTTTACCTTCTTTAATACTTGGTATCTTTCATGCCCACAAGTTTACTTCCCGTCCTGCCCCGAACTCCATCTTGCCCCGGTCTCCCCTACGTAGCAAGTGAATTTATAGCACAGCATGAACTTAGCGCATCGCACCAATTTATATCGTATAGTAAGCCAGTAAAATAGTAATACAGTGTGAACGTGTCCATAACAATGTACCTACGGTGCGCGATATTGTTGTGCTATGAGCTATATACTATATGCTATTATAGCGTAGTCTGAAAGCCGCGTAAGGGTTGATTTATCCCAGTATTTATTAGTCGAATAAATGTCAGCAACTTAACTCATATGACAAATGAAAACATTAACTGACTTTAACCAAAGTATGAAATATCGGCCCTGATTAATGATGATTTAAACGTTATTTTTACAAATTATTTATAGGAATACTCATACTAAACATGTGTTTTATCTATCAGCTACGAAAATTGCAAAATTTGGTCAATGTCTTATACAAGAAATTCAATACTATGTTACTTTAATATCATTACAGTTATAATAAAGCCTCATCCTTTGTGATTTTTTGACATTGCTAAACAATTCCCATTAAGTATAGTTATAGGTGATACTGTGAACGACATATAAGCCGACTATCAAAAGATACCCCAACTCACACAACTGCGTTTACATGTTGCGACGCATGCATGTGTGTTGTAATGCCATAATGCCGGCACCACACTTCGTTCTGTTATTCGTTATGCGCGTTATTTAGCCGATTTCGGCCACATACGGCAATGTGTGAAGGGTTGATTGATTCGTCTACTTATAAATGCTTATTTTTGCAAATCCCCTGTCGAGTTTGTGGCGAGAAATTGGAATATTCATGTTGGGCTCATGTTTTATCTTCATAATATTGGTTTATTTTTTTAGTTATATCCGATAAAGTCTATGGCGTTTTCTTCGATATAGATTCAGGTGCGTAAATGTTGTGAAAATAAAACATTGCAGAAAGCCGTTTTTTCCAGTTCTTAAAACTCTATTAGAGATGTCCTGGTAAAGTAGCCATCGTACCAGTACATTTGACTGAGACGTGCTGACTTATACGGACGACTTACTGATTTTATCTACTACTAGGTACTTCTTTGTCCAGTTTCAACGAAACTGAAAAAAAGTAATGCAACAATTATACTTGTCGCTGGCAATATGCACAGAGTTTGCAATGTCATTATTGAGGAAAGAAATCATCCCTGTCATATTGCGCATGATTGTCGGCACGAAGTGTGGGTTGCCAACATGACATAACGAATAACACAACTAAGTGTGGTGCCGGCGTAATGTGTACTCACACATAACACAGATTGCTATATGTGAATGTGTTGCAGAAGCCATTTTTTATTAATCGACCTATAATCTTTATGAAAATCCAACACAATTTACATCTTTTATTAACAATATTAAATAGATATAACAATGCGATTACATATTACCATGATTTAACAGTCAACATCAACTTGATATAATTTTTAATTTGCACCCATATAAGCTGAGCTATATTGGGATTTTTTGACGTGACAACGTCTTATAATTCGATGGAGCCGGCTGCACGCACGAAAAAACATGACTCATGCGGCGTTACCTCGCTCTGAGGCGTTCCATTTAAGGCTTGAAGTGCAAGCGAGAGCGCGGAACGAGCGACAAAGAGGCACAATCGACCTCAGCGTTCGACATCTGTCTCTCTCCTACTTGAGTGAGCGATGCGTCCGCGTAGACAGCTGCTATACAATAATAGGTACATTCTCATGTTTTCGTCAAGTATGCAACCATTCCATCAGTATTTTCTTATGACGTTGTCACGTTCAACTATCGTCAGTAAACCGACTTTACAGACAACCGATTTTATATGATTGAAGGTCTATCGGTTCGACTATATTGCCAAATTTCATGTCCAATGTGTGGTGGATTTATTTATCATATTGCGAATCGCCTTTATCTATCTCTCTATTTAAATACAATTCAATATTAACCGCTTTAACATTATAAATATATGACAGCAGAGGTATTTAAAACCATTAGATCCTTTAAATTTAATGTTTCGATCGTATTTCAATTGTAGTTATAGAAATGCACCTATTGCAAGTGCAAAATACCTAAAATTTTAAAATAAATAAAAAATTTAAATACTTATTAGGTTTTCAATATTAAAACTAATTTTTTATTCATATGTTATAACAATGTTAGATTAAAAACTAGTATAATTAAAACACATAGTTCTTAAATCTAGATATAAATAAATAATCAACTAAAGATTATTTAAATGCCAACCCACTATATATCATTTAAACTAGGATTAAATCGATAAAACGATAATTATGTTTGATATATAAAGTAATGAAGCGCGCATGGCGCGGCGGTTAGCGTAGTACACAAACGATCTATGCAACTAAGCCGAACGGGCGCGGTCAGGTGAGATGGGTGGCAAAAAAACTTCATGCGCGTTTCCGTGCTTCGAAGGGCACGTTAAGCCGTCGGTCCAGGTTGTTGTCCATAGATAAAAGCCGTTAAACCTTGTCGCAGGCAATAGCGCTCGCCGCAAAAATTCACTACCCGCGTTACATTCAGGTATGTTTAAAAAAAGCCCGTTGTATCGTTACAACATCCCGGACTATATTAAAAATCTAGACAATCTTTTTAAAAATCGATTAAAATCACTCCTAGTAAATAAATGTTACTATTTGTGTTAACGATTTCCTCCAAGTCAGGCGGTTATATAAAAAAATGTTTGAAATAATTCTGATATAAATATTACCATAGTAGGTAATATGTGTGAAACCTAAAATTAAAATTATTTATTTGTTGACTTCTAAATCTCCAATTAGATGAAGAGTTAACTATGACTTTACAAGTTTTAACTAATTACAAATGGATAACTAATTGAAATAATGAAAATTTCAATAACTGCAATTTTTTTAAGTATTATAAAACTATAAAAAATCATGACAGTGAATTTGCTGATCAAATCCTAATCTAATCAATTCTAATAATAATAATCGAGTATTTTTGACATTTAAATTATACCTAAGTTTTTTCCTTAACAATTTTGTTTAACATTTCTTTAACATTTTTGACCAAATTTGATTAAATCAATTATTAATAACTGTTGACGCTTGCAACACTGCGCCAACGATGGCTTCGGAGAGAGAAGGGCGCGGGGAGGGGGGTCGTAGGCCCGTTGCCGCCCTCACCACCTACCCGCGCATACGCACATTCGAAATCAAACCGTCACGTAATTAATTTGTAATTTGTACATAATTTTGCTTTCATTACATCTTCAAAATCAAAAACTGTCTTTTCTTATGTTCTTTACGGAACATAAAGTGGCGACCGTGCTAAATAATTCGAGCCTACATCTAAATAACTGTCGGGTACATCATCGACGCCGCGCCACGTCAAGCCGGGTCAAACGAAGGACGAAACGCAGCGTAATCCCCTTGCGCTGTCGGAAATTCGCAACACGGAATAAGAATACGAGCGAAGAGGACTAAATTGCTACAAGCCCAGCCCAGCGCAGCCACCCAGCAGTGAAAAGCGGTCAAGAAATCGTCAAGAACAAGCACTTTTGCGGTCATCGCAAGCCGGCCAAGCTGAGGTCCAGCGGCGTCTACAGCAGCGGTTTTGCCGACCAAAAGTGAGCCCGTTCCATTTATTTCCCATTGTTTTCCATTACTCACTATCTTCCATTAGCATTCATTTGTGCGAATAGTGATTAATTCCGTTATTCAAATCTACCTACCTACCTACTTACTTATTTATAGTAAATCTTAGCCAGTTCTTATACGGCTTGAAAGCCTGTCATTAATTAATACATATTTGCAACCAAGTATAGCCTACCGCAAGTTAAAATCGTAATAGCTAAACCTATTCTAAAGTCTACTACCGCACCGTACACAATATTGTGCTATTGCCATAGATGTGTCCTTTTTATACAAATAAAACTAATTGAATCGAATTAACGTCAACTTGTGTTGTTACTTAATACTTATATTAACTGGTAGCATCATCTCAAAGCATTATATCCCAATTTCACCGTTTGTAATAATTGTGTTATGCATAAATATACAAAGCATTGAAAAAAATCCATTCCAGCTGACGTGCGTACTTCGCGCTCACTGACTGCCTACCGCCGCATCCCGGGTCGTCGTGCACACTGTCGTGTCGCCGGCTGCGTGTCACCTGCCTGCGACTGCAGAGCGGCCAGCCTCATCAGCTGATCAAGACAGGCCTTCGCGTCATCGGTCATTGGAGCGAGGGGCGTATCGTATGCATTTTAATACCTATTTGTTTATAGCTAATTGTTTGCATTGAGCGCGCGTTAATTTAAACGATATGGAGACTTCTTATAAATCTTTAAACTTAAAACGTGCCTCAATAAAGGGACGCGTTACGAAATTTAGCAATCAGTTAGACGAATTTCAATGTAAAAAACTCACTCCTATCGAAGTTAACGTGCTATCACAAAAATTAGTGAAAATTGAAGCGTTATTTGTCGAATTCGATGGCGTGCAGAATCTCATAGAAGGGATGGATGAAGTTAAGCTGAGTACTGAATTAGATATTAGGGAAGCCATAGAACAAGCTTTCCACAATTCAATTGCAAAGGCCCATGAAATTATTTCGAGTAACAGTTCGAGAAAAAAGTCAACAATTGAACACAACAGCAGTTTCGCCACAGCAGACGATGACGATCACGAAGTCATTGGGTTTCGTCTGCCTGTAATTAAAATTAGTAATTTTGATGGTACATTTTTTAAATGGTTGGAATTTCACGACACATTTTCTTCGTTAATTCATAATAATCCTAAAATTAAAAATATCCATAAATTTCATTATTTAAATTCATATTTGGAGGGCGAAGCTGCTCGTGTGATCAGCAATCTTGAAGTAACAGACAATAACTATCTTGAGGCGTGGAAAATACTTTGTGAACGTTATAATAATGTTCGTCAGTTGGTAAATAATCATTTAAAATGTTTATTCAGTATCGAACCTTTACGTGAGTCTGATAAATCTTTGAGGTTTCTTATAGACCACATTACAAAAAACTTGCGCGCTTTAAAAAGCTTAAAACAGCCAACCGACCATTGGGATACCGTGATCATATATACATTCGCGGCAAAGTTAGATAGCAATTCTCGTATTAAGTGGGAGGAATACATTCACAATAAAGTTGATGCTTTGGAAATGCCTACTTTGGATGATTTTATGTCCTTCTTAAGAGGCCGTGCAGATGTTCTTGAATCTGTATACCGTAGCAAACAAAATCAAGTAATTAAATCATCACCAAATCAGTCTCAAAGCACCAAACACATATCCAATTCCCACACAAAGTCTTTCATCACTTCTAACCAAGATAATTCATCCAATGAAAACTTAAAGATGTGTGTTTTTTGCAATAGTGACACTCACCGTATTTATGATTGTTCACAGTTTAAGTCCAAATCAGTTGACGATAGGTTATCCTTTGTATCTAAATCAAAATTATGTACAAATTGCTTGCGGCAAGGTCATAATCAACGTGCGTGTAGGCTACCAGGCACATGTAAAATTTGTAAAAAACGTCATAACACCAATTTACATAAGCCCATAGAAACAAATAATGTTCATACCGACACTGAGCCTATTTCAATGTCAGCTGTTTCATCCTCTGAGACACTATTATGCACTGCTTTGGTTGAGGTCATAAATCCTTCAACTAATAAATCGCTTAAAACAAAGGCACTATTAGACAGCGGAAGCCAGTCTTCTTTTATCACAGAGGCTTTAAAAGAGCAGCTAAATTTAATCCCTTTAAATTCTACTACCAAAAATGTTATCGGAATAGGTAACACTATATATAAACTTAGCGCTGAACGTTGCAATATATGCATAAAGGCTACTGCGCGTTCATTCAATGTAATGACGTCATGCTTGGTCATACCACAAATTTCAGGAAAAATTCCCAAAGCTAACTTAAATATATCACACTTAAACATAAAGACATTTAAGCTAGCCGACCCCAGCTTTTATGAGCCTTCCGAAATCGGATTGCTTATCGGTGCTGACTTATTTTGGGACATTATAGGTACCAAGCAGCACTCTTTAGGAAAAGGCAACCCTATCTTACATGATTCTAAACTAGGATGGCTCATCGCAGGTCCCATATATAACCCTTGGAATGTCGATGAAATAAAATGCAATATAGCAAGTACTGAGTACGAAAATAGTATAACCGAACTACACAATGACCTAAAACGCTTCTGGGAGCTGGAAAGCTTGCCACAGAAACCTTTACTTACTGATGAACAAAAGGCTTGTGAACTCCATTTTTTAAAGAATACCAAACGAACTAAGGAGGGCCGTTTCTGTGTCAAGCTACCACTCACTGACAATCCAGACTGTTTAGGTGAATCTTACTTTATGGCTAAACAGAGATTTTTAAACTTAGAACGTCGGTTTCATAAACAACCTGAACTAAAATCTGAGTATGTAAATTTTATAAATGAATATCGCACTTTAGGTCATCTATCTCTTTCACAGGAAAACCGACCTAAGAGCTCCTACTTTGTTCCGCATCACCCAGTCGTCCGCGAGGATAGCGAGTCCACGCGTCTTCGCGTTGTGTTTGACGCATCAGCGCGCACCACATCTGGTTTGTCTATAAATGACATTCAAATGATAGGGCCTACTGTTCAAGATTCTCTTTTCAATATCCTAATTCGATTTCGTCAACACCGCTATGTGTTGTCGGCGGATATTGAAAAAATGTACCGCCAGGTACTGGTAGATGAATCTGACCGAAATATGCAGCTGATTCTATGGCGTGATGCGGAAAATAAGCCACTGGAAACTCTTAGGCTTAATACGGTAACCTACGGCTTTGCTAGCGCCAGTTATCTCGCCACTAAGTGTCTTTGGCAAGTCGGTGAAAGCTGTAATGAGTTAATAAAAACCATTATCCAACAAGACATTTATGTAGACGATCTGCTGACTTCTAATAATGACGAAAGTCAACTCCGTTTTATTCAGCAGTCATTGTCTGCCAATCTCATCAAAGCTGGTTTCAATTTGAGAAAATATCGTTCTAATTTACCTTCTTTACTCCCTTCAGATATAAACCAGTCTCCAGGTAACCTAACAATCAGTCACTCAACCAACACATTGGGCCTGGACTGGAATCCAACCTCAGACAGCTTACATTTTCCGATTGGTGCAGGCCATACAGCTGTGGTTACAAAACGAAGCATTCTTTCTTCAACTTTCAAAATCTTCGATCCCCTGGGCCTCCTATCTTTGTGCACTATCGTTCCCAAAATTTTAATTCAGACTCTGTGGTCTCTCAAACTTGATTGGGACGACCCTGCACCTAAAGAGATTGTAAAGGAATGGAAAACCTTCTGTGAAGGCCTTAAATCTATTTCTAACCTTTACGTACCTAGGTGGGTATCAGTTGAAGACCCAGTTACTGTTGAAATGCATTGTTTCTGTGATGCTTCACAACGCGCTTATGGAGCCTGCCTATACCTTCGATCCATTGATAGGGAAGGTCGAGCACACGTCCATCTTTTATGTGCTAAGTCACGTGTTGCTCCCGCTTCAAATCCCATCACGATACCTCGGCTAGAGCTCTCTGGTGCTCTACTCGCAGCGGAAATGAGCTCTACCGTAGCACAGGCCCTACGTCGTAAAATATCGCGACAAATTTTCTGGACCGACTCTAGCATTGTGCTTAGCTGGCTACGTATCGGTTCAGCCAATTTAAAAACATTTGTCGCCAATAGAGTAGCATCAATCAGAGAATTAACTGATATTGAGTCTTGGAAACATGTTCCCACAGAACACAACCCAGCTGATTTACTGTCCCGTGGAATCAATCCCCAGGAAGTCGCCATGTGTAAAATGTGGTGGCATGGGCCCAGTTTTCTATTACAGCCTGAGTCCAAATGGTTCGGCTCACTACCACAAATCCATGACGACTTGCCTGAAGTAAAGGCTCATGCCTGCACGGCAGTAAATAATAATATAGATACATTATTTCCATTAAATAAATTTTCAAACTTTAAAACATTAAAATATATTTTTGCCTATGTACACAGATTCATTCATAACTGTAAAAATCCTACAAATAAATATACCGGTCCATTAACTGTTCACGAACTTAATAAAGCGTTTAATTCATTAATTCTCATTTCTCAGTTGGAATCATTCCCGAAAGAATATGACATCTTAGATAAGGGTAAATCATTAAACTCTAAATCTCATATTTGTTCACTTAATCCTTTTATACATGAAAGGATTATTAGAGCAGGTGGTCGCATCCAGGCTTCTAATTATAGTTTTGATATGAAACACCCAATTTTATTAAGTTCTAAGCATCATTTTACTCATCTCCTGTTTCAACATGAACACCGACTGCTCTTACATGTTGGTCCTCAAGCGCTGCTAGCATCCATTAGGACCCGATTTTGGCCTATTGGCGGAAGAAACTTGGCACGCCGTATTACCCGTAATTGCAACGTATGTAGGCGTTTCCAAGGAAAAACGATGCAAACCATCATGGGAAATCTACCTACCGAGAGACTTGTAGCTGATTTTCCATTTCATACGGTAGGAACTGATTTCGCCGGTCCGTTTATGATCACGGATCGCAAGGGTCGCGGTTGTAAAATTACAAAATGTTATTTATGCGTTTTTATATGTTTTAGATATAAGTGTGTTCATTTAGAAGCAGTAAGTGAACTTTCTAAGGATGCTTTCATTTTATGTTTAAAACGATTCATTTCTAGAAGAGGGCTACCAAACCAAATATTTTGTGATAATGGTGGAAACTTTGTTGCAGCTTCTAAAGAGATAAATGAATTCTTTAGATCTAACCAGGAATCCATTCTTGAGTATGCCGCTAGCGAAGGAGTCAAATTTCGTTTTTCGCCAGCATACGCTCCTCACTTTAATGGCTTGATGGAAGCCTGTGTAAAATCAGCCAAATTTCACTTAGTTAGAATATTAGGGACTGCACATCTCACCTTTGAGGAATTATCTACGCTATTCGCACAAATTGAAAGCATCCTCAACAGCCGCCCACTATGTCCATTAAGCTCCTCTCCTTCTGATCTATATCCTTTGACCCCGGGCCACTTTTTAATCGGTAGACCCCTTCAGTCGCTGCCGTCCCCGTGTTTACAAACCGCTAATGCTAACCGTCTTGACAGATTCCGGCGCCTTGAGCAAATGAGACAACACTTCTGGAAGCGCTGGAGCCATGAATACATCGCCGAGTTGCAGACGCGAGCCAAGTGGCGTGCCAAGTCTGGGGAAGAGCTGGAGATAGGAGACCTGGTCATCCTTAAAGAGGACAACACCCCACCGTTGTGTTGGCGCCTCGGACGAGTCGAAGGCTTGTTTCCGGGATCAGATGGGGTAACACGCGTAGCTGACGTTCATACAGCTAGAGGAACTGTGAGAAGAGCTTTAAACAGAATTTGCTTGTTACCAAGGCCCGAGGAGGAATCAAAACTTGAAAGCTGCTAGCTTTCCAGGGCCGGGAGTATGTTGACGCTTGCAACACTGCGCCAACGATGGCTTCGGAGAGAGAAGGGCGCGGGGAGGGGGGTCGTAGGCCCGTTGCCGCCCTCACCACCTACCCGCGCATACGCACATTCGAAATCAAACCGTCACGTAATTAATTTGTAATTTGTACATAATTTTGCTTTCATTACATCTTCAAAATCAAAAACTGTCTTTTCTTATGTTCTTTACGGAACAATAACAATACAAGATTTACTTTTAAATTTAAAGAAATACAATCGAATAAATTGAATGTAACAATTAAAATCTTATTACAAATTTGTGAATTGCTGATAAATAGTTTAATGTAAATAAAAAAAATGTTTATATCGGATATCTATAAGACCTAATTTAAGACTGTTACTTAGCACATTTTTGGCAAATAAATAAACATGTATCAAGTAATGGCTTAAAACAGTGACTATTTTTGTGATCAAATAGGATATATGGCCAATTCCTAATCCCACCAATTTAATATTTATTTTCGATTTGCCGATTTATTGAATGGCGTCGCGGTGACTTTACTCACACAAATACATTTTTATGTTGCGACGGGCAGCTTACGTGTGCTTCACAGACAATGCACTCTTGCGAATGTGAAAGTGTTTGGACACCATCGAGGTTTTTGTTTCCCATCCATCCATTTATACCTCGACGACTGAAACATATCAGCAAACCAAAACTCGATGGGTTTATCGGTACGCATTCCAGGGTTCCATCAGCCACTTTCCACTTCCTCTTCATCAGGTAACAGAAATGTCAAGATCAATCTAAAAATTCCATGCCCTATGGTTTTTACTAATAGGCATCCAAAGGTTTCGTCTCTCACCTAAGGACTCCATCACCAGACCAGGTCGACGGTACCATATTATTGTATTGTCACCAGGCGCGGTCCCAGGGGGGGGACAGGGGACATGACCCCTCCCCCCAAAATCCATCAGTCGTGCATAGACGGAAGGCGAAGCAACTCAATTTGGGACACCTCTTTCCCGAAATTTCTTAGTGACCCCCCCCCCCCCCCCAAATTTCTTGGCGACCCCCCCCCCCCCAAATTGAAGGCTGCGACCGCGCCCGATTGTCACCAGATTTATCTATATACTCAAGGAATGATAAATAAATAAGACGTGAATAAATCTTCTTAAAATTCATTACATTTTTAGTTACAATACAACTCAACTAAGTATTATGGTTAATAATAAACATTGCAATTGTAACATTATTCTACTGTTACTTTGCGTTCAGCTATTTAGTTCTGCACTGCAGTATGGTTTTCTAAAATTTTAGTTCAGAATTCTTCAACTTTATGTTTTAATTCTCTTGCGGTACTTTTATCTCAATGCAATAGTCAGTCTTGTCTATTAATACAGGTGTATATATTTCTAGGGGGCAGTCTAATTAGGGTATTAGCCTTAGATAACAGGTACGGATATCAGCGCCAACAGCCAATGGAAGCTGTGAGCCAATGTTTACTGTGGAATAATTCGCTAACTTTACCTGCGCTAAGAAGCGTCGTTTTTCATCTGCGCATTTTCCTGGAAAAAAAATCTTTGGTCATTATGTGTACAGTGTACGGCTTGATTTACACAAGATTATATTATGAATTATGAACTTTGAATTAATCTGGGTTTGGGGTTTTTTTTTTCACTAATGTGGGTTTACCACCATTTAATCAGTCAATAAAGCTGTCAGTCAAGTTGCTACACATTCCAGTAGGTAACTCTACTAATCTGCAGATACGAGGGACGGCTGTTAAGTTCGCGGCCTAAGGTAGTAATGAAACAAATATAAAGCTTCAAAATGGCTTTCTACGGCCGCTTTCATCACATTGTCATCCGAAAAGCTTCGTCCCCGTAGTTCCTTTTTATATTTGAAAAAAGAAAAAAAAAGTCACTTGGAGTAAAAGGAGGAAAAAGTCAATCTGGACTATAAGGTGAGTGGTCAATTTCAGAAAATCCCGTAGATTTAGGGCATCCCTTGCAACCCATGTGAGCCGTGTGAACGGGCGCATTGTCTTGAAGAAAAAGCACATCGCGTGCCAACTTGCCTCGTCTGTTCTGCACGACAGCCTCACGTGCCTGGCCCAGTTTATTTGCATCGTTCGTCGTTCTTTAGGCAAATTATCAATTAATATAACTCCCTCGCTATCCCAGAAAATGGTAGCCATAAGCTTCCATGCCGACTTTTCCACTTTGAATTTTTATGGTGGCTTTTCACCCTTTTTTATCCATTGCATTGATTCTTGTTTGGACTCAGGATCGTACTGACGGATCCACTTTTCAGCAGCGGTCACAAAACGATTGTAAATTTCATCCAAATGAGGCTGACACAACTCTAAAAAATCTTTGCAAGTCGCTGCTTGTCAAGCTGTGTGAGCATTAGCGGTACCCAACGCGCACAATTTTTTTTCATATTTAAATGTTCATGCAAAATTTCTCCAACTCGCTCTTTACTAATCTGTAGCTCTTCTGCTATCTGCCACAATTTTATTCTTTGATCAGCCAGTACTAACTTTTCAACTTTTTCGACATTTTTTTTCTTCGGTCGTAACTGTCACTGGACGGCCCAGGCGAGGGTCATCATCACAGGTCTCTCTCTCCTTGTTGAAATATTCGAGCCCATTTTTTTACCATCGTATATGAAGGAGCAGAATACTGGAGAACTGTTAACATCTCTTAAAAAAATTCTTTCGGCGTTTTTCCTTTTTTTCAAGTAATTTAATCAATGCGCGATGCTCCAAATTGCGCGAAGATGCAGTTTCAGTCGACATGGTTAACGTTAGGTTTTAAAGGTAATGTGTTTATGAACGAAATTAAAAAAGAATTTGTATTTATACAAATAACGAGTCTCCCAATAAGTGCTATCAGTAGCGAGATGATTAGTCATCGTTAAGTACCTTAGGCCGCGAACTTATCAGCCGCCCCTCGTATGTTTCCAAGATAACTTGCTAGTAACTATAGTTACCTATTCCCTGTAGCTTCGGGATTAAGAATAGAACTACGGTATCCCCTGCCTGATCGTAAGAGGCAGCTAAAAGTGGGCTTCCAGTGTTGCGGGCGGTGCCAGCCAGCAGTCCCAGAAAGGACGGAGATATGTGCGTGGCGATGAGTATTGGTGGAATAAAAAAAAGAAAAGAAAAAGTTTTACACTTAATAAATTTAACAAGTATTTAAAAATATTTTGGTACGTAATTTAATCCTGGTTGTCAATTGAACAACAAGGTAACTTCTAAGTGTTCTTATCTCCTCCTCCTGACCTTATAAACTCAAAGTTAAAGTGAATAGACTGTAAGTTGTTGGACTTGCTTATGTATTTTAAAAAGTGTGTTTCCCTGTGCTTAATGGAAAAGTAACCTAACATGGATATTATCCGTTCTTAAGAGTATGTATGCTGTGGTTTCACGAACGTTTTTATTTCACAGTACCAAAACATTTTTCCTGATTAAAAGGTACCCTTTAGTTCAAGTTCAGTTCAGTGTTCAAAAATTTTATGTATGATTATTGAGTGGATTAAATAATATTAATAAGTCAGAACCTTTTCATAAAGGTTGCAAAAAAACAATTCCATAGAAAATATCAAAATTCAATATAGACTGACTTACCGATTCAACGGTTTCTCCTTATACGTGACAGCTTTTCTCGGCCGCCTAGTGCGTCCCTCTCCCGCTAGTTCCCCCCCGCTAGCACTATCGCTGTCATTGCTGGCTAGCGACTGGCTGTCCCCTCCGCGACCACTCTCGCGGCCATCGTGACTACCATCTCTATTGCCGTTACTTCTATCTCGGATAGTTGTGTCGTGGCTCTTGTTGGTCCGGTTGTGGTGCCTGTGCTCGCGGCTGGTCCGGTTGTCGTGAGATTTGTCCCGGCTGAGTCGGCTGTCGCGTTTGCCGATCTTTCGCGCTACGACTGACGGCTCGCCGGAACCGCCAGCGTCCGGGGTGATGATGGATTCTCTGTGAAAAAATACGGAAATAAGAAGAGATTATGTATATTATCATATAAAATATATTGCTAATTCAACAGTACCAACTAATTCCTTTATTGTTAGATATAAAATACCATGTCTCCTAGGGTAACTTTTATTATTAATATAAACATAACCTCGATTAATTGTTGCTATGAAATAGTAAAAGGTATATTCTTGGAATCTAAATTTGGTAAAATTGATTCTTAATTTACTCAAATACTCAGAAGTATAATAATGTTCAAAAGTAAATACTTAATTTTGTACCCCATTACAACGTAACAAAAGTAACTAGCATCCAATGTAACTAAAGTTTCTGTATACTCCCGACACTGAAATGTGAAGTAGCACAATTAGGACTGGGCGCGTCCAAGGAGAACAGATGCACGTCTCTCGACTGCCGCTTCGTTTGTGAACCCTCCCTCGGAACCTTCGGAGAGTTGTCTCTGGAGTCTTTGGAAAGCCCGGAATAGTTTGAGGGTGAGTCTCCCGGTGTGTGGTGGTTGGAGCGATCGATGGGAGATTGCTTGGGCGGCTTTACGTCGACCTCATCGATTCGGAGATTAGACACAAACATAAGTCTGTACAAACAAAACATTAATTGTTGACTTCGTTACAATACACTTACGAAACTATTAAATGCGAGGTAGCACCGTTAGGGCTGGGCGCGTCGAACGACAACAGATGGACGTCCCTCGACTGCCGTTTCGTAGGCGAACCATCCCTCGGGACCTTCGGGGAGTTGTCTCTGGAGTCGTTGGAAGGCTCAGATTGGTTTGATGGTGACTGCTGGTTGGAGCGATCGACGGAAGGTCGCTTGGGCGGCGTTACGTCATCTTCGTCGAGTCGCAGCTTGGATACTAGCACTTTGAGGATGCGGCCGTTGTTGCTGTAATGAAAAAATATTATTACTACAGTGTATTGAAGATGTAAAAAGAAGCTCGCGTTGCTGGCGTGTGGCCTATATAGAACCCACCGGCTAAGCGAAAAAGGCACGGTCGAGTATACGATACGATTGCGTGCTTTAAATAAACACACTCATAGCCCGACAGTAGGGTAGATATACCCTGTGTCGTGGGTGCCATGGACACACACAAAGACAAAAACACAAACACCCAGACCAAGAACAGAAATTTTAAACTTATCATTCAAATTTCTGCTTCGCCGGAGTAGCAATTTATTGTATGTTCTGGACCACTAAAAACTCAAATGACAGGAACTGTCAAATGTTCTGGAACAGTCTAACTCAACTGACTGTTTTTGGCGGGAAGTCGAAATAGTATATTTCATTAAAAGTGCGGAAAGGCTGTCATTGTAAGGAGTTCCGACAAATGTCTACCCGAGCCGAGGCGCAGCCGAAGGTGAGGGTTGACAGTCGGAACTCCTTCCAATGACGGTTCCGCACGTGTACTGAACAACTATTTTTAATACAGTTGCGAAAAAATGAAGCAATTTAATAAAATAATAAAAACTCGCAAAGAACATTTTTTTTAAATGGCGCCAACCGTAAAAGAATACCTATCAAGAATAAATACTATATGCAGAGATTTTTTTTGTTTTCTTCACCCATTCTGGGTAGACAAAGGGAACTATGCCCATACAGCCAAGTCTTCAGTAGGTTTTTTTATTGATATGAAATGAAAATGTTAATGAGATGAAATGATATGAAACCTAACCTAACTCATTGAATCAAATCATTAAATCTGATATTGAAACAAATTAGTAGCTTCTTTTTAGAAATATTTGCATGAATCATAAAAACTTCTAAAACTTCGTGGTTGTTTTTTTTTTCTTTTTAATAGACATTATTTTGACATTTGGGAAAGAGAACGCACGAGTACGGAAAAGGTAAAGAAAAAGCACGAGTGTGTAATAGCCCACTTGCACGCTATACGTCCCTGCAATACGTCACTTTTTGAGCAACTGTATTAAAAAAGACATATAACGTGCTCTTGTTTTATTTGCATTTTCTTGGTGTATTTTTGAGTTATATCGGATAAAGTTGATGGCATTTTGTTTAATATAGGTTAATTACAGTGCACGAGTGTTTGTGAAATAGAATAACAGTGCTAAAATATATTTTTTCTGCTTGCCTCCAAAATTCCATCGGACACATTCAAGTAAAGTAGCCATCGCTTTACTTGAATGTTGGACTGACTGATTACTGACGACTTACTTACTGATTTTTTTATTACTTCGTCCAGTTTCATCGAAACTGGCAAAAAATTTATGCAAAAATTATACTTGACGCTGGCAGTATGCACAGAGTTTGCGATGCCATAATTGAAAAAAAAAACTTAACTGACAGGAGGCGTCACATGTGTTGACGTTTCGTGTGAGAGATACGTCACCTGTTCCGCCTGTGGGCAGGGCGCGGCGAGTAGGAGTGCGGCGTGCCGGGGCAGGGCGGCGGGGACGACAGAGAGAGAGGGAGAGAGATACGTCACCTGTTCCGCCTGTGGGCAGGGCGCGGCGAGTAGGAGTGCGGCGTGCCGGGGGAGGGCGGCGGGGACGACAGAGAGAGAGGGAGAGAGATACGTCACCTGTTCCGCCTGTGGGCAGGGCGCGGCGAGTAGGAGTGCGGCGTGCCGGGGGAGGGCGGCGGGGACGACAGAGAGAGAGGGAGAGAGATACGTCACCTGTTCCGCCTGTGGGCAGGGCGCGGCGAGTAGGAGTGCGGCGTGCCGGGGGAGGGCGGCGGGGACGACAGAGAGAGAGGGAGAGAGATACGTCACCTGTTCCGCCTGTGGGCAGGGCGCGGCGAGTAGGAGTGCGGCGTGCCGGGGGAGGGCGGCGGGGACGACAGAGAGAGAGGGAGAGAGATACGTCACCTGTTCCGCCTGTGGGCAGGGCGCGGCGAGTAGGAGTGCGGCGTGCCGGGGGAGGGCGGCGGGGACGACAGAGAGAGAGGGAGAGAGATACGTCACCTGTTCCGCCTGTGGGCAGGGCGCGGCGAGTAGGAGTGCGGCGTGCCGGGGGAGGGCGGCGGGGACGACAGAGAGAGAGGGAGAGAGATACGTCACCTGTTCCGCCTGTGGGCAGGGCGCGGCGAGTAGGAGTGCGGCGTGCCGGGGGAGGGCGGCGGGGACGACAGAGAGAGAGGGAGAGAGATACGTCACCTGTTCCGCCTGTGGGCAGGGCGCGGCGAGTAGGAGTGCGGCGTGCCGGGGGAGGGCGGCGGGAACGACAGAGAGAGAGGGAGAGAGATACGTCACCTGTTCCGCCTGTGGGCAGGGCGCGGCGAGTAGGAGTGCGGCGTGCCGGGGGAGGGCGGCGGGGACGACAGAGAGAGAGGGAGAGAGATACGTCACCTGTTCCGCCTGTGGGCAGGGCGCGGCGAGTAGGAGTGCGGCGTGCCGGGGGAGGGCGGCGGGGACGACAGAGAGAGAGGGAGAGAGATACGTCACCTGTTCCGCCTGTGGGCAGGGCGCGGCGAGTAGGAGTGCGGCGTGCCGGGGGAGGGCGGCGGGGACGACAGAGAGAGAGGGAGAGAGATACGTCACCTGTTCCGCCTGTGGGCAGGGCGCGGCGAGTAGGAGTGCGGCGTGCCGGGGGAGGGCGGCGGGGACGACAGAGAGAGAGGGAGAGAGATACGTCACCTGTTCCGCCTGTGGGCAGGGCGCGGCGAGTAGGAGTGCGGCGTGCCGGGGGAGGGCGGCGGGGACGACAGAGAGAGAGGGAGAGAGATACGTCACCTGTTCCGCCTGTGGGCAGGGCGCGGCGAGTAGGAGTGCGGCGTGCCGGGGGAGGGCGGCGGGGACGACAGAGAGAGAGGGAGAGAGATACGTCACCTGTTCCGCCTGTGGGCAGGGCGCGGCGAGTAGGAGTGCGGCGTGCCGGGGGAGGGCGGCGGGGACGACAGAGAGAGAGGGAGAGAGATACGTCACCTGTTCCGCCTGTGGGCAGGGCGCGGCGAGTAGGAGTGCGGCGTGCCGGGGGAGGGCGGCGGGGACGACAGAGAGAGAGGGAGAGAGATACGTCACCTGTTCCGCCTGTGGGCAGGGCGCGGCGAGTAGGAGTGCGGCGTGCCGGGGGAGGGCGGCGGGGACGACAGAGAGAGAGGGAGAGAGATACGTCACCTGTTCCGCCTGTGGGCAGGGCGCGGCGAGTAGGAGTGCGGCGTGCCGGGGGAGGGCGGCGGGGACGATGTCCTTTTTCTGCGTCGTACGGTTGGCGTGTACTCACATCGGAGAGACACTGATAGCGGCGGTTGGTTACACTGGAAAGTGAAAAAAAAATACTAAAATGAAAACTTATAAAGACTAAGATAAAATAGTATAATGTATGCTTTCCTCTCTCCTTTCTAAATTGCAGCGCCCAACAGAATCCAGTGTGCGTCCCAGATCCAAGATGGAGGACCGACAAAACTGTTTTATAAATACCTATTCTCAATATTAAAACAACAAAATTTAAACGACCCACGTGGCGCAATGGTTACCATGCCGGACTGCCGATCGAGGGGTCCCGAGTTCGATTACCGGCGAAACAAATTTGAATGATTTTGAATTTCTGTTCTCAGTCTAGCTGTTCGCTTTCCTGTCTTTGTATGTGTCCATGGTACCCACCACACAGGGTGTTAATTACTTTACTATGGGGCTATGAGTATGATATCTAAAGTATTTTTTCAAATTGTTTATTTAGTTTCGGAGCCTATTCAATGCAAACAAACAATCAAAATTATTAGTATGGAAGTTGATGGTATTTTGCTCGATATAAGTTAATTAGTGCCCGAGTGTTGGGAAAAAACTATCAGACATAATATTCTTACTCGGATATCTGACTGATTGTTATTCAATCTCAGCTCTAAGAATATCGTAAGGGGCAAAAAGGAGGCTACCGGCGGTGCCCGTCCGGCCCCGAGGAAGATCTTGCACGTCATAAGCACAGAGGTACATGGAGGGCACAGGTGCGTTCCACTTCGGTACACATTCCAAAATACTCTCCAAGCGCTAATGCAGGCCACCGAACGGATTCCAATCTGGTACTAACCCTACCAGTCCAGTACCTATCATTCAAAAATAGAACTTCTATTCTATACATAATAATAAATCTGTAACAAGACGGTGTCTGTACATTGAGATGTACTGTATATTTGAGAAAAACTGCCACTAGGGCTATTTATTAGCGTAATATAACCCAAAACAATGATTTTTAGAATAATTGTCTGTTTATCTGTTCGTTTGTGCGCGCTAATCTCAGGAACGGATTAACGTAGAAGGATGCGGTTTTCACTGATGTATTGATGGTATTAGTATATATATTTTTTGGATTAACATTTAGTGTTTGTTTTATTTAAATCGGTTCACAAATAAAAAAGTTACGTCCATTTCAAGAATTTATCGATCAGTGTTTGGAAGTATCGTTGTTGATTTATCGAAAACTTCAGTTAATGTATTGAAGTTTTATAATTTACAGTCCCTAAAATGATTACATGAAAATTATAAATGAAAAGAAAATATACATAGAAAAAAAAACAACGTTAGATGAGCTGGCAATAATATGGTAAACTGTAAGAAATATGAAATAGGTGAAAACCGTAAGTCACGCTTTTTCGTACATTTCCCACACGTGTACAATAATTAATCAATATTTTAATCTATACATAAAGCTGAAGAGTTTATTCGTTTGTATGTTTGTTTGAACGCACTAATCTCAGGAACTACTGGTTCCAATTGAAAAAATCTTTTTGTGTTGGATAGTCCATTTATCGGGAAGGCTTTTTTTTTAAGGCAGACGGGCCGCGTGGTGTTAAGCGATCACCGTCGCCTATAGACACGGCCAGGGGAGCCACCCGAGGGCTTTAGGCTTTATAAAATCATGCTATGACTAGTACCGAAGTTCACGCGGACGAAGTCGCGAGCGGCCACTAGTATTAACTAAAAGTAGAACTTACCTCGATATTCCTATGCTTACTGTGACTGGGCCCCGGCTGGGGGCTGCCCTGTGCACTGTCGCATTCAGTCGTTGAGTCCGGCTCCAGGGTTACACGACTTTTTGTCTTTTTTGTCTGCAATGCAATGCCAAAAGTAACCATGTCATTCAGGCTAATTATTAGCATATTGAAGCACGCATGGCCTGGCGGATAGCGTAGAACGCAAGCGATGTATGCGACTAAGCTAAGCGGGCGCGGTTTGGTGTGAGATGAGTGACCGCTAGTGGCAAAAATTTTCATGCGCGTTTCCGTGCTTCGGAGGGTACGTTAAGCCGTCGGTACCGGTTGCTGTCTATCGACAACAGTCGTTAAACCTTGTCGGAGGCCTTATGGGCGGTTTGAAAACATCCGACAGCGGGTTGGCCACTAGCCCGCATCTCCACCAACCCGCATTGGAGCAGCGTGGTGGAGTGAGCTACAGGCCTCTCTAATAATCGGGAGGCTTGCATTTCGAAAGTGTCGGCTTCGTAAAACAAGTCACTCTTTTATTGGGAAATCCTTCCTATGCCGGAAAGCTTATATATAAAAAAAAGTTATATTGATATACTTATTATACAGACTTAAGGTTGTTTCCATACCATGTAATAATTTTAACTTTTTTGAAATTTTTTTTTTTTTTTTTTTTTTTTTTTATATGTAAACCGAACAAAAAGGCAGACGGGCCGCGTGATGTTAAGCGATCACCGTCGCCTATGGACACGGGCAACCCCAGGGGAGCCACCCGAGCATTGCCGGCCTTGGAGGAGTGCTTTTTTTACAGCTTTCTTGAAGAACCCCATGTTATAGTCCACTGGGAATGCCTCAGCTGGAAGGTTGTCCCATAACCTACACGTCCGTGGTAAAAAGGAGCGTGCAAAGCGGACTGTGGAGGACCGCCACGAGTCCAGATGGTGCCTGTGGAACTTTAACCTTCGTCTGGTGGTATAATCATGGAATGGTGATGTAGGCATTAGTCTGAAAAGTTCCTCGGAGCACTCACCATAGTAAATTTGTAAGCGGATGGCAGTGTGATAGCATTGACACACACGATAGCTGTTTCGTGTGCTCCTTATCGCCCCACAGTCATGCTACATTTAAAATACCTTTGCACTTGAAAAAAATTATTTAAAACAGGACTGGAGTTTTTTCCGCCCGCTTTTTTTTCCTAGCCCATATAAGCCTTAGCGCACCCACCGGTCAGCCGATGGCCGTACAACCACAGAACATTATTAAGAGAGGTTAGAATGGAAATGAGGGCGGGGCAGACGCGCCAAGGAATTTTGAGCAAACGCTCAAAATTCCAAAATCTCTACAGAAACACGCGATCGTGCTACGATATGCGTGCTTGTGTGCGTGCTTGGGTGTGATTCGTTCATTTGAAATCGCGTGATTGTGCGGCGCTAAGATTGGCTAGATTTGAAATTGCAAATATGTGCGTAAGCTTCGTATTTATTTAAGTACAGATGTAATGGAGGTGAAAGGCGGGGCTTGATCGGCGACACCAGTCTTCATACGAACGGCGCATAACGCATTATTGCCGTTCTACCTCTCTTAATAATGTTCTGTGCGTACAACAATCAAGTGTATATTATCATCCAGGATGTTAATAAACTATTTCATTTCATTACCTACTCGGCTAATAAATAGTATTAAATAATTATTATGATATGAATACCATATGTAAGAAACCGTTTAAGACTATATAAAAGCAATAATAATATAAATAGAATAAAATAAATAACACTATGTCATTGTACATTTTTATATTTGTAGGTAATTTTGTACTTAGTAAAGTTTTTAATTATTGTAATACTTGCATACCCCATGAAGGTAAATATGGCGAACCAAATGTATAAAAACACCTTTTGTAAACACCCATATTTGTGCAAAAAAAGTCTTTGTCTTTTGTCTTTGCAGTATTTACCTTGCTTGGTCCATCCAACATCCAACTTGGGCCTTCTAATGGGTTTTCAGATCTGGGCCTATGGAAAAAAATGCTGTCAGTTTTTTTTTCTTCATTAAAATCATAAATTCTAATACCAAAGAATGTTTAATAGCGTTCATGATTGTACCTGGGTGACGGCTGCTCTTCATCTTCAGGTTCCATATCTTCCGTAACAGCATCTAACCTTGGCCTGTAATATAAATTGTAAAACATTATATAATATTATATCTTAGCGGATAGTTTTATTTTAAGATAGAATAGTATAGTTAGAATAGAAGAATATTCTTAACGGATCATCGGCTTATGATGCTTACCCACCACTGGGTCAATGAGAGAACAAAAGCCGGCGGAAAAAGAAATCTCTGGCATTGTTTAGAGTTAGTATTTTTAGGGTTCCGTAGCCAAATGGCAAAAAACGGAACCCTTATAGATTCGTGATGTCTTTCTGTCTGTCAGTCAGTCTGTCTGTCTGTCCGTCCGTATGTCACAGTCACTTTTTTCCGAAACTATAAGAACTATACTGTTGAAACTCGGTACGTAGATGTATTCTGTGAACCACATTAAGATTTTTACACAAAAATAGAAAAAAACAATAAATTTTGAGGGTTCCCCATACTTAGAACTGAAACTCAAAAAAAATTTTTTCATCAAACCCATACGTGTGAGGTATCTATGGATAGGTATTCAAAAATGATATTGAGGTTTTTAATATCATTTTTTTCTAAACTGAATAGTTTGCGCGAGAGACACTTCCAAAGTGGTAAAATGCGTGTAACTTTTAAAATAAGAGAATTATAAAACAAAAAAAATATAGATGTACATTACGATGCAAACTTCCACCAAAAATTGGTTTGAACGAGATCTAGTAAGTAATATTTTTTTAATACGTCATAAACCGTAAACCACAATTTACCTTTCATTCAATCTTAATGCAATGATTTATATGGATAATCAAAGGCAATGATGTATTTCTGTTGCCGCTTTTGTTATACAAATACTAAAAATAGAATAAAATAAATATTTAAGGGGGCTCCCATACAATAAACGTGATTTTTTATAGATAATGGTACGGAACCCTTCGTGCGTGAGTCCGACTCGCACTTGGCCGGTTTTTAGGGCTAGGATTTGAAATAGGGAGCATCTTGTTGGTGACTGGTGTGTTAATCACTCAACTGTGACCGCACAAAATTATTATCAACTGTTCAAGAGAAAACCAACTTACGTGTCATCAAACTCATCCCTTTCTGATATGTTCTGAGATTCCTGCAAATTATCCTCTGTGCTATCTGCAAAAGAAATTTAAAATAAAAATAAAATGGTGGAAATTCTAACAAACATCATCCAGTACATTAATATTGAAATGTTAATGGAAAATAGTCAAAACTTACATTTTTAATGTGTGAGATGAAATTTTAAAAGCTTTTTATGATAAACTGTCCAGCTAGGGAAGGGAAGGCGAGTCCCAATAACTTTGGGATTAAGAATAGAGCTACGGTATAATAGAGCCTGATCGTAAGAGGCGACTAAAAGGGGGCTTCAGAGGTTGCGGGGCGGTGAGAGTGGGAGCTCGATCCGTCCAGCCAGCAGCCCCGGGAAGGACGGCGGTGTGTGCGTGGCCGCATGCCGCCTTAAGCATCGGAAGGTGCAGCACATCTGCTCTCCCAAGGATAGGCCCGTTCCAAGGGCGCCGCGTGTGGAGGGCACTGGTGTGTTCTACGGGAGATTCCGGAATCCTCCCCCAGCGCAGAGGCAGGCCACCGAGGGGGTTTTAGTGAGGTCAAATCCCACATAACCCAGTATCCTCTCCCAAGGTACTGGGTACCTTTTGAAGGTTTCGCCCCAATACCAAAAAAGGAAGGGAAGGTGATGTGTTATGACCTATGTAATGGATCTGCTATCAAAATAGAGCAATATATAAGTATTACCAGCAGACACAACTATAATAATAATAAGTTATTATATTATGTGACGCTAGTGATTTGGCCCAGCTTTGCTTGGGTGATTTGATTTTATAGGATTATACTTACCTATCCCATAAGAACAGTACATTTTTCTAGGATAAAAAGTAGCCCATGTACTATTTCATATTATAGTCTCTCCCTGTGCCCATTCACACATCCTTATGTGATTTAGGAACAAACAACCAAACATACATTTAAACCTTCATACTAATAATATATGGATAGTGTATTCATCATAATGTGGACTGACCATCCAATCCAAGATCCTCTGCATTGTTGTTTACTTCACCATCATCAGTATCCATGTTCATCAGCGCTGGATCATTTGCATCAATCCGTGTTAATGGGATGTATAAATCTGAAAAATTCAATAGAAGTTGTATAACTACATATTCACTCAGCAGGATACAATAAGTCACAATTTGACGACCCGTGTGGCGCAGTGGTTACAATACCGGACTGGCGATCGGAGGGTCCCGGGTTCGATTCCCGGCGAAACAGAACTTACTACAAATCAGTACTACAAGGTTGTAGAACTATTATCGTTCGCCCGGGGAAGTACCACCGCTGCACCCACTTCTGCCGTGAACCAATTCTATTGTGTTTCGGTGGAAAGGTGCAGTTGCCGGCCACACTTACATGAGGCGACCACCCGCCTTCGGAGTAGCAGCGCAACTGCATACGACCTCAGACAAGACTTACCTATGCTTGCTTGAGGTTGTATGTAGATGTCCATGGGCTACTGGGACTACTTAACACCAAGTGGCCTGCATGCTCGTCTGCTACTCCATTCAATAAAAAAAAGTAACAAGTTTTTAGCACTATTTGAAATTCATATGATATTCTCTATTGATTAAATTGTAATACAGTGTAAACTCCATGTAATGTCATTTGATTTAACAACAAACTCCCTAAAATGCTGAAATCAATTGGCTTTTGTTAGTTTGTCTTCCATATAATGAAACACTACACAGCAATACACCCACTCTCAATAACTTCAAAAATTGTGTAATAAGAAGCAACTTTTAAGTTGCTAAAATTAGTAAAAACTGCACAGCTGTGTATGTTTTTTGTTGCCATGTATATTGAACTTTCTGAGAAATTCGTTCTTTTGTTTAAAAATTGGGATAGCTTGCACATGTTGACTGTTGATGACCATGACTAATAAGTAGGAGTCATGGATTATCTATATGTTATCATATTCTTACTTGCTCACTAACTTTCAAACTGTAAACATGGCTAGTAAAAGAAAATCAATGTGTATTGATGAAAAATGTTTACTGATACGCACAATTGAAATGGGAGAACAGAAAAGATAAGTGATGCTGGCAATCACTTTGGATTTTGTTGCTCTACCATGTCCATAATATGAAAAAACAAAGAAAAAATTCTCCAAACTGTGGGTGAGGGGAAATCTTCCAAAAATAAAAGAAACCTAAATGCAATAATATCAGAAATAAACTATTTACAATTCTGATTGTAAATGCCATAAAATGCACAGTTCAGTGGCGTTACGAGCTAACCCCACATTAGGCGTGCGCGTTCCTCGAGCGTGTGAGCGACGCGAGCGCTGCGTGCACGCTGCGCTGCATAAGCGTCGCGCGTTGCCGCCGTGTGACGTGTGCACAGCGAGCACGCGGCGCGCACGCGCTCTCGCTCTGTTTCTCTCAGTCACAGGGCGGATAGTAAATAATCATAAAAATGCTTTTCACTTTTTTATATGTCTGCAATGCAAAATATAGTAATGACTCTCTTGTGAACAAGAAGACCATAATGTATCTTGCTAAAGACGTTTAGTCTTTTTATTACGTGTCTTATTTCTTTTTAGTAGCAAATAGTAGTGTTTTCACTGTCCAAATTGTGAATGACTTGACTGAAGGGGGTTAAACGCCAAGGCAAGCGCAGCGTGCGCGCCGCGCGCTCGCTGCACACACGTCACACGGCGGCAACACGCGACGTTTATGCAGCGCGCACGCGGCGCTCTCGTCGCTCACACGCTCGAGGAACGCGCACGCCAAATGTGGGGTCAGCCTTACACTGTAGTTATCATAATTTTTATTGATAATTTACTTTTACTTAACAGTTGTGTGAACCATAAGAGTTTTAGCAACCTGGTTACAGTAAAATAAATAAAAAAACAATGGGTTGCACTCCGGGAGTGCCGGCAGAAGTGAAAACATTAACGTTGTGCATTTTTGATGACTAGGAATTGTTAGGGAATAATTCCACATGAATTGCTTGAATTATCAGTAGTACCTGGGACGCCCGAGCGTTGCTCGGATAAAAATAATTTATTTACTTGGTTTATTTTTAAGCAAAGCATTCATTGACTTAGTGTTACTTTACAAATCCTTTTGAAATACCTAGCTCCCAATTAAAAAAAATGTCACAAAAAAATGAAAAACGCAACTTGCCTACTTGAGATTTGAACCCGGGTCTCTAGCTCCGTAGTTGGCTTTCGTAACCATTCGACCAAGAAAGCTTTAATTCCCTTGACGAAATTTTTATAGAGGTCTTTCATAATTATCGACATTGTCATTTGTTTGAAAGGTGGATTGTCAATTGTTGACCATTTGACGGCTTTCTACGCCACAATATTATTAATATTTTCCAATAGATGTCGGTAAGAGTAATTTTATATTTAACTGAATAAACATTTAAAAAAAATGACAAATTTTATCAATAAAAATTTGTGGGTCGATTTATCATCCCCGCAACCAGTGTACTAAATTTCATCAAAATCTTTGGAGCCGTTTCTGAGATTTAAAAAATATATTTAGATATATACAAGAATTGCTCGTTTAAAGGTATTAGATAATTTCTATAAAGTACTCACTCATTTTCTTTCACTATTTTTTCGTCACTTTTTTCATTAATAGATGCACTTTGTTCAATGTCCATATTTTAAATACTTGATATAAACGAATTTTACAAGTACAGACAGTCGAGCCGTTATTGGCTGTCACCTCTCCGTCTTACGAATTTTCGATCAGGCCATGTGTAGTTGACGTGAGTTTAACATTTTTTACCCATCCCAAAAATAGTGCACAACGCCTCTAAAGAAGTTTCCACTTCAAAAACATCAATTTAATATTACCTTGTAAAACATGCATTGGCACTGCTCTCTCTGGAAATCTTTGATTTTGATTATTGTTTGGACTTCTTGCACCTGAAGGAGAAATTATAACTTCACAAAGATTCCACCACTGCAAATGGGGAAAATATGAAACTGCAAGAGAATCTGTTTAAATATAATACTGGGACTATGAATAGACTGTCATTTTTTATTATTAGCTTCATCTTTTAACCATAAATGTCTGATACAAATAATATTATTAAAATGGATAAATATTATATTTTAGCTTACATCTGTCAAAAATTTAAGTTTCATAGCAACAGTACTCTTGTTCCAGTACAGCAATGGCATGATTACTTACGCATATTATTTAAATTGATCATAGTCCTGCTTAAGGACACTACTGGTTGTATTGACTGACCACCAATCATCATGGGAGGCACTCTGTGCACTCTCTCAGTGCTTGGAGTGTTGCTGTTGGAGCTCCACCTCGGCAAAACGTTCTCTAGCTCTTGTCTGTCACTCATATATGTCTTCACAAGTTGTACAGTCCTCGTCACAGCGTTGGAAGCCTGCACTAGGTGTGAGAGGGCTTGTTCACTCGCAGATTGTATCTCCGCGTCCAGTTTACGTGCATGAGCCGCTCCTCCGCTTCGTAGCCTCTAAAACATTAACTTCTTTATGTATTTCTTGCTCAGTTTGCGTAATAAACTTCGAAATATCCAATTTTATAGGGACTAATGAAAAAACACATTTAAACTATGCTAACACAAACAAAACACGCCGTGGAAATAATCTAGCGTCACTACGCTACGTAGAGAGTTTTCTGATACTTATAATATAAGGTAAAAGTAGAAAAACGCTCACACTTAGCTTCAGCCTAAGTTCATTGGTCTCCTTCATCAATTCTAATTTTTCGTTCTCCCTTTGAGCTGCAGTCATCTTCCAATATTGCAACTTTTTAACCAATTCATTATTTTTCTCTCGAAGATCTTGCAGCTCTTTTTCTAAAGTGGACATAGACATAACGAATGTAACAATATCGGATTTCAATTTTTGCTTAGACCAACGAAACAAACAACCATTCCCTTTTCAAACAAAATGACTATATGTATATGAGAAGAAAATGACATAAATGACAATTAATTGCCAGTTATCTGTCATTAATGACAATTCTTGTGTGCATGCAGCCGTAAGGGGCGATAACATACATTGCTGGTTATCTGAGTACATGGTAATAAAATACTTAAAATAACCAGCAATGTAAGCTAAATCGGGCCTGATAAACAAGGCCATCTAAACGCCCCTGTAGATAGAGAAACTTGTGCAGCTGAGTTTAGCCAACAGAAGAAACAAAACAAACAGATAAAGTATTTATTATCGTTAATCCATGGTTAATCCGTAAGTTGATGTCAAACATAATATACTACAAGGCAAGCCAAAAGTTCAAGACTACCTTAATTAAAGTAGGAAAATAAAATAAAAGTCTTAAAAGCGGAAATAAATATAGTCCATGCTAAAAAAGGCTAAAGTTAGCTAAAGTAATTTTTATCAAAAATGCACCTTTACATGACTTTATTCACAAGTCTTGGCATACGGGCAATCAATTTTTTGATGGTGTCTTGTGATATATTGCTCCAACTTTCGTAGAAAACATTCCACATTTCATCTTGCGAGGATGGGCTACGATTACGGACTGTCAAGCTCGTCCCCCAAAAGTTCAATGAGATAGAATTGAGATCCGGGCTCTGAGCTGAGCCAGACCATGTTTTTCAAAACCCGTTGTGCCTCTTTCTCTTCTAAATATACTCTGCTTAATTTTGAGCTATGTTTTGGATCATTATCTTGTTGGAAAATGAATCCATCTCCAATTAATGAGAAACACCTTTTTTTTGTATTGTTCCTTTTTCAAAATTCCTTCAATTTTGATGCTTTATTGTTGAGAGCCTGGTATTAGATTTTCTTGGGCACTGCGTCGAACGTAAAGTTTTCGTTTTGAACCCAATAGTTCAAACTTGGATTCATCGGTCCGAAGAACTTTTTTTAAATCTTCTTCAGTCCAATCTTGACGTTCATCCGTTTTTCCTTGTTTTGTGACCTTAGCCACAATACAAGGAGCGCCTGCCTTTTATATCTATACTGCCTTAGCAGAGGTTTTCGAACAGCGAAGCGATCATACAACTCCGCATCTCTCAGTCGCCGTTTTTTCTGTAGTCAATGACTTTTTTAGTTTTAGTTAGATAAGTTTTAATTCTTGTTTTGTTTACTTTAACGAGACTGTTAAGTGTCTATTTCGCTTACTGGTAATAACAATGAAATTATCTTTACTAGACGTGGTAGCTAGCTCTCGGCCTTCCCAAGCTTAGACTAAAGGTCTGATTACATTGACCAACCTGCAGGGGCCGATCCGGCATACATTGCTGGTTATCTGAGTACATTGTAATAAAATACTCAAGATAACCAGTAATGTATGCCGGGTCGGCCCCTGCAAGTTGGTCAATGTAATCAGCCCTTTCGTAGTATTATTTATTCTTATGCCTTTGACTTGAAAAGCCTTTGTCTTGTACTTTTGGTCATGCGTATAGGTGCCGAAACATGTACATAAAAAAATAATGTCATTGTAGTTCAAGAAAAATAAAAAACTGGATATATTATCATATGAATAAATAATACTACGTAGAACGGAAACTCCCGCTCCAGACGGGCTCAAGGTCACGATATTAGCCTACATGTTAAACATAGTTATAAGTCGGGCTGTCTCGGCCGGCTCGTCAATTACAATAATGGCGTCAAGTTTTTTTTTTCCTTAATGGCGTCTCGGTCTTTTGACCACTTTGCCAATGACAAGCTGGGGAAATCATTATTCAATTCTAAATTCCTAAAAGGATCGGAAATTTGGACAGGATAAGGATAGTTATTGTGGTGTGTTTGGTTGTACAAACAATGCAAAAACAATGCCACACTTAAGTGTTTTGAAGTTAAAACTTCTTTAGCGGCGTTGTGCACTTTTTTGGGATGGGTAAAAAATGTTTAACTCGCGTCAACTACACGTGGCCTGATCGAAAATTCGTAAGACGGTTGACAGCTGATGACGGCTCGACTGTCTATACTTGTAAAATTCGTTTATATCAAGTATTTAAAATATGGACATTGAACAAAGTGCATCTATTAATGAAAAAAGTGACGAAGAAATAGTGAAAGAAAATGAGTGTGTTTTATAAAAATACTAGATAGAAATTAATACTGATAATTCAAGCAATTCGTGCGGAATTATTCCCTAACGATTCCAAGACATCAAAAATGCACAACGTTAATGTTTTCACTTCTGCCGGCACTCCCGGAGTGCAACCCGTTATTATTTTTTAGTTTGCCCCAAGATGATCCGAGGTAAGTAATATATTTTAAATATTATTCCGTTTCCGTACCTAATTTATCAAAAGAACATGAACAATTTTGTGTAGCCGATTCGGTAGTTGACACTATGAACAGGAAAATTCAAAAGCTCACCCAACGCTAAATAAACTTATTTAATAGTTTTACGTGAATCTGTATGTATTTTATTTCATATTTTTAGGTAAGTAATACTTACTTTAATGGCTTCATTTGGTATGATACTTATGATAACTTATTATTTATAAGTATTTATAGTGTTAATAATTCTCATATTTTGTAATAGCTACTAAACCAAAATAATGATTTTTAAGTAAAAAAAAGGAAAACCTATATTTAAGCGATAATATAACTTATAACTAATAAAACATAAGAATTATTAACAGTTCACAACCCTGGCAACACGCCTGGGCGACAGAGGGGCGTAACGGGGTGAAGAGGGTTGTAGGTACATAAATGACGGCGGTTCAGTGGCGGTCAAAGAAGATCCGTTCTATGTAGTATCATTTATTCTTATGATATTATATCGGATTTTGATGGCATTTTGTTCGATATAGATTAATTTATTACAGTGCACGAGTGTTGTGAAATAAAATAACAGTGCGAAAAAATAAAAATGTTTTTCAGCTTGCTTTCAAAATTTCCATTGATCACATTCTGGTAAAGAAGCCATCGCTTTACTTGAATGTCTAACTGACTTGATTGACTGAATACTGATTTTACTACCTATAGTTTCAACGAAACTGGCAAAAACTTGTGATGCAAATATTATACTTGACGCTGGCAATATGCAAAGAGTTTGCGATGCCAAAATTAAAAAAATAATAATTGACAAACGTCATTGAAATATCAGTTTTATTTTATTTTGATATTTTAGCAGATAATGCAAAGCAGTCAGTGTAATTAATATTTATTCAATTTTGATTAACGAGCATTATTCATTGTGAATATTGAGCATAAGATCGCAAATAGAAGATTATTTATATAACCGGAAAATAAATATAAAAACAATGACATCTTCACTCAATAAAGCGATACTTATTGCGGGTTTCGTGTCCCTATTTCACTCTGCTTTTTCTGCAGCACAACGTATGTTCATCACCATATTATTTTTAAAAATCTTGTGATTTTTTTTTGAAAACTTATATTAAGTAAATGCAATTCTTACATGATTTCTTATTTGCAGATCGATCATATCTTAGAATAACATCTGAAGAATTTACAACATTACCATTAGATGTAAGTATATAGTCAATGTTAGGCTTAATTTTAGTTGTATCGGTAAATAACATGTTTTATTGTCTTGTGTGGTGCAGTGGTTACCATGCCGGACTGCCAATGGATCCCCCATTATACACATGGCCAAAAATTAACATTCCTGGCAAAGCGGAGATTGAAATGAAGTGTTTTTTTTTCTGTTCTCGGTATGGGCGGTTGTTTTTTTTTTATTTGAATGGAGTAGCGGACGAGCATGCAGACCATGTGGTGTTAAGTGGTCGCTGCAGCTCATGGACATCTACACACAACCTCAAGCAAGCATAGATAAGTCTTGTCTGAGGTCGTATGCAGTTGCGCTGCTACTCTGGAGGCTGATGGTCGCCTCATGTAAGTGTGGCCGGCAACTGCACCTTTCCACCGATACACAACAGAATTTGTTCACGGCAGAAGTGGGTGCAGCTGTGGTACTTCCCCGGGCAAACCATAATAGTTCTACCACCTACCAAACGTCTATGTATATGTATGTGGCTATGGTACCCATAGCACTGGATATACCTATCGTACTGTGGGGCTATCAGAGTAAAATGTTATTGTAATTGCTGCCGACCAAAATTGCTACATGCATTATTCCTGTTTCAAAATATATCAAAATATTTTTGAATTTGTACCTATGTGAACTGCATTGATTTGACAAAATTGTTAATAAATAAATCACCTCTAAGACTTACTAATAGACTTCTTGAGTCAAATAAGTTAAATAAAAGTCATAATCATATTTATATCATTACAATTTCAGATAGTGATCCAGGCTGTGGTGAGCCTATTTACAGTGATGTGGGGTGTCCTCAATGTTGCGGGTAAACTGAGGGAGATCCCAGCTGCTGCAGAATTGAACATGGTCAACTGGGAGACCCAAAAGAACATACAGTCTTTTTACATCTTCAACCATAGAGGAAAGGCCTTTGCAGACAACTATGTGCCCCCAGGAGGAAAAGGCGATCTGGAAAATTTAGAATAAAAGTGTTTTAATAGTTTGAACTGTTAAAGGTTATATGGAATTTTTAATATAATGATTTTCAACGTTATCCTTAGAAAGTAATTAAGTTTTGGGATTGCAAACAGTAATATGGTCGTGGACACTATTCACAAAAAAATATCAAAATGTGTACCTTAAAACGTTGCATAAAACCATGCTTGGAAAACAGGATAATTCAGTTACATACCAGATTTTTACTACTGCTTAAATCAATTTAAATTTACTCAATTGATTTAGACAACTACAAAAACCATTTTCTTTTACAAAATGTATGAAGATGTCACTTTTTGACAGTTCATTAAAAATATCTTGATTTGGTAGTTCAAGATGGATCCTGAAAATTTTGAAATCAATTACAAATGGCTTGACTTAACTATGAGGAATTTTTACCAATTTGAAACAATGTGCAAATTTTGATGTACATTACACCATTGTGAGATGTGTGTGAATTTAAATATTCGTCACTTTAAGGTTAGTTGAGCGTAACCTGAACAGTTTTAGGAAGGCTTGTTCTCTCCCCTCTCCTCTGGATCCACTACCAAATGAGGAGCCCACTTGTAAAGTATTCAAATCTAACTTAGAAACCCATTTCCAGTTGTTCTCTACTTTATTGATAATTTGTAAACAGTGCATCCTATATGTTTAGAATCTTAATTTATTAAAATAAAGTATGAATACAATGACTCTTTCTTGTTTTTGCCATAAAACTGGAATTTCCTATTGAAATGAAATGAAATATTCTTTATTCACTGTATGGTTCCTTTACAAACTCTTAGTGAACATTATTGTTTTGTTCTGTCTGCTCTAGGTGCGCTTAGGCAATGCTGAGCTGAAGAAAAGAGCAGACAGAGAAAAACTTCAGCCGTTTTTTTAAAATATGGGGTACACAATAGGTAGCTTTCCTCCAGAGTAGCTATGATTGATTAGGAACCAACATAACTGTAAATTGTAAACCTTTCAACCTGCAAGGTCAGTCAGGATGTATATCAAAGTAGAACCAAGATTAATAATTAATATGCTGAGCATTATCAAATTTAAGTAAAGGAAAGGAAGAAAAATCAAATTTCATTATTAAAAATGTTATTCATTGTAATTAACACTTTTAATGTCTATGGTACAATCTTATAGTATGTACTGTACATGGAACAGTTTCCAAATTCCCAACAACATTGAGAACAATATACCAATTTGGCTATCTTAGGGATAATTAATAGACATCAGAAGAAAATCATATTTTTTTTTAAAGACATATTTTATGAATGTTGGTAAGGTGAAAGATATTAATTAATATTAATTAAGTAATATGACATTAACATTACATCAACTTGGGTAAACATAAAATTCAATAAATGTACATACAAAGAAGCAGTACATAGATGCTGTCAGTGACAAGTAAAAGCATGTTTCAAGTTTAAATTTCACTAGAACCATTTGTATAAACTTGAAAAAGATACTTTATTCTAGAAATAAAAACAGTTATTCTTATGTTATGTAAGGAATACATAAATTTAAAAAATACTTAAATGCAAGATCCTTATAAAGTAATGCTAAGTAACAATTTATACTTAAATTAATAATCTTACTACTAAATGTCAACACTGTCAATTTAGTCCTCAACACTTATGATAGTATTAACTACAAGGAAGTTATTGAATATCAACAGTAATAATAATATTATGATAACTGTCTTGCAATAAATATGTACAGAAAGTGTTATCTTCCACCACGACCACCTCTAAAGCCTCCTCCACCACCGCGACCAAAGCCGCCGCCGCCTCTTCCACCACCACCTCTTCCAAAGCTTCCACCACCACCTCCACCTCTGCCAAAGCCCCCTCCTCTGCCGCCTCCACTTCTGCCGAAGCCGCCACCGCCGCCACCTCGCCCACCGAAGCCGCCACCGCGGCCCCCGCCACCGCGACCGCCTCTTCCACCCCGACCACGACCGCCCCGTTTAGCCCCGGTTTGTGGCAGGAACCTCTCTAGTGGCAGTAATTTGGCAGGATCAATGTAGAACTGCTGACCCTCTTTAAAGCTCTTCGCTTTAATGTTTTCTCCCAGCTTCACAGACACGAAGTAATCGCGCAGATTGCCAAATATTTCGTCAATCTTGCCAATCTGTTCTTTATTCTCGAGGTAAATGGGTGCGTTGAAGTAGGGCACGTCTGTGATATCCACCTTGCAGACGAGATCATCTTGAACTGTCCAGCCGTAGTGGCCCAGAGGGATGACTGATTCGGGTGGTCCGGCGTCTTGGTAGCGGTATCCGCCACCGCCGCCGCCGCCGCGACCGCCACCTCCGCGTCCACCTCTACCGCCTCCGAATCCTCCTCGACCACCTCTTCCACCGCCAAACCCACGGCCACCGCCGCCGCCACCACCTCTTCCTCTGAATGACATTTTTTAGTGGTAAATGTACGTGGTGGGACTATAATTATAAAACATAACCTCACTTTAACGCGTTTTAACCGCACGCTACGAGGTAGGCACGCTTTTTAATTTATTATCTGTGTTTATTATGACATTTATGACACTTGACTTGACAGTTGACACTTCCCCCTAAACTTACTTTTTTTTTCAATTTTAATAATGGCATCGCAAACTCTGTGCATATTGCCAGCGTCAAGTAAAACTTTTGCATCACTGTAGTCGTAGAAAATAAGAAAAAAGTCAGTTAGTCGTCAGGTATCAGTCAGTCTAGTCAGTCAAATGTTCAAGTAAAGTGATGGCTACTTTACCGGAACATGTCCGATGGAATTTTGGAGGCAAGCCGAAAAAACATGTTTTCGCACTGTTATTTTATTTCACAACACTCGTGCACTGTCATGTCATTAACCTATATCGAGCAAAATGCCATCAACTTTATCCGATATAACAAAAATACACTAAGAAAATGAAAATAAAACAAGAGCACAACTTGTTCCCTCAGACTTCCCGCCAAAAACCCAATCCCTTATACTTATTCTACTCTTTGGTTGTGACACCACAGAGTACATTTATCATAAATTTTATTTAAACTGAACTTTCATTTTTAGGTTCCGTAGCCAAATGGCAAAAAACGGAACCCTTATGGATTCGTGATGTCTGTCTGTCTGTCCCGGGATCGATCGCGTCGAAGACCGCGTATTTATACAATTACTCAGCCATCGCTGCTCTCCTTCATTCATTCTTATACAAATACTAAAAATAGAATAAAATAAATATTTAAGGGGGCTCCCATACAACAAACGTGATTTTTTATAGATAATGGTACGGAACCCTTCGTGCGTGAAACTGACTCGCACTTGGCCGGTTTTTATTTTTTCTTCAATTATGGCATCGCAACCTTGCATATTGCTAGTCTAGTATCAAGTATAATTTTTGCATCACGTTTTTGCCAGTTTCAATGAAACTGAACGAGTAATAATAGGTAAAGTGAGTACAGAAAGTTGGTTGGTCAAAATTTTTTGAGTTTCAGTTCTAAGTATGGGGAACCCTTAAAATTCATTGCTTTTTTTCTATTTTTGTGTGAAAACCTTAATGTGGTTCACAGAATATATCTACTACGTACCGAGTTTCAACAGTATAGTTCTTATAGTTTCGGAAAAAAATGGCTGTGACATACGGACGGACAGACAAACAGACATCACGAATCCATAAGGGTTCCGTTTTTTTGCCATTTGGCTACGGAACCCTAAAAATGTTGTTGGTTGACGGACGGTTGACATGACATTGACAGTGACACAGACAGAACGCGCGCTGCTGGGCGGGCCGGCTCGACAGTTCATGCATGACCTGAGTGTGTTCATGACGGTGACGGTTGCAGCAGGCAGCAAGAAAAGCGAAGCGGTGTCGGCGGCGGTGTTATAGCACTAGATTTATTATTTACTAACAAAAACTTTTAAAGAAGTAATGGTGAACCGTAAAATGGAAGAATTTGAAATAGAGACAAAAGCATCAAGAAGAATGGGGAGGCAAACATTTTCAGAATTCCTATACGACGATGAAACTGGAACTATCCTGGGACGGACGCCTGGAAGATGGGGTCAGTGACTTTCCTTTACGTAATTTTTTTCTTCTCTATATTAGGGCGCCGATCAACATTTATCTTGAAACTTGCAACATTAACTTTAATGTTACTTTTTGGGCGTGGCCTTTTTGTGTCCAAATCTTTAGGCCATGAACGATAGTTCTGCCCAGCCCAGTATGCCCAGTATGCTTGGTTTTTTAAAAATAAAATGTAGTTTTAGACAGATAGCATGCAAACCACAATTACAAGTCACAACGAGCCCACTGATAAACAATCAGAAGTGCTTCACAGAGGAAATTAGTTCATAAAATTTAAATTAGTGGTAACTCTGCTATTTATTTTTCAACCTTTTTATGTCCCAGTCTTGGGCACAGGTCTCCTGTAACAAGTAAGAGGGATTTAGGCCATAGTACACCACGCTGGCATATTGGAGATTGGAGGACAGAAATTAAGAGTTTCTCTCTGGCATGCACGGTGATGGAAAACATAGTAATCAATTAAATATCACTATATTCGCAGTCACTGTGGAGCAGTGCATTACAAATTTCTTTTGTCTCCGCTATTGAGCCTTGAAAAAAATACCTGTTATAAGTTTAAAGTAAATATGTGTTAAGTTGAATTTGCTTTTTTAAAAGAACTCTAATACTGCAATTAAAATTGACTTCCTATTCAATCTGTTCTGTTCTGTAGTAACAATTATTTGTAGCAAGCTGTATCTCGGTTTTTGTCTACTTCAGTTATTGTCAGCCGCAGTTGTCTTTATAACTTCCTAAGTACTTGGCTGATTTTGGTAGGGGTGGCATGGAGCATAGTCCACCACTGTGCTCCAATACAGGTAGCGGTGAACCTATGTTAGATGCCGGACAAGGTTTAATTATTGCTATCCATTGATAACAACTGTTGCCAACAACTTACTCAACTTACACCAACACCATCTGGACTTGTGGTGGTCCTCCATAGTCTGCTTTGTACGCTCATTGTTACCATGGATGTGTAAGTTATGGGACAACCTTCCAGACGAGGCATTACAAGTGGACTATGACATGGGTTTCTTCAAGGAAGCTGTAAAAAAAGCTCTCCTCCAAAGCCTGCAATGCTTGGGTGGCTCCCCTGGGGTTGCAAGTGTCCAGAGGCGATGGTGATCGCTAAACACCATGCGGCCCGTCTGCCGTTTAGTATGGTTTATTTCTAAAAAAATAAAAATAAAACATAAGAAATTAGCCCCTAGCAGTCACCCTTCTCACCCCCAAATGCGCCCAGTTTCTGTGCTTCGTAAATAGCTTATGTACTAGCTGTGAACAGCCTCTAGGCTAAATTTTTGTCCAAATATTCAAATCAGTCACTCTGCTATCTACTGTTCACAGGAAGCTGTGAGTTTGCTAGTATGTTATAAATACGTACTAATAATATGTGATAACAATATTTATATATTAAATTTTATGTTATAACTATTTTATATATTGTATCTTAAAACAGTCTAAAAAAGTGTCATTTAAAAGTAAACATCTTGTTTCTATTGACATTTTAACCTTTTAATGATATTGATGATAACAAGTTGTAAATATAACATGCATAAAGAAGCGTTTTAAAAATGGCACTGGTAGAATGTTTTTATTATAATTTTTTGATGTACTCATAACAACACACAAGGATGACGAGGATAGGACACAGAAGGATGGAGCCTTTGAATGGCAGTAATGAAAAGTAACCATTGTGCCAAACAGTTTCTCTGTTGTCTGTTACATATATGGATGGGATGATTGTCATGCAAAATATTAATTTGGAAACTACTTGTATGCCAACAAAATCTGCTAATTGCACTTTTTAATATATATAAAAATATTAGCCTATGTTTGTGGCTCTGCTTGCATGGATTGAATTTTTATCCTTGAGATATTTTCCCGAAATAAAAAGTAGCCTAAGGGCCTAGTTTATCAAGTATAGTGTTGATTAGTTACGTCCCAAGTAAAGTTAATTGACAAGTAAAAGCTATGAGTATGGGTTAGTTTATCATATGTTTAGTGCTACTCAAACATCATGAAATTGAAATTAAAGTTACGGGTGACTTCAACCGACAATTATCTTACTTACTTGAACTTCACTTGACTTGAAGGTGGTGAAAGAGGCCCTAAGTATGTTATTCTTCAACCCCTAAATATCTCAAGGAGAAACAAAAAAACCCTCTCACATTTATTATATTAGTATGGATCCCTTTAAACCCCATGAGATCTACACCACTAGGGTATCACTGCACCACCTACTAAGTATTTAATCCAATCCAAACTGTGAAGCCACTCACAGATTTCTCAATCTATTAATCTGGGGCAAGTGGGACATAGTAGGTCTGTATGGATAATCTCCGCTTAGTTATATTGGATTAACTAGCTTTACTAAATTAATTCTCAAATACTTACAAATAATAATAATAAATAATAATAAATATCTTTGGACAATTCACACAACACCATCTGATTCCAAACTAAGCAGAGCTTGTGCTATGGTAATCAGAAAGCTGATAAACATACATATATAATTCTAAATACATACTTAAATAGATAAATTAACACCCAGACACAGAACAAATAGTCATGTTCATCACACAAATATTTGTCCTGGGTGGGAATCGAACCCACGACCTCACGCTTCGCAGTCGGCTCATCACCCAGTACGTCACGGAGGCTGTCGTGGGGGTCGCTTCAACGTGGGTTGAAGACAAAGCATGAAAGGTTATCATGTTGACATTACATTACAATTTTAAGGTTGGTTTGGTTGGTGTAATTTGGTACAGTAAGATGGGTGATGCTAAGTGGTAAGCATTCAAGGGTATGTTGAGACAAGTGTTGCCTTTTTTTGGTATCGGGGAGGGAAACCTTCAAAAGGTACCCGGCACCTTGGGAGAGGATACCAGGTTATGTGGGATTTGACCGCACTAAAACCACCTTGGTGGCGTGCCTCTGTACTTGGGGAGGACTCCGGGATCTCCAGTGGAACGCACTGGTGTCCTCCACGTGCGGAGGCCAGAATGGGCCCATCTTCGGGAGAGCAGATGTGCTCTCCTGCACCTTCCGGCGGCATGCGGCCACACACTCACCACCTCTCTTCCTGGGGCTATACATAGGCTGGGCGGATCGAGCTCCCACTCACACCGTCCACAACCCCGGAAGCCCCCTTTTAGTCGCCTCTTACGGTCAGGCAGGGGATACTGTAGCTCTATTCTTAATCCCGAAGCTACAGGGACTGAGACAAGTGTTGCCTATTATGGTCATACGCAGATGCGCCGCTACTCTGAAGGCATATTGCTTCATGGGAGTGGCCAGCAGCTGTACTTTTTCACTGAAATACATTAGCTTTGCATACAAATACAATTTAATTTATCAGTATGGTCCTTTATCATAATGATAATAATAATTACTTTTCATTCCACAGCTAAGCTCTTCGTTTTCTACACAATATTCTGGGCTATCCTGATAGCTTTATTCGCTGTCTGCATGACCACATTCCTGCAACACTTCATAAACCCTCGAGTGCCGAGGCTACAACAGGAGTACAGTGTGATTGGAACTAGTCCAGGGCTGGGCTTCCGGCCACTGCCCCCGGATGTTCGCAGCACTCTCATATGGTACAAGGGAACAGGATATGACAGCTATAAGTACTGGGAAGATCAACTTATCAACTTCCTTTCCGGTGAGTTCCCATAAAATGACATATTAATTTATTTTTAGTAGTACTCGTGTGATATGAATATGGTTGCAAACATTACATTATAGATTTATTTTGTATTGAAACTGTAACATATAGTAGTTTAACTTTTTGTTATGCCAAGTAAAATGAATGCATGTTAAACTGTTAGGTAATGTTCCGTCACATTTTATGTAATTAGTGGTGTACCTTTTTTTTTGGTATAGGGGGGGAAACCTTTAAAAGGTACCCAGCACCTTGGGAGAGAACAACGGGTTATGTGGGATTTGAACCTCACTAAAACCCCCTCGGTGGTCTTCTTCTGCGCTTGGGGAGGCTCCGGGATCTCCCGTGGAACGCACCGATGTCCTCCATACGCGACGCCCTGGAACGGGCCCATCTTTGGGAGAGTAGATGTGCTCTCCTGCACCTTCCGATGCTTACGGCGGCATGCGGCCACGCACACACCGCCGTCCTTCCCCCTGCTGGCTGGACTTGTCAAGCTCCCACTCTCACCGCCCGCAGCCCCGGAAGCCCCCTTTTAGTCGCCTCTTTCGATCAGGCAGGGGATATCGTAGCTCTATGCTTAATCCCGAAGCTACAGGGACAATTAGTGATGTACCTACAGCAGATGTAGTAATAACGTGTATGGTCATTATTTCATGTTTCCTGCTCATAACTCACATCCCACAAACATTAATACTTGCTTCATTGTTTGCTTTCTAGTTTACAAGAAAAAAGGTCAGACAGCCGGAGCAGGGCAGAACATTTTCAACTGTGACTTCAAGAACTTGCCTCCTCCTGGGAAAGTGTGTGATGTGGACATCCGTGGCTTGGAGCCTTGCATTGAAGAAAACCATTTCTCCTTCCACAAGTCCTCGCCTTGTATCTTCTTGAAGCTCAATAGGTAAATGTCCCACTTCTGGACACATGGTGGAATAAAATGCAGCTGATAATAGGATCTTGGATACTATGTAAAAGATACAACGAGATCGAGTTGTAAGCAACAAACTGATTTATTATTAAGTTACCCTCCAAACCAACATAATCATGTGACATTCAATATCAAACAAACATAACATATCTTTCATCTCTATCTTTATAGGCACAGTATAATGCAATAGTAATTTAAACCTATCAGTGCACAACCTACATAATCCAAAACTAATTAAAATTAATGATTAATTAATTTAAGGACTACAATAATTAATCTCTTGGCACGCCAATGATATCTGGCCATAACTCCGGGTCTGGTATTTCAATATCCGGTTCTGGTGAACCTGGAGATTCAGAGTCATTTTCCGTCGCTGATATAGGTACTCTTTCCGATCTGGCTATTATTTGATCTACATGACGCCTGTGCAGTTGTCCATCATCAGTTTTGACTGTATATGTACTGGGCCCATCAATACTTTCCACTACCGCCTTACACCACTTCTGCCCCGGCCCATACATTCTTATTAACACTGGCTGGTTTACTGTAAACAGCCTACTAGGCCGTCGCTGGGCTACATCCTGCAGTTGACGCTCCATGCTGCTTGGTGCTGCATCCGGGTGTATCATTGAAATTGCTGTACGGTATTTCCGACCATTGAGCATTTCTGCAGGTGTCTTATTGTGTATATGCTTGCTTCAAGTCCAGTTTACTAAATAAACGACCTCCACTAAGTTTTACAAAAGCTTCCATTGAGGTAGGAAGAGGATACTTTTCTACATATATAGCTGAATTAACTGTCGACCGGTAATCCCCACAGATACGAAGAGAACCATCGTCCTTTTTCACTATCCTCAAGGGTGTTGCCCATTTGGAATATTTGATAGGTGTTAGTATTCCTGCTTCTACCATATCATTTAATTCTTTTTCGACTTGAAACTTCAAGGGGAATGGTACTGGTCTAGCCTTTAAAAAACGTGGTATTGCATCAGGGCGAAGATTTAACGTTACTTCGGGTCCCTTATATTCTCCTACCCCTTCCTGAAACACCTCCGGATACTTAATTTTTAGTGTTTCCAAGATTTCTTCTGTCCAGCCTATTCCGCTGATTTCAATTCCCAAAATTTTAAACCAGTTTCGCCCTAAGAGACTAGGTCCTTCACCAGAAACTACAATTAATTCACACTGTGCCTCCTTATTAGCCAGTACTGCAGTAACATTAATAAGACCTAGAACTTTTAAGGGGTCCCGCGTCCATGTAACTAATTTTATATTTGTAGAAGCAAGCGGAGGAGGAATTGACCATAACATCTTGTAGGTTTTCTCAGATATAATTGAACGTGAAGCTCCCGAGTCAATCTCCATAGACAATCTAGCTCCATTCACAATGATGTCAGCTTTTATTGGCAAGCAGTATCTCTCTGAGCAAACATATACCCCCATCATCCTTTCCTCTACCGGAGAAGTTTCAATCTCTTTCGTTTCATTTTCTTGGACTTGATGTACCTTACTATCTCTTTTGTCACAAGCAGCCACAATATGACCAAATCTTTTGCAGTAAAAGCATCTTGCTTTGGAGAATGCACAACGTTCACCACGCTTGTGCCTTTTTCCACAGTGCTGACATCCTACCAATTTAATACGGTCGATTTCCATTGGCTCAGTGACATTACAAGGAGTTTGCTTACTCTGATTAGTTTCTGGATATAAATCAGAGAATGTCGCTTGATGATTTAAACACATCTGAACAGCAACTTCATATGTCAACTGTTTAGTCTTTAACAATTCTCTCCGTAAGCGATCATCCTGTATCCCCAAAACTAAGCGATCTCTTAATTGACGTTTTAATTCAATAAAATTACACTTTGAACCCAGTTCATTTATGGCGGCAACAAAGTCTTGCACACTTTCGCTTTGTAATTGTAGGCGCTTATGGAATCTTCCAGCTTCCAAAATCTCGTTAGTTTGTGGTTCATAAAACGTGTCCAGAATTTGCAGTATATTTCTAAATGAGACATGAGTTGGTCTTTGTGGAACTGATAACGATGCAATTAAGCTGTACGTGTCTTTTCCGCACTGCGCGAGGAACAACGATCGAGATTTCGCGTCGTCCGTGACACCCGCCGCTTCGAGCGCACACAACATTCGTTCTTTGTATTCGCACCATTTGTCCGTTTTCGCGTTAAAATGTCCCGGGAACAACATACTACCACTATAAAATGACATATTCCCAACAATTACAGTTATTTTCCTCGTCGCCAATAAAAGATACAACGAGATCGAGTTGTAAGCAACAAACTGATTTATTATTAAGTTACCCTCCAAACCAACATAATCATGTGACATTCAATATCAAACAAACATAACACTATGCATAAAAAAAATCAAAATGAATACCTTAAAAAGGTAGCACTAAACCATCATAGGAAAGCAGGATAATTGGTAATTTATTTTTATAAATGATTTTTCTTGATGATTTTTCTCCACCAACCCTCATTGGAGCATCATAGTAGAGTAAGCTCCAGGCCTCCCCAATAAGGAGGAGAGATTCGTGCCCAGCAGTGGGACACAAAAAGGGTTGCAGCCATACATGATTTTTATTGGCTTTTAAATCAATAAAAATTTAGTACATTGACTACAAATGAGTTATGATGTCACAAATCATTTTGCCATACTAAATGTATGAGGATGTCACATTTTGATAGCTCATTAAAAGTATCTCAATTGATTTGGTAGTCCAAGACTGGATTGTGGCTCTGTTGTAATACAAATATAATGTGAAATCAAATGTGTACTAACAATATGAGTATTCAGAAGTATTAAATTAATAAATTAAATAATGTTTTGTATGTTTTTACAGAATTTATGGCTGGCGTCCTGAGTATTACAATGAAACCAACGACTTGCCTCAGGACATGCCAGTGGATCTCCAAACTCATATAAGAAACATTACTTACTTCAACAGGGATCATGTAAGTCTTTCAGTATGTTGCAACAAGCTTTTTAGGAATATTGTGATGTAACCAAACAAAAAAATCACAAATTTTCACTTTCTCTTCACAAGTAAATAGTATAATCAGTTTATTTTATTGTCCAAAATTTGACTTGTTTACTTCAATAACTTCTTATTACATATGCAAACAAAAAAGATCTTATTTAACAAATAGCATTTAAATAGATCTATCAGTATACAATGAAAATAATTATCTACAAAAATTTGGCTTTTTAAATGACCTACAGAAAATATTTCATTTTGAGATACATCATCATATTTTATGTTGACTACTTATAACAATTCTAATAAAAAGTGACAGTGTATCTTTCTGTATTGTGCACACAGTATACCATTGTAATAGACACATATTTTTAATTATCTGTATCAACCTTTTTCTTGGTTTTTGACCAATTGGAACGTAATTAAAAATATACATATTTTTAATGTTGGAATATTCATACAGGCAAACATGGTGTGGGTATCATGTCACGGCGAGACCCCGGCAGACAAGGAGAACATTGGCCCAATTAGGTATCTGCCCTACCCTGGTTTCCCCGGTTACTTCTATCCATACAATAATGCTGAGGGGTATCTGAGTCCGCTAGTAGCTGTACACTTGCAGAGGCCAAGAAGTAAGTATTTTTTTTTACATTTACTTCACTGTAATGTTATCTGGTATTGTACTATGTAATCGCTTTAGAATATTTTAATGAGCTATCGAAACATTTTCATACATTTTGTATGGGTTTGTCATGTCATAAATCATTTGCAAATGCTGATTTAAAGGTCGAAAGACAGGCTAGATAAAAAAACCTAATTTAAATGTAGTTTCAGCCTGTTTTATTAAAACCTTGTGCATCAAAACCAAGCGTCATAATAATCAAAATTAGTAAGTCGCCAGTAATCAGTCAAATATCCAAGTTCATCAAATATAAACAAACAAGTACAGTGATGGCTACCAGAATGTGTCTAATGGTATTTGTGAGGGTACCTTAAAAGCCATGGTTTTAAACTGTTGTTTATACCACAGCACTCAGGCACTGCAGTTAACTTACTTGCATATCTAATAAAATGCAATCGACTCTATTTGACTTAATCAAAATGTATGGTGTATAATGTATGGTGGGGTTGAAAAATGAGCAGCGATGGCCGAGCGGTAAGAAACCGCGGTTATCGACACAACCGATCCCGGGTTCAAATCCTCGGCGCGCACCTCTGACAAAGAAAATTTGTAATGTGCGCATTTATCGCTGCTCCACGGTGATGGAAAATATCGTGATATTTAATTGATTACGATGTTCCCCATCGCCGTGCATGACTGAAAGAAATTCATAATTTTTCGAAAGCATGACGTCCACCAATCCGCACTTGGCCAGCGTGGTGGACTATGGCCTAAATCCCTCTCACTTGTGAGTAGGAGACCTGTGCCCAGCAGTGGGACATAGAAAAGGTTGAAAAAAAAAAATGGTGGGGTTTTGGTGGGAAGTCGGAAACGACATATTGTGCTCTAGTTTTATTTTCATTTTCTTGGTATATTTTTGAGTTATATCGGATAAAGTTGATGGCATTTTGTTGGATATAGGTTAATCACATCGCGCGAGTTTTGTGAAATAAAATAACAATGCGAAAATATGTTTTTTCAGCTTGCCTTGAATACCCCAGCGAACACGTTCTGGTAAAGTAGCCATCGCTTTACTTGAATATCTAACTGACTAGACTGACTGATTACTGACAACTTACTGGTTTTTCTATGACTACTAAGCGATGCAAAAATTATACTTGACACTGGCAATATGCATGAAGTTTGCGATGCCATTGTTGAAAAAAAAAAGTATGACATGCCTACTTCGAGTTCCCGCCAAAAACTTGAATAAAATTATTGTATTAATATTAATATGTAATAAAATTTTTTCAGCTGGCATTGTTATAAACATTGAGTGCCGGGCGTGGGCTAAGAATATAAAGTACGACAGACGTGAACGCCTTGGAGTCGTGCATTTTGAGCTCATGATAGAGTAGACCATTAAACCATATCTTGTCCATGGTAGGTCTTTTCAGTAGACCATTAAAATGATTGGTTTTTGCTAATTATCCATTGGAAAGACCTATTGATAGTACATTTAGTATAGCGTTGTACCTTGTTTATTATAATATGTATGTAAAAATGACTACTCAAAAGACAATATGGATAAGTTTTCTCTTTATATTTTTAGTAAGGTTTTGTAGTTGAAAAACAAGAATCTAATGGAATCTCAATAATGTTTTTTATAAGGTTTGTTTTGTAAGCAGTTTGGTATCTCATATAGATAAAATGACAAACTTAAAGACAGATAAAATCGAATCTCATTATAATTTGTTTACAACCAGAAAAAGGTAGCTCATATAGAAAAAAATTACAAAGTAAATAATGAATTGGAATCAAAAATAATAAATAAATAAATGTATCTGATTATACAAGATCTATGTACAATTTACAAGCAATAATGTTTTTTACTAAGATGTTTTTCACAATGAAATACTGGTTGAATTAATTTTGAGATCAAATTTGGTATTTCCTATTGACCATGTTGACTTATGGTAGTTTTAATTTTTTATATATATTTTTTGAAGCATTTATTTCCATTATTGTGTAAAGACATTGTATACAAAAATAGGTATAAAATTTCAATAATACTACTTATATCATTAATATGGTACAAAAAATGCTCATAGTAGCATGACTATGTAATTCCGTCCAAACGCTGTGTCATAAATGACATATAAACAGTAAATAATGTACATAAGACTCGAGATGATGATGCAACACAGCACCGTAATGATGCTCTTTTCCGATGTGCATTATTTACTGTCTGGTACTATACCTTTAAATGTAATGTAGATAAAATAACTAATTCACTAGTTTGCGACGATTGGGCGGTGTTTGCACGTGCATATTTTCTGCGTATGTTACTCAAGAAGTTGTCAATCAGTGAATAGTTACTATAGTTACCAGCAGGTTAATATAGTAACCTGAACGAGAATACTATTTACGGTATTTGCCTGTCGTAAGGCACGACTATAAGGGGCTTCGGGAGTTGGGGGCCGTAAGAGTGGGTACAGTAAGAGCTCGAACCGTCAAACCAGCGGTCCCGTGTATGATACGTTGAGTGTGGCCTGGTACCGGTGCGTTCCTGAGGAAATCCTGGGGTTCACCAAGGAGTATTTATTGAGGTCAAATTCCATGTAACCCGATGTCACCCAAGATCTCGTAAAAATGTGTTACTGACTGGACAACTTTTAAACAGGGACAATGCGCTGTACACCCCCAAAATCTTAGTAAACTGGCGTTGGCGACAAAAACAACCTTCATATACATACATACAGGGTTGGAAAAAAAACATGTTTTTTAAAAAAAGTACAAAACAACGTTTTATTTGAAAAACAAAAAAAAACATGTTTTTTTATTAATGCATCATTACTGTTTTAATTGCCTTGTTTTAAACATATTTTAATCATGTTTTAAACACGTACATAGGTATAAAATGAAAAAAAAAACAAAAAGTATATAATTTATTTATTGTAATTATAATTATTATTTATTTATAACAACCGTTTCCAAGTGTACCAGTTCGAATGTCGAGAATGATTTTTAAATTCCTGCGGAAGAAGCGGTTGCGGTAAATAACTGACACGTAATGTCGAGCATCCCTGGATCCACTTTATTACTCAGTGATTTTCAGCACACAAACGCATACGTTTTCATAAAAATATATTTTTTAAACAAGACATGTATTCCAAAAAAGGATAACTCCTCATACATATATAACAATAATTATAGTTTTAGTACCCACCGTAGGCTGTAAGTTTTATAATGTTTTCTACATCTTGCTTTTATATATTTAAATTAGATTCGACTGTCACAGAGATTAAGTACTCGGAGAGCCAAACAGCGACATGTGGCCATAAAACATGATCTGACATTTTATATAGTTGTTGCGACTACACTTTTTAGAGTTACTTAATATTTGGAATTTTTGTGTGTATGCTGATAGAATACATTTTTATAGAGGTCAGAGGAACGTAATGAATGAATGAAATATTTTCGGACACACTAAGCTAATTACAACAGTTGTCTTATTTCACGAATAGCTGTCTTCCAAAAGCGGGCTACTCACACGCCTGCTGCAAAGGCGATCTAGGGTGTGAAGGTCGGGATGACCCTTAATTGCCACCTTAATCGTGTCGTGTGTGGGCAAGCGGGGGCAATTTCCTGCCACCCTGCCGCAAGACCGATCTAGGAAATTGTCCCTAGCATGTTATTATACAACCTAATTGGCCGCTCGGGTGTTACTGACTGACTGGCAGTTTCTTAGGTAGCGCAAACATAGGCAATGTTCTCGCCTTATCCATGGTAAACACGCGTTCGTTAGACAAAACAGCTATTGTTATTATTTGGATAAGTAGGTTAGGTAGGGCGCAACCCTAAGGCCACTAACAGCTGTCACCAGTGAATGATTTATTGAAGCCAAACGCTTTATTTATTTAAACTGTTATACCACGCTGCAGATATTCGTAAAGTTCTTTGATGATGAATTTAACTTTGGCGGACTGTATTAGAAAATGTGTTTTCTAAATCAAATGAGATATCTGAGCTAATTATGTCAATCATCTGATTTTCTCTAGAAAGTCTTACAAAATAAATAAATTGACTGCCAGATTTACAATTAAGTTTACAATTATTTTAACTCTATATTTATGATTATATATTATGTGAAGACTGACTCAAGATGTTAAATAGACAATATAAATCTAGTTTATTTCAATTATTTTTATTTACACATTATATGTTTTTTAATTTTACTTAAATGAAGTGTGCTTTAGTGTAATAATCCGTCCAGTGAACATTGTCATAAATATTTTTATACATTAATGTTCTATGTAAGCCAATGTGTGCCTCGAATACTTATTTTTAATAAACAATAGATTTTGTATGTTGTGGTTTTATCTAAAACGTGATACCCAGTTTTTTTACCTGGTTCATTTGATAAAGACAAGACAACCCCATAACTATTAAAGTAACTATAGTAACCATGAACATAGCACTGTTAGCCTCCAAAACTGAAATATTATGTTTTGTTTTGTTCTTGTCATTGACGTATCGTTGGCGATAAAAAGACAAAACATATTTCTGCTATTCACGGCTTAGAAAATAGTTGTATCATTTTTATGAATACGAGGGACATGTAGCATTTTTACAAATGCACGAGAAATAGTATTGTACAGTCATTGTGGTTTTGAAAACTTGATAGTAAATAATCATGTACCTAATCTACCACAAAAGCTCCTGAAGGAGTGTGCAGAATAAAATAATTTTATTGTAGTTAAAATGTTGGTACCGACATCACCCAATGCAACATAATCAATTAGTGGTCCTGATGGAGTATGGGTATTTAGGTCCGCCGAAACACAATTTTCCACCCACCAGAATAAAGCATAAATGTAAGTGCACGTGATAATTTTTGATTAAATAAAAACCTTATTTATATTTGACTCTATGATCACACAATTTGACCGAATATTTGAAAATAGAAAGACCTATATAACAAAAAATCTTTGAAAAACCTGTGGCTAATATTACAAAGACCTAGTATCGACACATTTATAAACATTAAAAAAATACTATTTTTAGTTTACAGTTTCTTAAAATACTTTCTTATTATACATGTAGAAGAATAAGTTAACAATAAAATCTAAGCAATCAAATTAAATTATATTTATTACGATTTTTACAGACTTTCAAAGTAATAACCTCCATTGATTGCAAAAATCATAATCGTCGTTTCCCAAAAATTGAAGTTTTTAATTGTTTTGACGTGATAACGTCTTTAAAATCGTTTTAGTCGGGTGACATGTTCAGAAACTTGTGTCACACCAAAACCTCACGAGCGCGATCGCAGGTATAACGAGAGAGAGACGGACCGATCTCCCGTCTCATCTCGAGCGCTGCCAGTCATTCCGTGAAACTTGTCACGCGGAATCCTCACGAGCGGAGGCTGGCATAGCGTTCGAGTGAGTGGACCGATCTTCCGTCTCTCTCACTCTAGCGGCATACAAACGAATGGAGATTTTCTCGTGCGGACGTCACGTAAACATCTCGATCGTAAACCTACTTTACAAACAATTTGCCGTTTTTTTTTTTTAATTAGGTCACTATAATTCTAAGGGTGCGATACATTTTTTGATCTGAGCATGTAGGTGGTATATTATTACAAGTGTCCATAAACTTCCTTAATACCAATATCGCTTACGCTTATCACATCTGTCTTGTTCGCGATTCAATTAAGTCAATCACGACAGGATGTTTCACTTGGAAAATATAATTAATAATCATACGCAGGTAGTAAGGACATTAACTTAACAATGCATCTCAGTGCCATGGCCGATTGAATTGCTAAGTGATTCTGATTACGAGTTTAACACCGTTTACTCATTGTTAATATTCATTCATTCATGTAATAGTAATTAATTATTGTGTTGTATTAAGATTAGTAGTAATAGCAATAGCGGCGGTGACCGAGCGCTAAAGACCACGGTCTCCGACTCGGTGATACCGAGTTTAAATATCTGGCGCGCACCTCTGACATAAGAGCGTATTCATCGCTGCTCTACGCTGAGGAAAATATTGTGATGTTTAATTAATTAATTAATTACGATGTTTTCCATCACCGTGCATGTTTCAGAGTCGGTACTCATAATTTCTCGAAGGCATGATGTCCACCAATCCGCACTTGGTCAGCGTGGCATCTATGTCTAAATCCCTCTCACTTTATCGCCTCTCGTGCCCAGCAAATTTCTCAAATTTCTTAAAGAGAAATGTTTTTAATTTTATTAATATTCGTATTTAAGTCTGAACGATTCTCGTGCTCAGCAAGGTTTAGCTATACATTGCATAAATAATCACATAGGTCACATGTAACAAGATAATGAGTATCACACGTGAACGTGGTGTTAGAATAGAATGCAATTATTTTTATCCTTATTAAATATCATATTAATTGTTTTCCTTGAAGACCACGTTGCACGTGCATAGTACCTAGTTATAGGATTGTGTCTTGTACGATTTATTGATAGCGAGTTTCTTATTTTTTTTTGTATCATAGGCAACCAATGATGTTAGGAAAAAATGTGTAAATATGTCACTACTGCGGACACGACTAGGATTACGCGCAGCACACGCTCGAACACTGCCCAGCTTGGGAGTCCGAGCGGCGGATCCTGGTCCAAAATATCGGACTAGACTTGTCTCCGGCGGCTGTCGTTGCAGCGATGGTGCGCTCTAGGGACGCGTGGAACTCGGTGGCCTTCTTCTGCGACACAGTAATGTGCGCTAAGAAGGAACTCTCTGGAGCGGGTCTCAGAATGGGGTCGACTTAACCTTGTCGAGTTTAACCTCACGAAGACACAAGTTTGCGCGTTTACCGCTAAAAAAAACCCATTTGTTATAGCGCCCCAATCGCCGATCTTGGGAGTTGAAATTACGAGTAAAGTGCAGTACCGGAGTCATTTGGAGTACAAAGCCAAATTGGCATCCAAAAAGCTTGGTGTCCTCAACAGAGCGAGGCAGTACTTCACTGCGGGGCAACTCCTGACGCTATATAAGGCCCAGGTCAGACCCCACATGGAGTACTGCTCCCATCTCTGGGCAGGAGCACCTAAGTACCAGCTACACCCATTTAACTCCGTTGAAAAGCGCGCAGTCCGAATCGTCAACGACCCAAGATTGACTGACAGGCTAGAACCGCTTAGCTTGCGAAGAGACATAGGCTCGCTCTGCGTGTTCTACCGACTTTACTATGGTGAGTGCTCCGAGGAACTCTTCAAATTGATGCCTACATCACCATTCCATGATTATAACACCAGACGAAGGTTAAAGTTCCACCGGCACCATCTGGACTCGTGGCGTTCCTCCACAGTCCGCTTTGCACGCTCCTTTTTACCACGGACGTGTAGGTTATGGGACAACCTTCCAGCTGAGGCATTCCCAGTGGACTATAACATGGGGTTCTTCAAGAAAGCTGTAAAAAAAGCTCTCCTCCAAAGCCGGCAATGCTCGGGCGGCTCCCCTAGGGTTGCCCGTGTCCATAGGCGACGGTGATCGCTTAACACCACGCGGCCCGTCTGCCTTATTGTTAGGTTTATTTATAAAAATAAAAAAAAGCCGGGCTCGCCGCGAGCGCGAAGATAGCGCTCGGCGAAGGAGCCGCCGGGGTAGACGTAGATAACGTCCCTCGGCGCTAGTCCCTGTAGCTTCGGGAGTAAGAATAGAGCTACGGTATGCCTGATCGTAAGAGGCGACTAAAAAGGGGCTTCTGGGGCTGCGGGCGGGGAGAGTGGGAGCTCGAACCGTCCAGCCAGCAGCCCCGAGAAGGACGGCGGTGTGTCGGCCGCATGCCGTGAAATATTTCAATTCATTTCCTCACAGCAACGATAAATAGTTTTGTCACAAATGAGCGGCGGGGTTAGAACTCATGACGACCCGTGTGGCGCAATGGTTACCATGCCAATCGAAAGGTCCTGGGTTTGATTCCCGGCGAATTATAAATTTGAATGATGAGTTCTCGGTCTGGGTGTTTTTGTTTTTGTCTTTGTATGTGTCCATGGTACTCACGACACGGGATATCTATTCTACTGTGGGGCTATGAATGTGAATAGGTCTATGAGTGAAAAGTTTATTTATTTATTTACGTTTCTTATTAACTATTATTATTATTACCTCCACACCGGAGACCGCGCCATATTGCTGCCCTGAAACGTTAATTAATAATGTTAATTAAAGTTCGGATAATGTTAAATACATACGTGTCGAATTGATAACCTACTTTTTTCTCCAGTTGGTAAAAATGGCGCTATCTAGAGTCTACATTCTAGACCAGGGTTTCCCAACCTTTTTTTTCTTGAGGCTCCCCGGACTATTAATAATATTTTCATGCCCCCCCCCCCCTTTACTTTTACAATAAATTCAAAAAATTCACATTATGTACTTAAAAGCCTTTTATTTTAATTCTAATAAACAAACGTTAAAAGTTAAAATTAAAATAATAAATGTTTTTTTGCCTGTTTACCACCTTAGTGATAATAAAAAAAAAAGGAAATGCAAACGCTTTGCGCCCCCCTTGACATCTCTCTATGCCCCCCTTGGGAGGCGTGCCCCCCTGGTTGGGAACTCCTGTTCTAGACCATAGAAATGGAACTGCAAAGATATTATCTTTTATCTAGATCGTAGCTATGACCTTAAGCTCTAGCGAGCTACTAATAAGCATATAAATGGTAAAGTTTCTTTAACCAATAAAACTAAACAAATATAGGTAATAACTTGTAATGCCATTGGTACATAGTGCGAGTGTACGTCATCAATATTGACCATACAATATTCCTAAAGTGACAATTTTTTACGCGTCAAAGCGGGAACGTCTACGGCATTTTGTATACAATTGAAAATTAGATAATCGTGGTAAAAAAGAAGCCTAATAATGTAACAGGATACATAATAATGTAGTAGCTGCAACCCTTTATGCGTCTCTCCCCATTATTGGGGTTTCACGGGTTTCTGTCCATTATTGGCAAGGCCTGGAGCTTTCTCCACCGTGCTTTTAGGGGTTTAGTGCGGTACAAACGCCACGTAGCCTGACTGCTGGGTGCTTTTTGAAGGTTATCCGGCTGACAAAAAATGTCCGAAAACGGGACTGTCTCCCGGAAAGCGGGACATTATGGCTATATTTAATATACCTAACATAAACAGTGCATGTTATATGGAACATGGTAACCAACTGCCCGTCGATTGATTTGTTTACGTTTACTGAACACATTCACATTGGTGCTTCTTTACAAGTATTGATTTTTAATATTCCATTGTTATGATAGCTACAATAATTCATTAGCGTACTTGGTCGAAGGTAAGTGAAATTAAAGGAAAAACTGAAAAAACTGGCTAAGCGCGGAAACAACCGCTTTGTGTGTAGTACAGAGGGAAGAAAAATGAACTCAATTTTTTTTGGGGTACGCTATTCCCTGCTTGACCGTAAGAGGCGACTAATAAAGAGCTTTCGGGGTTGTGGGCGGTGAGAGTGGGAGCTCGATCCGTCCAGGACCGTCCAGCCAGCAGCCCCGGGGAGGACGGCGGTCTGTGCGTGGCCGCATGCCGCCGTAAGCATCGCAAGGTGCAAGAGAGCACATCTGCTCTCCCGAGACTGGTCCTGGAGGACACTGCTGCGTTTTACTGGAGTATACGGAGCCCTCCCCAATCGCAGAGAGGGGGTTTTTGTGCTGTACAAATCCCACATAACCCGGTATCCCAGGCGCCTGGTACCTTTTGAAAAAAAAGGAAGGGAATATACGATGTGCTGTCGACCCATGATAAGCGTGAAAAATGTTAATTAATAGGTACGTTTTGTTGCTATAATATATTTTGTTAACGGTTAGGCAAAAGTAAGAGAGATGCTTTTATAAATCTGATTATACAGCTATTGAGACTAATGCCACTATTTTTAAAGCATTGATTTACAACATGGGTGATCATGAGACTGTTAGAAAGGTAAAAGGAAACGGCTTTCATGACCCAAACTCAACAAAACATTAAAATATGTCGACCGCAGGATACAGAAAGTACCAACCTAAGGTACCCGCGGGTAACAAGGGCCGGTGTTTATCAAGGGCCACTTTTAAAATAATGTACTTCTAACGGTTGGATTTTATTCTAATTACGCACACACGTTAAGGACCAATAGGAAGGCTAATATACGCCAGCGCATTCTCACGGGCTCCGCCATTTTGTCAGTAGCCGCGTCGCCGTTCAGAGGATTGGTCTGTGCCACTCAATAGTAATATTGTCTCTTGAATGGAACGAAATTGTGTGTGAAATATACTGTTATAAAACTTATTATTATAAAGTAAACCTTACAGTTTAATTGATACTAAAGCAGGGCAAGTTCTAAAAAATATTGATTTATGTGTATTTAACATCGAATCGAGTAAAATGAGTACCAAAACCTAATAAGGGCCAGATGAATGGCGGGTAAATGGGCCGGCCCTTATTAAACTTATGAATGTGTACTTTTAATAATCAAAGTTTTGTTTTATTTTAAACTTTTGCAAGGGTAAATAAGCAGAGTTTAACAAGGATGTAATGTTTAATTTTTTTGTTGTTGTTTTTTCATTTGATCGACTTTTTTTAAATGTTTTAGATCGCACTCATGGAGCCAAGAAAGCTCGAGGACTTTGGTCATTACAATAATTAGAAGCTGCAATGGCAGCTGTTAATGAGGGTTGACGGTTGTCTCAACGGGCAGCGGCCGCACGTTATTCTATTCCCAGAACTTTGGTGAATCATCTGAAATCCGGAAAAATAGTAAAACAAATAGGCCGTCGCACAGTTTTAACTGCAGAGCTAGAAAATGATCTGGAATCTAGAATCAAAAGACTTGCGGCCATAGGTTTTCCGTTAACGCCTAAAGTTATATGACATCAAGCATGCGTTTTTTGTGAACAAAACAACATTCTTAATAATTTCAATAAATTCTTACAGCAGGCTGGAAAAGACTGGCTGAAACTCTTTTTAAAATGGCACCTCGACATTTCAAAGCGCAAAGTACAAATTTTGAATTCAGGTAGGGCTCAAAAATTAAATTAAAATATATTTATGCAACATTTTGAAGAATACAATTTTTTTAATGAAGAGCTGGATATTAACAACAATCCCGAGCGCTTGTTCAACATGGACGAGAAAGATTGCAGATTGACAATACACAATCAGCCCATGGTTTTAGCAAAACAAGGATCCAATAGGTTGCATGGTTGCTCCAGAACACACTGAAAACGTGACAGTTGCAGCTTTAGGCAGTGCCATACTGCCATAATTTTTAAGGGCAAAAGAGCAAAACCCAAATTTTATGACAATTTGCCAGTAGGATCGATTGTAAGAATGGCCCCAAAAGGAAGTATGACCTCGTCATTGGTCGTGGATTTTATTCATCACTTAGGAAAATATAAAATGGGAGGCAAGTGTTTGCTAGTATTTGATGGCGCTTCTTGTCACTTGGATTATAAAATTGTGGAGGCAGCTGATAAATAAAATATTGTATTATACTACTTACTATCAAACACGACGCACGAGCTTTAGCCCTTAGATAAAAACGTCAATAAATCATTTGAACATCATTGGAACGAGGAGTTTTTGACGTTTTTGTACCAATTTCCTGACAAAAAATTAACTAAAGCACGTTTTACTTTAATTTTTAGCAAAGTCTGGTCGAAATGTATGAGCCATCAGAACAGTGTAAATGGGTTTAGGGCTACAGGACTCTATCCAAATATAATCCGGACGCAATTCCAGCTGAAGCATATGCACCATCTGTGCTGACTGAAAAACCTCTAGAGCAAGTTATCACTGGACATAAGTCACCAACTCCTGGTGCGAAATTCCCAGCGCTAATAGTTCCGATTCTGACAAGACATTTATTGAACACTTTAAACCAAGTTCTACATCTTTGCTGACTCAAGCTGATTTTTCATCACGCCCTTCTCTACCTGTTCAGAATTGAATAGAAGCAATAAAAATCGTTTAGTCGACATCAGACACCGACGCTAGAAACTATAAGGTGTTAGCTGAACTAAACGGGCCTCATGCTACAGTCAGACCACCAATAATTCACAGTTCTGAGTCGGATACTTCTATTACTGATTATTATGAAGAAGCATTTATTTTGGATCATAGATCTCGACTAAAACGTGTTGTAGATCAGGCTGTAAATGTATACAGCTCATTTGAAGACGAAAATGAAGAGCCACTTTTAAAGCTACAAGAACAAGGTACAATATCAAACAAATTAGTACTTTGTGTCACAATAATGTTAATGTACGGCAAGGTTCTGAAACGAGTGACGACGATTCGGAGGATATTCCATTAGAAAGGCTGAGGCTTAAAAATAGTACTAAATCTTCTTTCAAAAAATTGTTTGTGTGTTGGTACACAACTATGCTGTAACAAAACAAAAACCTCGACGTAAAGCTATAAACTACAAAGCCCGGATAGTTACAAAGGACATATTTAGAGACAGGGAAAATAAAAAAGAAGAACGCCAAAAGAACCAAAGAGAATCTACGAGTAAATCAAGAAGAAACAACAGAAGAAGGTGAACAATAAAAAAAAACGAAAGAAAATCCCAACACCGTAGATTCCGAGGACAAATGGTACTGTTAAGCGTGTAATGAAGAGCGTTTTGCAGACATGAGAAATTGCCCTGCTTCATGAAGAATGCTTGGGCTTAACGAAAGAGGATTTAGATTTTGAATGTCCAATGTGCAAATAGACTAATTGCTTATTTTACTACACTAAATATGTGTAGTGAAACCAGTTTCAATTTTCCATAAGTTTAATAAGGTCCACCAAATTTGTTGACTTATTTTATGTCTTTATTTTTTTTAAATATCCAAGCTTTATTTAGAGAAAAGGATACTTTGTTGAGGGATATGATAATTTTATTAATTTGTTGTTGGGAAATATGCTTTTTCACATTTTTTTTGTTTCTTTAGTTTAATAAGGTCCATCACTATTTTTCTCGTTAATTTATGTATATTCATAGATGTGATTTCATGCCAAATGATTGTATAAGCTATAGGGATCTAAAAATATTGTGTTCATTTTGGTTATCCAATTAAATATTGACTCAAAATCATGGTCCTTATTAAACTACGTATGTTTAATAAGGGCCATAGAAGAAGTTTTAAAAATGTTTTATTCTGAAGCGAAATTTGACATGCTAAGGCAAAATTTGTACTTAGTTATGTTGCTAAAATAATAAATGTTCTCCTAATAATACATTTTTTATTATTATCAATTAATTAACCTAAATAATTAAATTTAAAATAAGGTGGCCCTTGTTTGCCGCAGGTACCTTACTTATTTGTATGTTGACCTTTTACTGAATCTTTATTATTTTTCGTGCGGAGAAAATCTTATACAAGAATATTTTCTTGTTTGTATTGTAATGAATCAATTTTCGTGCATTGTTTACTATTCCAAAGAATGTTTGGAGGTTAATGACTTTTGGAAGACAATGTCCCTACCTAATAAGTAAATAATCCTGCGGAATTATTTTGGTGCGTCAAATTAACGTAGCCAAAATAAGCTCAACTGATGACTGGAGTGGAATATTAAAAGTTTGCTTTTTCTGTATAGCGATCCCGAAATATTTACAGATTTATCGAGGCCAGACAATCCTGGGTGTCGTCACGGCCGATTGTTCACATGTGTTGTCAGGAGACACGTGCGTTATTTTATGCGCGCGCGCAGTTGCATTTAAGCCGCCGTGATCGGCGGACGGGCGCGAACTATTCTATCCAGTTATTTCCTTATTTGAATAATTAAATTTATATTGGATTTTTTCTTTTTTTTTAATGGCGAGTAAGACTAATGGTTTGGAGAGCAGCGACTGGGCCCGAGTGCCTCCGCCCTCTGGTTCAGTTTGGGAGCGCATAGGCAAAGCGATTTATGACCCCGAAGAGAAAAGCTTTTTGGGTCGAACTCCGAAACGATGGGGTGAGTTTTTGAATTTTTCAAGTCTTAGTATTTTTACAGTACCTTTTCATTCTAATGCTAATTTGCTTGGGGTTTAAACAGAGGAATGAGTCAGAGCCCTCTGGATTTTCAATTACGTCAATTCCGTATTGCGATCTGCTGGTGTTGACGGAGCTTTAACCTAAATTAAAATTTCGTAGAATTACTTTTATATGCCCCTACTTATAAGTAAGGAATTCAAATCTCTTTAGATATGTAGACTACAATTATTTTATTACTATTTGTCTCAATGAAATAGTAGGTTTCTAGAGTTATGGAAAATTAACTAGGTATAAACTATTCAACATAAAAAATTCTTCTTGCAATTTTTGCCTCGAAATGTAACTAAATACCTTCTTATGGAACGAAAAACTCAAAGTTCAAAAATTGAAACATTCATTCCTACTTTATAATCTTCTATCTTCTATCTATCTATTTAGACATACTTATAATAAATCTGTAACAAGTCGGTTTCTGTATATTGAAGATATTTAAGAAAAACTGTCACTAGAGCCAGCCAGCTGTTGTTTTCACTGATATATATATACTATTGGTATGTTTTTGGATTAACATTTAGTGGTTGTTTTATTTAAATCGGTTCACAAATAAAAAAGTTACGTCCATTTCAAGAATTTATCGATAAGTGTTTGGAAGCATCGTTGTTGATTTATCGAAAACTGTTCAGTTAGATGCTCAGTAAGACATTGGATAGTGTTTATCCCGAAAAATGTGCTGTCACCTATCCATTTATCGATCGGGGTGGACATTGTTCGCTCTGTAGACAATTAGATTGCGTTGAAATATTAAATCCTCAAAAAATTCCTGATGGAAACTAGTATACCACAATAAATTGTTAGCACTTTAGCACCATATGCATATTGTTTATGAAACCTCATTGTTTATTCCAAAGGCCATTAAAATTTAATACTCCATTGATATGCCTTGGCGTTAACGCGCGACAATATGGGTGTTAAATACATAAATATTAAAACAATAGAATTGTTGTGATTTAAGAAGGACTATGGAAACTTGAAATGTCCTTTAAGGCTCGGTAATTTCAAAATAGTTTTTTTTTCATTTTCCTTACATCAGTCTTTAGAAGTAGGTAAGATAAAATTTACCTATCATTTCCTTTATTGTAATGGAAAAAAGTAATGATGTGCCAAAGAGTGATAGTATAAGAGCTGTAAGTATAGCTTCGGGATTAAGAATAGAGCTACGGTATCCTGCTCCTGATTGTAAGAGACGACAAAAAGAGGGCTTCCGCGGTTGCGTGTGGTGAGAGTTGGATAATAACGCCTTAGATCTCGTACCTACCGAAGAACTGTGTGAAAGTATTCTTCGGTACGAGGGCTAAGGCGTTATTCGCCGTGTGAGAGATAAAGTATAATATTTGAATGTGTAAATGTGTGTAATAGTAATAAGTCAACCCTCGTATAAAGTGTTAGAGCTATCCAACCTACTTCTATTACAATAAGTAAACTAGATCCTGAATGAATATGAAGCGCATATGAAGCGCGCATGGCTTGGCGGCTAGCGTAGAACGCAAGCGATCTATGCAGCTGAGCCAAACGGGCGCTGTCGGGTGTGAGATGGGTGACCGCTAGTGGCAAAAAAATTCATGCGCGTTTCCGTGCTTCGGAGGGCACGTTAAGCCGTCGGTCCCGGTTGTTGTCGATAGATAACAGTCGTTAAACCTAGTCGGAGGCCTTATGTGCGGTTTGAAAACATGCGACAGCGGGTTGGCCACTAACCCGCATCACCACTAACCCGCATCTCCACCAACCCGCATTGGAGCAGCGTGGTGGAGTAAGCTCCAGGCCTCCCCAATAATGGGGAGAGACCCGTGCCCAGCAGTGGGACGCAAAAAGGGTTGCAGCCAAACTAGATCCTAACAGTAAATTAAATACTGCCCAGCTTTCTTTTATGGCTTTGATTTATTGGGTTCAATGGCTAGATGACTTGATGGCTAGATAAGAAATTTTCACAGATGACGTATTTCTGTTGCCGCTATATCAACAAATTTAATACTAACAATGGAATAAATATTTAATACCTTAAACTTGTTTTTGAAGTGAAAACTTCTTTTGCGTTGTGCACTTTTTGGGATGGGTAAAAAATGTTAAACTCGCGTCAACTACACGTGGCCTGATCGAAAATTCGTAAGACAGCTGATGACGGCTCGACTCTATACTTGTAAAATTCGTTTATATCAAGTATTTAAAATATGGACATTGAACAAAGTGCATCTATTAATGAAAAAAATAAAAATGCTATATGAAAACCTACTGAAAATACTAGATGAAAAATAATACTGATAATAAAAGCAATTCGTGCGAAATTATTCCCTAACCATTCCAAAATATCAAAAATGCACAACGTTAATGTTCAAGTTTTCACTTCTGCCGGCACTACCGGAGTGCAACCCGTTTTTTTATTTATTTTTTTGCCGTTATTTATAGTTAATGGTACGGAACCCTACGTGCGCTAGACTCTCTCTTGGTCGGTTTTTATTGATTTGGTTGCTGCGCTTAGCTTCTTAAAAGCGACTAAATCGCTGACCGCCGGTACTTAATGCAGCATGTTTGCGAAGGCCCCAATTTTAAATTTTAAAGCCAAACATTAATCATGAACTTAATGAACTCTAAGTAGATTCCTCTCAGTAATCGTAGCAACCATTTATAATTTGTCACAGTTTCGGCCATTTAAAAATTAATTATATTTCTTTTATCGCAAAAAAAACCTGCGCAATTGTTTGTAAGACTCATTATTATTTTTTAATTAGGTGTAAGGTAGGTGACCGCTACAGTGGTACATGCGCTTTTCCGTGCTTCGGAGGGCACGCTAAGCCTTGTTATCGTATCGACAGATTAAACCTTGACTGAGACCTTTTAGCAGTGCCGGATTAATATTTTTCATAAGTGTAGGCCACTTTATTTCCGCCGCCCCATGTACATGTACATACATGTATATGTATAATTATAGTGAACGTGTTTGACTTTTATGCACTGAAATCGAGGTGCCCTCTTCTGAAATCTGACGCCCCTAGGCCGCGGCCTATATGGCCTATTTATAAATCCAGGACTGCCTTGCTTGTAGGCGATTAGAAAACGCACAACAGCCCGCCATTAACCCGCATCTCTACCAATGAGTATTGGAGCAGCGAGGTGGAGTAAGATCCAGGGCTCCCAATGGTGGCCAGAGACCCGTGCCCATCTGTGGGACGCAAAAAGGGTAGGCAGCAGCCAAATAGATCATCCAATAATCAATAAGTCATCGTCGATTTCTTATGCGTCCGAAAAGCAAGAAATCGCCACATTTCATGACGAGTAAAGGCACCTAAATGAGTTTCATAGTTTTTGCGGGAACTTAAAAGTCGTAATTTATCTTTTTTGTTTGTTGGCTGTAACTCTTTTTGCGTCCCACTGCTGAGGACGGGTCTCTCCCCATTATTGGGGAGGCCTGGAGCTTACTTCACCACGCTGCTGCAATGTGGAGATGCGAGTTAGTGGCCAACCCACCTTGGGATGTTTTCAAACCGCCCATAAGGCCTCCGGCTCCGCCAAGGTTTAAATACTGTTATCTATCGACAACAACCGGGACCAACGGCTTAACGTGCTCTCCGAAGCTCGGAAACGCGCATGAAATTTTTTCCACTAGCGGCTACCCATCTCGCACCAGACCGCGCCCGTATGGCTTAGTTGCATAGATCGCTAGCATTCTACGCTAACCGCCGGGCCATGCGTGCTAGAGAGTAAGAGTAGGTAAGTAGTAGTAGGTAGTAGTAAGAGTATAGGGGGTAAGAATTACATGAAATAAGACTATAAATACCATTTTGGTCATCACATTTGATCGATATTCGATATTCATTATTTATTAATAAAATTGCCTAATTGTTATAGAACAAAATAACAGTGTAAAGCTACTACGGCTTCTTGTTTCCATACCACAAACCTCGCATTTTTTGATTGAGTACATCCTATATCTATCTATGTCCAAAATTTCCTCGATACACATTCGATTGAGCATCAATTTAATTTGATTTTGACTGTTAATAGGTACCTACATCGCCTGGTTTTACGAAACAGACAATACCCAGAGCACACCATGGGCGTAGCCAGCTTTGGGTTCAGGGTGGGGCAGCAGTCAAACTACCCCCCCCCCCCCCCCGTATTTTTTTTGGAACTTGAGCCGTTTGGGCTCTGCGCCTATTCCAATATGTTAATCTTGTAGTGAAATAAAGGGTGTTTAGGGTTTAACTGGGTTTATTTTATAACCTAATGGTTACAGAAAATATACTACACTAAGCGTATAACTAAATTAAAAACTAGCACACTTAAAGTCCCTGTGACACTCGCGGAACGATAGTATGATAATTAGTAGGTACCTCCTTTAATGGATGGTCCAGTGCAAGTCCAGAATCTTCAGCTCTTTAGATAGAATAGAAATCCACATTAAATAGAACAAAAGGATATAAGTTGTAAAATGATAATGGAAGTGAATGAAGTAAGTAATAACATGTAGTGTATTTATAACACTACAATCTGTAAATTTAGAGGTTTATATTTTCAGGTACAGAAATAAACAATTACACACAGGATAGATATTATAGTTTTATTTATGAATAATCGGTGTTATGAATTACGCGTTTTAATAAAATGTAATATTTCGTTTATTCAAAGCTCTAAGTCGGTGTATATAAATGTAAGTTTTAACTAACTTTATAAGTAACGCTAGCTGACCCCGCGAACTCCGTACCGCGTTAAAATGTTAAGGGTGGATAACCCTTATCACTAAGGGGGATGAAAAATAGATGTTGGCCGATTCTCGGACCTACTCAATATGCTCACAAAATTTCATGAGAATCGGTCGAGCCGTTTCGGAGGAGTACGGGAACAAACATTGTGACACGAGAATTTTATATATAAGATTATTTTAAGAGAAGCCGGCGTGGGTTTTGGCAGAAACTATTTAGCACTTCTACATTTTTTTGATTCAGCGATCCTCGTTCTGTGCACATTTAGCTTAACATACACAGGCCGCTTAAACGATTTTCGCTCATCATAGTTGAGCGAAGCCACGTTTTGACCCACCGTAATGTGCTGAATGATCGCTCAGGTCGTACATGGCTGGGCAAGAAAAATAGCGATCGCAGTTTTGACGCTGGGATAAAATTGCATTTCCAAAATCTTGATCAGATCCGCCACTTCCATCTCCTTCAATGCATTAATTTCCGTATTTTTTTCTTCCCACAAATTATACCACATTTCATCTTCGCTTGGGAAAGTCTCATTTAAGTTGTAAAACTTGCAGAAAGCTTTTGTTTTTTTATAAAACTCGTCGCAGGTCATTTGCAACATATGACATGGGTGCAATGTCATCAAAGAAATATGCCGGTAAGTTACTCTCGAAACGATCTTCTAATGACATAATAAGCGAGTCTAGGTCGGGCATAATCAGTGATGGTTTCCAAAACTGGGCAGGACTTTCTGCTGGAGGATTTGGACGGTGTTTCTGTCTCTTTGCGATACCCGGCATTGACAAATCAATCTCTAGAGCATCAGCGATCTCTTGAGCTATGAAATTGCCGCTGTGTTCGTCGACATTTTCTCTGTGTTTTTTGAAATATAGAACATCCCGAAATATATCCTGATTCAGAAAATTTAAGAAACGGTATGGCAAACAGTTTTCAGCAACATTTTCGTCAAATTCCGTTTTCAAAAATTGTTGCTGATCTTGGGGAGGAAGGTGTTACGTATACCTATTTTATAATTTAAATCGAAAGACAAAATATATAATAAATCCAGGCTTTGTTTTGATCGCACTTTTTTCATGTCAACAAATTTTTTTGTGTAACTTTCTTACGGATATTATGATTGTTGTTAGTATAAGAAAAAAAATATTTTTGTTTAATTAGGCACCTTATAGGTGCCTTAAAAGCCCCAGCTTGCCCCAGTGTGGCTACGCCCCTGAGCACAGCATGTACAGATCGTGCATGCTGTGATTGTGAATTACAAAATAAAGATACTATAGTTTTTTTCCCTCAAACCCAGATCTATCCGACCATCATCATTAATTTCTACTTTTACCTTTTAAAATTACCTTCGCGTGTCAGGGAAGGGGCGTATAATGACTGTCAGTAACACAATTTTTTGTATCGACGCCCATGTTTTTAGATGTTGAGTTTTTCTTACCCTCTTACAGATCGCCGATAATTACTTTTTATATGATTTTTTAAGCCCTAGGCTGCTGGTAACATTCAAAATATTGTCGAAGCTTGGCGTAGGTATGTAATATTTGCAAACATGTAGGTAAACTGATTTGAGAGCGGTTTCCTTTATCGAGATGATTTTAGCAATGTTTTTTTTCAACCTTTTTTATGTTCCACTGCTGGGCACAGGTCTCCGTCTCACAAGTGAGAGGGATTTAGGCCATAGTCCACCACGCTGGCCAAGTGCGGATTGGTGGACGTCATGCTTTCGAGAAATTATGAATTTCTCTCAGGCATGCATGGCGATGGAGAACATCGTAATCAATTAAATATCGCGATATTTTCCATCACCGTGGAGGAGCGATAAATGTCAGAGGTGCGCGCCGAGGATTTGAACCCGGGATCGGTCGCGTCGAAGACCGTGGTTTTTTACCACTCGGCCATCGCTGCTCCGATATGCAATGTTTAGTTTCAATGCAGCGTCTTGCAAACAACAGTCGTTTGCAAGACGCTGCATTGAAACTATTGAAGAAGTCTGTTATAAAAGTAGAGAACACAATTGCAAAATATATGTATGAAAAAATGTCTATACTAGCTTATTTAATTGAATAAAAAATCTCAAACCTTAAAACCTTTGGAACCGATTAAGGGCTGTAACTATCGCACCGAACGCACGCTAATACTAAAACAAATTAGATAATAATATACAATTAATGCGTGGATTATGTACTTCCTTTAGGCATTTTTAGCTCCAGGTATTTTTCCATTATCTAATACCTTTAAACGAGCAGTTCTTGTATACCTATTTACAAATATATCTGAATCTCGGAAACTGCTCCAACGATTTTCATGATAATATATGCAGGGTTTTCGGGGGAAATAAATCGATCTAGCTACTTAGGTTGCATTTAAAAAAATTGCTATTTTATTCGTATCTTCAGCGATAATTAACTTTATGTATACTGAAAAATATTACTCTTCCTGACATCTATTGGGGAGTATTAATAATATTGTGGCGTAGAAGCGTAGAACGTCGTCAAACGTCATCTCCTATTAAAACTAACGACAATGTAGATTTGAAAGAGCTTGTCAGTCGATTTCAAGCATAGACTACACACTACACTAAGTATATGCTAAGTCTATGATTTCAAGCATCCTTAGCCGAATGATTACGTATAGGTAGGCTGACTGCGGAACTGCGGAAACCTCCATCAAGCATATTGCGATTTTTGATTGTTTGTGACCATAGAATTAGTTTGTGACATTTTTTTATTGGGAGCTATTTCAGATGACGTTGTTAAGTAACACAAAGCCAATCAGTGTTTTTATAAAAAAACTAGTAGGTATAAGAGCATTGAGGTATTATGTACGTTAGGTAGTACATTTTACCTCAATGTATAAGAGCCGACTTAAGCTAAATTGTAGCAGCAATAACTGCATTTTATTAATATTAACGGTTACACCAGATTATTTCCATAGTACATAATGTTTCCATTTTTCCATTATACCTGCATGTAACCAGTTTGAACTTTTATAATATCTACGAATAAAGAATCTGTTTCTAGTATAAATTGTTAGGAATTAACGTCGGTAGTTGAATAAAAAATGTGACTAGGTAGGAGAAAACGCCTATAAAAGCGAGGCCTCCTCTAAGGGGGGATTATTAGTGTTGTGATCGTATAGTGACAGTAACTCTGCCCAATTGCGTACTGAAATTCTGTATCTGTGCTTACTTGTTATTTAATTGTGATTGTATAAGGAAATGTTAATTAGAAACCTTAAATCGTTACCTGTAAATTGTATCAAAGGCTTTGTGAATTAAATGGTGATCTAAATATTCTGCTTCTGGTTTTCATTTCTAAAATCAGAAGTGGGATCTGCTCGCGTCCCACATTTAACGTTGCATCCTGAACAAATGCAGAAATCAGTACGCACGGTTTTTTTTTTTTTTTACATTCTTCGTGTATCGATTAAACAATTTGTACCGGTTCAGTGATAAAGATAACTCGAAGTAATTGATTTGAGTGAGTCTTACTTGAAAACGTTGGGTAAGGTCAGAAACCGTAAGTAAAAAAAAATTTCTTTTAAGAAAATATTTATTTGCTCGAATGTGGTATAGTTTTGTTTCATATTAAATTAGGTATTTCAATTAATGTTCATTACAAGGACATTTGCTTATTTAAGTTGTCATAGATTTTATTATTAATTATGCAAATATATGTAATTTTTCGTATAATTTTATAATTTATGTCGCAAAGTATCAAATTTCTGTTCACCCATAAATTAGTAATTGTAAAGATATTTATTTATTTATTAATTTTAGATTAATTGGTTTTTAAATTTTACCATAGTGAAGTTTTAAATATTTGTCGGTAATTTATTGATAATTTTGACACACATGTGGTAGCAATTTTTTAACCTTATAGCTGACTAGGTTATTGGCAGGCACCAATAGTCTTATCAGGAAAACAAGTAAGAAATTTACAATATTCATCTTTCCTTGTAAATAAAAAGTTGTGTCTTTACAATTAAACGGGCTTCATATATGTACAGACAGGGCACACTTAATATTTTAAACCTTTTAAAGAGAGGCTTGCAGCTTGTTAATGGAGTGGTATTAGTTATAGCGCGAATACATCTCTTTTGTGCTATAAACGCTTTATTGAAATCTGTAGTTTCCCCAGAGTAGTATTCTGTATCTAAGATTCGACGAGACGTATCCATGATAAAATTTTAATGCTACATTTGTTACTTTAGTTTTGCGAATCCAAGTGAAAAAGCAATTTTTTTTTGTTACTTTAAAAATACTCTGCTTATCCTTTGCTTATGAGATAAGTTTATGTATGAGGAAAATGAGTACCTAGTTGTTACAGTCGGTTACTTTTACCTTTTCAAAAGTATTTATTTGTACCCAACGAGGTCACTGGGGAGTAAGTAATGGCAACATTTTTGTTAAATATTTCCGAATCGAGAGTGCACGCAATCATTTCCGTGAAACAGTGTTTTTGAATATTTGTAGTCATTTCAAAGCAAGAAGGCAATTTATAACTTGGTATGTGATATTTTTCTGAATACCTACAAATGTAAGACATTAAACAAAGACGTTTAATCTTTACTTTAAAAATTGAATTGGTTGGTCTGTACCAAAAGTATATTTTGGCAAACTTGCATAACCGAATAAAATCTTAAAGTTAAAAGTGACCGTTGATATTTTATATAGATTGCATATGCTATGAGTATTCGTATAATTAACTATCAAAGTTGTGTTGTTTGCTGAGAGTTAAGAGTATCTATCAATTTTTATTCAAGTAACATGGGACAAAACCTTGAGATTTTTCTTGAGTTTTCAGACTACTTCCTCTAATGAAGGAAGCAAGTTGAGAATGGGTGATGGAAGCTTAAAAATGACACTCTAGATCAGTGGTTGAAGCAGTGTTGACAACCAAGAATAACAGTTCTAAAAAGAAAGTTGATCTTTACCTATTACTTACTTTTTATGGTTAATGAATTTTTAAGGTACCTAAATAAGTGACACTAAGCAAGCTCAATTATAAACCAACGGTATAATGTGATATAGCCGTTTTGTCAGATTTAATTGATGTCTAGTGCATTTACAGATAAGGTTTATGCTGGATAATATTGTTCTTTTTTGACTACCTACCTACTTTGTTAATCATTTTGTTAACGCACAAATTGCTAAACCATTTTCAGATGAAATAGGTACAGGGAATTTTTTTTTCGACTACCTTCATACCTTTATCGATGACCAATTTGAACATTTGTTACTGGCTGTGATTAGTAAAGATTTTATCAGAAGCGGTTTTGTAAGTTGTAGCAGAGTAATGTCAGGTAGGCCGAGCTTCAACCTATGTACCTTTACTACGGGAGAACACGAGGACATGTGATTTAGTCGGTTCTGACTGTGCACATTGTTATTCTAGCTGGTAGCAATAGTGAACCGACAGTGAGTTACATAAATCTTTTCGTAATAACAAATTACACCTTTACTACGGGAGAACACGAGGACATGTGATTTAGTCGGTTCTGACTGTGCACATTGTTATTCTAGCTGGTAGCAATAGTGAACCGACAGTGAGTTACATAAATCTTTTCGTAATAACAAATTACTTTTCCTATAAAAGTTTGTTCATAAATTTTCATTTTCTTAATGTTACGCTTGTTTCAATGTGCAAATAAGTTTTTTTTTTCGCGTGATACTAAACTTGTCATTATGTCTGCTATCGAATTTTTATTTTGGTAGATGACAGTGTCGTCTGTTGGCCAAGACTGTGTAATGCCTGGGTATTACTAGTGATGACAGCGTGACGATATTGGCTGAACTTGAAATAAAACATTCTACCTATTGACAGCAAGTTCAAAATATTAAGAAAAATGCTAGCATACAACCCGCGGGCTCTGTAACTCCGGGGGCTTTAGACTTCATTTTTATATTTTACACCCTATCGGACCCAACAGTTTTTCTCTATATTGGTAAATTTTTGTTAGTTTTATTGGACCTAAAAGTACTTCGAAGTACGTTGGTCCTAATTTATTCATATACTAACCTTCCGCTAGCAGCTTCGCCGGCGTGGGCCCGTTTCACGCTTTATTGTTATATTAAAATCATAGGCGTTTAGCCAGTTGCTTCAACCGCGTTGACCCTATTACCCGTTTTCACGTAGGAATGAAGCATTTTCCCGCGGCAAAAAGTAGCCTATGTTACTCAGGGTGAATGTAGCTTTCTAATGGTGAAAGGTAAAATCGGAACAGTAATTTTTGAGTTTATTCATTTCAAACATATAAAAATACAAATCTTTACTCTTTATAATATTAGTATAGATATATTAATTTTTTCAACATGTCATTTTTGAGAAACCTGATTCTTATTTTTATATATACATATAGTTAAGTGTTCGAAACTATTTCCTTTCACTACTTAATAATGGCCTAATGCATTTTCTGCAATATCTGCTTACCTATAAAGAGTGCCTATGAACAATATATGTACAACAGAAATCTGATGAACACTGTTTTTACAGATTAAAATGCGGTGATACACGACTAGTGTGATCCTATATGAACATTACCTAGTTAAAGCCGTGTTTTTGTTAACCATGTGCAACAGAAATCTGTGGTGAACACTGTTGTTACAGATTGCAATGCGGTAATACACGACTAGTGTGATTTTATACGAACATCACCTAGTCAAGCCGTGTTTGTTAACAGTTTGGGCTACTCAAGTTCATATGCGAGCCGGTATTGTAAGAATAGTCATAAAAAATTAAGAAAATTTTTAGATTTTAACAGCACTTGCTTTATTTTGCAGTTCTTGCGTCAGACCATACACGATCGAGGACGAACGTGTGAGCAGGACGGCCGGATGTAATCGTGGTTAAAAAGGAGCTCAGTGATATATACAAAAATTTTATTTATAATAATTATACTAAACTTTTGAACTAGATGGTGCTACTAGTACATTTATTTAAAAAAGCAACAGTGCTTTCTTGTTTCGAAATAGTTGGACAAAACTCATTCTTTATTTTACTGATTAATAATTTTGGTACTCGTACATGTTAATAATTTTTCCTTTCACAAAACAAGTTGGTTTTAATGGTTGTCCCAAAACTTTAATGAAATATCTCATTTATAAGCTTAATTCTTATCTAGATGCGCCTGTTATAAATTGCTGTTAAGTCACTAGAACATCTCAAGCTTTATGATTCAAAGCCTAATTGTTAGATTTATTACAAAAACTTTAAATTCCAAAAAGTGCTTCATACGACAGGCCGATCTTTAAGTTTAGATTTAGTTTGGTTTGTTCTCATTTGCAGAAGCTAATCTTTGTGATGTCGGCATGCGTTCGAAGGCTGCTGCCTCTGGTGTGCTCCTGGGTGGCACCGGGCGCTCCTTCAGTGCACTGCTACTTAAGTGCAATGGCATTGAAGGATCTTCACCGCCTGGCGAGGACGCCAGGATATCAGGAGGGCCGTGTTAGGAATTAACGTCGGTAGTTGAATAAAAAATGTGACTAGGTAGGAGAAAACGCCTATAAAAGCGAGGCCTCCTCTAAGGGGGGATTATTAGTGTTGTGATCGTATAGTGACAGTAACTCTGCCCAATTGCGTACTGAAATTCTGTATCTGTGCTTACTTGTTATTTAATTGTGATTGTATAAGGAAATGTTAATTAGAAACCTTAAATCGTTACCTGTAAATTGTATCAAAGGCTTTGTGAATTAAATGGTGATCTAAATATTCTGCTTCTGGTTTTCATTTCTAAAAAAATGTTTTATGAATAGATTCAAATTTCCTGCCTTTGATCAGATTCTGATTGTTCTATGCAATTATTGGGCATTTCCAATTTCTGTAAAGAATAATCTTGAAATTCGCCTTAGAAACAGCAGCATCGCAAACTATTTAAGCGTTACCATATGGCGCAGTGGTCACCATACTTACTTACTGCCTAGGAGGGCCAGGGTTTTTTTTTCCGCCGGCTTTTTTTCTCTCACTGACCCAGCGGAGGGTAGGCATCAAAACCCGATGATCCGTTAAGAATATTCTTAGCGTATCTTAAAATAAAACTTTAAAACTACATATTTTAGTTAACTTTACCTAATTTTAATTAATAATGTACCTAATATTGTATGTCAGAACATGGTAGGTAGACTGCTTAAACTTTTATAATAATTTAGACATCTAATTGTATTGTATGTATGTACACACTCAACAATAAAGTATTTTCTTTTCTTTTCTTTTCTTAGTATTCGATTGTCAATAGGCTAGATGTCTTTTTAATCTATGTGTGTCTATGGCATGGCACCATAGCACAATACAAAGAGCTTCTTTCTTAGACAGTAGGGTAACTCAGCCCAATTTTTGAATCTCAGGTTAGCGCTATCAAATCTGGGTTAGCGCCTACAAAAAGTAAAGCGTCTAATGAAGCGTTTGATTGTGTAAACATTTTAATTTTATGTGTATAGTGTTCAGTTGAAAATAAAACACGATATTTTAAAGACTAAATTGTTAAAATTTTATAAGCTTTTGTTCACTTGCAATGTGTGTACGATCGTTTGGAATCTTGTAAGTTAATTTTGATGCAGAACATATTAATTTTATCTTCACCCGATTGCGCTAAAATGTTGTATCAGTTTTGTATAGAATTGTATCAATTATGTATACGGTCAGCGTCAAGTAAAAAACATTCACATATTTTTTTAAATCATAATTATGTCGCAAATTGCCGCAAATTTTCGACACTCGCAAGGTTATCAAAACCTACAGGGTACTTCCCGTGAACTCAGAATCTTGAAATTTGGTACGAAGCAATGTGTTAAATTGCGAAAACTGTACGGAACTGTTTTACGGAGTCCGACTCGCACTTGGCCGGTTTTTTTTTGCATTTTACACCTTTTTTTTGGTATGGGGTGGGAAACCTTCAAAAGGTATCCGACACCTTGGGAGAGGATACCGGGTTATGTGGGATTTGACCGCACTAAAACCCCCTCGGTGGCCTGCCTCTGCGTTTGTGAGGACTCCGGGATCTCCATTGGAACGCATCGGTGTCCTCCACGCGCGGCGCCCCAGAACGGGCCCATCTTCGGGAGAGCAGATGTGTTCTCCTGCACCTTCAGGTGTTCACGGCGGCATGCGGCCACGCATACACCGCCGTCCCTCCCGGGGTTGCTGGCTGTACGGGTCAAGCTCCCACTCTCACCGCCCTCATCCCCAGAAGCGCCCTTTTAGTCGCCTCTTACGATCAGGCAGGGGATACCATAGCTCTATTCTTAATCCCGAAGCTACAGGGACTTTGCATTTTACACCTACAGTACTTAAATGGATTTTCTTCTCGCTAATGATTAGCTGACACTTTAAAACCACTGAACCAAGCAAACATATCAGCACATTAGCTTTAAGTTCGTTACAGATATCTGGTTACCTTACTGCGAACTGTAATTCGAATCACTGGCTTGTTGCTCAAGTTGACTTTAACTTGCGGTTTACGAACAACAATTCGTGCCCCTTTTTTCCAACCTTTTTTATGTCCCATGCTGGATACAGGTCTCCTCTCACAAGTGAGAGAGATTTAGGCAATAGTCCACCACGCTGGCCTAGTGTCGATTGGTGGACGTCATGCTTTCGAGATATTATTATGTATTACGAATTTCTCTCAGGCAAACACGGCGATGGAGAACATCGTAATCAATTGAATATCACTGTCAATTGAATAAACCAAAATAGTGAGCTGTGATTCGCTAAAAATCTTTTTATGTTGAACTTCAAAGGGGTTCTTTATGATGATAATGTGTAAGGGGCACGAGCACGATGTGAGCAGCGATGGACGATCGGTAAAAAACTGCGGTTTTCGACGCGACCGATTCGATAACGATGTTCTTCATCACCGTGCATGCCTGAGAGATATTCATAATTTCTCGAAAGCATGACGTCCACCGTCCGCACTTGGCCAGCGTAGTGGACTATGGCCTAAATCCCTCTCACTTGTGAGAAGGAGACCTGTGCCCAGGAGTGGGACATAAAAATGGTTGAAAAAAAAATTTAAAAAAGAATATGAGTTTTTCTCCTCTCGCTGATATTAAACACAGCTCAAAGCCCGTGAACTATGCAAGAATCTCACTGGCTTATAGTTCATTGCCTGTATCAGATTATCGAACTGCGAACGTGTAAATCGAATCCAACACGCTGATAGCTGATACGGTGCAGTGAAGACGACTCGTCATTCGAACCGCTGACAATTTGTTCAATGAAGTGATTTCAATACCTTGTTTATAACCACTAAGTGATGATATGAGTTGGTAATTTTCCTTCTTTTTGTTCAGATCAAAACCTTTTCGGTGTCCTACTAGTGGGTTTCCTCACATGCTAGGCTGGTGCATTCTACTCCTCATACTGATAAAAGTGTGTTTCCTTTGCTGAAACGAACTTAATTTATGAATTTATAAATATAGACTTTTTGCAGAATCTCCAATACAGTTTATTGATTTTATAAAAGATGCACTTTTATACCATTAATTCTCGATATCATCAGGGCTGCCATCACCTAAATTGCCTACCACCTAAGTTGACTATTTTGCCGAGCCTTCTTGAATGCGGGTTATTGTGGATGAATTTTTAATTAAGATTTATTGTAATTTATCGCTTATATATTTAAAAAATGGATTTCCCCTGACAACAAAAGTGTCCGGGTTTCATCCGGACACTTTTAAAAAACCCCTGCCGGATGGCCCCTGGACGCCCTTCAAACTAGGACAAAACTGGGGAAATCCGGACGGATGCATGCCATGCCGGACTGTCAGTCGGGTGTCCCGGGCTCGATTTCGGCGAAACAGATATTTAAATGATGAAAACTCATCATTTAAATATATAGCTTCTGTTCTAGGTCTCGGTGATTATGTTCATCTCTTTGTGCGTGTCTGCAGTATCCACGACAAATGTGTGAAACAGGTGTGAGGTCTATGAGCGTGAAACGTTGTTTATTTATCGCGAAATTAAGTTAAGAATTCTTTAAAATAAAACAGCAGGTAAGGATGACCCTAGGTTACCTTACTGTTTTATTTTTTCTTGCTTAGATAAGACTATAAACAAAAGAACCAGCCAAGTGCGAATCGGATGAGCACACGGTTTCGTATTTATTATTTACAAAAAAAGGCAAAAAATCTCGTTTGTTGTGTGGGATCCTCCCTTACATATTTATTTTGTATTAATTTATGAATTTAATTATTAATTTTTATATATGTATTACTAAATATTCTGTAAATATTTGAAGCCTACCAGTACCAGTAAAATTGCAAAAACACTTAGGTATTGTATGGGCATAAGAATAATAATACATACATATGTATTCTTATGGTATGGGGGCACTTAATATTTATTTTTCTGTTTTTTAGTATTTGTTGTTATAACGGCAACAGAAATACATCGTCTGTGAAAATTTTAACTCTCTATCTATAATTGTTCATGAGATACTGGCCTGGTGACAGACGGACGGACAGCGGAGTCTTAGTAATGGGATACTGTTTTACCTTTTTGGGCACGGAACCCTAAAACAGCTGATCTTGTTGGAGAATATAATCCTATTCTCGCGGTCTAGTGCATGATCGACAATAACCGACATCGGCACGTGGGCAGTATCGCCGGCTAAGCCACTCGTATTCCTGAGGGCTTTGTGTTTACAAACATGTTTACATGTACCATCTATTATTAGACTTCAGCCAGCGTATCTTTAATGATTGATCGAATACAGCAGGAACTGACGTTTTTTTAGAAATTCTGAATTGCCGCTCGTAATTTCGCTGACTGGAACCGACGGTTTTTTAGGTATCGTGGGAACCTTCAAAAGGTACCCAACCCAGCACCTTGGGAGAGGATACCGGGTTATGTGGGATTTGTACCGCACTAAAACCCTCTCGGTGGCCTGCCTCTGCGCTTGGGGAGGACTACGGGATCTCCAGTGGAACGCACCGGTGTCCTTCACACGCGGTGCCCCACAACGGGTCCATCTTCGGATCTTCGTGAGAGCAGATGTGCTCTCATGCACCCCCAGGCATGTAGCCACGCACACACCGCCTGTCTTCCCGGGGTTGCTGGCTGGATGGGTAGAGCTCTCACTCTCACCGTTCGCAACCCCGGAAGCCCCCTTTTAGTCGCCTCTTACAATCAGGCAGGGGATACCGTAGCTCTATGCTTAATCCCGAAGCTACAGGGACTTAACGTAAGGTACCTACCCTCCAAATAAGCATATTTATTCAAATGACGACCTCGTCACCGCTCAAGACAGTGGGAAACGGCTGGATTCAGAAGGCGCAGGACCCATAGGCTATCTATATATTTAAAATGCTACAATAATTTAAAGGCTGATAGATATAGATAGATGTAGCAATTGAAAAATCTAAACAATAACACAATACATAACAATACGTAAAATTGATAGCAATAAAATACCTACCTAAATGACATAATTATAATCTGGGGTCACGTTACGAAACAGATCAATAAACTCTATAAGAAGTCACCTTTAAAAAGAGCTAAATAAAACAGATGATAACTTAGTAATTTTAGTCTTAAAAATTCCATTGAATATAATATGTAAATCTGTCCCAATATATACTTAATATTATAAGCTCAAATGAAAGTTTGGATGTGATGCAAGAGCGGATTGGGATAAAATTTGGCACAGAGATAGATTACCTATAGTCTAACTTATATATAACCTTTATGCAATTTTTTCCTAGGAAAATTCCCGCATACATTAGTTTAGTTAATAATATAAACTCAAATCATCCGAGCGAAGCTGGGCTGGATCTTTTATAAATAATTTTATATTAATTAGTTTTGTTTAAATTTCCTTATTTCTAAAGTAATCCTGTCATCATAATAAATAATCATAAGCTCACTTCAATGTCATAAGACTCATAAGTCTATCATAATGAAAATTCAATATTTTCAAAAGGGGTTAAAAGGGGGTTTCAATATGGTCTGGAGGTAACTATCTATGTATATATGTAATATATTTTATTAGTTATTTTATTCAAAAGAAACGTGGTAATGTTGTATGCAGCCAGTTGCCATACTGGAGTGGAGGCATCGCCTCACGACAGTCTGGCTGGCATCCATCTTTTTCCATTGAAAGAAATTAGACTTTACCTGTTCCTAGCTAACAACAAAAATTCTCTCCGATAGAACAAAATCAAAAGACAAAATGGTTTATTTGCACAAATATCGCTATTACAAAAGTTGTTTTATACAATAAATAGTCCGCCATATTTACCTCAGTAGGGTATGCAAATATTGTTAATGTAAATAAAATTACGGACTAAAATCTAACTAATCAATTATTTAAGTATTACATTTACGATCCATATTTATTAATTTATATTTCTCCATGAATATTTTGCGTTTTTGATATGTAATTATTTACACGATATTCTTATCCGCGTCATCGGCTTTGGGCACCCAATCGCGTCCAATTTTAATAAAACAAATTTACTTTCAAGTTCCTAAAACAAATTTTTAATCTCCACATTCTCATGTTGAACTAAGCTACGTTAAGTAGTTCTCTTGATTGACAAGTTATTCAGGAACCCTTCCGGCTATTCAGGTCTTTGTGAATTGATTTGTATGGGCATTGAATCCCATAACAATATGAACGAGTTTCCTCTGACCCTCAATAGAGATCGCTTTGTGGATCCAAGGGCAAACGGGTTGTGTTCAATCTAACTACGCACTGGATGAATAGGACACGTTTTATTTTAAAACCCTTCGGGGTTCTGTCATGGGAGCGATATGTTAAACATTTTAAAAATATGCTTAAGAGGCCGTATACGAAATTTTACCGATTTCGCTGATTTCCCTGATTTTACACATGAGATTTTGCGGTTAAAATACAACATATCCATAAGTTTTATTGCACAATATGACTGGTCATTTCAATAATAAGCTATTACATTAGCCACATTTTTATTTTTATTCCTTTGTTGTGCTTATTAGACCTGAAGACGATGACAGTTTTGTGAATTTTTGCTGTAATGGGTACAGAATGTTACATATTTCTAGATCATTATAAAACCTCAGCGGATTGAAAAAAATGCTGTGTATTGCTGTAAGAATCGCCTATAAAATGTGTGTGTCACATTTTACCACTCTCATACAAAAAACTAGTAAAAAAATATTGAAATTAGTCAATTTTAAGAGAAAATGGGCCAGACATTGCATTTAATTTCGGCCAATTGGAACAGTCATTCATAAAATTTAATAGACACAAATAAACTTCAGTTCATAAACAATCCGTTTTCTGAAAAACATAATCAAATTGTGAATAAAAATTTGGCATTAATAATCTTTTAAAGTAACCTAAAACTCGCATTATAATACTCGACGCAAGCTACGAGTCAGGCAGACAAGCGCTTTCAGAGAGTGGACATGTCGCTCTGCGCCACGCGGCGCCCTGGACGTCGCACAAGTTCGTAGCAATGTTAGTTCGATGCTCCGACTACAGAGCGGCGTGACTACAGCGCGCAGCGTGTGCTTGACACTTTGAATAGCTAATAATTTTAAATATGTTGTGATGATTTACCATCTTCTTAATACAACAAGTGATAGGGTAGTAAAAATTCCATTGTTAATTGTTGTGTATCTCATGTAGAAAAGTATGTTTACAAGCATTTATAGCTTGCCGTGTTAGTAAGGTTGTTAGTGTTAGGGCCTCTTTCACCACCTTCAAGTAAAGTGACAAGTACGCTAATTGTCGGTTAAAGTCACCCGTAACTTCAATTTCCATTTCACAATATTCGAGTAGCACTAATCATATGATAAACTGACCCGTACTCATAGCTTTAACTTGCCAATTAACTTTACTTGGGACATAACTAATCAACACTTTACTTGAAGATGGTAAACGAGGCCCTTAGTTAAATATTGCAAGCTAAATTTGAACCACTTTCGAGAGTCTGATTGAGCTGAAGTTTGAAATACACTTTTATTTTAAATGACAATATAATTATTAGTAACATTTTCGTTAATTCAATATGGCCGCTGCAGCAAAATGGTGGATCACATATTTTTTGCACAAAAAGCCACACAATATGGGTATCAAATAAAAGGGATTAATTTGTAGAATAAAATACATTATAAAAAACTAATCCAAGATGGCCGCTATCCCAAAATGGCGGATAACATTTATTTGTGCAACCCTATGATATGGGTATTAAATGGGAGGGCCAAGTTGTATAATACAAAACAGCAGAAAACTATTCTGTTTATGTAACTCAGTATCATATAATTTATCCTAATTAAACTTAAAAACTACTGTTCAGATTTCAAAAATTCTTTCACCATTAGAAAGCCACATTTACCTTCAGTAACATAGGCTTTTTGCCTCGAGAAAATGCTTCATTCCTACGTGAAAACGGGTAATAATGTCAACGCTGTTGAAGCAACTGGCTAAACACCTTTGATTTTAATATAGCAATGAAGCCTTGAATAGCACATAGGTCATTTTTTATCCTATGGGGACCCAAAAAAACGGGTCCATGCAGTCGAAGCCGCTGGCTGAAGGCTAGTAGCTAATAAAATGGTTTTATTTATATGTCACCATTTGGTCAGAATTACAATCAGTCTGTGAGTAATTATTATAGCTATCTATAATATAAAAATGAATCGCAAAATGTATTGGTAAGCGCATAACTCAACAACGCCTAGACCAATTTGGCCAATTATTTTTTTAAATGTTCGTTGAAGTTCAAGGATGGTTTTTACGGCGAGAAAAATTCGAATAATTGCCGGAAAAACCATAAAAACAGCCCTTTTCTTTTTCGCATACAAATGTTATCTAACTAAAACGTAGTCAATTTGAGCTTTATTGCTATTGTATAAAGTTCATATTAAATTACAAGCACTCACTGTTGTCTAAGCAATGTAGGTGTGTTCCTAACGTCAAAGATCATATCTATCAAAACAGTGTGCGTGTGTGCGTTGGAGCACAGAATACATCGTTGGAGGAGTTTAATGTCGCATAGCATGATGTTATAATAGCTTATAGCCTTCCCTAATAACTGGACTATTCAACACAAAAATAATTTTTCAATTTGAACCAGTAGTTTCGGAGATTAGCGTGTTCAAACAATCAAACATCCACGCGGACGAAGTCGTGGGCGGCCGCTATCCCTAATAATATTATAAATTCGAAAGTAACTCTGTCTGTCTGTCTGTTACGCTTTCTCGCTTAAACTAATGAACCAATTTTAATGAAATTTGGAACACAGATAGAGTGGACCTTGGGAAAGGACATAGGATGGTTTTTATCCTACGGGAACCTATAAAACGGGTCCACGCGGGCGAAGCCGCTGGCGGAAGGCTAGTTTGAAATAAAAATAATTAAGTGTTACATTGAGTGTTATCTAATCTACTTAAAATGAAAATGTAATAACAAAATTATTACTTATACAATATTAATTAAAACAACTCGTCATAACGTGTCTCAATTAGGCTCCGTCCCTATCCGATACTATCCGAAACTATTATTTCGGATTCGGTTACGATTACGAATAATTTTTATATCGGATATCAGATAGTTTCGGTTACGGTTACGGAGCTCCCTAACATCCCTGATAATTATAAAAGAAACAAAAACCTCGACTGTGGAGTAAAAACTAAAAAGAAAGAAACAAGCTTTGTAAGCTATATATAATAAATTATTTTTGAAAATAGAAAAATTAACAACCAGTATCCATTTAAATTTTACTTGGCTTCTTGGAAAAAATCCATTGATTGAAGAATGGGTCCCGCCCGACTGTAAATTCTTGACTCCAAAAATAATAATAATTGTACTGACATTATATTATTATCGTAAACACAGATCGTACCTACATATTGATGAGTAGAAAATGTAAGTCTACTATTCTAAATCTAATTGTATAAGAATAAGCAATAATTTTTTCTTTTTAGTGCAATTTCATTTGTTTTGGAATAGTTTTCTTTTGTAGTCGGTTTTTTTTGTTAAAATTTTTGTTTATTTTTTGCATTTTAGTAAAATTGATGTATACTAACTTATTTGTTTGAATGTGGGTAGGCATACTAGACGTGCTGCTCATTTAAGACAGCGCCGTTTAAATGGAACAGTTAACAGTTCTACCTCAGATTTCAACCTTACTGTAAGCTGTTAAGGAGTTTCATTGATCATCAAATTCAATTACGACAATTACTAGTCTATAAAAGATTCGATCGAGTATCATTAATTTACTCCTACGAATTGAAGAGTCCCGTTATTTTGTCATGGATCCCTTAGTCGGAACCTAACCAAACTCTTATTAAACTACCCTTGAAGAAAAAAAATCCAATAAAAAAAGAATCATCATAATCGGTTGGCGTGATATTGAGTTATTAGTCCATTTGTAGAGCAGCTACTTAATGCAAATATGGTTTTCGCATGGATACCATTGTCAGAACTGGACCAATAAAATGGGACCACACGGGAAGTATCAGCTTTGAAATAAAAAAAGAATCATCAAAATCTGTTCATCCAGTCGAAAGTTCTGAGGTAACAAACATAAAAAATATACAGACGAATTGATAACCTCCTCCTTTTTGATTGAAGTCAGTTAAAATAAAAAAGTTTCACAGACACACAGGCAAGTTCTTCAAAAACTACCAATTTCGTATTTTTCCTTTTATAATTAATATAATGACTATTAAAATGGTTTTTCTCAAAACAAAGCAATATCATTTTGTGTATGTTATACTGAAAGTATTTATGCATTTTATGTATTAAGTAGATATGATTTTTTTTGCGATATAGGTATTTAATGAACTATTCTTTATTTATATTTTCTTCTTCTACCTTCACAATACCATTCTGTTTAATGCACCTTCCACAGCTTCACACCAACGCCACGGGTTGGCTGGCAAATAATATCATTAGGCATTTAGTCCGCCCTTTATGCTTATTTTATAGTGTAATAAAGAATAATTAAATTAAATTAAATGTACAGATTTTGCTTATCTACAGATTTATTACATGTATAGATCATTACTTGTACTACACTAATAAATGCTTAGTTGTGTACTATCAGACTTTTTATTCTAATTGACAAAAAACAACTGAGGAAAAGACACCGAAGAAAGTACAAAGTATCAAAACCGTTTAATCGTCGTACCAGCCTTCGACGATTCCGGACTCACACAAACCCGCGACCAAATGCTCCCGCTTACGCCGTGTGCCTTTCAAATACCTAATCTGGCCCGTTTCGATTTCGTATACGGCCTCTTAACATATCCCTTTGTTGTCTACGGGCAAACGAGGTATGCAGGGCCGCGCCGATCCCCACAGCGCCTGTGTGTGAAACCTATGAAACGCCTCTTTTGTCACAAATCTTTATGTTTCAACTTATTTTTATTTCTTATTTGTTAATTTTGACCGAAATAAATTTTCTCTAGTTTTATATAATCTATACATATAATAAAACTGTAAGCAGGGTCAATTCTGTACATTGCATATAAATTTAAAAAAATACATCTAGGGGTCTTTTTATAAGTAACAGAAGCTAAAAATATAAGTTTTGAAATTATTGTCTGTCTGTCTGTCTGTCTGTCTGTCTGTCTGTCTGTCTGTTGTTAGCTTTTCACGCAAAAACTACTGGACGGATTTTGATGAAACTTTTTTGTTTTATATATATTGGTCCTCGCTAACATTTAGGCTATAGATAATTTTAAAAATCACCCTTTAAGGGTGTGAAATGAGCGATGAAAATTTGTATGGAAAACTTGGATTTTTTCAATAGATTTTCTTGAAATTTGGTATAAATATTTTCTAACCAAAATAAAAGAATACATGTTTCAGCATTTCCCGAAATTCACCCTTTAAATGTCAGTTTTCTTTGAAACTCTTTGAAAATTGAGTGTCGAAACTTGATGTACAGAATATTTTTGTGCAGAGTAATATACTTATAATTTTGTATTTGTAATCTTTACTAACATATTAAGAATTCTATTTAAGCTTTTTTCAAAACTACCCCTCAATAGCAAATAAAATGGATTCGAAAGTTGGTATCTCAAGCGTACAATAATTAACCTTAACTTAATATTTCATTCTCAAATTCTTTTCCCTTCTTTGAATGATGTGTTTACTGATATATTGTTGAATGAATTTCCGTAACATTAGTGTATATTTCATATCAATCGGGTGATAAACAAAAAAGTTATGTTCATTTACACAATACGCGACATAAACTTAAAAGGCACTTTGCGGAATTTGTATGAAAGTTTCGGTAACAGCCCATTCAAAACCATAAATAAAAGTTTAAATTTAAGTACCTAAAATTATTTTGAATTCTCACTAATATTGTCCACTATATTAAATATACTTAGATCAGCTTACTGTATTTTCTTTCGTTGGCCGAGAATGGCTAGACTATAGGTACCTAATAAGCGCATCGCGAGCCTTACCGCCGCCGAACCTTACATCACAGGCTCCATTGAGTTAGTTGCTCAGCTTATTAGTCTTCTTTTGGGGTGGAAGATTATGAACAGGCTGCAGCTGAAACGATTATTATCGCTACATTATATCAAGCTGCAACCTTTTTAGCATTCCACTGCTGAGCATGGAGCTCTCCCAATACTGAGGAGGCCTCAAGCTCCGATGAACCGAAATCCAAATCATACAATCTCAATGCATCCAGGTTGTAAGATACGGAATCTAAACCTTCATACAGAATGTACAAAGCCTTAACAAAACGAGACTACTGCAGACATCTAGGTGACGAATAGTTAAACTTTTAGTGAACCAACTGTTAATCTCAATATCTACCTATTTGGTAATTTGACATTCGATTTAATTTTATCAACCACAAAGTTTACATGTCATACGGTAGATGGCGTTATTGAGCAATATTCATTTCTTCTCCAAAGTGATTCGATGGAGATAATTTCAAATAAAAGCCTTAAGTCTAATAAAAGTAACTACATAGTGTAAAAAAAATAAAAAATAACATTTCACACGTATAGCCTCACATTAGGGTAGATATACCCTGTGTCGTGGGTGCCATGAACACACATAGAGACAGAAACACAACCACCCAGACCGAGAACAGTTTAAACTCATCATTGAAATTTCTGCTTCGCCCGGATTCTAACCCGGGACAGTTCGATTAGCAGTCCGGCATGGTAAACATTGCGCCACGTGGGTTGTCCCATCGTTGGGTAGGTATACGTATGATGCTGAACATTGTTAATTGGACCAATGATAACTTAACTCATTTTTTGCGTCTCTTTATTGCGTACGGGCTGAGGGCTCATCCACACACGTTGATTGATGGAGATATTAAGGATTCTTTATAAAAATATTCTTTATTTCCAAATACAGATAGCACACTGTGTAGAGACCCTGCCTTCTGCTTTAGTTTTCACAATGTTATATGAGTTATGACTTATGACCAAACTGCTGTCCGCAAGTTTTAAACCTTTAGTTTATTAATTGACCTTACAATTATTTTTCCGATTGTTTAATCCTAAGCACGTGTATGTTTAGAAATTTTATCTCCCAACTACAAGTAGTTGTATAGTGCACCTCTTTTCTGCAGTAGGTTAAAGCTATGTATATAGAATGAGTCTATACATTCTTTGCAGTATAAATTCACCCAATTTACTAAAGATACTATTTTTAACATAGATGAAGCCACGGGCACAGCAGTATCTCTTAACTTTAATAAACGAGGTACATATTTGTAAAGAGAATCTGATTGCGCGAGAAAAGCGAAACGTGAGAAAAGTGGATAGTAAGATCAGTACAGTAAACATTCCTTACTGTTTTAGGTTTGAAGGATTTAGAAAAAATACATTAGGTTTCTTCTGAACATATGAACACTGTATTATAAGTGATTTCACTATAATGTAAGAATAATCTACCTACTACTTATTCAATGCAAATAAATAATCTTTAATTTTTAATCAATCCATTTTATAAAAGTCTTTATACACGCGGACGACGTCGCGGGCACAGCTAGTTACATAATATTTTCCTATATAGGTAAAACCAGTTCGTTTCCGCTTGCCAATTACTGCAAAAAATAAAATTTCGATAGCGGCGCTCCTATTGTCTTGGCGCCTGTGTGCGCCGCACACTTCGCACACAGGGGCGGTGCGGCCCTGGGGGTATGTTCAGTGGAACTGCACAGTGGATGATCAGGACGCTTTTTACCTTCAGGACTCTGTCATGGTTTTAAGTGACCGACGCCACAGCCGACGCTATACCGATATGTCGTATTATTGTTAATTTGATTTTATAACTACTCTCTGTAAAGAACTAAGAGGGTAGATATGTTAGCTTATCAATCGCTTTGACAGTATTGTATGAGACTCGCAGAATATTATAGGTATTCAAGATCATTTTCCTCCTCCTGACCCTGTATTATAGTGGTAGTTTTATCTAAGTTGATAGTAAAGCCAAACATTCTTATTAGTGCTGGGATAAAAGAATTAATAACGCTTCACACTTATAGCCCCACAGTAGGGGGAAGATATACCTTGTGTCGTGGGTTCAATGGACACACACAAAGACAGAAACACAATCACCCAGACCGAGAACAGAAATTTAAACTCATCATTCAAATTTCTGTTTCGCCGGGAATCGAACCCGCGACCCTTCGATTGGCAGTCCGGCATGGTAACCATTGCGCCACGCAGGTCATCCAAAGAATGAAATGAATGAACCATGTTTGCATTATCTTTGCTGAGTATCTTTGTCGTAATAATTCCACGGAATAGGTACTATTATATGCTAAGGGACAAAAACAACGATATAACTACGAGTACCAATAGAATGCATGCATTCTGTGAAATGAGTAATTAAATCTCAGGGTCGTATACCTCAGTTCTTCATTTCATTGTGTCATGTCACTTTAGTTTTACACAATTTCAATTTATACAATTATGTTTGTTGGAAAATTACGTTCTTACATGTTTTCGTTAAAAACTTATATTTATTAAAAGAAAATCTGACGTACATATGTACATAAATGTTAGAATGAGCTTCTTCCTGATTGCACGATCAATCAGGAAGAAGTCAAGTGTTATGGCTGGCGTAGAAAAAGGGCACACAAGATGTTGGTTGAAAAATTTTCATGCGTGTTTCCGTGCTTCGGAGGGCACGTTGAACTGTTGCGTTGGTCGCGGTTTTCATTGATACTAACAGTCGTTAAACCTTGTCGTATGCCTTATGGGCGGTTAAAAAATAAAAATCACTTATTTGAAGCAACCTTCAAAGGCTCAGGAGTAGCAAGGATATTGTAATCAGAGCTTTGGAAAGATTTTGAGTTTGTCATAGAGGTTTATGGTCTGTAGTGACCACTTCTCTTCCTAAAGCCTGCCTCCATGCTTGTTGTGGACCTAGTTTTGTACCTACCAATTAGACAACCAAATTGTAAACCTCAACTGTGTTGCCAGATCGGTCGCCAAACCTAATAGCCGGACAGACCAGCCAGTTTGGCAGGACATTTGGGTAGAAAGGCCGGACACTCTACATTATTGAGGATTTTGTGTCTCAGTATTAATAGGTAGGTACGACAAAAAATTGTATGTAAAATCAAGCTTTTTTGATTATTGTCATAAATCTTGTAAAATTCTAATGAAATACTCGTAATAAATAAAATCGAATGCCAAATCAGGTCGACTCGCCTGCGCTCGGCCACGCTCGGCGCTCGATGCTAGGATATGTTCCTGATATGTATATGACAAAAAACATGACAATGGGTCACCTGTAGAGATGGGGGTCCCACAGGGTTCAATTTTAGGACCATTTCTGTTTTTATTATATATAAATGATCTTCCATTCATGGTAGAAAACAGTCATGAGATTGTATTGTTCGCAGATGATACTTCTCTTTTATTTAAAATTAATAGACGAATATCAAATCTTGACGACGTGAACAATGCTCTCTCTAAGGTTGCCCAGTGGTTTAATGTAAACAATTTACTATTAAATAATAAAAAAACTAATTGTATAAGATTTTCACCCCCAAATGTAAAGAAAGAAAATGTAAATCCTCAATTAAATGGTGAGAATCTTGCCATTGTTGAAGAAGCTTCATTTCTTGGAATCACAATAGACTCCAAATTACAGTGGGGACCCCACATCTCTCAGTTAGCGAATAGACTTAGTTCTGCAGTTTTTGCAATAAAGAAAATTCGTTCCCTCACAGACACTGCAACAGCCAGATTAGTTTATTTCAGTTATTTCCATAGTTTAATGTCATATGGCATTTTACTGTGGGGTAATGCGGCTGATATTGATTCAATCTTTATTTTGCAGAAAAGGGCTATTCGCGCAATTTATAACATAGGTGCTAGAGAATCTCTCAGAGAAAAATTTAAAGAGATATATATTCTAACATTTGCTTCGCAATATATTTACGAAAACATCATATATGTACGTTAAAACAAAGAAAAAATCACTACTATATTGGACTTGCATAGTCCTAATTGTGTTTCAACTAGGAACGGCCACAAGCTGGCATTTCCGAAATGCCGGCTTCATAAAAAAAGTAATTCTTTTATTGGGATGTCCATCAGGATATATAATAAAATCCCAATAAAGATTCAATCCCTGCCTTTAAAACCTTTTAAGAAGGCAGTCAAACAAGTCCTGTGCCGTAAGGCATATTATAACACTAAGGACTATCTTAATGATAAAGGAGCGTGGGAATGAATCTCGCTCACACAAGGCTATTTCTTCATAGATTGTATTAGTTTTAGTAATTACTCGCATCTGTGAGCAGGTGGAAGTGGGTTGATGGTGTCTCACACGATCAGCTGTCACGTGTGACCATTATCGACCCATAGCCATTCTGTTATCTCAAATATATTATTATGTACTGTTTTTTTAAAAGAGTGCTGGGAGTTTTTTTCCGCCGCCTTTTTTCTCTCAGCTCAACATCTAGCCCAAACGGGCACTTAAAGGCGATGACCGGGAAAAAATGACATTCATTAAGCGAATATTTTGTATTCCTAATATGAAATAAATATTTTTTCTTTCTTTCTTTCTTTCTTGAGGCGGAAAGATATTTTTATGAGGATTTATATAATGACCCTCGCGACCCCTTAACTGTAGAACCAGATTCTGCAGACGAAGTAGAATAACAAAGACATTTTGTTAGATTTTTGTTCTGGGTACAGCATAATATTATTATTTTAGATAATAATATATCTGTCCATCAATTATTACTTACAGATAACTAAGTCCAAGGATTAGAAACTACGTCCAAAGTTATTTATTTTATAAAACATACTTTTTTATTTTTTCCATCATCGCATGTTATTTCAGGACGCAATAAACACCGTAAAAACATTATCTCAAAAGTGACTTTTAGGACTTAGTGATTTCATGAATTGGGCCATTCAAATGTAAAAGGTGTAACAAAAGCCGGACAAGCCGGACATGGTTTATTTTAACAGGACACGCAATCAAAAAGCCTACTTATGTCCGGCTTTATCCGGACGCCTGGCAACGCTAACTGTATATAAAATGAAATGTGCTCGTAGATTCATAAACCTCTTCGGTGCTCTTTGAGCTTTGACCTTGCAGATCCCTATGCAATCAAATGATAAATCTATAAATATATCGCTTAATATTTCATTTCCGTGATCGTGTATCCATAAACTTCTATTTATTGAATAAACCACTTAGTGGTCTCGATTTGCGTATGGTATTTAGACTCTGAATCATCGTTATGAGATAAACCGCTGATCTCGCGCAGACTAGAAAACAGAGTAACTGTATACCAGTATACCTTAAACAAATACATTTATCTCGATCTCGTTACTAAGCAGCGGTAGCGTACTCGTAAGTTAAAACCTCGGACCAACATTGATAGTGGCGCGCACCTATTCTTACTTATTTTTAACCGACTTCATAAAGGAGGATTTTGGAGGATTATCAATTTGACCGTATATATGTTTTTTTTGCACTTATATAAAAAGTACAAAGGGCGGACTTATGGCATTCTCTGCCAATCAACCCGTGGCGTTGGTGTGAAGCTGTGGTAGGTGCGTAAAAATAAAATCATATTAAAAATTCATGAAGGGATCAGATACAGTATAAATAATAGTACAATAATTACATATAGTTGCACATAATAATAACGAAGTGAGTAGCGATGGCCGAGTGAGCAGTGATGGCCGAGTGGTAAAAAACCGCGGTCTTCGACGCGACCGATCCCGGGTTAAAATCCTCGGCGCGCACCTCTGACAAAGAAATTTGTAATTTGCGCATTTGTCGCTGCTCCACGGTGATGGAAAATATTGTGATATTTAATTGATTACGATGTTCTCCTTCGCCGTGCATGCCTGAGAGAAATCCATAATTTCTCGAAAGCATGACGTCCACCAATCCGCACTTGGCCAGCGTGGTGGACTGTGACATAAAAAAGCTGAAAAAATAATAATTAAAGAAGCATACATACTTGCTTAAGTTCTTCTAACCAGCGCAACGCTATGCAAAGACTGGCAAATACCGATATTTGACGTGCGTTCGTTATAGTAGAGTACCTGGACGACCGAGCGTTGCTCGGATAAAAACAAATTATTTTTAAAAATTATTTTTTGTTTAGTTTCAAACGAAACACTCATTTCATTAGTGTTACTTAACAACGCCATCTGATATAGCTCCTAATAAAAAATAGTTATTTTCATAAAAATAAAAAATAGACACAATATGGTTTTGATCGAGGTTGAACCCGGGTCTCTAGTTCCGCAGTCAGCTCGCGCAACCATTCGGCCAAGGAAGCTTTACTTCAATGAACGAAATTTTCATAGAGGTCATTCAAATCGACATTGTCATTTCTTTGAACGTCGGATTGGCGGATGCTAGTAGGGGAGCCCAAGAGGGCATTTTCAGATTTACTCGAGTGCGTCAGATTAAGATATGGGGCACACCTTGCATCCTGTTGAGTACTGCCACGATTAAAAAAGACCTTCTATATAGTACAGGTACAGTATTTTTTTTATTTTACTTCCGGATGTCAAAATGGTCAGATTAGTATCGGGGTATCCGTTACCGTTGAACCATGAATTTGAAATAATCAAAATTCGAATTCTTCCGGGTTTGTCAAAATGGCGTTTTTTATTTCGCTGTTTTGTATACGTTCATACTAAAATCATCAGATTACTGAAATAAGACTTACCATGCATTTAAATTACTGAAATATGACTTAGCATGCATCTGTACCTTTCGTATAAAACTTTTGAAAACCTATAGGCGCTCTCTCCACCGGTTAAACGCAAAACGTCATATAATATAATCTTTTAATCTTCCTACCACCCAATCTATAAAAAGCACAAGTGCCTGATGACGCTTGAGGAAATCCACAATGAGCCTCGTGGGCTCCCCCGTTTGACAATGTTTACGCCACAATATTATTAAAACTCTCCAATAGATGTCAGGAAGAGTCGTATTTTTCAGTTTATATTTAAATTGATTATCACTGAAATTTTTTTTATACAGTTAAAAATTTCTGACAATAAAAATTTTGTGGATCGATTTATCACCCCCGAAACCAGGGTACTAAATTTCATCAATATCTTTGGAGCCGTTTCCGATATTCAAAAAATATATTTAGATATATACAAGAATTGCTCGTTTAAAGGTATTAGATATTGACAAACGCATAGTAGCAGGCTTCACTCAAGTATCGTCTATGAATTCGTTTAGATGACGCTATGCGTAATGCGTTAGCGAGCACTATGAGACCTAGAAGGGAGAATACGAGTGTTAAACCCTAACGTCTGTTATTTCTTCGTTACGTTCTGTTAGTTCTTTTAAGCATCTTGCTTGAGAAAGTGGTGCCGGACTTGTCTCTTGAAGGAATTCCTATTCGGAGGGTTCCTAATGTCAATTTGTAAGGAGTTCCAGAGCAGTGTAGCCTGAACGGTAAAATATTTATGGAAAAAACTTCAATTTCAGTGAAGGAAAGCATCGTATTAAAATCAGTTTTGTTCAGTTCTAAGAGGATATATCCGACTTATTGACTGTTGATGATAATGTTGTAACTATTGCTTTATATGTACTAGCCTAGTAGTATTATGTACTAGCGAGTAACTAGGTATGTCAAAAATCACTTAAAGTTTTGTCCATTCTGTCATGAAACGAAACCATTTCGACCCCTTAGAGACCCTAGTAAGAGGATAGAAGAAGCTTCACGAACAGCCGACAAATCTAAATAAACAATTGGGTACGAAGTCTACAAATAAGTACTTGGCCGGCCCAATGGACTGTGCTGTGATCCAAGTTTTCGCATATTCTTATGCTGTGAGGAAGTGAGGAGACAGGTGTACTAGAATAACGACTTCCACCTGTTTTAAGAGGAAACGACACACACGTGGCTTGCAGTGATATTTTGGGGAATAGATTGATCAAATGATTAAGGTTTGAATTCACGAATTGTAGGGAAAATTATTGAAGTTTGAAATGGATAAATCATTGATATATTTTCTATCTTTACTATCTTTTGAGTAGTTAAAATTTATTTGGGTTTTAATAAAATGGAAATCAAAGTTTTTTTGTGTAATTATCAGGCGAAGATAGAAAAAATATTATCTATCACAAAATCACGTTTATTGTATGGGAGCCACAGGGTGAAACATTGTATTTTATTCTATTTTTAGTATTTTTTGTTATAGCGGCAACAGATGGTACATCATCTGTGAAACTTTTTTAATATCTAGCCATCACGGTTCATGAGATACAGCCTGATGATAGACAGATGAACAGACAGACGGACCGACAGCGGAGGCTTAGTAATAGGGTCCCGATGGCACCCTTCAGGTACGGAACCCTAAAGAACTTCTTTCTACTGATTACGATTTTTAATACCTAATAACCTAATAAACCTTTATCTAATAGACAAAGGACCCTTCAGGTACGGAACCCTAAAGAACTTCTTCCTACTGATTACGATTTTTAATACACCTACCTAATAAACCTTTATCTAATAGACAAAGGAGTATAATGTTACCAAAAAGTTAACCCTCCCTCAATGTCATTATGACTGACAATGTAGGTCATGGGGAAGTTCACGACGCAACATTTGCATAGTCGCAAGCAGATACAGTGGTCTAAATTCTCCAAATTCTCAAGTGTTAACAAAAGTCTACACATTCTACCACATTTCTCGCTGTAACTACTAAATCGATCTTACCTTCGCCAAGCCCTTTCAGACATATTTACAGTAAGGACGGAGAAATGCGTCCGTCGTCTATTTCAGTCGCGCCCAGAACCATTTTAGATGCCGTCTTACGTCACACGCGACTGTTTCGCAATGTACACGTCAGAGCGCCAGTATTTCATAGAGAATAAGAATCAATTTAGAAATAGAACATTGATCGACGTACTTAGTTGTTACGTAAAATCAATAATGATCTGATGATTTGTTTGACCGTGCTTGTGATAGGAGTATAGGAATCACGAAGTAACAAAATATACCTATCCTCGGTTTATTTTTCTGTGATTATAAATGTGGTTTGGATTTGGTAACTTTATAGTTTGTTACACGTGTATAGGGTACCTATGATATAATGTTCAAAATCAGAATAGGCACGAAACGGTTTCTTTGTTTTTCTGATAGTTTCGTTTTAACAAAAGGTTTTATCCATGGTTTTCGTTAGTTTATAAAAGTGCCTACATCTGATCTCTTCTGGGGATCTCTATATAAAATAATTTATTTATTTATGTGAAACACCTTAAATTCACAAAGGGTTAAACCTAATGCCTATTGGGATTGTCTCCCGGTCGACCCTGGGTGATGTTGAGAATGTGAGGTAGGCTTTCATAATAAACAAGCTACAGGAACAAGTGATTAAGAAGAAAGAAAAAATGTTATAGTAGAGTAATGATATATTACAACTACATAATAATAATTTTAATTTTAATTTAGAATGTAGAATCTACCTGTATTGACGAGAGGAATTGATGTAGGTACTGGAGAGTGTACAGTAAGTATATACTGACGGGGTACTCGTAACTATAATAAAGTGAGTTAGCAACCGACCGCTGTCTTTCATTGCGGTATCTTACATTGGCGACGAGGATGGAATTCATAGTCTTTCATGGTTCATGGTATGGTACCTACGACGTACTAACGATTTCATGGTGGGGCGGTGCGACTCAATAAACTGCTGCTGTCTCGATAGTGACAGTGTTTTTACACTTTAATTATAATATCTATCAAGACATTGAATTAAGACAATCTTAATTTACACAAATGGTTCATTGCTGTTGCAGTGCATTGTTCTTGGTTCTCTTCTAGTAAGTAGATAGGATTATCCCACTAAGTTAAGCAAACGAACACATATTTACAAACATTTATAATGTCAATACGACATCTAATAAAAGTTCAGTACTGAAGTGTAAGTACCATATTTGGAACTCCGTGATAAGTACTATGTGATGACGTGAAGTTCCAAGCAAATCCTTATATGTAGATGTGATCGAGAGCACGTCTGCCTCCGAACAAATGAAAAAGTATCTGAGACATCAGTAAAGAATAGTTCAAATTAGTATCAGGTTACTTTGCTATCGTATAACAAACAGAAGGTCAGGGTCGATAAAGATGGTAGTAGTATTATGGTATTATGAGTATATATTTTTATAATAAATATTCGTTATACCATACTGAACTCAACCTCTCCACCAGCCCGCATTGGAGCAGCGTGGTGGAGTAAGCTCCAGGCCTCCCCAATAATGGGGAGAGACCCGTGCCCAGCAGTGGGACGCAAAAAGGGTTGCAGCCAAAGCTATACTGAACTCAAAAATAACATTCAACATGTTATTTTAGATTTCCCGCCAAAACTCTTCTGACGTTATCTTCATTATGATTATTAGTAGAGATAATATCTTTACTTCTAAAGTAAAATTTTGATTCTTATTAAAATCTACAAATTCGTGGGCCTACGTTATAACAGTCAACAAAAACTCTAACTAAAGTTCTAAATCGAATTTCTGTATTGTATTCAATAGAGATATTCTGTAGGTGGTAGAACTATTATGGTTCGCCCGGGGAAGTATCATCGCTGCACCCACTTCTGCCATCAACCAATTCTATTGTGTTTCGGTGGAAAGGTGCAGTTGCCGGCCACACTTACATGAGGCGACCACCAGTCTCCGGAGTAGCAGCGCAACTGCATGCGATCTCAGACAAGATTTGCCTATGCTTGCTTGAGGTTGTATGTAGATGTCCATGGGCTGCAGCGACCACTTAACACCACGTGGCCTGCATCTCTGCTACTTCATTAAAAAAAAAACAGAGACAAATCTGCCCTACGATAGGACTTCATCAATCGAAGCCCTGCAACTGTGCCGTCATCAAATCAAAGCAAATCAATTGTGACTTATTGAGAATGATCGCTCAATTGTCTTCCAACACCATATTGACGATGTACACTAACTACACTATGCAAATAGAAACAGTTACAAATAGGGCAGCAATTAGGGCAGCCTGATTTTTAGGGTTCCGCACCTGAAGAGTGCCTACGGGACCCTATTACTAAGCCTCCGCTATCCACCAGTCTATCCGTCTGTCTGTCATCAGGCTGGTTCTTATGAACTGTGATGGGTAGACATTAGAAGTTTTCACAGATTATGTATTTCTGTTGCCGCTATAACCAACACATTCTAAAAATAGACTATAATAAATTTGTGGGCTCCCATTCCTAAACGAGATTTTTTATATAATGGTACGGAACCCTACGTTCGTGAGTCCGACTTGCACTTGGCCGGTTTTTATCTTTGTGTTTGCATGACATTTTTGTACAAGTAATAGTGAAGTACTCTCCGAAGGTATTAGAAATAGTACACTTCATGTATTTTTATAGATTTTTTTAAAATATTGATCACCCGTGTGGTGCAATGGTTACGCCTGCCGATCGGAAGGCCTCGGGTTCGATTCCATGACGATTCGATTATGGTCCCCGAAGGATAAAAAATAGCCTATGTGTTATTCCAGGCTATATATCTAACTACCTTCAACATCTTGAAATACGACGTAAGACGATATATTGCTATATTAAAATCAAAGGCGTTTAACCAGTTGCTTCCACCGCGTGGACCCTATTACCCGTTTTCCCGTATGAATGAAGCATTTTCCCGCTGTAAAAAGTAAAAAAGTAGCCTATGTTTATCAGGGATGGTGTCGGCTTCAATGGAACACTAGAATTTTTAAAATCAGTCCAGTAGTCTCGGAGCTTATTCAAAAAAATAAACAAAGAATCAATCTTTACTTTGTTATAGATACTTCAACTCAGTTGTGCGCGCGGCGCTATGTGTGGGTAAACCTGTATAATACACAGTGACTTTGTGTGCGTGACAAGATGTACAGCGAAGTTGCTCGGACGACGATGGCCGCGTCACTGTCACACAAATTAAAGCTGCATAATTACTAGCCCACGCACACATAGGGCCGCGCGCACAACTGAGTTGAAGTATCTGTACATGTGTATAATTACAATATTAGTGTAGACAATATCCATGTATTTAATAACGGTAATATACCTATGCCATATGAGAAAACATAACACCTATAGATTGGTACTTGAACACCTTGAACTCTCTTTTAGTCTTAGAGCATAGTATTTCTCTACAATGTTATCTACTATATCTACATTATAAAAAAATGATCTCGTTCTATATCAATCAATCTTGAGTTAGGTTCCAGTCCAGTTATTAGTGGTGACATAACATAATCATCGACGTTAGGGTTGCCATCTCTAAAATTTATCAACCAGGACAAGACGCGTTAAAACCCCGGATTTTGAAGCCCAAAAGCCGGACATTTCAACAGCGGGGGGACGGTGAATTTAGCGAGTCGGTTTGTCGGTTGATGCGGTGTGCGGGCACAGTGCGTGTGTCGCGGGCGGCCCATGATTTTATTCTATTTAAACCCGGACTACCTATTAAGTCCAGCCCGGACGCTCCCCAGACGCCCTCTAAACTAGGACAAATCCGGGGAAACCCGGATTGATGGCAACCCTAATCGACGTGCATACGTCGTTAGTGCCCATTCTTACCCGTTTCTTTGAAACTGGACGACGATAGTCAGAAACTGGACGACCACAGGGGTGTGCTCTTTGCTAAAACTCGGTATCTCCAGCATATTGGGGCGTGTTGGGACGTCTTATGAAGCATAAGTACAGTATTCTAACATTGCTTGGTTTGTATTATTTTCAGGTATCGCAATCACATTCTACCTGGTGTTCTACGCGGTGTTGGCTGTTTTGTTCGCGATATGCATGGCTGGACTCTTCTACCATCTGGACGAAAACAAACCATACTTCACATTGGGCGAATCTTTGATTGGTAAGTTGGTCAGTAAAGTGCACTTTCAGACATTACGTGTTAAAATAAACACGAAGCCAAGTTTTACGTCTAAGGAAAAATTATGTTGGCTGCATCGAGCTGAAACTACAAGAAAAGCAGTTCTTCAAAGCCACGTATAATCCTCCGTATCACATATTTGTGGACAAAGTTACATTAGATAACTTATTGTTATCTAATTGTTAAAGTTCTATGAGACTTCTGAGAAAGTACTCCGTGCGTATCCATTATGTAAAATAAATTCTAGTATATTTTTCATGCTCTGTTGCTAACCATATATAATAATAGGTAGTATATATTTTAAGTAGGTAAGTAAGTAAGTTATAAACTATAATAGAAGTGGTGGATCTAGGGTTTCAGTTTGGGGGAGGGGGAGGGGGGGTTGCTTGATGATGTGTACTCGGACCGCGCTTGGCTTGGGGAGCTTGATTTTAGTTTTGGAGGAATTAGAGGCTTGCCAAAGGTGAACCCGAATGGTTTGGGGAGGGGGGGGGGAGGGTGATTGGGCTTGAGCTGTAAATAGACGTGCGGCTTATTAATGTGGAAGTGCTAATTGTGATGTTGATCCTTAATTATTGTCTTCCTGTACTATCGTTACTGTAACATTAATTAACGCAGAGGGACAACTATGTATATTAAACTGTTTCTGGCCCACAAATTCTGTACTACATTAATTTGCCTTAATTTACCATTTTTATGAAATTTAGTATGCAAGGGGCTTAGAGCATCAAAGTAACTGACTCACCCTTCAGTAGAGACGGCATAGAGCCTCGCTTCGATACATAATTTTTGTGCCTAATCTGTTGCGGGGGAAGAACGCACACATTTTAATTTTGTCACACATTAACAAATATTCTTTCATCGCTAGAGACGCATACATTTCTAAATATGTCAATTTCAATTAACAGCGTCATTTTCTATGCACAGTCAACACTGATACCGACACATACAGACACTGTAGTTTTCACTCGGTCATCCTGGTACTCCTCATTAATAGGTAAAACATAATAAAATTACGATATTATTCCTAGTTAGGTATAGCCTTTGTTAAGTTAAAACTTTGCAGGAGCCTCTGTATCTTAAGGAGAGACACGTGTCTATGAGCTATTTTTACCGTACTACAAACCCCTCGGTTGACCCTTAAAGCGGCTGACGCCAAAAGCAGATGACGGTCAGCTGATGGCCGTACAACAATGACAAACATCAAGTGTATATTATCCAGGATTATTACCCAGGATGTTAAAAAACTATTTCGTTTCATTTCATTTCATTTAATCTCACCTCATCTCATCTCATCTCATCTAATTTAATTTAATTTAATTTAATTTAACTTCACTTCACTTCACTTCACTTCACTTCACTTCACTTCACTTCACTTCACTTCACTTCACTTCACTTAACTTAACTTAACTTAACTTCACTTCACTTCACTTCACTTCACTTCACTTCACTTCGTTTCATTTCATTTCATTTCATTTCACTTCATTTCTTATGAAGCATTCATGTGTTTAACACAAAGACACGCACACGATCCCTACTATCTAATACCTTTAAATGAGCAATTCTTGTATGTATCTAAATATATTTTTTGAATCTCGGAAACGGCTCCAAATATTTTGATGAAATTTAGTACCCTGGTTTCGGGGGTGATAAATCGATCCACATAATTTTTATTGTTGGAAATTTTTAACTGTATAAAAATATTTTCAATGATAATCAATTTAAATATAAACTGAAAATTACGACTCTTCCTGACATCTATTGGAGAGTATTAATAATATTGTGGCGTAAACGCTGTCAAACGGGGGAGCCCACGAGGCTCATTGTGGATTTCCTCAAGCGTCATCAGGACCTTGTGCTTTTTAAAGGTTGGGTGGTAGGAAGTTTAAAATATTATATTATTTAATATTATTATATTTTATGACGTTTTGCGTTTAACCAGTGGAGAGAGATTTTTATTATTTAAAATTCATGGTTTAACGGTAACGGCGTATTCTAATCTGACTATTTTGACATCCGGAAGTAAGATAAAAAAATATTGTACCTATATAGAAGGTCTTTTATTAATCGTGGCAGTACTCGACAGGAAATGAAATGAAATGAAATATTTATTTGCATAAAACACGGTACATTTTACGATAAAAATCTTACAATATTGTTCATGCGTGTCTTACCGACCTAGTCGGTGGGCAAATATTTATTAATAAATAAGATAAAGTCATCGTGTCTTTACTGATAACAGTATATCCTTAATCTATAGGTTAAATCATTAATTTACTTTTTTTAATTTAAGGATATTAAATGCAATTTCATACCCGAAGGTACATGTCAATTTTTTTAAAATATTAACAATAATAATTTAATAACAATAATATTAGATATTAATAGTAATGATAATATTTGCATAATTGAATAATTGAATAAAAATTTATAATTTATTAGCCAAGCGTTTGATGTCAATGTCAATTTCTTTGTGGAATAAAAACAGTTCTTAATCAATAATTTAAAAATAAAACCCTTGAACCGATTTAATGTTAGATTTTTTTAACCGAGATGGCAGCAAATTATAAATCTTGATGCACATCACAAAGCTGTTTCTCGAATACCATGCCGTATAAGATAATAGTCTATGCAATTGACCCCGATGCCGATTGGAGAATGTATCATCTTTGGTATCAAATCGATTTTGATTATTTTTGACACATATCAGACATTCGTAGATGAACATTGATGGCAATGGCGGGAGATTTAGTTTTTTTTTTTAATATTGGCTTACAGGAGTCCATAGGTTCCGCACCTTAAATGGCCCTAACACATTTCTTTTGTATAATAAATGCTCTATTGAAGTCAGTTGAATTCCCCCATAAGAGTAATCCGTATCTTAGGACCGAACACACGTATCCGTGATAAGCCATCAATGCTGTTTTTTATTTGCTACTTTTGAAAGATGGTGTAATGCGTATATGAATTTATTTAGTCTTTGGCATACTATTTCTACATGATTTTTTCAATTTAAATTTGAGTCGATTTCAATGGCAAGAAATTTAGCTATTTTATTTTAGGATGCAAGGTGTACCCCATATCTTAATCTGACGCGCTCGAGTAAATCCGAAAATCCCCTCTTGGGCTCCACTACTACCATACGCCAATCCGACAATCAAAGAAATGACAACGTCGATTTGAAAGAGCTCTATGAAAATTTCTTTCATTGAATTAAAGTTTCCGTGGTCGAATGGTTGCGTGAGCTAACTGCGGAACTAGAGACCCGGGTTCAAATCTCAATCAAAACCATATTGTCTATTTTTCGTTTTTATGAAAATAACTTTTTTTTATTAGGAGCTATTTCAGATGGCTTTGTTAAGTAACACGAAGCAAATGATTGTTTCGTTTTAAACTAAACCAAGAAAAGACAAAACGGATAGAGTGGACCTTGGGAAAGGACACAGGTTGGTTTTTATCGTACGGGAACCTTTAAAACGGGACCACGCGGGCGAAGCCGCTGGCGGAAGGCTAGTATGAAATATTCAAACGAGGTAGCATACTCGTATGTACGATAGATTATTCATTATAGGTTTCTTTTTTCGTTTAGGACACCTTTTGGGACTCTTAAATCTCTAAGGAGCAGCTTGCCCTTGCCCCTTCCCCCTCGGTACGCCCATGTATGCAGCGACAACACAGCAATTTCCTTACATTCAAATGATTCCATAGATAACAATGATATTTAATTGCAGGAATGAATCCAGGAGTGGACTACCGGCCCCGGCCAGCAGACGGTGTTTCTGTCACGTATGACGTGACCAACAGCACAGTCTTAGACGCGTATACACAGGAACTGCGGGACTTTTTGAAACGTAAGTGTTTGCTGCGATTTATTTATGGCGTTGGTTTCAATACTGAGGGCCCACTCTGTACGCCCGTATCCGAAACTAAGTAAATTTTCGGGCCTTATTGAAGAAATTCTAGCAATATTATTCATTCAATACCTTAATGTCATCAATGACAGCGCTTATCTTATTAATTCATGAAAAAGAAGCGATCTGAGTATGCTAAAAATGATTCCGAAAATGTAAGAACTTACGGAGGGCACAGAGTGGGCCTTCTGGTTAGCTGGTTGCAAATAATTGGACAGATAAGGCTTTTTTCATCACGCTGCTGCTAAAATACGGGTTGGTGGAGATGATTATGTTGTGAATACTTTCATATCGTAAGGGGTGTTTTTTGAGATTGATTTTTTTACTTTTAGCGTACCAGAACGAAGAATGGTTTTCCACAAAAAAGGAATGCGTCGCCGAAGACAACTTTGGCTTTCCAAACACTCCGTGCTTTTATATTAAATTGAACAAGGTATGTTTTACTCTCTAATTCCATTTCTAATTCAAATTGTACGTTTGTATGCAATAATCGCAACTTCATTGGACCTTGGTTTCAGATTTATGGTTGGAAACCTGATTATTATGACGCGGCTGATCTACCGGCGGACATGGCTGGTGAAACGTCTGAATTTATCTCCAACCTTTCTGAACTTGAGGTAGGGTAAATTCCTAAAAAGTATGAGAAGTATGAGGTGATGAAAGATTTAAAAATAACCGGTAGACGAAAGAAATTTGCTTTTTTTTTTCAACCTTTTTTTATGTCCCACTGCTGGGCACAGGTCTCCTCTCACTAGTGAGAGGGATTTAGTTAGGCCATAGTCCACCGTGCTGACCAAGTGCGGATTGGTGGAAGTCATGCTTTTGAGAAATTATGAATTCCTCTCAAGCATGCACGGCGATGGAGAACATCGTAATCAATTAAATATCACGATATTTTCCATCACCGTGGAGCAGCGATAAATGCGCACATTACAAATTTCTTTGTCATAGATGCGCGCCGAGGATTTGAACCAGTAGTGTACGTCTATTGCTGATGGATGAATTAAATTTAATTGTAGACTCTTTTTTAATCCTAATTTTTCTTATTAATACTTACACACTGCCACTTCCACTGTACAATACCACTGAATGTTTGTGCACAGCGTCAGCAAGTTTGGGTGTCGTGCTGGGAAGAAAACTCCAACGCGACGAAGTTGGAGTACCCCTGGGGAAGAGGCCTTGCCAGCCGGTTCTACCCGTACCTCAATGAGAATGGATATCTCAGCCCTCTCGTAGCCGTTAAGGTTACTCCTCCAGGTATTATTTTTTCAACCCACTACTAGAGTTTCTACCTCACGGATCTCTACTTAAAATTGAGAAGAATTTAGGCCACCGTCATGTGTGTTAATCATTTTTTTATTTAAATGGGGTTTGCTACTATCATGCTCCAAATGCAAAAAAATCATCCCACGTGATATTAGGTGGTCATTGGTAGCTATAAATTAACATGATTGGCATTTGAGAAAATTGTATCTTTTTGGGCGAATTCGTTTTTTCTGAGACAAAGGTTTTGTCACCTGCATCTTAGTATTGCTATTGACTCATTCAATTATTGTAACAATTTTTGAAGCGGCGTGTTCAGGTTCAGGGCTTTTCGCCTGGTACTAAAACTATAATTGTGGCTACAGGTAACCTTTTACAAAGACAAAGACAAAGGCAAAGACAAAGACAAAGAAAACTATAACTTTTTTAATCATGTAATTAGTGGATTCTAATTTTAAAACATAATTTTAGATATACATTCATCTCTTTCATACACTGAAACAAATTTAAGTTATGCCCTTCGAAAGACAGAAAAGGGTATTTCTTTTTAGCCGCAATGCAAGCCAGACTTGTACCAGGTTGTTAAGACATCATCGTTAATCGTACTTTCTGAGAGACTGCTTGGGATCGTAAGACTTTTCGGTGATCCTTTAATTTTAGTGAAATGTTCTTGCTTGCAATGTACTAAAAAGTACTAAAAAGTAAAAAAAAGTACAAAAGATTTTGTTAGTTTAAAAACTATTGATTTGCAATTTAACCATTACTTATTTCAGCAAACACAGAGGTAGTGCTAAGGTGCCGGGCGTGGGCGAAGAACATCATCTATAACAAGAGCATCAAGGAGGCGTCCGGATACGCGCGTATCTACCTGAAAATAGAAGATCACACTGAAAGTTCCTAGTAGGATGAGAACCTTTAGATAATAAATTTTAAAGGAATCGACATTCGTTATTGTTCAAATATTTCACAGTAAAGTACTTGACAAACTTGTATTTGACTTGACATAGTATAGACAAATAAGAAGTATGTAAATAAAGCTATTTTTCTAGTGTTAACATAAAATATATAAACTAATGGCGGTTACTACTGAAATACAATCAGACATAACTGAATCACGTTCATCCGCATTATCTGAACAAATTTTCTGATTTTCGCAGCTCAAATTGGCGCTACCTGATGAATCGAGCCGTTCGTAGCTACTAGAGATATACACGTGAAAAATTTCAATATTTTCAGTGAAAAACATGCAGGCTTATTTACATACAACCACATCGATAGTCATAGTTTGTAGTATTAGCGCTATTCGGGGTGTTTCATGCCTGGTAAAACTGGGGACTTCATTTTATCAGAAATTTGCGCTATCCGAACCAGCTCCCGTACCAATTATTTCGGTTAACGGGATTGTACACTTCTTATTTGACAGATATTACCAATGTCAATCAAATACATTTTAATTTGTACAGAAAAATTCAAAAGTTACGGATATAGGCGCCTCCTACGTATGTTGTTAGTGTGAAGATACATCTAACGTTTTAATAATCTATATTTCAATGTTCTCTATTCTAATTAGGGTTGCCACCTTTTTATTTGCAATTAAAGTACATTGGTTATTATAGGTAAGAAAAATAGAGTACAGGGTATCAAAATAAGTATTTTTTTTTATTATTATTTTTAAAGACATATTGCCTATCGCTTTTGGCAGTTTGGATCATATTTTCACCTTTGCAGTCTATTTTTAAATTAAAGTAACTAATTCATTTTTTAACAAATTTAGTGATGCTCGATTTCTTTCGTCTCGCATTTACTGTTTGACGTGGTAGGAATTGACAATGAAAATGAAATAACTTCGTTCGTTTAAAGAAAAAATACTTACGACTAAACTTTCGAAGTCTCAAAGAAATCAAATCATACGAAATAAAGTATTTTCGTGTACTTTATTATTCTCATAAAGTATAGAGTACTATTACCTGAAATAACATAAAGTACTTTATTATAAAGTACGGGTGGCAACCCTAATTCTAATCTTCTTTATTGAGTCAAAATGTTGGACAATAAACGATGTTCCTAATTCTTTATTAATTTTTCAGATCTGATTGTTTATATTGATCTGATTGGTGTCAAGTGATTGATTGTAATAATAATAGAGCCGAATATTGAGATTTTTCATAAATTACTATTATTGCCTTAGAACAAAGATGTATGAAAAATCCAAAATTTTGATGTAAAATCTTTAAAAAGTAATAATGTAACCGAATTTTCCGAAAGTGCCATTGATGGTTGTAAAAATCAATTGCTACCCAAAATGCACAATATCAACCAGGTTCAGGTATAAACAGAACGTTATTCTTCATACAAGCGCGCTGTCAAAATTGAAGCACTAAATTGATTCCTAGCTGTCACATCTGACAAACAAAATATTTTTATTTTTATAAAGTTAACTATAAAATACTACAAAATATTGAAAACACTGTGAAAAGTTATTGTATTAGATTTCTTTTGTTTTCAAAAAGTGTTGTGATAAAATTTACCCTTAAGTTTTACGGAGCGGCCCGGAGTTTGGTGCCATTAATGGCACCAATCAACATGCTTCAATTTAGGCGCGCGAATTTGGTTTCTATAATGTAATTGCAATTAATCTATCTATCTATCAATCTAAGGGTATAAATAATTTCTGGAAATTTTATTTTCACGACGTTTTACTCGTAGTTATTATGTGCTCTGTAGTTAGATTACAATTGTAGGGATTAATGCGAACGATTACTTAATAATTGTGATGTTATTTATTGTGAAAATTGTCCTGTAGTAAGAAATGTTCATAAATTAGCTATAATATTACATAAGTTAATCTGAATTTAGTAGCCCACCAATTAAAAATAACAATTAAATTATTGTAATTATCCAAATAATTATTAATAAATATGTAATTTCGGTAAGTGATACCTATTCTAAAAAGATTTATCTTATCGTAAGTATGCTTTTTATTTTATCATATTGTACCAAACAAAAGAAAGATGGCGGCATGTTATAACGTTTTTCCTGTTTTTCATTATCTGCAAACGTTTAGAAATATTTCCGTATGAGTAGGTATAATTATGGTTAAACCAGTCTAAATGATTTAATTTATAAAAAACCCGTGACCTCAGTATTGCGACATTCAAAAAAATGCAATAATTCCATGGACCACGACAGACAGTCTTAAATATTATTACATATAAATTGTCAAAACTACACAGCCAAATATTCTTACACCTAAATATCATTCCCATAATTTTATTTATTTTAATAATTGTATTGTAGTTTAGAATAGTAGAATAGGTTTGGATAAATGTTTTACTATTAACATTGTTCTTAATTTAAGTATTATTATGTACCAACCTACTTAATTTTGTGTATTGTACTTAAGAAACATTAAAAATAGTATTTTTTCCATATGCGGGTTTGTGTAGATGCGGGTTAATGCAAAACATGCTGTTGAATGTTTTTAAACTGCCTGTAAGATTTTAACAAGGTTTAAGGCGGGTTTTCCTGTCATGCTGAACGCACGCTGACAGTCGACGCTGATGGGTCAATATGTATGTAGTTATATGTAGCGAGAGTCGCGCAGATTCATCAGCGCTGATGGTCGTCAGCTATACGCGGGCGTCCGCGCCACGCGTCGGCGCCGCTGATCAACAGGCGCCGAGGCGCCTCCACACTCGTTGAGCATTTTCGTGTCGCGCTGAACTGACAATACTAACATCGACATTGTTTGCGTCTATACTTCATGTTGATCAGCGCGATACTAAAATAATCCGAACTGACCGATCAGCGCTGACAAGCTACGTGCCGACTATCAGCGCCGGCGGTAAGCGTGAGAGGAAAATCAGCCCAACGACTGCTAACTGCTAACTATCGGTACCGATCGGGTCCACCTGCACAACCAAAGTTGCCAATTATTAATTTAGGTACACCCATCCGCGTCCGGACCATGCACCCAAACTGGCGATTATAATTTCATAAAATAAAGTGTTGCATCATCCATCAGTCAGTACAGTAAGATCTTTTGTTTCTTTTTCAATCTTTTGTCATCATCGTTTTGTTTTTTGCACTTATCGTCAATTAATTTCTTGTCTTATTAAATAACCCTGTTTTATGATCTGAAAAATACCTGGATAAAGTACAAAATAAATTTGTATGCTGACGTTGTTGAAATAAAAATGATTTTATAATCTTGTGTTTTATTTTACTCTGTTCTATATTATTATTATTATTATTTTTTTCAACCTTTTTTTTGATGTCCCACTGCTGGGCACAGGTCTCCTCTCACAAGTGAAAGGGATTTAGGCCATAGACCACCACGCTGGCCAAGTGCGGATTGGTGGAGTTCTATATTATTTTCTATTATTATAAGCAAGTATCGAATTTTCATATATTTTAGCCATACGTAGCGGTGGAGTAAAGAATTCTGCTCCGATGCACAAAAACTGTTCAAAGATTCAGAGCTGTTCATATTATCTCAATAGAATTTCAAGCATGCACAAAGATCAAGCGAGGAAATCATCGGTTTTTATGTAAATTACACAGACATTTACTCACTATAGGATCACTACCTTTACTAGGAGTTAGAAAGAAAGAAAGAAAGAAAAAATATTTATTTCATATTAGGAATACAAAATATTCGCTTAATGAATGTCATTTTTTCCCGGTCATCGCCTTTAAGTGCCCGTTTGGGCTAGATGTTGAGCTGAGAGAAAAAAGGCGGCGGAAAAAAACTCCCAGCACTCTTTTTAAAAAAAACAGTACATATATAATTGAGATAACAGTATGGCTATGGGTCCATAATGGGCACACGTGACAGCTGATCGTATGAGATCGTACGAGCTTATGTTCGTAACTCGTTATCGCCCTGTTCCAACTTCTGACCACGCTAAATATTGCTTATCTTTGACGTTTTTTGAGAACCCCTGACTTACCTCTACAGACTCCAACAAGCAGCAAATCGCGCGGCCGACCAAAAACCTCTGCATGCTGATTCAGGACAACGAGTGCATTGAATAGACTTCGCGCGTGCTTAGCGGGGCGGATTTAGGAATTCCTAAACGCCAGTAGGCTATTTAATTTATAATCGTACCAGCGTAATGTATTTGGTATATGTTTGGTATATAGGTATAGCACCTGGACGACCGAGCGTTGCTCGAATAAAACAGTTTATTTTCTTGGTTTATTTCAAACGAAACACTCATTTGCTTAGTGTTACTTAATAACGCCATCTGAAATAGCTCCCAATAAAAATAATCACAAAAAATAAAATAAATAAATGCAAAATGGTTTTAATTGAGGTTTGAACCCGGGCCTGTAGTTCTGCAGTCAGCCCACGTAACCATTCGACTAAGGAAGCTTTAATTCAATGAACGAATTTTTAATTGATCTCTTTCTAATCGACATTTTCATCTCTTCGAAGTTTGAACGTCGGAATGATGGATGGCGTTTGACAGCGTTCTACGGCACAATATTATTAATACTCGCCAATAGATCGTTGAAAATAAGAGTCGTATTTTTCAGTAAAATATTTTTTTATAATTTAAAATTTCTAAGATTAAAACCTAGCTGGATCGATTTATCACTCCCAAAAACAAGGTACCTACTAAATTTCATCAAAATCTTTGGAGCCGATTCCGAGATTCAAAAAATAAATTTAGGTATATAATATACAAGAATTGCTCGTTTAAAGGTACCTATTAGATTATGTAGTTGTACAGACACACTAAGACTCATTAAGTCCAGACGGAAACCTAAAGGCTAGGACCGGGAAAAGTGACATCCGTTTAGAGAATATTGAGTATCCTTATTTGTATTTTATTTTCTATTTTTCTTGCACTAGTTGTATCTCTATACCACGTGAAAACACAGTTCATTTAGGGTCACTAGAGAGTAGTATAGAGTGACCCTCTGTTTTCACGTAAAACTTTCATTGAAAAGTATCAAGGATCACATCATTGCATTTTGTCTGCCTATTGCTATGCTGTTAGCGACAGGAGCATCAGTAGCTTCCTGAGGCCTTTACAATGAAGGCGATTTTTTCGTACTTCTGTAACTTATTTTATGAAACGTAGACATCGCACTATAATGTCTACAGGAGAAACTAGAGAAAACTATATCGCTCAACTACGGCTTACGTAGCTCAACTGCTCAGTCGTACTCGACTCAGCGGGCGCGATGGGTGCGGACAAGCCGAACGGGGCGGTCAACTACTGTCGCCGACCACCGCAGCGACCTTTCTTGCAAAAGGTCCAATACGCGATATGGAACCCTGAGGAACGCACCTTCTTGGGTAGAACGCCGCATCGATGGGGTGAGTGATTCATTTGACGTCTTTACTTAGTTTTAATTTTAGGGGTGGAATGCAGAAATTTTTGATAAGAAGTGACTGTCCGTGTCTTTTCGAATTTCCTCATTTCTGAATTTTTTATTTTCCAATTTCAATTTCTTGTAGAAAACGAATGGTTTTTTTGCAGTTGGTGTAACTTCAATCTTATTAAATAATAATGGAACAATAAGTACCTAACTAATAAGAAGAGCTTAAAAATTAACTCATTTCATCGTCAATTTTAATCATCATCATCGATTTTAACTTAGATAGGTACTCACAATATGTCTTAATCGAAGAAATACATTGGTAGCGTAAATTCTACTGTGTTAAGAATCATACAGAAAAGATCTATGAAGTATACCATTCCATTAATAAATGCAAATCGCACTATATGACTCGACCAGGTAGTTACCAAAACTGTATCCAATTTGAAGCATTTTTAGGTGTCTCCGTAAAGAGTTTTGTCCATACGTGTGTACAAAACTCTAGCTGAGCTACTCAGTTACAGTCGCTTTTTACGATAAGACAGGACCATATTCTTTTGTCTACTATACACTTTATGTTTGCTACTTTATTTTATTAAAAAAGCAAAAAATAACTGACTTGGCATATGACACTTTTACTTGTTAATGACTCTAAAAACAAATTTTTTGCTTTAGTAAATATTCAACAATCAATTCAGTGTTCTCGACATCAGATTCTGACTTGATGACAGGTGGACCACCTCGGGAGTATAAGTTTTCGAACAAAAAACATATATTGAAAGAATATTTTTTCAACTCTAACCGTCGTGGTACCTTCCATCATCAGCCCGAGATGATAATTACTATGCACATATATCTCTTTTGCTTTACAAAGTATCGTTTAAAAAAATTAGTATCCTCGGTTTCCCGAAGATCCCCTCATCAGACCTTAGCTTGGTGACAATGATGGTTTCATTGTCTAAGGAAGTATAAGCTTTCGATCAAAAACAGAAATTATTTAAATCGGACAATTCTCTAAAAAGTTATGCGTGGTTGGTTACACATAATAAATATACGCGTCGACTTGAGAACCTCCTCCGTTTTTTTCATCGGTTTAAAAATAGGGATTATATTCATATTGTAAGCAAAAAGTGTTATTCAAACTGTTACAAATCGTAACCTTACAAAGTAAGTAGGTACCTTAAACATTCGAAAGATCTAAGTATAGAATATAGGTTCTGTTTAGTGTTTAAATTAACCATGAAATGTTATTCTCGAATAATAGTATAACTAATATCCAAGGTCCACGTGTTGAGAAGCGCGTGTTAAACCATACGTGCGGGGTCGGAATTCAGATGGGTGACGGCTAGTGCCAAAATTTCATGCGCGTTTCAGTGCGTCGAAGAGCAATTTAAAAGCCACTCCACCAATCAACATTCGAGCACCATGATGAAGTTAGCTCCAGGCCCCCTAATAATAGGGAGATAACCGTGCCTGTAGCAGATAAATAAAGCTTGTATCCATATCCTTAGCTGCTTTCGGATCCTTAAATCGCATATAAGTCCGCTAACGCCCGTGACAAGGCGCACCGATATTATATTTTTTTTATCATTTTTGTACCTAAGAACAACGGCGATCTCAGGGGAGTCACCTATGCGTTACCTCTTTTCTAAAATAGCTTTTCTTAAATAATCCTCTATCAGCATCTATCATCTATTAGGTGGTAGCAGCGTCGTAGATCGTGTAAGTTCTTTGTACCCATTGGAGAGTAAAAGTTACCGGGAATATGGTCTCGGACCATATCTTTGCGCATATTATTTTAACGCAATTGCATACATACTTATTATAATATTTATGCATATTTTATAGGCATGTGTGAAAAACCACATCAGCTATAACAAACACGTTATAAATAATGACATTGTTTTAAAGACAGCCATGTCTGTACTTACACAGTCCTAATAGAAATACAAAGGCACGAAAGATTGAAAGGTCGTCGCAGTAAGTATACTTGAAAAATATACAAGTAAATCTACGATGGTGGATGGGTGCAGTCAATATATTGTAATTGTAATTGTGTATACATTGTAATTGTGTAATCAATTAAAAATATTTGATCTGATATGATTAGATCTGAGTTGTTTCCTTGATATGTTATGTTTTGAATTAAAAAGTATCTAAAAATCACAATTCAACTTACAGTACCTGGACGACCGAGCGTTGCTCGGATGAAAACAATTTACTCGTATCTTCTTGGTTAAGTTTCAAACACTTATTTGCTTAGTGTTACTTAACAACGCTATCTGAACGCTCCCAATAAAATAAAAATTCACAAAAAATAAACGCAATATGGTTTTGATTAAGGTTTGGACCCGGGTAACCATTCGGCCAATGAAGCTTTAATTCAATGAATAAAAATTTTATAGAGGTCTTTCAAATCGACATTGTCATTTCTTTCAAAATCGGATTGGCTGATGGCGTTTGAAGGCGTTCTACGCCACAACGCCATATTAATACTCTCCAATAGATGTCTGGAAGAGTCGAATTTTTTAGTTTATATTTAAGTTGATTATCGCTGAAAATATTTTTTTACAATTAAAATTTCTAAAAATAAAACCTAGCTGGGTCGATTTATCAGCCCCGAAACCAGGGTACTAAATTTCATCAGAATCGTTGGAGCCGTTTCCGAGATTGGCCGCAACCTTTTATGCGTCCCACTGCTGGGCACGGGTCTCTCCCCATTATTGGGGAGGCCTGGAGCTTACTCCACCACGCTGCTCCAATGCGGGTTGGTGGAGATGCGGGTTAGTGGCCAACCCGCTGTCGGATGTTTTCAAACCGCCCATAAGGCCTCCGACAAGGTTTAACGACTGTTATCTATCGACTACAACCGGGACCGACGGCTTAACGTGCCCTCCGATGCACGGAAACGCGCATGAAATTTTTCTGCACTAGCGGTCACCCATCTCACATCCGACCGCACCCGTTTGGCTTAGTTGCATAGATCGTTTGCGTTCTACGCTAACCGCCGGGCCATGCGCGCTTCATTGTTCCGAGGTTGAAAAATATATTTAGGTATATACAAGAATTGCTCGTAAAGGTATTATATTTAAAAAAATACATTTTTATTATAATTATTATTAAAAATAACAACCCTTAATTAAAGAGGTCGCCTATAAATTACAAATAACTTTAAAATATGGAGGAGGTTTACGAAATATGTCGTTTTTGTCACACGTTTGATCGTAGATTTTTTATATATACCTACTACGTAAAATAAAATATCTATGGGTTTGATACACAATTTACGTCACCTTGTCACACATTTATGACACAAGTTGACGAGTATGTGAGAGCCCAGTTCCTAAAATTCTGTATTTTCTTTCGGCACCTACGTGTTGTCTGTTCGTTTCTACATTTTCCTAATTATGTTAAATAAAATATATTACTTATATAAAACGCAAACTTATTCTGCGCAATACATCAAGCTTTCATCGAGATCCTTCAGGGGTATTGAAATAAAAATAAAACGGCAGTTGGCAGTAGGTAGAACTCCATTCCATATTTTACGAGTACCGGGTTCATGAATCACATGCGTAATTTTGGCGGACGACCATAACTCAGAAATATCGCAATAGTAACACGGCACTAACCATGGAAATACAGTAGGTACTTACTCAAAACTACAGTTTGGACTTGGAAATTGCAGTTTGCGATGGCAGGTCGTTGAATTGAGTACGCATCTTTTTTATTAAAGCCTAAAGAATTTTCGAAATTTTCCAGATCACTTTCTTTTTACTGTAAATGTGCAATCAAACTTTCAACAAAGCTAAGCAAGTCAGGTACAGTCACAGTAGGGTTACCAACTTTTTTTACAAGAATAAAAGTATATTTAGGTCTGAGAAGGAAAATAAACAGTATTTTACAAAAAATAACAGTATTTAATTTTTTAAAGACATATTTTTAGTGCTACTCGCGTAACTTATCAATTTAGTCATTTTTAAAAGCTTCATAAGCCTTACCACAATTAAAACTATAAAGCAATATAAAATAAGAAATATTATTAAATTATTTGAAGCTAATATTAGGTTATATTTGACAGATTCGTTCTGAAACGCTCGATTGTGACTGCGCTGCACTAACTTAGTCTGAAAACAGTATTTTGTATACTTTATTTTTGTTCAACAGTAAAAAGTATAATGTTGTGAAAAACAGTATAATACTGTTTTTAACAGAATGGTTGGCAACCCTAGGTCAAAGGTAAGATAGGGTAGAGCTACATTACCATCTTACTTTAGATTGTAAGTGATCAATAAAGCTAAGGAATAAATGTATTTAGGTGCAGTCATATTCAATCTATTGCCCGTAACATGTCAGAGGCATTTTTATGATGATGTCGAATATTGACCATGGGGCCTTCACAAATTACAATTATGCGGAATTCTGATTTCTAGAACTTTTTAAAGTACATTTATTATATGTATAGCGCTGTTTTGTAAATGCGTTCTTAGAGTAAGGATTTCCTTCAGTTTCACACTCATAGTGCTTCACACTCATGGCTCCACGTAGGGTATATATATATATACCCTGCGTCGTGGGTACCATGGACACATATAAAACACAAATACCCATACAGAGAACAAAAATTTGAACTCATCATTCAAATATCTGTTTCGCCGGGAATCGAACCCGACTGGCAGTCCGGCATGGTAACCATTGCGCCACGCGGTTCATCAAAATTTCAGGCAGGATAAGGGGCCACAAATTAAATGAAATGATATTAAATATTCTTTATTCACTGTACGGTTCCTTTACAAACTCTTAGTGAACATTATGTTTTGTTCTGTCTGCTCTGGGTGCGCTTAGGCAATGCTGAGCTGAAGAAAAGAGCAGACGGAGAAAAATTTTCAGCCCTGTTTTAAAATATGGGGTATACAACAATTAGCTATCTTACAGAGTAGCTATGGGCAGATAAGGGACATACGTGACAGCTACCGCATTTGTCAATCACAGAATTCATACCCCGGAAAAGAAGAAGAAACATTTATTCACAAAATTACAGCAGTACATACCTACATATATAGTAAAACAAAGATACATATAAACATAAGTATTAATGATGAAGAAAAAAATATTACATAAAAATCTAAATAAATCGAGGCTGCAGTGTAATTTTATGAATGGGACAACACTCAGCCTTACTATGGCCATTTGCCATAGCTGCTGGTTTTCAGTGTGCCCTGTTAGGATTCCTCGAGTAGTTCGAACCTGCAGTGTGAAGTACCTTAATTTGTAACCTTAATTGCTAAACAAACACTACAAAATTACATATGCAGTTGGTCTCATTGCAATGTAATGATAGTGTTACTGGTAGAGGTAGGTACAGGGTGGTACAGGTGAAAATAAACCGGAACACACAAGAAAGAATACAAAAGATATAAATAAAGAAATTAATAAAAGAAAATGCGAATAACGAGCTGTTAAGCAGAAAAACACTCCAACCCTTGTTTGAAAATAATCCCTACTAATATTATAAATTCGAAATTAACTCTGTCTGCTTCGCTTTCCCGCTTAAACTACTGAACCAATATTAATGAAATTTGAAACAGAGATAGAGTGGACCTTGGGAAAGGACATAGGGTAGTTTTTATCCTACGGGAACCTATAAAACGGGTCCACGCGGGCGAAGCCGCTGGCGGAAGCTTAGGCTAGTTACATATACTTATCACACTGCTGGCAATATTTATGAGTTTTGACATAAAAACTAACAACACGTTGTAATTATTAAGGGTGATAAAGATAGCATGATATTAGGAATGCTAACATTTTGATGGCTTCTATTAAGATACTATCAAAAGAAGTAATTGTAACAGAAAGAGTGAGTAATTGGAATTTTATGGGACGACAGTATTTTGTGTGACAAAGAAGAAATGCATACACTGATAACAGGTACCTACACTACGAACTTTTAATAAAAGTACCTGGACGACCGAGCATTGCTTGGACAAAAACAATTTATTTTCGGCCAAGGAATCTTTAATTCAATGAACATGTTCATCATGTTGCATTGATCGTTTGCGTTCTACGAAAGACCCGTCAAAATCGGTCCAGTCGTTTAAGAGATTAGCCGGAACGAACAGATAGACATACAGACAGACAAAAATTGTAAAAAATGTTATTATATTAAGCTATACGTACCGTACATACGCTGCTTTTTACATGCACATGAATGCATGTAAAAAGCAGTTATTTTAAGATTACAAACAGACACACCAATTTTATTTATTTGTGGTATAGATAGTACTCGTAGTCATAGAAATATAGTAGTGGTCTGGCATATTCGTTGACGTCACGTAATAAAACTGATGGCCGCAAATAGGGGGTCGGCCAGGGCTGGGGCCGTCATTTGTCTTAAATGTGCAAACAGGGTGCTTTCGTTCGCGTAATGAATGATCAATGCTTATTACCTTTCTGGATCTATGTGGTGTATGCAGAGACAGATGTAGAACAATACTTTGTGTTGTGGGTAGCATGAACACACACAAAAAACAGAAACACAAACCCCCAGATCGAGAACAGAAATTTAAAGTAATCATTCAAATTTCTGTTTCGCCGGGAATCGAGCCCGGGACCCTCCAGTTGGCAGTCTGGCGTGGTAACCATTGCGCCGCGCAGGTTGTCTAAATCCCTCTCGGTAGCCTGCCTCTGCCTGTCTTCGGGAGAGAAGATGCGCTCTCCTGCACCTTCAGTCAGATGCTTACGGCGGCATGCGGCCACGCACACACCGCCGTCCTTCCGTCCGTCCTTTCCAGCAGTCCTGCTGCTGGCTGAACGGGTCGAGCTCACACTCTCACCGCCCGCAACCCGGAAGCTCTCTTTTAGTCGCCTCTTACGATCAGGCAGGGGATACCGTAGCTCTATTCTTAATCTGTAGGTCGTAGAACAATTATGGTTCGCCTGGGGAAGTACCACCGCTGCACCCATTTCTGCCTTGAGCAATTCTATTGTGTTTCAGTGGAAAGGTGCAGTTGCCGGCCACACTTACATGAGGCGACCACCAGCCTCCGGAGTAGCAGCGCAACTGCATACGACCTCAGACAAGACTTGCCTATGCTTGCTTGAGGTAGTATGTAGATGTCTATGGGCTGCAGCGACCACTTAACACCACGTGGCCTGCATGCTCGTCTGCTACTCCATTCAAATAAAAAAAAAATCTCGCTACAGCGTCGCCTTTTTAAATGTGCCTTAGCAACCAAACAAACAAGTACTTAGATGAGAGTTGATGAGACTAGTAATCTACGCTACAATACTCGGTATCATTTATATGGTATAGGTACCTATCGGGGCGGTGGCCGACTAACGCGCGATACCACATCTCTAATGACTAGGGGTGGCGTCTAAGTAATGGGAAAGTGGAAAAATTTTGCACAACATAGTAACTACATTAGGCTTGATTGGAAACCTTTTAACACGTACCTTTATTTACACGCACGATAAAGACAAAGACAGAAGACTTTTATTTGCACATGTATGGGTGTTTACAAAGGTTGTTATTCCCTACTAATATTATAAATTCGAAAGTAACTCTGTCTGACTGTCTGTCTGCTACGCTTTCCCGCTTAAACTACTGTACCAATTTTAATGAAATTTGGAACACAGATGGAGTGGACCTTGGGTAAGGACATAGGATAGTTATTATCCTACGGGAACATATAAAACGGGTTCACGCGGTCGACGCCGCAGGCGAAAGGCTAGTATATTATATAATCTTGAGGTATACATATATTATAAAGATAAAATACAAAAGAGAAAACTTAATTATACACATTTACAAAAATGTACTTAAAGGAGATTAGCTACTTTAAATCTAATTCTTAAAATGGCTTTTAATTTACGTCAAAAGTTAATAAACAAATTGTAAACCGATAAGATTAAAAAAATCTTAATAGTCAAACATGTACATATACTAAAGTAAGCGAATACGCGAGCGATGGGGAGAAAAGAGAGATATTCTAGGCATTTCTCTGCTCGACAGAATCCGTAACGATGAAATCCGTAGACGCACAAAAGTTCCTGATATAGCTCTCAAAATCTGCAAGCTGTAATGGTAATAGGCAGGACATATAGTTAGGAAGATGACAACCGATGGGGACAAATCCTTGAATGGCGAGTATGACGATCACCTCGGCAAAAGGAGTACACGCGGCCCTCCAACCAGGTGGACTGACGACCTGAAGAAGACAGCGGGATACCGCTGGATCCAGAGGGTGCGTGACCGGTCGGAGTAGCAAATGTTAGGAAAGGCCAACAATGGACTTCTAAAGGCTGATGGATGGATGAGACGAAGCAAATATACAGGTCACGTAGATTTAAGCGGTCCCTGCTACCCATTCACCTAAACACAAATAAAATGAAAGCTTACTTGAGGTCTTAATAATAACTTTAATATGCTACTAACTTACTAATTTATCCAATAATTATTGAACATGACTGTAATTCAGGCTGGCAAAAAACTGAAAAGCAAATGACGAATTTACTTACGTGAATTAATATTGACGGTCCAATATATGGCACCAAAAGCTGTAACACGAAATGTGTCCCCTGTAGTGTTTGTGTCGCGCAAACACGTCAGCTGTCAGGGAGTGGCTTCGTTTGTGGCCCTCGATGACGCAGAGTGGAGGCAACGACAAGCCTGAAGCACTAGGCTTAAGTATGTTCACGAATGTGTAACGTGTAAACCAATATTTATGTAATTTTATTCCTCGCAAGTTACGTGGTGTTGTGAGATCGCTGCAGCGCACAAAATCTCAAACAAGCTTAAGTTCTGTGGTCATATGAAGCTGTGTTGTAACTCCAAAGACTGATACGACTGGTCGCCCCATCGAAATACTGATAAAATATAACGTTAACTAATAGGCCCATAATAAGGTACCTTGTGTCATGGGTACCATGGATACACATAAAGATAGAAACACAAACACCCAGACTGGGAACAGATATTTTAATCATTAAAATTTCTGCTTCTCCGGGATTTGGACCTGGGACCCTTCGATCGGTAGTCAGGCATGGCAACCATTTCGCCATACGGGTCGTGTAGCAGATTGATAATAATAATATGTAGATCACTCGCTTGCTTCAACTATATCTACAGGGACCTCCTCCAGTTCCTTTTATTATGTCAGTTATTGTAGCACTTTTAAGAATGTAGATAACATCATCAGAAGGCGGTGTAGCGTGCTTTAAATCATAAAGTGCATCTCAGACTTATATCAGACATTGAATAATAGCCTTACTCGTGATTCGCATGTTTATTTTACGTAAATCCAGAAACAGAACTAGAATTCAACGTATTCACTATTAATACGCAGTCTGAAATTATCACTGTAAGGATGTTTGAACTTTGGCTTGTCAATATGCAAAAATTAAAGGATGAGATGCTCAAACACGGATTTTTTATAACTCGACATACTTATAATAGAATTCCCTGTATGCTGTATCGTTCACAGTTTCATTGACTGATGATTAGCTCCTGTAAATGTGTCCGAACCTGACTAATATTATGTAGGTACTACTTTTAATAGCTATTAAGGCCAGTTTTTCAATACTAATGTATAGTGGTAGATGTGATCAAATTCGCAGCCGGAAACTAGCGGAATATATTTGCGAATAACATATGAGCAGTAGTTTATGATGTACTCTATAAAGTAAACAGACCATGGCCGCCTTAGACGCTATTTCGGTTCGTAACAGATCGATTTTGGGCGAAACATTGCGAAATTGTTTGTATATTCGCACTATGGGCTTGCGTTTGTGGTCTATTTCCTCTTAGCAATGCAATACAGCAAGATTGAATCGGGCAACTGACGAAATTGCAAAATACATAATGTACCTACCCATATGTATGTATCTATTACATCCATAAATTTCTTAAATGTTCTATGGAAGGAATAAAAAATATGATATTTCATGCAGGTATAGTGTCATAAGTATAAACATATGTTATATTACCTAACAATGTTGGCACTCATAATTTTCCGAATATGTTTACATATAATTTTTTGAAATTAAGTAAAGAACTATTTAACAAGTTCGGCTCCCATCGCTGTGAAGTCAACCTCATATAGTATAGTGGCTGCACCACCCAATAAAAATCTGATTGAAATCAACAGGGCGTCCTTCTTTTGTCTCGTAGAGTCTACGACGTAGACCATAAACCATAGATCGAACCATTCAGCCATCTTTATTAAAAATGTTCACACATTACTTCTCTTCTCCCCTGAATGTTGTACTGAAAAGCGTAGCGCACAATATCAACATTCAGCATCCAATAAGAAGAGCATTTTGTTGTACCGAAGCATGCTTCATGCTGCTTCATCAGAACCTTATATTGTACACACAACAAGTAAATACTGCTAAACATGCGTCTGCATCAAATTCGGACCTCTGAGTTCGAGGCTGTAAACACTCATCCGTCAATATTTTTATTCCTCACTTTCCAAAATTTTGATCATCATGAAATATTTTAGATAACATTTTTTTAATTTTTAATTAATTTTTATCCTAGAATATTAGCTTGCTGATTACAACATTTCATAGGTTATTTAAATTTTATACAAAGTCCACCTAGTACCTAATTGACAATTGTAATAATAATTATAATTAACATGCATAGTTGAATTTTATTTTTATTTGTAAAGTCAATGTCAAATTTTTTTTAATGTTTCATATTTTTGTTGTAAGTACCTACCCTGATGGATAGCCTTCCACGGGTAAAGGCCTCCAACCGCCAATACGTCCGCCAACACCCTTTACTAATAGTTTAAAAGCTCGTAATGTTTACATTACAGGAGTGATCGGCCTTATCTACCTGGTGATGTACATCTGCATCATTATATTTTTCTCCATCTGCATGTGCGGCCTGCTGGCGACCATGCACGAGAGGATCCCCTACTTCACGCTGGCGGATTCCATCATCGGTAAGAATGCATTGGCTGCAACCCTTTTTGTGTCCCACTGCTAGCCACGTTACACTTTATATATATATATATATATATATACTATAAAACATTATTGGGGAGGCCTGGAGCTTACTCCACGACGCTGCTCCAATGCGGGTTGGTGGAGACGCGGGTTAGTGGCCAACCCGCCGGTCAAACCGCCCATAAGGCTTCCGACAAGGTTTAACGACTGTTATCTATCGACAACAACCGGGACCGACGGCTTAAGGTGCCCTCCGAAGCACGGAAATGCGTATGAAATTTTTTGCCACTAGCGGTCACCCTTCTCACACCCGACCGCGCCCGTTTGGATTAGTTGCAAAGATCATTTGGTTCTACGCTAACCACCGGGCCATGCGCGCTTCAGAAATGCATTAAAGGCAAGAATTCAAGAATGCATTAAAGAGAGTTTACTTATCATTTTTAAGGTTTGACTGGGAATTCAGCCGCTGCACCCATTCTGCCGAGAAGCCATTGTGTTGTATTTCGGCGGAAAGGTGAGATTTTCGGTTAAATTTCCACGAAGAGATCATCCTGCGGAATGCATCACTGCAATTGTATATTATTAAGTGCTTGTATGAGAGCTCATAGCTCGGCGGCTAGCGTAGAACGCTAGCGGTCTATGTAATTAGGCCAAACGGGCGCGGTCGGGTGTGAGATGGGAGGGAACTCATGAGCGTTTCCGTGCTTCGGAGGGCATGTTAAGCCGTTGGTCTCGGTTGTTGTCGATAGATAACAGTCGTTAAACATTGTCGGAGGCCTTATGGGCGGTTTGAAAACATCCGACAGCGGGTTGTCCACTAACCGGCATCTCCACCAACCCGCATTGGAACAGAGTGGTACATTGATATTCATATTTGAGAGGATTACACTTAAATTACATACTAGTGTAACTTAATCCCCTCTTTTCTTATTTATCTATGCCCTCTATAACATACTTGTCCGTGAGCTGAAAAAAATCCTCATAATTATCCGCCTACAAAGTTGATATAGGTAGGTACCCTATTATTAAATTTCCGATCAGATTCAAAACACAAGGCCATGCATCATGAAATTAAACGTTGACTTGTAATATAGAACTGAGACTCATACTATGAAAATGTTTATACATTTTCAGGTGACAATCCCGGCATGGGTCACAGACCTATCTTGTATGAAGAAGGCGCACTCATTTGGTACTTGGCTAATGACACTGACCGCATTCAAAAATACGTGGACAACATCAATGAGTTTTTGGAGCGTGAGTATTCTTAATTTAGCTTCATCCCATGCATTTTATTATTATTTTACCGCTAAAAAAAAACATTGTCATAGTGCCTAAGTTCCAGTGCACCGTACTCACCGTTGGTGAAAGTGTTCTTCGTCAAATCTTGGGAGTTGACATTACGAGTAAAGTGACGTATCGGAGTCACCTGGAGAACAAGGCTAAATTGGCATCCAAAAAGCTTGGTGTCCTCAACAAGGCGAGGCAGTACTTCACAGCAGGGCAACTCCTGACGCTGTATAAGGCCCAGGTCAGACCCCACATGGAGTACTATTCCAACTCTGGGTAGGAGCACCAAAATACCAGCTACACCCATTTGACTCCTTCGAAAGCGCGTTCCGAATCGTCAAAGACCCAAGATTGACTGACAGACAGGCTAGAACCGCTTAGCGTTGAATTTTGTTTGCTACCTCATTAAAATCTTTTTACTGATAATTCAGCCGACTTTCAAAGTTTTTATTAGACAGCAGTCTACGTAACAAATATTTCCTTTATCTCCAGCATACAACAATAAGTCAGTGCTCATCACAAAGGGGGAGAACCAGAGAGAGTGTGGTGATACTAAGCCTCCAAGGGGGGAAGTTTGCGCGTTCAATACCTCACTCCTCGGACCCTGCTCAAAGGAAAACGACTATGGGTATTCTAACAAAACTCCCTGCATCATCATCAAGTTGAATAAGGTGAGCAGTAGCGGGTTTGATGAACGTAGTGTTTGGTTTAGTGGTTCGACTGAGGTTATATCATCGCTGCAGTAGTAAGCCACAACTATCTTATGACAAGTATGTATGCTGATGTTTCAGCTTGAAGAAATGATTAAGCAAATAAACCGCCAACGATTTTGCAATTGCATTAAAACATTGCAAACTTTAACCAATTTATGAATAGATTCTATACAGGTACGTATGTAAGTAAGACTGTAGTATGTAAGACTAAGTAGGACTGTAGCATGTTTTGGAGTATTTTTTAGAGTGACATGTTTTGGACCGTATCGAGGTCCTTCATTATCATGAGCCTTCCTTCAGTCTTCGCCGAGGCCATCTAGCGACCACACGCGAACCTATCCTACAGAATTAGTTACAAATGTTTTGGCTCCCGTAATTTACATGAATCGTATTTGTTTTCTAGATATTCGACTGGAACCCGCAATTCTATGATGATCCTAAAGACATGCCTGCTGATATGCCTCAAGAAATCTTAGAATATGTCAACTCGACCACTAGCCCGCAAGATGTGAGTTTTTAATTTATCTTTTTTGACATTTGAAACTTGCAGTTTATGATGATTATATTTTATGCCAAATTTTTGTCGTGTTTCATCTGTAAGCTCCATTGAGGAACGAAGGATTAGTACAAGGGATATTATGTTTTCAATACGTTTTAACAGTCGACTTAGGCCTTAGACTAGGTGATTTTTTTTATTCAGCGGATATTCCTGCTTGTCTGTAGATATTAAAAAGAATTAACGTTGTTGATGATCAAGGTTTTAGCTTTTCTTCTTATTGTACGATAACTAACGTAAGAAGCTATACATTTTAAAATGACTTTAGCAAGGAAGCACTTAAACTAATCCTAAGGCGTGTATAATTCAGCATATGCTGTTAAATGTTCCAGCTTCGTAAAGTGTGGGTGTCGTGTAAAGGTGAGCGTCCTGCAGACGTGGAGGCCCTGGGACCCCTGAAGTACTACCCGTATCCAGGACTAGCAGAGACCTACTTCCCGTACGACAATACTCCAGGATACCTGAGCCCTTTGGTCGCGGTGCAGTTGTTGAATCCGTCACGTAAGCTGTTTTTGGATCATCATATATATTCTTAAGATCATGAGATGGAAATACTAGCCTTATATATTTAAAGAAGTTCAGAAAGATAGATTCTTAGTCAGGTTCAGTTTTTTTCAGCTGGATATCGCATGTAAATTGGCCTTCCACGTTACACGCAGACATGCACACAAAATATTGAATAAACAACGGAGACAGCAGGAGGTAGCATATCTAGCTTATTTTTTATAGGCTTTTTTTTGTTTGGAAGATGTTTTGGGATTTTTAGATCCTTGAATGTTGACCTTGATCCAGAGAAGGGAGGGCGCCGCTGCCCCCATTGCCCCCTCCTCGGGATGCCCATGGGTGGAGCGGTATTTCTCGGTCTAACCATAAAAGTTCTACTACATTTTAAAGTGCTTTAAAAATTATGCTTCTCATTTCATATAGAATATTGAATAAACTCCTTTATTTCCAGTGAACCAGATAATAAACATCCGGTGCCGCGGCTGGGCCCGCAACATACACTACACGGACAGCTTGAAGGACCGCATGGGCTCCACCCACGTGGAGATCATGATCGATTGATCATCAGCTACAGTCAGCACCAATCAACGTAGTGAAGAGACGATTTATTCAAACCAATCAACCATCAATTATAGGGACGATTCCACCAAGCTGCATTGCAGCATCGTGGTGGAATAAGCAGGCTTCTCTAATAATTAGGCTGAGATCATGACAGTCGTGCAGCCCAGCAGTGGGACCCGAAAATTATTGCAGCTAGCCCAGTCGTAGAAACGATCTGTTCGAACCTAAAGTAGTTGTAATCACCAGCAATTTTTGAAGTGAAAACTTCTTTAGCGGCGTTGTGCACTTTATTTGGGATGGGTAAAAAATGTTAAAATCGCGTCAGGACACGTGGCCCGTTTATATCAAGTATTTAATATATGTCCATTGAACAAATTGCATCTATTAATGAAAAAAGTAACGAAGAAATTGTGAAAGAAAATGAGTGAGTATTTTATAAAAAAAACTAGATGAAAACCTACTGAAAATACTAGATGAAAAATAATACTGATAATAAAAGCAGTTCGTGCGAAATTATTCCCTAACCATTCGAAAATATCAAAAATGCACAACGTTAATGTTCAAGTTTTCACTTCTGCCGGCACTACCGAAGTGCAACTCGTTGGTTTTTTTAAGCAAGCGGTTTCTGTAACTAGTACAACGCCGCAGAGTTTTTCTATTTGTTGATGAATGAATAAAAATCTAGTACCTAGTTATGCCGGTTTGACAAAGGGAGATCTCCCGCCGGGCGAGGTGGTCATACCCGGGGAGCGGCCGCGCTCCAACTGACTCAATTCGGAGCTTGTATATATGGTAGGATATTCCGAAAACTTCGATAGCGTGATTCAGGAATACCCGTGGTGCCATCTCTTGATGAGTAGCGGAAGGTCGCTACATCACCCCTTGCTCAGACCGGAGATCGATAACTTCTATCCATGCTTGAGTAATCTTCGCTTACAACCGCCTTGAATGCCCTCTATCTGCGGTGAGTCGAGATGTGAGGGTGCAGACCTTGTGTCGTCCTCTGTCCACGGTGAGTCGGGATGTGAGGGTGTAGCGAAGTGTGGAGATGCCCTCTATCTTCGGTGAGTCGAGATGTGAGGGTAGGTTGGAATGTGGAGGCGAGTAGAGTGGGTACTCGAGCCGTCCACGATGTCGCAGGAGGTAGCTGGATCAGGATCAGGAAGCGATATCACGATGCGCTGCGATGACCCTGACGAGCTGGTGAAGTGATGTTGCAGTCCATCCAGGGAGTGAAGGTGCGACTGATGAAGGTCAGAAGGGACGTATTCTTGTCCGGGGTCACCAGTTTGGCAAAGGGAGATCTCCCGCCGGGCGAGGTGGTCATGCCCGGGGAGCGGCCGCGCTCCAACCAACTCAATTCGGAGCTTGTATATATGGTAGGATATTCCGAAAACTTCGATAGCGTGATTCAGGAATACCCGTGGCGCCATCTCTTGATGAGTAGTGGAAGGTCGCTACACTGGCGAATGAGCACTTTAAACGCTGGGAAACTGCTTGCTTTGTATGTATTTATTAAAAATAAAGTGTGGCACCAAGAATCCTCAATAACTTAGTATATATGTATTCTAGTTTTATACCAAAGAAGTTAAGGGCATCAACTTAAAAATCACTCAAAGCATTGATTATTCTTGGGTTCAGAGAACCAATGAGTCAAGCATTGATAGATAACATACCTTAAAATTGATATTTTTAATTTTTAGAACATAATAATAAATTTGTCTTCGGTTTGAATAAATCGTTCTATTATTTATATTTAAAATTTAATGTAGGTAGTCATGTGTAGTGTGATGGCTCTATATGATTCTCTAACTTAATTATTGATACTTTCTATGTCTTCTTTCAAAATGTTTTAAAAAAATATTCTAATCAAACATATAACGTTCAAAGATAACTATTTTAGATGACGCTATCCTAACCGCATTCGAGCAACGTGGTGAAGATAGCTCAATCAAAAACAGTTGCAACCATAGATTTATTATGACTTTGACTATAGTATGTAGTAGACTATAATATTTGGCTAAGTATACTGGAACTGTTGAAAATATTATGTAAAACCTTGTCGACCTATACTTTTTGACAAATAAATTATCTTCTATTCTGTATATATAAAAGAGTATGTGTATTTATGTATAGGTACACGCGATAGAAGTTATACTTCTTTGGCGTATGAAAAAAGTTTAAAATAACTTAAAAAATATTGAATACTGTATTTCACAACACTGGCTTGATTGGCTTATGAATATCTATCTACTATATAGTATGGACACTAAGTAGGTACTGTAACTATTCTATTATAAATTAATATTCAGTGTTGATATTATTTCTATTCTGTGGCTAACTTTATAATGTCGTTACTGCGCGCGCAGCTGACAAATTCACTGTCATCCCTATCATCCAAAGGCGCCAAAAGAAGTATAACTTCAAAAATCTATGGTTGCAAGTGCAACGAACCTAACGTGAAAGACTGTGTATCTCGCCTGTCCCATTGCAATAAAGAGGTTCTAACCCTTTTCTTATTTTCTGTTTTCGGGGATTTATACTGTTTAGCTTGTTTAGAGGTTGGTATAGAGCGGAGATATTATTTGTGCCTTATTGTGCTATTGAATGTGTTGTGTTTATACTCCTGAGACAAATAGAATAGAAGTAAGTCAGTACTTTAGTTTTAGCTCCTTTATATCGCGAATGCTACTTTAGAAAGGCTGAGTGGGTGTATGCTCATTTACATTTACTTGTGTGCGTAATGCGTTGACCATAGATTTATAATGACTTTGACTTGACATATTATTATATATAAAAAATCTATGGCGTTGACTAAAGTAACCATAGATTTTGGTTTGATGGTTACTTTAGTCAACGCCATAGATCATCATATCTATAAAAGAGAAAGTGTGTATGTATGTTCCTTATAGACTCCGAAACGGCTGGACCGATTTCAATGAAATTCTCGGAGAATCTTCAGATTGGTCCAACGAGTAATCCTGTAAAGTTTGGTTCACTTCTCTTTCTAACGCGGGTGAAACCGCGGGGCACAGCTAGTTTTTTATATATATACTACGTAAGTCAGTCATAATAAATCTATGATAGTATCATTGTTCTGAGGAGCATACAACACAATTCGTACGTGCATACAAGTCCCTCACAACCTTTGTAAACTGGTAATCGTATAATAAAAGAAATAAACATCTCTTATTTCCTTTGGAAATATTTTAAACTTAGTTTTTTACAAGATATTTTTTTTGCATTTATATGTACCTATGTTGTAGTCTAAAGAAATAACTACGAAAAGCACTGAAGCTCCAACTTTAAACAAAATAATATCTACTGCTTTGTCTATCATGATAAATGTCACGAAGTGTACTTAAATAGAATAAAGTAAGTACCTATGTATATCATTTTGTCACGAGTTTCATTAGCAATTTACCTACCATTTTCCCCTTTTCTTGTCATCTATCATTTTTCATATTTTTCTTTTTTTCTATTTGGGGCTATTTTCCTTATATAAAACCACATTTATAAATTTTCTAGCTATGCCCCGCGGCTTCGTCCAGTAGGTACCAGTTCCACATCTTTCATAGCTCTCGTTGAATTCGGTACTGAAACAGTCTGTTAATTTAATTTTTTTATTAGACCCTAGCCTATTTTATTTAAAAGTATCAACAGCATTGCGTATGAAGTCCTCGATCTATTACTAATAAAATAATATGCAGGGATGTTAACCGTAGGTAACCGAAACTATCGGATATCCGATATAAAAAATTATCCGTAACCGTAACCGAATCCGAAATAAAAGTTTCGGATGATATCGGATAGGGGCGGAGCCTAATTGAGACACGTTATGACGTGTTTTTTTAATTAATATTGTTTAAGTAATAATTTTGTTATTACATTTTCATTTAAGGTAGATTAGATAACACTCAATATAATATTTATAATCATTTTTTATTTCAAATAGCTGTAATAATTACTTACTCACAGACTGATTGTAATTCCCACCAAATGGTGACATATAAATAAAACCATTTTATTAGGTACTAGCCTTCCGCCAGCGGCTTCGCTCGCGTGAAACCGTTAATGGATCCCCGTAGGATAAAATATAGCCTATATGCTATTCCAGGCTTCATTGCTATATTAAAATCATAGGCGTTTAGCCAGTTGCTTCAACCGCGTTGACCCTATTATCCGTTTTCACATAGGAATGAAGCATTTTCCCGCGGTTAAGCCTATGTTACTCAGGGTGAATGTAGCTTTCAAATGGTGAAAGAATTTTTGTAATCGGAACAATAGTTTTTGAGTTTATCATTACAAACATACAACAATACAAAATACAAATATTTCCTCTTTATAATATTAGTATAGATTTGTATTTTACTTTTGAAATTCCTTAAAAATTAAATATCCCTAACCGAAATTATCCGAAACTAACGGATAATCCGAAATAATTTCATATCCTTATCCGTATCCGGTGTAATAATCATTCCTACATCCGTATCCAATCCGTATCCGCCATAACATCCCTAATAATATTATGCTGTACGTAACCATCGTGTCGCACCGCCGCGGCGCCGCCGTGCGAATAATGAATACTATTATAACTAACTTAGAACTTAGTTAGAACTAACATAATGAATACAATACCAGCCCCAGATTCGTATCATTCTTAGATCTCATTAAATAAGCTACTGAAACCCTCTGTTAATTAATATATTTTTTATTAGACTAGGCTTATAATTGAAATTACCTCTACCAATAAATATTGCTCAAACGCCAACTACCGTATTGTATGTAAATTTACAAACTGATTACCAATTAGATAGTTAATGAAGATGTTTTATGGGTTGTTAAACTAAAAGTTTTACTATTCGTCACCTAGATGTCTGCAGTAGGGTTTTGTACATTGGTTTTTTTTTACTTATAAGTAGTTTTTCCATAATTGTTCCTACCTGTCAAACGTTTGTATTTATTTCGTGCCGTGTCGTTCTAAACTTTGATACGAGTTTTTGGCGGGAAGTGGGAAAACACATGTAGTGCTCTTGTTTTATTTTGATTTTCTTGGGGTGTATTTTTGAGTTATATTATTATCAGATAAAGTTGATGGCGATTTGTTCGATATAGGTTAATTACAGTGCACGAGTGTTGTGAAATAAAATAACAGTGCGAAAACATGTTTTTTCAGCTTGCCCCCAAAACTCCATCGGTCACGTCATTCCGTATAATAGATAATATTGATCTATATTTGAGGTTATTTTACCTTAGAGCGTCAAAGTTACTGATTTACCCTTCAGTAGAGACGGCATAGCGCCTCGCTTCGATACATAATTTTTGTGCCAAATCTGGTGCGGGGGAAGAACGCACACATTTTATTTTTGTCACACATTCACAAATATTCTTTCATCGCTACAGACGCATACTTTTCTAAATATATCAATTTCAATTAACAACGTCATTTTCTATGCACCGTCAACACTGACTCCGACACACACGGACACACTAGTTGTATAACTAGAAGGCACATTGTGCATGGACGTTGGGACGAGGGGTTCGCCCGTAAAGGCCACTCCTCTCTGACGGGTGTCATACCTGTCATACCTTGATGCTCTAAGTATTTTACCTGTACCTTTCGTATAAAAATTTTGACAACTTATAGGCGCTCTTCCCACCGGTTTGGACGGAAAACGTCATATAATCTTTTAATCTTCCTACCACCCAACGTATAAAATGCACAAGGTCCTGATGACGCTCGAGAAAATCCACATATAGCCTCGTGGGCTCCTTACTGCGTTCGGGAATGCTGTACCTACGTCGCCACAAATTCAACGAGCACTTGAATCCTTTTAGACCAGTGTCTACCTATTTCCAGTAATGTAGGTAAACATTTTGATAACAATATGGCAAAATTCAATGGTTTTAGTAAGCGTAAATAAATAAATAAATGTATAATGTATTGAACGGTTTTATTGACTCTTCAATGATGGTTCGTTATAATTCTACACATTGTCCCTATAGGCACGATGACAGATTTTTAAATAGGTACCTTTCCTTATTGTAGATACACGTCTCCTAGTTTCGAAAAAAAAGCTTATTTCAGCAATAAACTTAAGTTTTAACGTAAAATTAATGTATTTTCTGCTATGTAATTACGGAAACGGAATTATCTTTTAGAACTTTTTTAGCATATATTTTTCTGTAAAACCATATATTCTCTGATTCTTTAATAGTGTCATCATGCCTATTGTTACTCTTTAATTTAAATGTTTCTTTTTTAACACAAGCAATCGTATTGTATGGCAGATTTACATGTTTATTTCTTAAATAAAATTCAATTTATTTAGAGAAAACACGAAAAATGTTCTTATTGAACTACGATATGGAAGCACACATTTACGTTTAAATTCGAAATATCGAACTTTTCAGGGCATTGACCTTGCCTGGAATGTACTTAGAACTAAAAATAACAGTTAATTTTTAACTTTTGGAGACGTTTCTATGACAAAATACCAAAAAAGTAGAGATAATATAGAACTTTAGTATAAAACGGTAGTAAAAATAAGCTTTTGACAGTAGTAAATAGTTAAAAATTACATTTGGCAGCCACAATATTTATATCATAAACTTAGATTATAAATAAAAAATATTACAAAACAAATAAAACTACTCAGCATTACTTAAATCCATTTTAAAATTTAATACAACAACAATCAACAAACATTTTCTTACACTTATAAAATTGAAAACACGCATACATACATAAATATTTTTCTGTTCTTGTCGGTCTTCTTTTGTCGGTCAAAATTGTTCTTCTTAGATCTACTATTTTAATTCTTTGGTCTACTTAAATTTTTCTATTACTTGGAGGTCTATTCTATCATGATTTCAATGTGAACGGAGCCCATTCCCTCTTGTCTGTCGTACATGATGTTGTGAGCCCACGCACGACATTCTACGTTTATCAGCATGCCAGCTAGAACAAAAATTGGTATTTAAAATAAAAATTGTAGACAGACATGAGCCTATTGAAGGGGTAGCCGGGACTGTAGCGAAGCTAATGTTGACCGCAACACAAAGAAACCCTTTTGTCTATTTTGTCAAGACTGAGTCATGAGTAGTTTTTTTTCTTTCAATTATGGCATCGCAAACTCTGCATATTGCCAGCGTCAAGTATAGTTTTTGCATCACGTTTTTACCAGTTTCGTTCGGTGAAACTGGACGAGTAAATAGTAATATAATGGGTAAAGTCAGTACGTCGTTAGTAATCAGTCAGGTTGCAACACCTTTCAAACGATTGTATTTCGTGCCGTGTCGTTCTTAACTTTGACACTAGTTTTTTCGGAAAGTCGGAAAACACACAACATATATAACAAGACACTACTTGTTATATAACGGTCTACCGGAATTCCTCAAAATCAAAACGGGCAACGAGTTCAAAAATAACTTAAAACGTGTTTGCTGAAAAAGGCGTATTACTCAGTCACTGATTTCATAAACGACAAAACGGCATAAAGGAATTCCATAAAAACCTAGGAGGTTTTTTTCCGCCGGCTTTTTTTCCTCTTAGTGTACAAAAACCCTGCAATATGGGTAGGGGAGACCGAGGAGAGTTGAAACAATTTTTACGTTTTGCTTTATATAAAGAATATTATAATCATGAATTGTTTGGGTTTAGTGTCAATCAATAGCTCATTTCATATACTTTAAAATACCAAGGGCAAAAGATACATACATGTTAATTTCACGGCGAGATATCAAATTAAACGAAAAAAGAAATTTTGTTTCAACTCCCCTCATACTGAGGTAAGTTGAAACAGAAGTTGAGGTAAGTTGAAACAATTCATAATCTAGTTAATAAATAAAAAAATCGAAGTTAAATAAAAATGTGCTAATCAAAATAACACAATTTGATATGAAATTTTATATTCTTCACATCGATTTGATAAAAAACCGAGAAAATTTTAAGAATAATATTGTAGTAGAATCCGTCCAGCACATAGCTCTTTCTCTTGAACAAAAAAAATTAAAGGTGTAGGTTAAGTTTCTAAATGATTGGTTCTGTGGATTCTCTATTGAATGTTGCTAAAAATTTAAAGTATTGGAAGAGGACCTCATTAAAAGCTTGGTTATTTTTTGTATTTACCACCTTATATTGAATACACACAACAAAGAGACATCAGAAAATATATTAATAATGACCACAATAAGATCAAATAAAAAAAATGTTAAGAATTAATGTACCTGTGAATAACCCAACCAACGATCTTGTTTAAAACTTGTATTGCATTGTATGCTTGTAGACAAAAACTTGCAATTTTGTAAATATTATCCGATAATACGGAACCATATATGCAAATGAGACTTGCATGCACTAAGTAATTTTTTTACTATTAGTGAGCTTAATGGAATAAAATCAGAAAACAATCATAAGTCTGACCTCCGAAAATAAGTTAATTTGCCATATGAAATCAAAATGAGGAGAGTTGAAACAACCTGTTTCAATTCTCCTCGCTGAAAAAAATCCTCCCAATTTTTCAAATACTGACACAAAGTATGAAACAGCAACGTAATAAACGGAACTAGCATTGTGATTACAATCTGGTACTAATAACCTTTTGAAAGGTATAAGTTTCAAGCCAGAATACTAACGCGTTGGCAAAATATTGGTATCTACATTATACGTTAAAAATTTACTTTTAACATTTTTTTCGACGTGGGAGCTAGATCTGCCAAACCGCTTCTCACATGGGCTCAGACGCCTCTGGGGGTTCTGCGGATGACGATGAGTAGATTATGTTTGATGTTGACATGTCTCTAAGAGTTTCGTATTCCTTAAAATTAGCATTGTTTCAACTCTCCTCTGTTTCAACTCTCCTCGGTCTTCCCTACCCAAAGTCGACGATCGGATTCGATCCGAAGTACAAATAAATAATTAAATAAACAAACAACTAAATAAATACATACTTGAAGAAATTAACTTTAAAAATTTAAATTTTTAAAATGCGCAATATGGGATCAAATAAAAATAAAAATAAATTTGATAATAATGTACATTTTTATAAATTGTGTTATTATTAAGTTTTTTCTTTTATCTTTGTAATATTTGCATACCTCATGAAGGTAAATATGGCGTACTAAATATGTATTAACAACTTTTGTAAACACCCATATTTGTGCAAATAAAGTTATTTGTCTTTGTCTTTGTTTCTTACTTTTCGGCCTCTGCAGATGCACGGCGACCAAGGGACTGAGGTAGCCCTCCTGGTTGGTGTAGGGGAAGTAGTAGCCAGGGAACCCTCTGTATGGCAGGTACTGGATGGGGCCAATGTTCTCTCTGTCTGCTGGGTTCTCGCCTTGGCAGGACACCCATACCATGTTCAGCTGTGAATATAATACAGATGTATATAAATATTATTATGTCTTTTGTTATAAATCGTAACAATATCCTATATAAAAAAGGTTACTTTTTTTATTGTAAACGGGACTTGTAAAAGACTGACTTGACTTATGATAGCATGGCTTGAGGTTTTTTATTATCACCCATTCAAATTTTAAATCATTAAATAAATAAATAGGCAGAAGGCCCAGCCGGCACGCGCGCCGCGCACTTGTACTTCATTACCCAGATATAGATGTGTTCTTTTATTCACTAAGTAGGTTTATATCTGTTTGTACAAAATTTCTGTCACATGTAATGCTTTAGGGTTAATCTGTTAATTACATGTACTTGTAAATAAATAAATAAATAAATAAATAACGCTTCACACTCACAGCCCCACAATCGGCTATATATACCCTGTGTCGTGGGTACCATGGACACATACAAAGACAGAAACACAAACACCCAGACCGAGAACAGAAATTAAAACTCATCATTCTAACTGTTTCGCCGAGAATCGAACCCGGGACCCCTCGATTGGCAGTCCGGCATGGTAACCATTGCGCCAACCGGGTCGTCTTCATTTATTATATAAAAAATCAGAAAGGTGATCTTTTGAGAAAGAAGATAACTAAACCCTGTTTGACAAAATAAATCAAATAAAAATAAATCAGCAGGTCAGTAGGTCGACATAAAACTCATTGACCGTCAACATTTTTAAATTTCTCTGGAGGTTTCTCTTCACAAATTAACTCGGTTGGAGATTTATTTTTAACAAACATTCTACAATTCTTTTGTTGTTTATAAACTTTTAAAACCTTAAAATTACAAAATGGAAAGAGAGATAAAGATGTGGACGAGATTCGATGCAAAAAGCACGAGATTGAGAAGATTGGGAGGATTTAGGGAAGGCCTACGCCGTAGAGGCGACTACTTCTTATAACATTAAATGTTACTTACAAGTTAGTTATTTATGTAGAAAGTTTTGTAAATTAGGCAATTTTATTTTATGACAAGATGGTGGTGGGCAAAGTCCTTGATGGTACGTTAGCTATACGGCGTAGAGTCTACGCTATAAAAATGCAATATTGAACTTCAATGCTGATTGTCCATGGAAGAATTCCACACACAGATAGATCGATATTGAAAGCTGGCATACAAACTCACGCCTGCAAGTATCTAGTCTATGAAGCATACATTACATACCATGGAAATGCATTAATTGCGTAAATGATGAACGCGAGTATAGACTACTTAGAGATACTTACGAGCTTTTAGTTATCGACCTATACGTATCGTAGACAAATATCGGAAACAAGATATATTACTATAATATTTTAGTCGTTTGGAATTCGAGTGACCCCGACAGGGTTAAGGGTCCAAATTTACGGGCCTTGAAGCCAATTGTACTTTTTATTTTACCAATTGCCTCCGACAGGCTCTTTTCGGAGCTTGTATATTGTATATCTCCGCCTTCCGCCGCGGCCGCCTCTATCTCCACCAACCCGCATTGGAGCAGCGTGGTGGAGTAAGCTCTAGGCTTCCCCAATAAGGGGGAGATACCCGTGCCCAGCAGTGGGACGCAAAAAGGGTTGTAGCCATATTGTATAAAGTTGAATATGCAGAAAATTTCAATAGCGTGATTCAGAATACTTGTGGCGCCATCTCTTGATGGATTGCGGATGGTCGTCACAGTAATAGTAACAAAAGATGAGCAAGAATATAGTCCTTAGAACTCACATAATTCTTATCATACGCCGTCATGTTCCTGATATGCTCTACCAAGTCATCAGGCATTGCTGACGGGAGGCTATCCGAGCTGTTGTAGAAGTCCGGCTTCCAACCGTAGATCTTGTTGAGCTTCAGGAACACGCAGGGGGTGGACTTGTGGTAGGCGAAGTTGTTCTCCTCTACGCAGGGGCCCCAGGCGCTGATGTCCACGTCGCAGACCTTCCCAGCTGGTGGAGGTAGCTTAAAGTCGCAGTTGTGGATGTTTTGACCGGCACCAGCGTTCTTGCCATCTCGTTTGTAAGCTGGAAATTGAGGCATTTTTTTACAGATTTGTATTAATAAGAGGGTAGGTATGAGGAGATGTTAAGTAGAGCAGTAACTCAGAAGTTATAAACCATTCCTTAAGTGAATTCTTGACTGCTATGGCGCAGTCATGTAATCTTGACGGTATGGAGGTTTACATGCTGTTATTCTAAGACAGACTGAGAGTATTAAAATTAACGTAATCATTTGTAAATTATTAAAATGTAAATTTAAACTAAATAAATAGGTACATACTTGAAGAAATAAAATTTAAAAAATTTAATTTTCAAAATGCGCAATATGGGATCAAATAAAAATAAAAATAAAATTGATAATAATGTACATTTTTATAAATTGTGTTATTATTAAGTTTTTTTCTTTTATCTTTGTAATATTTGCATACCTCATGAAGGTAAATATGGCGTACTAAATATGTATTAACAACTTTTGTAAACACCCTTTTTGTGCAAATAAAGTTCTTTGTCTTTGTCTTTGTAAATCTACTTACTCTAACAGCTAGGTACTAACTTTATAGTCCCTGTAGCTTCGGGATTAAAAATAGAACTACGGTATCCCCTGCCTGATCGTAAGAGGCGACTAAAAGGGGCTTTCGGGGTTGTGGGCCGTGTGTGCCTGGCCGCATGCCACCGTAAGCATCGGAAGGTGCAAGAGAGCACATCTGCTCTCCCGAGGATGGGCTCGTTCTGGAGCGCCCCGCGTGGAGGATACCGGTGGGTTCCACTAGAGATCCCGGAATCCTCCCCAAGCGCAGATGTAGGCCACCGAGGGGGTTTTAGTGCGGTACAAATTCCACATAACCGTGTGGATACCGACTCCCAAGGTGCTGGGTACCTTTTGAAGGTTTTAAAGGAAGAAAAAAAGGTACTAATGGTATACATCTTTGTACAAAAATATGGCCATGCCCCTACCCGGACGTCCACGATCTGGCTCATGATTACAAATTTGTGTCATTATGACGTGTTAAGCTGTAATTATGTGATTGACGACAGATACTTCCTATACTTAGAAATGATCGAATACTTTCAAACGAGTAATTCTTGTATAAACCCTTATAAATATTATAATCTGAATCTCGGCAACGGCTCCAACGATTTCTTAGTATGTAGTATATGCATATTCTTATAATTTAGTATGCAGGGGTTTCGTGAACGATAAATCGATCAAGCAAGGTTTAATTGTTAGAGAATATAGTTTTATCCGTGTTTTCAGCGATAATCAACTTAAACATAAACTAAAAATATGGCTGTTCCTGACATCTATAGGCGAGTATATGTAATTCTATTTTTTTTAAATTGGGATCTGAAGTAGATGACGTTGTTAAGAAAGCCAATGAGTCTCTGAAGAGAAGCAACGGTTTTTATCCGAACAACGCTCGGTCATCCGGTTACTGTCCATAATATATCTAAACATGAATCGTGATTTGTGACTCACTGTGAGTAAAGTTCATTTAAAATTTTATAGGAGATGCACGCGGGGGATTGGTCTTGGTAGCCCCGCTTCGGGAACTCACTGCTCAACTATGTTAGTAATACTATTATTTTTTTCAATTATGGCATCCCAAACTCTGTGCATACTGCCAGCGTCAAGTATAATTTTTGCATCAATTTTTTGCCAGTTTCAATGAAACTGAACGAAGTAATAACAAAGTCAGTAAGTAAGTCGTCAGTAATCAGTCAGTCTAGTCAGTCCAACGTTCAAGAGATGACTACTTTACTAGAACGTGTCCGATGGAATTTTGGAGGCAAGCAGAAAAAACATATTTTAGCACTGTTATTCTATTTCACAAACACTCGTGCACTGTAATTAACCTATATCAAACAAAATGCCATCAACTTTATCCGGTATAACTCAAAAATACACCAAGAAAATAAAAATTAAACAAGAGCACAATATGTCTTTTTCGACTTCCCGCCAAAACGCCGTAATACTAGTTACTAGTATAAGTTAGTAGCATAATAGTTTCGTCAGTTTATAAAGAATTTAAAGAGGTTGTTTTGCAATAAAGCACTCCTCTCTCTCTCCTCCAAAGCCGGCAATGATCGGGTAGCTCCCCTGGGGTTGTCCGAGTCCACAGGTGACGGTGATCGCTAAACACCACGCGGCCCGTCTGCCTTTTTGTTCGGTTTAAATAAAAAAAGAAACGTCCAAGCCATACTTTTAGCCAAGCTACGTACCGTTCAAAAATTTCGATAACTCCTTAGCCCAGAACTGATAGCTGCCGGGGTCGTTGCCTCTGTACCAGATGACGCTACTAGCCACTTCAGGAGGTGTGGGCCTGAAGCCAAGGCCAGGGTTGGTGCCGATGATGCTGCTCTCCAGCTGCCACTTGGGTTGCCGCGCGTCCAGCAGCTGCAGGAAGGTCCACATGCAGATCGCCACCAGGATCGCCAGGGCCAGGTAGAATATGAAGTAGAACAGTAAGATCTTAGCTGCGGAAGAGAAAAGTATTTTGTTTTAATGTAAATCTGCGTAAGTTTCTAAAAAATAGATCGAGTAGTAAGAGCGTTTGTCAAGATTATATGTTACAACTAGTGACCGCCCGCCACTTCGTCCGCGTGGACTTCGATATTAGTCATAGCATGATGTTATATAGCCTAAAGCCCTCGGGTGGCTCCCCTGGGGTTGCCCGTGTCCATAGGTAACGGTGATCGCATAACACCACGCGGCCCGTCTGCCTTTTTGTTCGGTTTATTTATAAAAAAAGCCTTCCCCGATAAATGGACTATCCAACACAAAAAAGATTTTTTCAATTGGAACCAGTAGTTCCTGAGATTAGTGCGTTCAAACTAAGTTACAAACGAACGAACAAACTCTTCAGCTTTATGTATAGATTAAAATTAAAATATTGATTAATTATTGTCGACGTGTGGGAACTGTACGAAAAAGCGTGAACCCTATTTCGTATAGTTTACCATATTATTGCCAGCACATCTTATGTTGTTTCTTTTTTCCATGTATTATCTATTTTTCTTTTCATTTATAAGTTTCATGTTATCATTTAAGGGACTGTAAATTATAAAACTTCAATCAATACATTAACTGAAGTTTTCGATAAATTAACAACGATGCTTCCAAACACTGATCGATAAATTCTTGAAATGGACGTAATTTTTTTATTTGTGAACCGATTTAAATAAAACAAACCCTAAATCATAAGAATAAATAATACTACGTAGAACGGAAACTCCCGCTCAAAACGGGCTCAAGGTCACGATATTAGCCTACACTTTAATTTCGGCTAAACCGACTACTGAAGACGGGCTGTCTCGGACGGGCGCGTCAATTACAATAACGGCGCCAAGTTAATGTGGTGTGTTTGGTTGTACAAACAATTATAAAACAATGCCAAACTTAAGTTTTTTTAGTTTGCCCAAAGATGATGCGAGATAAGTAATATTTTTTAAATATTATTCCTTTTCCGTACCTAATTTATCAAAAGGATGTGACCAGTTCTTTTTATGTAGCCAATTGTTTCACTTTCACTCAATTATAAAAAAAAATGTTAGATAACTACAGCATTTTAACATGTCGCCAAAATATTTTTTAATAGCCCCCGCCATCGGTCATTGAACCTTTCTCGATTGTTTTGCCTCGCGATTGCGGCGCCGCAGCACTGGCGCACGCACGTTATACTTTATATGTAATTCGTTTATTTTAAACCTACACTACGTGAGTACTTACACCTATGTAGGTAAGTAATACTTACTTAAATGGCTTCATTTGGTATGGTACTCATAATAATTTATTATTCATGAGCAGGTATTTATAGTGTAGGTAAGTATTTATAATTCTCATACTTTGTAATACTAAACTAAAATAATGATTTTTAAGTAAAGGAAAACTTATATTTTAGCTACCTATATTATCTATAAAAAAGCAGTATTAACAGTTGACAACCCTGTCAACACGCCTGGGCGACAGAGAGGCGTAACGAGGTGAAGGGGGAAGTAGGTATAAAAATAGCGGCGTTTTCCACCCGGTCAAAGGAGATTCCGTTCTATGTAATTATTATTTATTCTTATGCCTAAATGTTAATCCAAAAAATACCAATACATCAGTGAAAATTGCATCCTTCTACGTTAAGCCGTTCCTGAGATTAGCACGCACAAACGAACAGACAAACAGATAAACAGACAAACAGACAATAATTCTAAAAATCATTGTTTTGTGTTCTATTACGCTAATAAATAGCCCTAGTGACAGTTTTTCTCAAATATCTTCAATGTACAGAAACCAACTTGTTACAGATTTATTATATGTATAGATATAGATAGAATAGATAATTACAACTGTAGGTAGTCAAACGTTATTGAAGTCTTTAAGTACCAAAATGTTGCTAATAATTCCAAAGCATTTCTAAGAAAAAATGACGAAATACTAATTGCATGATCTTCTCCAAAATTTCAGCCCGCACCTGCCCCAAACTAAAATCAAACCCCCCTCCCCCCAAACTGAAATCACCTGTCCAGTAACGGTCATAGATTCAATTCCCGAAGTTCTTTAGTTACAACGTCTTGTACCTTCACCAAGACAGGAATCATTGAGAGACTTTATGAAGTTTCTTAAAAAATAAGTACTTACTTCTACTATGCCCAAGGAATTCAGTCTTAAATTTCTATAATGTATTCAAAGGAATTTTCTGCACATGTGCGAGGCAATGAACGTTATCCTGGACGAAATCTGATCTCCGTTTATGACATAATTGCCAATCTGACAATCAAATTAGGCAAGTAACCTTTGTGTCGCTGTACAAAAGATTGCGCTGGGCATTTAGATACCAGTTTTAACCCACTGTGACCGAAATCATTCCGTGACGCGAACAACAGCGTGACAGTGAAAGAAACAATGCGTCAGCGGGTTGGCTCCTAACCCTCATCTCCACAAACTCGCATCGGAGCGTAGTGGATTAAGCTCCAGGCCTTCCCAATAAGGGGGAGAAGCCCGTTCCCAACATCGCATCCATCGCAGCGTGGTGTATTAAGCTTCAGGCCTCCCCCATAAGACGGAGAAGCCCGTTCCCAGCAGTGGCATGTGGGTTGTATTCAAGTACTTGCTTTATTTTACAAAATACTACAAAAGCATGGATCGTGATTTAAGTACTTAGTACAAAAGTCAATTTAAAATCTTATTAGAGATGTGCGCCGGGGAATGAACTGGATATGCTCGCGTCGGGTACAGGAATTTTAGCATATACTTACGTAGGTCTTAACCAGTCGTTTATCGCTGTTCAACGGTTATGAATTACTCATGATAAACTCTTTTGTCAATTTACAAGACAACAAAGAGGTTGTTCTGATCCGGTTTGACCCTACGGCTGCCGGCTCGATTTGATTGATTGCGATTTATATGCATTATACTGATTAATCCTTTTGTAACTCGATTTGGTCTCAAATCTATAGTTAAATTTAAATGTGAAAGTGTGTTTGTTTATTTGTCCTTTCATGTCACAACCGTGCTACGAATTGACCAGATTTTGCCTATGGATATAGTTATGGGTCTGAAGTGTTACACATGCTACTTTTTGCGAAGGGAAAAATTCACATTCCTATGGGACAAAACAAAATCAACGCGGGCGGAGCTGCGTGAAGTCCTTTTTTCCCCTTCTACTCTTATTGAATTAAATTATATATATTTAAGACATGAATTTTTCGTTTTATTCCTCTCATCAAAATTTGAATACCTCACCGATGTAACCATACGAGTATATATTATGGCGCACTAATAAATGCATTATTTTTTTATTTACCCTTATGGGTTGGTTGGTAAATCTTAGGTCTTACTTTAAAAGTAAAACTAATAACTTTCATACTTCGGGCTTATACAGGAACATATTATTATCATTATTCAAACCAAGAACAACTTTTGTAATACCCATGTTTGAGAATAACGTAGACCACTATCATCTCTCCGAAGCGCGAAACCAACCAGCAGCGGTCACCCATCCAACATCCCATCCCACTCAAAACTTGGCTTTGTAGATCACAACGGCAGTCACAGAACCGGTGCGATTATATAAAAGCCGATTACAACCAGTGCGTCCAGCGACAGGATGTCCCAATGAACTCATTGCCACAATTCATCTACACTTCCGGTCCAGCCCATCACCTTGGTGGCTACTTGACCATTTGAGATTAGAGCATTAGTGGATTACGTTCATAATGTTGTAGTGGGTATTTTGCCTACTCGCTATAGGTAGACGAAAATATTAGAAAGAAAGACAGAAAGAAAACATCTACGTCTACGTCTAGTAAATTCTGCAACTACTCGTATAATAACAATATATTTAACAAAAACACTAAAATAATAAAAATAGAACATAGCTTAACGAGATAATAAATATGTACTTATACAAGACAAAGAAGCAAAAAAAAAAAATTAAAAAAAAAGGTAAAACGCTGCAGAACCACAAGATGGAATGGATGTCATAGTACTTTTTTTCTTTCAATATTGGCATCGCAAACTCTGTGCATAATGGCGTCAAGTAAAATTTTTGCATCAAGTTTTTACCAGTTTCAATGAAATTGGACTAAGTCTAACTAATAATACTGTCTACTAACTAATAATATATAAAGTCTGTAAGTCGTCAGTAAACAGTCAGTCAACTCATTCAAGTAATGCGATGGTTACTTTACCATAACATGTCCGATGGAATTTTGGAGGCAAGCTGAAAACACTTATTTCCGCACTGTTATTTTATTTCACAGTACTCGTGCATTGTAATTAACCTATATAGAACAAAATGCCGTCAACTTTATCCAGTATGACTCAAAAATCCACCAAGAGAATGAAAATGCAACAAAAACCTAAACTAACACTAAAACCCTCTTGGTGGCCTGCCTCTACGCTTGGGGAGTCTCCGGGATCTCCAGTGGAACGCACCGGTGTCCTCCACGCCCCAGAACATTCCCATCCTGGCGAGAGCAGATGTGCTCTCCTGCACCTTCCTATGCTTACGGCGGCATGCGTTCATGCACACAACGCCGTCTTGCCCGGGGCTGCTGGCTGGACGTATCGAGCTCCCACTTACCGCCCATAGCCCCGGAAGCCCCCTTTTAATCGTACGATCAGGCAGAGGATACCGTAGCTCTATTCTTAATCCCGAAGATACAGGGACTAGGGTATCGTGTCCCTATCCAATTTTTTTTATAATCACGCAGCTGGTAAGACTGTTATAAATTCGTGTTAGTGCGTAAAATATAAATACTACAGCAAGTAAAAAAAAGCGAAAGGTGACTCACCCATTCATGACTAAATCTCGAAAACCGCTTGACGTTTATAAGTAAAATTTTTCAAAGATGTAGTTTATGTTTAGTTGACATAAACTAAGAACGGATTTTATGACAGCGCCGAATTGAAGAGGTTTAAGGCATAGACTTAATTTGAGGCATAGAATTTAAATTTAAGGCATATTTAAATTTAAGACATATTTAAATTTAAGACATAGAATTAATTTAAGTTTAAGTGCTCACACCTTTATATGAAATTCTTTTTTATGTTACAAAACTTGCAATTTCAAAAGAAAAGTAGATAATTGTTACTGATTTCTTCGCGGATGAAGTTGCAGGGCACAGCTAGTATTAGGTACATATTACTAATATCTATATGGTACTAAAAACGTCGATTCTTATATCTATATGACTTGATTACACTGGTAGACTTATTAAAGATAAAATTATGTCTAATAAATAATTACATTGTGAATATTGTATTAACCATGAGTAGTTAAATTTCATTTCAGCGCTTTATTCATAGAACCGTCTTCGAGCGACGTTTTATCCGCTGTTATTTAATTATCCTAATCTGTGATTTTATATTAAGAGTAGTAATCACTAGCGGATCCGGGGAGGGACCCTTGAAAAAAACTCTAAATCCTCTAAAATCAATCCAAAAGCCCCCGTTGACAAATAGACAAATTTTTGACCGCACCTGCCCCAAACAACTCAAGCCCTTCTAAACTGAAATTCTAAATCCGCTACTGGTAGCAACTAAAACAATACCGTGTAGTTCGGAAAAGGTTAATACAGCTTTTTTCCTTGAAATGTCGTACACTCACGTATTTCGACACGCTGATTACGAATATGATAATTAAAATTGGCGCAAATTTCATTTTCGAGATCAAAAATCGAAAAAAAGGCCAAAAAATAAATTTTCGACAGGTTTTCCACTAAATGTTAATCTTAGAGAAAAATGTTTCGTACAAAAGTTGTAGATCATTCAATTTGACGCATTTTATATTCTGTACATTTTTACCTAAAACCGTTTTTTTTTTTAAAGGAAGACAGGGAAAAGAACTTGTGGCAAAATTCCATTAGTTTCGACATTGTCTACTCATCATATTCGTACGTGTACGTATAGTGTACGAAATTTCAAGAAAAAAGCGGTATGACCTTTTCGGAACTTTATCCAATACCTCTATTACATTGCAACATTACTTACACCAGCTAGACCCCGTCCTCCCGCAGAACTGTCTCGTCTTCGGGTTCCATATGAATCTCTTGATCTTTTGTTCCTTTGTCATGGGCGGCTCCTTCTCCTTGTAGTACAAGTTGAACCGCTCCAGGCTCGTCAGGTCCGACGGCCGCTTCTTCACCGTCATCTTCTTGGACGTCATCTGGTGATGAGAGGAAGTGTTAAGTTTCGTAGTTAGTAAACAAATGAATATTGAATTGGAGCGTGACATTTGCTAAATAAAAAAAATATGAACTTCAGTGCGGCCGCAACCCTTTTTGCGTTTTGCTGGGCACGGGTCTCTCCCCAATAGTGGAGAGTACTGGAGCTTACTCCACCACGCTGCTCCAATGCAGACTATCGACAACAACCGGGACCGACGGCTTAACGTGCCCTGCGAAGTCACCCATCTCACACCCGACCGCGCCCGTTTGGCTTAGCTGCATAGACCGCTTGCGTTCGACGCTAGCCGCCGAGCCATGCGCGCTTCGGTACTAGAAAGGCAGGCGCTCCTTGTATTGTGGTACTTGGAACTTCAGTGTATTATGGCATAATATATCAGACGAAAGGGCTTGTTGTAGGGTGCTCAATGATTATCGATGACATCGAATTATTGTTATACTATCCCTACTATAATATTATAAATTCTAAAGTAACTCTGTCTGTCTGTCTATCTGCTACGCTTTCCCGCTTAAACCACTGAGGCAATTTTAATGAAATTTGGAACACAGATAAAGTGGACCTTGGGAAAGGACATAGGATGGTTTTTATCCTACGGGAACCTATAAAACGGGTCCACGCGGGCAAAGCTGGCGGAAGGCTAATATGAAAATAAAACTGTGTGAGTTGCGTTTACAACATTAGAAATAATTATATACTTTATCAAAACGATACTGTACATTATGTACTGTTTCATAGTTTAACTTATTTCTGTATTTAAATGCCAGTTTTTTTAAAACACAAATATTACTAGTACAATAATAATAAAAATATATATACTTAATCTTAAAAAAGCTATATCTAATAACTAATTATATAGGTACAAGTAAAAAAAAAGAAATGTAGGTACCTACATAAAAGGAAATTACAAAGAAAATTATAAATAAAAAAATTCTTCTAACTTCTTACCACCTCTTTATTTAACTTTTACCGACCTCCAAAAAATACTGTGTTCGTCTGTATCATAGACTTAGGATATACTAACGTAAGTAATCCTAAGTCTATGGGCTGTATGTACATATTTATTACGAAATTCAGGCCCTTATTGACAGGGCGTTCGTTCTGAATGGCCATCGACCTTAAAATAGTCTAAAGAGTTTACTTTTAGAGATAGTTTTAACAAGTAAACAATTGTTAATACCCTTTGAAGTCGGTCTTATCTTTTGTTAAAAACTTACTTCATTAATATTCTATCTTTAATACTACAACTATGTCAGGTCATTAGGTAGGTAAAACTCACCTGTTTCTGGTAGCTGGGAGAGGAGCGACGCGAGTGGGGTGCCGCGCCGACTGCCCGCGCGCTGCCTTGCCGTCACTGACAGCGGTGACAGGATAATGGGACGGCGTTGTGCCACATGTCTACATCTATTTTCAGCCCTTTTAGAATCACTGCTGGGCACACTGTGATTTTCATTAGCTAGATAACTAGGTTTCTTCTCGTTTTTTAAGACCGCAATCCCTCATAACATGTTTTAGAATTACGTACACAAGCAGATCTAGAAACATAAATCTCGACCCGTCCAACCAGCAGCCCCGGGAAGGACGGTGGTGTATGCGTGGGCACATGCCGCCGTAAGCATCGGAAGATGCAGGGGAGCACATCTGTTCTCCCAAAGATGGGCCCGTTCCAGGGCGCCGCGCGTGGAGGACACCGGTGCATTCCACTGGATCTCGGAGTTGTATCACAACAAAATGTTGTGATATGCGCAGAGGCAGGCCACCGAGGGGGTTTTAGTGATAGTAATATTTGTAGTGCGTTCCTCATTCAAAAATATGACAGGAATTAAGTTTTACAAGAAGTCATTACTTTTTTCGGTCGGTAATATTGGCGTTCATGAAGTCTGCGAAGTGACGAACTGTGACACTGTTAGCAAATGGCTGTGGGACGACATTGACACATGCGGTAGCTGTCACGTATGTTCCTTATCGGCCCATAGGTACTCTGTAAGAAAGTTATTGTATACCCCATATTTTAAAACAGGGCTGAAGTTTTTCTCCGTCTAGCATTGCTTAAGCGCATCCAGAGCAGACAGAAAAAAAGTAACATTTCATTTAAACCCACACTTGGCGGGTGGATTAGGTCATCCGTGTACTATTGACTTAAATCCTCGTAACTGAGAGAACTGATAGAATGGCTGCAACCCTTTTTTGCGTCGCACTGCTGGGCACGGGTCTCTCCCACTTATTGGGGAAGCCTGGAGCTTACTCCACCACGCTGCTCCAATGCGGGTTGGTGGAGATGCGGGTTAGTGGCCAACCCGCTGTCGGATGTTTTCCAACCGCCCATAAGGCCTCCGACAAGGTTTAACGACTGTTATCTATCGACAACAACCGGGACCGACGGCGCACAGAAACGCGCATGAAATTTTTGCCACTAGCGGTCACCCATCTCACACCTGACCGCGCCCGTTTGGCTTAGCTGCGTAGATCGCTTGCGTTTTACGCTCGCCGCCGGGACATGCGCGCTTTGATAGAATATTGTAGTTAAAGATAAATTTGGCATCGTCTTGTTATGGCATGAACCCATCCATATCGCCCCCTCACATGGTCCTCGGCCGTCCTCGTCACCTCGCCAATTCACCTATTTGCCGGTTGCAATGATTTATAACCTTCACCTTGCGATATCAGAACTGCACTTATAGTATTTCTGGGATAAGTAAATTATCAAAATAATCATCCACCACAATTCAGCCTTAGCAATAAATACCCAGTAAAAACTGGGAAAATGTCTTTTAAAAGGTATACTTGGGATACCGATAGAGATACCGGGATATGTTGTTCCGTACCCTACCAAAAACCCCTCCGTGGTCTGCCTTAGCGCGTTATTCCGGGGTCTCCAGTCAGACGAACCCATCAAGGGAGACCACTGTACCACACTCCTTATGGCTTTTATGATGACCTTAATCAAGTGTTTCTTTTTTAGTTATCCTTAACCCTAGAAGCCCCTATTTAGTCACCTCTTACGATCAGCTACAGTTCCTTACTGGAGATACTCGTACGTATGTACCTCGTATTCTACATTCGAGTTAACTGCCGTTTTATTTAGAAAATAGTGAATAGAAAGACAGAAAGATAAAAGAAATAACTTTATTTGGTACAAAGATATGCACTATAACTTAACAATTTATTATTTAAAAAAAACAAGCCCTACGTCTGACATAATGATGTTTACTTAGAATATGTTACAGCGGTGACTGCAGCAATGGTTTTCAGTGACACCAAAATATCGTTCCTTACAGTTTTTAATTCCAAGTTATGAATATTTAAAAAACACTTTTTTTTCTATATTTTATAAGTTATCATTTTAATATCTGGTCAAATCGCTCAGAAATGTCATGGCGTCCGATGGATTCCGAGAATGAGCGCGAAAAACATACGACATCCCTGAATGGACTAGGACTCTCAAGATTCACGTCAGGTATTTTAGCTTACGCTTGTTATCACCTTTTTGAATTTTTACGTATTTTCAGATTCAGATTAGTTCAGATTATGCTAAAAACTTGCGTCATTTTTAAACAAAACATTTTTTTTTATATTTTCCTTGACGAAAGAACTAAACTAAGCTTAAGACTCTTATTATGCTAAGACTTTTTTAAAGCATCTGTTCAAGTGATTGATCCAGGTAACGGGTGACCAGAGGGATAACACTTATCTCGGCCAAAGAATAAGCTTACGAGTTGCAATACAGCGACAGCGAGGTAATGCTGCCAGTATTCTGGGCACCTTATGGCAGCAATCTGGATGCTGCTTTTTAATAAATCGACCCACGTGGCACAATGGTTACCATGCCGGACTGCCAATCGAGGGGTCCCGGGTTCGATTCCCGGCGAAACAGAAATTTGAATGATGAGTTTAAATTTTTCTTCTCGGTGTGGGTGTTTTTGTACCTACCTGTATTTGTATATGTCCATGGTACCCACGACACAGGGTATTAATTACCTTACAGTGGGGCTATGAGTGTGTACCTAATGTTTAATAAGTTTTTATTTTCTTTTATTTTGATTATTATACGTATTGTATAAATTTATTTTAGATTAAAATTTATATTTAATTTTACCTACATTTTAGTATTGTTTAAGTGTTTAATTTTATTCTATTAAAATTTACTTTATTACAACCCGCATTGGAGCAGCGAGGTGGAGTAGGCTCCAGGCCTTCCCAATAATGGGGAGAAACCAGTGCCCAGCAGTGGGACGTAAAAAGGGTTGCAGCCAATATTTACTTAATGGCAAGTAGCGTATTACACGGATGGAAGAACTTCGTTCTCCACCATCATAAGGACAGTTAGCCCTAAAGTGCAGCATGACGCACGAGGCTAGGCGCAGGATGTCGCTCCGACGGCAATCGCCTGCGTCCGCTCACAAATAGCTTTAACTACTCGGCCCTAGAACACTTGTGTGATTTCTTATCTCCTATGAGACAGTTGAAAACCCAAAACCGTATCATTCAACGTCTAGGTTGATGCGTATACTGTTTTACCACTACTTTGCATTTTTGACTGGTTTATAAGTTAACTAGCCTTCCGCCAGCGGCTTCGCCCGCGTGGACTCGTATTATAGGTTACCGTAGGATAAAAACCATTCTATGTCCTTGGTTCAGTGGTTTAAGCAGGCAAGCGTAGAAGACAGACAGACAGACAGAGTTACTTTCAAATTTATAATATTAGTAAGACTAGAGTCTTACTACAGTTGAAGTGAATTAAATTAGTCTACTGCTGGACATAGGCCTCTCCCGACCAAGTTAGGCTTCTGTTCTACGCATCCAGTTACTACCGTAATAATAATGAAATATTGTCTGGATTCTTAATCTTCCGACAATACAACGCAATCTTCATGGAAATATGGTCTTTATTCCACTGAATCAGGACACGGTCTTCCATAACAGAGGTTCCATCCTTAGGTCACGTCTAAATGAATAAGTACAGGAGATTTAATTTAAAACTTCTTCGAATGCCGATTGGGGTTAAGATAATAAATAATGATCGACGATCATCCACGGGAAGTTTAATAATTTAAAAAGAGAAGAAAATCCCTTGTATCGCGTTCGGCGTCAATCATGTGAGGTAAAGCATGAGAGGGCGCTGGAGAACGTCATAATTATTATCGATATCGTAGCGTGTTTGCCAATCTGTCGATAACGATATTCTGAATCAGTGGTTCTTTTTAAATGTTTTCAAAATTTATTGAAAATAATCAAATGAGAATTTTGTAAAATTTGTCATCTCATTGTTTTGCACTAGGATAGGATACATATTATTATCTACTTCTTAATCGATTTCTGCCGTGAAACTTCCGTTGAGGTGGAAAGGCTGCAAGCCAGACTTGCATGAGCCGTCTCCGAAGTAGCAGCGCAATGTGTCATATACAGGCAAGACTCCATGGGCTGTAGCCGATCAACTGCGAGTTACAGTGGTGTTAAGACTATTAAAAATCGATACATTGATGATATTCATATTTGCAACATGAATCAGTTAATGATATCTTGCCGTAATTAGTTGTTTATATTTTAAATATGCAAGCACAATATATGAACTGGTCTCCACTTAGTATCGATAAGGATTCTGGTCATAGTCTGGACGGGTGCCATTGCGACCTACCTAGTCTCGGTCCCGAACCAGTCTGAGTTTGTGCCCGTGAAATCTTAAAAAATATATAATAACCCTTAGGCATGCAAGATTACGGATAAATTCTTAATTAAATGTTACTATTTTATTATTTACGATTCACATTAACGAGTCCGTTATCCTGGATCGATGCTCTTATGCTGTATATAATTAATATTATAAGCAGATAATTGTTATTAGGTTTTTTTTATTTGAATGGAGTAGCAGACAAGCATGCAGACCACGTGGTGTTAAGTGGTCGCTGCAGCCCATGTACATCTACATTCAACCTCAAGCAAGCATAGGTAAGTCTTGTCTGAGGTCATATGCAGTTGCGCTGCTACTCCGGAGACCAGCCTCCGGTCGCCTCGTGTAAGTGTGGCCGGCAACTGCACCTTTCCACCGAAACACAATATTTATTTATTTATTTATTTATTTATACTTTATTGCACTCATTAACGAAAAGTACAAAGGGCGGACTTAATGCCTAATGGCATTCTCTGCCAGTCAACCCATGGCGTTGGTGTGAAGCTGTGGTAGGTGCATAAAAAGAACTGTACCTATTATGAAAGTAGAAGTAATATATAATATAGACTTTAAAATAATTATAATGTATAATAAAGAATAGTAATTATATTAAGTATATAACAAAAAGGAAATCGTACCTGCTTAATACATAAATACTTACTTATATTAACATATAAATGATATATAAATTAATAGTGATATAATAAGAATAATAATAAAATACTTATATACAGTTGCTTTAAATAAAAATAATGCATACCTAACGTCAACTATGCGTTTTGCTTAAGAAAGTGTTGCCGGACTTGTCTCTTGAACGAATTCTTATTCGGAGAGTTCCTAATGTCAGTGGGTAAGGAGTTCCAGAGCCGTGTAGCCTGAACGGTGAAAGATTTATGAAAAAAACCAGTACTATGTGGTGGAATACAGAGGTTAAGATTAGCTGAGGAACGTAGCGTTCTGTCATGTGTAGAACAGAGAAGCTGAAAGTTTTCCTTTAAATAGTTAGGAGAAGTCGACTCATGAAGAATCGAATATACCGTGAATAACATCCTGGAATTACGCCTTTGCCGAATCGAGAGCCAATTAAGTTGCGAACGGTATTGAGAAATATGGTCATACTTTCGAAGACCGAAGATGAATCTGATGCAATTGTTGAGTAGGCGTTCCAGTTTATTAAGAAGTTCTTCAGATAGGTCTGAGTAACAAACGTCAGCGTAGTCAATAATGGGCAGAACTAAAGCATTTATCAGTTGTAACTTTGTTTTAATCGGTAAGAAATTTTTCAGACGATACAACGATTGTAGGGAGCCAACGACTTTTCTGCTGACTTCGCAAATGTGAGGACGCCAGCTGAGGGTGGGATCAATCAGCAAGCCGAGATTTTTTACAGAGTCACACAATGGAATTATCATCCCATTGTAGACTATTGATGGTAGATTGGAGGAATCAATCTTGGCTAACATCCTGGCGCCACCCATCAGCATGGCCTGACATTTTGTAGGATTAACCGAGATTCCGTACTTCATCGACCATTTACTAATGGCCTGCAGGTTACTATTAATTTTGCTAATTGCAAAAACAAGGTCTTCAACGGAGCTTTGAACGTAAAGTTGCAGGTCGTCTGCATATAGATGGTACGAACAGTCCAAAGATGAGCTAATGGAATTGATAAACAGGGAAAACAACAATGGAGAGAGTATACAGCCTTGCGGCACGCCAGCTTCAAGATCAGCCCATTCAGATGATTTATTTCCAAATCTAACTGACTGCTGTCGGCCGCGAAGATATGATGAAAACCAACTCAAGGCCGGGGGTGAGAATCTGTACCGTGGGTGAGAATCTGTATCGTAAACAATAGAATTGGTTCACGCCAGAAGTGGGTGCAGCGGTGGTACTTCCCCGGGCGAACCGTAATAGTTCTACCACCTACAAAATTTAAAACTTAGGGAATTATTAAGGATAATTGAAACACCACTCGTCAGATCTGGATCATATTTAAATGATAGAAGAATGAAAGAAAAAAAATCATCAAAAGTTTACCCTATAAAATTTTTACGTAGGTCAGTCAAATTGAGAACTTTCATGTGTTTGATACGGTTAAAGGTAAGGGTAAGGTTTGAACGAATTTTAAACGATATCGATAACGTTAAGATATTTGTGATCGCTACCAAAAGAGTCACGCTTGCCCTCGGATAGCGGGACTCGACCGAGGGGTGAGACAAGTCGCGCATCGCGTCGCGAACCGCGAGCAATCACGACATGCGTCAAATTAGGGTTGCCACAACTTCAAAAATCGTAGTAATTAAAATAATTGCAGTGATTTCATATTGATAAGGATTCTGGTCATAGTCTGGACGGGGCCCTGTGCGAGTTTGTGCCCGTGAAATCTTTAGAAACGGGAGTATTAGCACGGGAGAAAAAAAAAATAAAAGCAAATTTCGTAAAAGTAGGTATGTTCGCCCAGCAATATTCTAATGTCAGCACCCATTTCTTATGTAAAGCAATTGACAATTAATTTTATTCCCTTCAATTTGTTGTATTTACGTAAGTATGTAATACATGACTTTTCGCTTTCATTGAAATTAGACTTTATCATCTAAATTCAATTGTAAAATCCTTTACATTCTAAATAGGCGTAAGTAATGAGGAATGGGATTTTGCCATTGGAATATTATATCTGGGTAAAATTATGTAAGAGTTATTTAAAACAACAAAAAACATATTATGTATGTACCTAATTAAATCAATTGTTTTACTCTGGGTTGGAAAAAAATAATCTGTATTTTTATTACAGTTCAGAAACTGTATTTAATTTATAGACTTTAGAATATTTGAAATGTCGTCAATTAGGTGTATTGCCGGTCAAAATGAAATGAAATATTCTTTATTCACTGTACATTTCCTTTACAAACTCTTAGTGAACGTTATTTTTTGTTCTGTCTGGTCTGGGTGCGCTTAGGCAATGCTGAACAAAGAAGGAGAAAAACTTCAGCCCTGTTTTAAAATATGGGGTAAGTATAAAAAAGTATACAAAATAACATGAAACGACTACCTAGCCTTAGGCCAAACGTCGTATATGTTTTAATGACCATTTAACATCACGGCACCAGATGGTAACCAAAATTAAACCACAATTCAAAAAAATCAAAACATATTAGATTAAAACAACCGCAGATATTCAGTATTTCGAAATTCGAATTTCGAATCATTCAACCCTAACTGCGCGGGATCAAAAAACGATGACCGCCGACCTCGTATAAAAGCGCCTCCTTAGAAGCCTCCATCCATCTGAGATTTTGATATCGCTACCTTCGCACACCCAACATGGAGGGACTCAGGATCACTTTCCTTGTGAGTATAATAAATAAAATATTTAGCTAATTGCAACCGAAATTAAATGCACTAATTTTAAAAAATATAACATTTCAAAAATTAAATTAAACTGGGCGTTGGAGTTTTGGTGGGAAGTGGAAAGATTCATGTTGCAAGGTTTATTTTCATATTATTGGTGTATTTTTTGGTTATATCGGATAAAGTTGATGTCATTTTTTTCGTTGTAGATCAGATATAACGCTAGTGTAGTGAAATGAGGTAAAACTGTGCGAAAACATAATTGTTCCGCTTGCTTCCAAAACTACATCGGACACGTTCTGGTACACCAGCCATCGCTTTACTACAAACATTTAAATGTTTGACTGACTAGGCTGACTGATTACTGACGACTTACTGACTTTTTCTATTATTATTTCTATTATTACTACATTATTCTTAGTCTAAGATTATTACCGTAGATTTTTTATATATACTAATAAAATATTTATGATTATTACTTCGTCCAGTTTCAAAGGAAGTGGCAATAATTATACTTGACGCTGGCAATATGCACAGAGTTTGCAATGCCATAAATGTTAGAGCACCAAAGTTACTGACTCACCCTCTGATGGGTGTCATACCTGTCATACCTTGATGCTCTAAGCTTTTACCCAGAGATTTAAATCTCTGCTTTTTTCTAGCTTTATCTATTCCCTTGTTGAACATGTTATTGGCGAGTTAAGTAATTCTATTTTTCAAAGCTGAAATAAGCTGAATTAAGTAAGTCAATTTACTTAACAACGCCATCTATTTCAGCTTTGAAATATATTGATTTAGTCTCTGAAGAGATCAACCTATTGTTTTTATCCGAAAAACGGTTAACCGGGTACTTAATAATTTAAAGTAGCAAGTTCCTTTAAAATTCATTCAGAATTAATTTATGAGAATAGTAGAGAACATTAACTATAGAGTCATCCATAGATTTTTCATGACTTTGACTACGTCAAGATATAAAAAAACTATGGAGTCATCTATCTAACCCTTAGAGCATCAAAGATACTGAGGGTCTCATACCTGTCAAGCATCTCAAGATATGTTTAAAATCTTTTTTTGTTTTTGCAGCTTTTAATCGTCGCGGTTTCGAGCAATGCAAACATTCAGCCAAAAACAAAAGAGGTCCGTACCACTGCCTTGTCAGATAAAATCATTGGAGGGGTCATCGACCTAGTGCACAGCCACAAGAACAAGCCTTCGACCCAACAGAACGTTCAGCAAACCTACCCTAACCAAGTTTATCCACCCTACCAGTGGAATGGACAGTCGAATTATCAGGGACAAGGTTTCAACTACAATGCACAGTTCCAAAACCAAAACCAGGCACAGTATGGAAACTACCAAACTGGTTATGCACAAACCACGTATCCCCAAAATGGTGGAAACTATGGCACTGGACTGACCTATCCACCTCCTCCTCCTCCGGCTGGCTTCAGCAATGGCCAAGCTCAAAGTCAAGGACAATATCAAATCGTCTACCAAAATGTCCCAAGTAATCCTCCTCAATATACCCAAACTACCGGCCAGTTTCCGCTTAATCAGGGAACTGGAACTTTCCAAGGATCTCAGACAACAGGCATCTACCAAGGTCAAAACCCTTCTGGAAATTATCAAGGAACACAATCCACAGGCATCTTCCAAGGTCAAAACCCTTCTGGAAATTATCAAGGAACACAGGCCACAGGCATCTACCAAGGTCAAAACCCTTCTGGAAGTTATCAAGGAACCCAGTCCACAGGCATCTACCAACCACAAAACCCTACTGGAAATTATCACAACCAGCAGGGCCACTTCCAAGGACAGACTGGAACTTTCCCGACTCAGGGCATAACTGGTACTGAATCAGGAAGCCATAACCAAGGCTTCCAAACCTCTGGGGGTCACCAAACTAGTGGTAACCCTCAAGGCCCTACTTGTGTTTGCCAAGCCTGGACTAAACCATCTGAGGTCTTGAACGATCCTGCAGCAGATAAGATTGAAAAGATAGGTAATGAGCCAGCGATGTAGAGCAGATACCTGATCATACACTTTTTTGATTCAGCGACGTGAAAGAGATAGCAATCGATTTAAGTTTCAAATATATCAACTGCAATAAAGCATTTTTGTTGGATTTTCAGCTGAATTGACAAAAATACATAGTTGAATTTGAGTACAAGCTTGCGTGGCGAAAGTGCTGTTACCGAGCATATTTTTTCATTGCCTTTTTTAAGCTGTTCTGCAAGCTGCTTAGTTCTACAAAAATACTTATTCAGTGTATGTTTCCGATTATAAACATGTGATTAAAAGTTCTCGATGAAGTAATTTAAAAGGAAAATTACCCGCCATGACAATAGGAGCTTTTTATCTGAAATCTTGAATAAAACCGAAAGCCTACAATATTAACAGTTTGCGCTACATCATTCATTCACAACATCTATTTACTTTAATAACTTTATTGGGATATAAAACATGTGCCTATCTATTCAGTTATCATTGATAAGAATTGGATTCTACTTTAAAGCAACCTGCCTTTTGATTTGATGACTAATAAATCGATATGGCGTGCCTTAATGCAATATGAATTAGGTTTCGACCCTCTATGTCTCTAACTGGAAATTCCAACTTCTGCAGTGGAAACTATTATTTCACACTTTGATAATAACGCTTCACACTCATAATAAAAATTTATGAATGATTTAGATAATACAAAAGGCAAAAGCACGTATTTTGTTTCATTAAACTTGCATTATTTTTATTGCGCCTGTTACATTCAAATCGCATGCAACATTTGTTACTGTCTATTGGAATATGACAGGCGCTCAACAAATAGTGAGCTCGGTTTTCCTCACTGTGTTTAGTCACTCGTATGTTTTGATAACTGATACTGAATACCTACTAAATCTTCTAATTTATCTGTTATGGCCGAAGCTCGAAAATATTTTATTTGGTTTTTGTAGAATTATTCAATAAATCTGTATTGTCAGCTTCAAGGCTAAATTTGGCGGGCTTATTTAATTTTGTCAGCAACAAGATTTTAAATTTGACTTCATTCAAGTTGAAATTTCGTATTTATTATAACGGTTATTAATTTAATTATTTAATTATATTTTAACTTGAATGGGGTAAAATCTGTTTGTCAAAAGCAATTTAAACATAAAATATGATCTCCGTGGCTTATACTTATAAAAATGTCTAAATTTAATTTAAATTAACAGATACCTACTTATTTACGTGTACTTAATAAATAATTTGTAAATCTAATTTGTTGTGCTTATTAGTATATTTTTCCTTATTTTAATATCCTCTCCTCCTCCCTCCTCTCCTCTATTCCTTTACCCGCTTTAACCCGTCTTCTATCTATTATAAGTTATACAAATATATTTACATTCATATATCAACGCACTGGCGAAACTACTGTACCTAGAAACCTTAAATTTGGTAGGTACAGGGGTTCCTTTAATGATGCACAAAAGGATTTAAAAATTCAAACCCTAAGAGGGTGAAATAGGGTGGTGAAGTTTATATAGAATTTTCTCATTTCTGAACTGAATTCAATGGGGGCGAAACCACGAGTGAACCACTAGTTAAATTCAGTTTAATTTCTTTCAACCTTTATTTTTGCATTACTTGGCACTTTTTATTTCTACCCTCCTACCCTCCAGGCATGTGGCAATGACATCGTTATAAAATATTGGAATGGTTATCCCCATTGAAATAACTATGGATACGCACGTGAAAGGTGCGCGCTGAGATATGAACCTGAGAACGCCCGGGACGGTGACGAGTTCCTCCCAAGGATGTAACCGCTCGTCTATAGTGGCGGAATCGTAAACCCATTAAAATTTTAATAGTGAAAAAATTCGATAAGTAAGTATAACTTGGTTAGCTACATACTTGATGTGACTCCAGCAGTTTTTGCTATAAAATGTTTTAGGTGCTAATATCATTCATTACTCAAATTAACAAGAGCTTTTGTATTAAAGTGGAGTAATTTGTATTAACGTTAACGGGTAACGTCAAATTAATTCGCTGGTCAAACAACCTAGCACAATGGCTCGGCTACTGTATAAAATCACAGCAAAAATCACGTAAAGGCGACCTTATTGCAACCCAATAAGGACTTCATAGCTAGCTATGAATAGTAACGCAGACCCATTTACAAACCAACGTTAGTAGAGCTACCACGTTTCGGCGCGAAATGAAAAGAAGGGCGAGTAAGGGGAAGAACGCCCCTCTGAAGCGGCCAGCACGAGTGGTAGCCTAAACTAGGTATGAAACGTGCGCGCGCCGCCTTACGTAATCGTTACGTAAGGGGATACGGGGTTGCAGGGGGTAGCAAACGGAGGGGGGTCGTAGTGGGGGGCGGAACAGGGCGAAGGCGCTAGCAATCGATTGCTATCCGCAGTCCGGCCAGGCGTTTGAACATGGCAGACAAGACCAAAGTTACTGAGCAGTACTATTCCCCACCGCCGGATCTGGGAAAATGGGAGTCCTTGCGGATCTTCCTCTGGAATTCAGAAACCGGGCAGGTCCTGGGACGCACGGGATCGAGCTGGGGTAAGTCGTTTTTAGTCATCATTTCCCATGGATCCCATTTTGGAGGGAAAATCATGGTAGGAAATTGTTTTACTGACACATTTTCATCACAGAAAGTGATCTGTAAATTGGTATTGGCTTTTCTCAGATCAAAGATATTTTTCCTTCTCACTTACTAAAGTCGATAAATGAGGCTGAACGTTACGTAATACTTGACCTGTTTTGCTTAATCAATACTTTGATGATTTTTAAAGTTATCCCAATTGCAAATAAGATACATCCCAACCCCGATATAACGTCAGTTGTTTAAATAATTAGTACCTATATATAATTTCTTGAATGCCAGTTCGTATCGTATTTAAACAGAACTCAGTCAATAAAATTCATTAAAAATAATTTAATTTGTTTCGAACTGAGCGTTTTCGTTTATTCCTCAGTCGTCTCTAATCAAATTTATTAGTTCTTTGTCGACCTATTTTGATAGCTAATAGAAGATAAAGAAGAATTGTTTATGAAATACTAAGGTGACCCAATACTATCAGTTCCTCATCCCACACAAAAATCCCAAACTCAGCCGCTGATAGTGATTTTTTGCAACATTGTGACTAATTTAAATAGACATCTTTAATAAATTAAATATGTAATCGTAATCGTAAATTGGAAACGTTTACAGTATTCCTTAGTCTGACCTATCTCGCATACACTGTATCAGAGACATTCTGAAATTTCACATTTACATACGTAGGGCGTGCGGAAAATCCGGGAAAACACAGGAACCAGAAATATAGTTTCTAAGATGAACGGTAGATGGCGACATGCGCGACACTGGAAGCTTAGTGCAGAGGGCGTTGGTAGCTTTGGGCGCGGTGTTCAGGCTTTTCTGTAAAAAAAAACTTGTTACATTAAGTGGACTTCTGTAGTTAGAAGGTAGAGTCTGTTCAGAAAGAGAATGGGTGTGGTCATTTTGTGAAAAAAGTGAAAATCCATACAAAACAAAAAACGAAACTGAGACTTCAAAAGGCGTCCTGACGTTTCAATTTCTTGCCTATTTTATTTCTAAGCAGCCTCTTTGTATGATGAATTTGAAAGCAAATAGGAAAAGTAATCGAATATTAGACATGGGCAGATTAAAATGCATTAACAATTTATCATTTTGTAAACTATCGGATTGATCATAGAACTATGTAAGACCTAAACGACTACGCTTACACAATAGTACTACAATAATATTGTATAACTATAACTATAACTCTATATTATAGAGTTTACACTAGGGAGAGATTTTGAAAATAATAGAATAAAATGGCCAAAAATAATTTCTTTTTACAAATTTTTGACAGCCTCCGTAGCGTAGTGGGTGATGAGCCGATTGCGAAGCGTGAGGTCGTGGGTTCGATTCCTACCCAGGACAAATATTTGTGTTATGAACATGACTATTTGTTCTGTGTCTGGGTGTTAATTTATCTATTTAAGTATGTATTTAGAATTATATAAGCATGTTTATCAGCTTTCGGATTACCATAGTACAAGCTCTGCTTAGTTTGGAATCAGATGGTGTTGTGTGAATTGTCCTAAGTTTATATTATATATATTTATATATTTAATTATGCCATCGTCGTAACACATGACTAATGCTACCTACTCGTAATTAGATATCCGATGTTAAGATCTACTCAAGGTAGTGCGAGTATCATAAAGCCTCAATGGTATAATAATAAGCGTTACGTGTTTATTTTAATTTTTGTTTTTGCCTTCAAAAAATAAGAGATGTTTCATTAATAAAATCAAACAAAACACTTTACTGCTTTAACACGTTGTATGCCATGGGGGACAACATTTGACGCACGCTTGTATAGTGTATAGAGCCAGGCAAAAAGTATAGAAACATATTTTTATTCCCAACCATTTTTTTATTTCAAACGATCCGAAATACATAGAAAATAATAATCCAATTAAATTCCCCGCGCTAAAAATTTAAAGGTTTCAAAAAACCGTACTATACTTCATAAACATCTTTACACATCTTTACATATTTTAAGAAACGCTATAAAAACATAGTCAGGAATAAGAAAATTGTCATATTTTTATACTTACAGCTAACTTATAAAAACCTTTTTGATTTCTCTACGGGGCCGTGGGGGGCTCGCTCGATACAGATTTGTTTGATAAACGTATCCACCGGCTCAACAGGGACGTTTGAAATAATCTATGAAGCGCGGTCAATTGTTGTCCCCCATGGCCAGAATGATACATTCATGTGTCGACCAAACCTTGTCCCCCATGGCCTAAACGAAATAAATAATGTAGTTTAAAAAACTAAAAACACGCTTTTGTGAAACTACGAACTAAAAAGTAAAAAATAAGAAGAAAATGTATTTTACTGTAAAAAAAGCGTGGGGTGCATGGTGTCAATGGTATCTTAAAAACCACCTTATGCTTTTTTTAACAGTAAAATACATTTTCTTCTTATTTTTTACTTTTGAGTTCGTATTTTCACAAAAGCATGTTTTTAATTTTTTAAACTACATTATTTATTTTTAATTTTTTAGTTGGATTTTTTTTTTCAATAATTTCGTATCCCATTCAGCAAACCCTTTTATTTAGTACCCATATCATGGGGGTGCATTTCAAATAGTCAATCCGCCATCTTGGATGTCCGCCATGTTGAATTTTTAATGACGTTTCTTAGCTAGTCATGTATTGTCATCGGAACTCAGAACGTGTGCAAAATTTCGTCCTAATCGAAGACCGGGAAGTGGGTCAAATTAAGATTCCAAGATTTTCTTACATACATACATAGTTATAAGTGAAACTAATAAGTATAAGCGTGTTAATAAGTTATAAAAATCGTTGGCACTTAACGTGTTAACGTTTTATACTCGTACACAGTACCTGGACGACCGAGCGTTGCTCGGATAAATACAATTTATTTTCTTGGTTTAATTTCAAACGAAACATTCATTTGCTTAGTGTTACTTAAAAACGCCATCTGAAATAGCTCCCAATAAAATAAAAACTAAAATATTAACGCAATATGGTTTTGATTGAGGTTTGAACCCGGGACTCTAGTTCCGCAGTCAGCCCATAACCATTCGGCCAAGGAAGCTTTAATTTGAAAAAACCTATTTGGGAAAATCTAAGAATCAATTTGTTGATGAAATAATATGACGACCTGCGTGGCACAATGTTTACCATGCCGGACTGTCAATCGAGGGGTCCCGGGTTCGATTCCCGGCGAAACAGAAATTTGAATGATGAGTTTAAATTTCTGTTCTTGGTCTGGGTGTTTGTGTTCCTGTCTTTGTATGTGTCCATGGTACCCACGACCACACAGGGTATTAATTACCTTACTGTGGGGCTATGAGTGTGTAACGTTTAGTTTTAGTTTTCAAATAGTATAAGATATTTTTGCTAATTCTATAGGCGTGATCGGATAATTATGACATCAAACACATTTATTCTCCTTAAAAGAAATTTGCCAAATCAAACCATATAAAATGCATACTAATATTATAAATTCAAAAGTTACTCTGTCTGTCTGTCTGCTCACTACGCTTTCCCGCTTAAACTACTGAACCAATTTTAATAAAATTTGAACACAGATAGAGTGGACCTTGCGACAGGACGTAGGATAAAAAGCGTGGGGTGCATGGTGTCAATAGTATCTTAAAAACCACCCCCCGCTTTTTTACAGCAAAATACATTTTCTTCTTATTTTTTACTTAGTTCGTATTTTCACATTAATAATATGATTTTTTACGACAAAGGCTTAATTTACTGGCTTACTCTTCTCAAGTCGCTTATGCATTAATTTATTAGATACAGCGTTAATTAGTTTAGATCTTGATTTCCTTTATAAGAAAACTAGCCTTCCACCAGCGGCTTCGCCCGCGTGTACACGTTTTATAGGTTCCCGTAGGATAAAAACCATCCTATGTCCTGTCGCAAGGTCCACTCTATCTGTGTTCAAATTTTATTAAAATTGGTTCAGTAGTTTAAGCGGGAAAGCGTAGCAGACAGACAGAGTTACTTTCGTATTTATAATATTAGTAGGCATTTTATATGGTTTGATTTGACAAATTTCTTTTAAGGACAATAAATGTGTCAAACACAGTGTCATAATTATCTGATCACGCCTATAGAATTAGCAAAAATATCTTATATTATTTCATCAACAAATTGATTCTTTGATTTTCTCATATAGGTATTTTCAAATTAAAGCTTCCTTGGCTGAATGGTTAGGTACGTGGACTGACTGCGGAACGGAAGTCCCGTGTTCAAACCTCAACCAAAACCATATTGCGTTAATATTTTAGTTTTTATTTTATTGGGAACTATTTTAGATGGCGTTTTTAAGTAACACTAAGCAAATGAGTGTTTCGTTTGAAATTAAACCAAGAAAATAAATTGTATTTATCCGAGCAACGCTCGGTCGTCCAGGTACTGTGTATGAGTATAAAACGTTAACACGTTAAGTGCCAACGATTTTTATAACTTTTTTGGTTTAGGCCTTGGGGGACAAGGTTTGGTCGACACATGATTGTATCATTCAGGCCATGGGGGACAACAATTGACCGCGCTTCATAGATTATTTCAAACGCTCAACAGGGAGCCGGTGGATACTTTTATTAAACAAATTTAATCTGTATCGAGCGAGCCCCCCACGGCCCCGTAGAGAGATTAATGTGAAAATACGAACTAAGTTAAAAATAAGAAGAAAATGTATTTTGCTGTAAAAAAGCGTGGAGTGGTTTTTAAGATACTATTGACACCATGCACCCCACGCTTTTTTTACTGTAAAATACATTTTCTTCTTATTTTTTACGTATTTTCACAAAAACTACATTATTTATTTTTATTATTACACTAGCGGCCGCCCGCGATTTTAGACTTTAGATTTTTTCTAAAATAAAAGTAGCCTAAGTTACTCCTTATTTCATCAGCTACCTGCCAGTGAAAGTCCCGTCAAAATTGTACCGCATATTATGTACATTTACATGCGTGTAGTAAAAAGCGATTATTTTAATATAACAAACAGACACTCCAATTTTATTTATTTGTATAAATGTATAAATAAAATGATTTTATTTGAGAGAAGTTGATTTAATTGTAAAATAAATATAATATGTGGTTAAAAATTAAACAAAAAACTTTTAAAGCATATCAAACTAAACAGTAAAAATAATTTAAAATAACCACGAGTAAGAAAAAGTATCATAACTACAATCGGGTATGACGACTTTCTTGTTTTAAGGTTTTTACATTTCCAAATTACACAGAAACGCAGTCGGGTTTTTTTAGTTTTTTAAATTATCGTTTTTTTTAATGTCCTACTGTGAGTCTCAGGTCTCCTCTCGAATTGAAGAGGTATATCAGCTATAGCCCACCACGATGACCCAATGAAAAAGAAAGAAAAAGAAGAAACAGTTTCATATTTCTATACAAAATATTCACTTAATCAGTGTCATTTTTTCCCGGTCGTCGACTTAAATTCAGTCTTAATGTGTCGTGCAAAAAAAAAAGGCGGCTGAAATAAATTCTCAGTAGCACTCATACATACGTGTCAAAGTGATAACCTTATTTTTGAATTCAGTTTAAAGTCAACTTTTAGAAAATGGTTGCAATTCGTGGTCGACCTGCTCTCGAAATATAATTGATGGTTGCGGCGCCGGGCGGGCTGCGCGCGTCTCGTCCTTCGCGCGATCGATCCAAGGACGCTCTCAGATCTGACAGACAATTTTCAGACCCTTGGGGGAAGCGATAACTTACCTGCCTATAATAATAAACATCTAAGGTCACATAGACTATATTCGTTAGCCTTGAGACTATTACATGGTGTCCTTTTAGTAGGCATATCATCAAGTATTTCAGTTATCGGTAGTAGTTAGCAGTAGATACGTTACTTAATGTTACTAAGGAAGTAGAAAAAGTGAAGACTCTCTTTTATTTATACAGGCCTTTGATGAACGTCTATCAGTCTGTCAACACCCTATGCACGTCGTCTCTCATTACTTGGTTTGAGCAAGTCTTACCTGTCTGTAATAAACGTGACCTTTGAATGATGTCCTTTTTGTAGGCATATCATCAAGAATTGCTGTCATATCTTGGTAATTGAAGGTTGCTGTTTTGGGGCAACCATGAAATGAAAATTAAGATCCATATAAAATTAATTTGATGTGCCGTTCTTTCTGAGAATACCCTTTGAGAGTCTTTTTTTATTCATTACTGATACCACAGAGAAAACAAGGGTGCGCGCTTATTTGCAACTCCGTGACTGACACGGACGATATTCAAATACTTGATAGAAGCGTGGTAGAATCAATAAACCTATCTACCTTTACTTACAATCGTCTAAATGTCTAATAACCATCTAATAACGAATATAGTTTATTCGTTAGCCTTGAGACGTTTCGATAGGCCTTTTTGTAGGCCCGTCAGTCAAGATATACTTTAGAACTTGGCAACTGAAGGATATAATTTTGCGGGCATCTTACCCTGAAATGAAAATTGTCTTTCTGTCTGTCAACATAGCATGTCTAATCCGATAACTGATACAGGCAATTTCCAGACCCTTGGTGGAAGAAATAAGCTTACTGTTTATACTGAACGTCTAAAGATCAAATAGACAAAGAATTTTATTTGCACAAATATTGGTGTTTACAAAAGTTGTTAATACATATTTAGTACGCCATATTTACCTTCATGAGGTATATAAATATAGACAGACTATATTCCATAACTTTGAGTCGTTTTGATGATATCCCTTATATATTATGTAAGTTATTACGTACGTTGTATTTAATTTACATTAAAAATTCATGGGGGTACTGACTACTGCGGCACAGCTGACATCGTCGACGCGCGTAGATTAGAATGCATTCAATGGTGGAAGGATTGTAAGTTTACAAAAATTGAGTGTTATCGAAATAAGTTGTCTTTGAGAATATAGTAATTGTTTGAACTGATATAAAACTACGTGTATAGTGCGCAAAGAAATGGTGTAAGTTGCATGTAGGTAGTACTTCTGATAAAATAAGAAAGGTACCTATATACTTTGTAGATCAAAAGTAGTATCCATGATACACGGTACCTAAACTGTGTCATCACCTATTTGTAGCTTAAAATGCCCCTTGGTTGCTCATTAAGCAACTAAATGATTGGATTCTGATAGCACTGGCCGCTTCTCGGTTTTGGAAGAGTTCCAAAATCACTGCAGGACGTTACCTGATGACCGTTTTTTTTGGTATGGGGGAGGGAACCTTCAAAAGGTACCCGGTACCTAAGGAGAGGATACCGGGTTATGTAGGATTTGTATCGCACTAAAACCCCCTCGGTGGCCTGGCTCTGCGCTTGGGGAGGACTCCGAGATTGCTATTGGAATGCACCGGTATCCTCCACGCGTGGCACCCCATCCTCGGGAGAGCAGATGTGCTCTCCTGCACGTTCCGATGATTACAGCGGCATGCGGCAATGCACCGACATCCTTCCCGGGACTAGGAACTGGCTGGACGGATCGAACTTCCACTCTCAGCACCCACAACCTTCTCCTTTTAGTCGCCTCTTACGATAAGGCAGGGCATACCGTAGCTCTATTCTTAATCCCGAAGCTACAGGGACATTCATTTAGGCTCTAGAAGATATTTCACTCTATCCCGTTGAATAAATCAGTACATTGAACTCCAATATTGATTAGTCATTATTCGACCTAACCTGACAGTCTGTGATTAATGTTAGCTTGCCTATAGGATAGCAAATCACATTTCTATCTAACGTAAATATCGCAGTTTGTATTTAAAAAACCATTAGTATGGTTTTACATAAAATTGTGCCGTGTTGCGTGTTGCACTTGCACTGTTGACTTGTTTAGTAATTTTATTAAAATTGTCATGCCATAATCCAACATATTATTATCTCCTTAGAGAAATAAATAGTTTACTCGTTGTAGGAAAAAGCAGGTTTGATTTAACGTTCTAGTTTCAGGTATATTATTATTCGAGAAGATGACTTTTACGTAGCTACATCAATTATCGGATATTTTATTTATTTATTTATTTAATTATTAATGTACACAAGCACTTAAATTAACAAATAGTAACAACAGATATTGTACAAAGGTACAGCTTATTCCTTTAGGAATCTCTTCCAGCAGACCTGAAACTGGAGAAGTGTTAACTAAAGATAGTAATAGTGTACATAAATTTTACATACAATATACATACACAAACATACATGCTAATAAATCTACATATATACATAAATACATACATTCAAACATACATACATACATACATATACACATCCATAAACATTATATATATAAATAACGACATAAATTATGACAAGGATGTTTACACAGAGCAAAGAAAAACAATTATAATTTTAGATATTCTTTTGATATTCTTGCTTCGCTTTACTATAATCAAGTCCGCTCGTTTTCTACAAAGTGTTACAGATACTTCAACTCAGTTGTGCGCGCGGCGCTATGTGTGCGTGGGCTAGTAATTATGCAGCTTTAATTTGTGTGACAGTAACGCGGCCGTGATCGTCCGAGCAACTTCACTGTACCTCTTGTCACGCACACAAAGTCACTGTGTATATACAGGTTTACCCACACATAGCGCCGCGCGCACAACTGAGTTGAAGTATCTGTATATTCCTTTACTAATTTTGTTAATCTGGACATTTGTTACTACTGTAGCAACTAAAACTTATATGGCTGCTTTAATTTATAAGTAGGCCTCATCTATCAGATATAGACAATATCTGCAACCCTTGTTCGTCCCACGACTGGGCACGGGTCTCTCCCCATTAATGCGAAGGCCTGGAGCTTACTCCACCACGCTGCTCTAATGTGAGTGGTTGGAGGAGATAGTCTATATAAACATCTATATTGCTAGTATAAACATTCCCGGAAGGGTCTGGCACTTACGGCCAAGCCACACGACACTTTTCAAAATCGCCGATCGCCGATACTAAAAGCAGCTAGTGTGCTTTGGCCATTGAAGTGACTTTGAATTTATTCGAGGCGACAGTAAAAGCACAGTACAATCCATAAAAGCCATTTACATTTCAAGGTCATCATTACCGTAAACATTTACATCAAACTTAAGTTTATTTAGTATATTAAAAAAAATGAATAATACAGAATAGTCATAGCTATTGATTATTTTTTACAATCCACAAATAAACGGAAGACGACACTTTTAACAGAATTTTTCAGAATCTGTCGGAATGGCAGAAAAGTTTCGTTGGTTTCTCAAATTGCCCTAACTTACCATTATGATAGTCATACAACTCATACTGCACATGTGTGATTGACAATTATGGATTATCTTGTTCTAATCGATATTTCAAAGTACTCTTATCTTAAATGCTTTAAAGCTTTAAACGCTTTTATCATTATGGTGGGAAATTACAACTCTTCGAGGAAAGGTCACTGCTCGACGATAATGAAAAATACTGTAATATTTATTGATTAAGATATTTTTCATCATCGTGAATGCCTGAGTGAAACTCATAATTTCTCGAAGGCATGATGTCTACCAATTTTGTAGGTGGTAGAACTATTATGGTTCGCCCGGGAAGTACCACCGCTGCACCCATTTCTGCCGTGATCCAATTCTATTGTGTTTCGGTGGATAGGTGCAGTTGCCGGCCTCACTTACATGAGGCGACCACCAGCATCCAAAGTAGCAGCGCAACTGCATACAACCTCAGACAAGACTTACCTATGCCTGCTTGAGGTTGTATGTAGATGTCCATGGGCTGCAGCGACCACTTAACACCACGTGGCCTGCATGCTCGTCTGCTACTGCATTCAAATAAAAAAAACTGCACTTGGCCAGCGTGGTGGCCTATGGCCTAAACCATCTCACTTGTGCCCAGTGGGACATAAAAAGGTTGAAAAAAGAACGTTTGAAAAATTTGGAACCTCGTTGAACGCTTTTCATTTATTAGCAGTAATCACTATTTTCGTATTGATCCGAATTGTAGCATCACGACAAAATATGCTCTAGTCCTCTGTTTGGTACACAATCCTATTTAATTTGACTCTAGATAGAGCAAAAGTCTTCAAATGTAATAATTATAATTGGAGTCGGTAGAAAAGTTGTAAAAAATGTCTTGTGTTCGTTGAAGCGCGCATGGCGCGGTGGTTAGCGTAGAACGTAAGCGATCTATGCCACTAAGAAAAACGGGCGCGGTCGGGTGTGAGATGGGTGACCGCTAGTGGCAAAAAAATTCATGTGCATTTCGTGTCCGAGTTGTTGTCGATATTTAACAGTCTTTAAACCTTTTAGGCCTTATGGGCGGTTTGAAAACATCTGACAGCGGGTCGGCCACTAACCCGCATATCCACCCGCACTGGAGCAGCGTGGTGGAGTAAGCTCCAGGCCTCCCTAATAATGGGGAGAGACCTGTGCCTAGCAGTGGGACGTAAAAAGGGTTGCAGCCATGTTTGTTTACAACGTAAAAAACAAAATTTTAAGTAACTATGTAACTAATTCCCGAACGTTCTGTTACGTTACGATTTTATTTTCATACTAGCTGTGCCCGCGATTTCACCCGTGTTAGATAAGATTCCTTCAGACAATAATTATTCTCCGTACAGTTTGTGAGCCTAATTGAAACCAAATTGTTATTTCGCATAATTAGAAAACTACTCCTTCTTTTTTTTCCTACGCAGATCTTTTTAATTGTCAATCAGGATCTGTATACCAATTTTCATGGTACATGTCCAGAAATGAGAAAATTCGATATACTTCACCTTTATAAATAAATTTTACCCCCTAAGGAGTTGAATTTCTAAAAATTCTTTTTTTAGTGCTTAGTTACATCATGAAAGGAAACTCTGTACTCCCTGTGCTCTGTTCGGTTGTGCGTTTATATACAATGACATATAAATCAGTGAGTCGCGTTTGCGTTTTAAATATATATAGAATTTTGCAGAAACTAACAATATTATTATCAATTTTATTTAGGGTAAAGTTAACTAGGTTATGGTTAAATTGGTGGAAACCAAGAACTTGAAGTTGCCTGATGTTTGTCCGGTAAAAAACTAAAAGAAAATGTTATCTAGGTAGTATCTATTAATAGTAGCACTTTTAATGGTGTGAGAGGTGTTAAAGCATCGTCTAATTAAAACGAAAAGCTAGAAGTTTTTAAAGTATCTAGTTTATAAGTAAGTTATAAATATAAGTTTATAAATAACCCTGAATAAGGTTTGCTGCATTCTTAATTGCTTATAAATTTCGGATTTAAAACAAACTTGTCCTTAATTATATATCCTATTTAATGTTTGGGTCGGAATATCAGATAAACCTTCTTTAGCGAAGACGCCTTCGTGTTAAAAACAACCCACTGCCACAATTTATTGGTCCTAACTTCACTGAGCGCCACTACGAATAATACGATGAATGAATACCGTCAGAACATGTATTTTCACGTATATTATAAACTAGCTGACCCCGCGAACTCTGTATCGCGTTTAAATATTAAATAATAATAATAATGGATAGCATATAAACCTTCTCCGTGAAAAAATACATGTACATACCAATTTTCATAATAATCGGTCGAATAGTTTCTGAATTTTGCGATGACATATATACAAACATTACTTAACACCCCCGCAACCCCCCCTTCCGGGTGGAATTTCGTAAAATCCGTTCTTAGCTGACCTCTACTCGGCGAAAGGAATATTCCTACCAAATTTGAAGTCGGTAGGTCTTATAGTTCCAGAGATATCGTGATGAGTCAATATATGGGTGGAAATCTCTTATATATATATAGATAGATAAATAACGCTTCACTCTCAGAGCCCCACAGTAGGCTGCGTACACCCTGTGTCGTGGATTCCATGGACATACACAAAGACAAAGACACAAACAACCAGACCAGAAAAAGACCTCCAAATTCATGATTTAGAAATCTCACCCGCCGGGATCTCGCCCACCTCTTGCTCGGCACAACGGCATCAACTGCTCCAAACGGGCCGTGAATAAGAAGATATACGAGCAGGCGCGGTGGCAGCCTTCAATTTTGGGAGGTGTTGCCAAGAAATTTTGGGGGGTCACTAAGAAATTTGGGGGAAGAGGTGTCTCAAATTGGCTTGTTTCGCCTTCCGTATGACAGATGGATTTTGGGGGGGGGGGGTCATGTCCCCTATGTCTCAGGGGACCGCGCCTATATTCGAGTACATATACCATGTCGGTAATATACTACTAATGGTAATAATGGTGCCTGTCAAACAAGCCGGAACCCTTTGTTTGTCACTTTTGTTGGTATTTTCCCATTAAGCATCACATGTATCATTGCTTTACGATGGGGTGAACAGCCCGGAAGATTTCTTCGCGTCGTAACTTTTTTTATTACATTTAACTTTTTCCCGAAACGTAGCGGAGGGCCTGGGGAGAAACAGCTTTTAACCGACTTCAAAAAAGGGGTAGGTTCTCAATTCTCAAAAAACTCGTCGGGTCCTTTCGTATATGTTCTTACTTATTCTGCTTTGGCAAGAGTAGTTAGCTTAGTGCAAGCTTTTCAAGATATAAATTTGATTTTTTTGTACATAGTGTCAACATCCCTATTGTACCCGTGACCCTTGATCGGCAGTCAGTTGCATGGTAACCATTGAGCAGCGGGGTGGCCCAGCGGTAAAACCCTCAGTCTCCGACACGGGGACACTGGGTTTAAAGCTCTCCGACACGCACTCTGACAAATAAATTTGTTAAGTGCGTATTCATCGCTACTCCACGGTTAGGGAAAATGTTGTGAAAATTTAATTACGATGCTTTCCGTTGGCAATCTTTTAAACCCCTCTCACTTCTGAGAGGAGATGTCCCCAAGAGTGCAAATAAGGTTGAAAAACACGGTAACCGTTACTACACACGTGTCGCCAAGTAATATAAAAGTGATCTGTTACATCTATTGTAACTACAGCTTACATGCAATGCTTGAGGGGGACATGAGGGGGACCGAAAGGCATGCGCATGCGTGACCCGCGACCCGGTGACCGCGCCCGGCGCTTGAATTATGCAGTATGCGCCACTGCAGTTTATTTTTAAGCTACCACCTACTTCCCGGGAACAGTCGCCTATCGATCTTTCTTTTAATAGAGTTTTGTAGTTTTTAGAAAACTTTAGTTTTGATGAGTTTTGCATGGTGATGAATATTTATAGCCGGTTTTATGGTTTACAGTTTTTTTAATGACGACCTATGAGGCGCAACGTTTACCATGCCAGACTGCCACACGGGGATCCCGGCTTCGATTCAGACTTCGTCAAGCAGAGACTTCGCCAAGGAATAATGAGTTTCAGTTTCGGTTCTCGATCTGGGTTCTCCGTTCTGGGCGGAACACAAACGTTCATGCTTTTGTTTGTGTGTCCATGGTGTCCACGGTATATCTACCCTACTGTAGGGCTACGAGTGTGAAACGATATTTTAATAGCCCCCAAAGTAAACTTACGCGTTCTTTGTTTAGTTAGTTTGTAATTGCAAACTTTGTGCTATGCTAAACTGATGGGTACCTACTGTAAGTAATACCCAATTCAGTGACTTCCAAATGTAAAGGCGTAATAGGCTATGCTCTCCAAATAAGCAGGCTTAAGATAAATAACAGACCACAACATATATATATTTTGATGCCGAAAAGTGTTTACTATATTACCACAATACAAAGAGAGTTTATTACCATAAAGAAGAATTACACTTCAGGGAATAAAATCGTTACTTTGAGAGCTAGTCGCAGTAGATACATTATTACTTTTTTTATTTATTTGCCTAAAAATTTTATCTTTATCTCATAAGTAAGCCTAAAATAGTAAGAAGACTAAGACAAAAAGTATTAACAGACTTCTTTTGCAAAACCAGTAAAACCAGTTCGCCTTTCCTTTCGATTAACCAAAATTGCCTCTAAAGTTGTGTCTAATTCTCAAGTCATGTGCACTGCATAGAAACTTTGCTAGACTAAAAATACGGCGGTAAGATGCATTCAACAAAACTTACACTACGTAGTATACGTAGACAGACGTACAACAATATTATCTTCCATTTCCTACATATGTATGTAGTTAACCTAAGAAGATTTAATCGCAGGTCGTTACTCAACAGAAGCCACACGCATTCGTTAACGAATTCGTTACCATTAATGAACGGATCTTATGACAACAGCTCGTGCAATAAGCCAGGTGTTTCAGTTATAGCGACAAAACGATAGAAAAGTAGAGACTTAGGATACAATAATAAATGTATCCACTTATTTCTTTCATTTATAGTACCTATTCGCTTCACACTTAACGCTTCACACTTCACACTCATAGCCCCACAGTAGGGTATATATACCCTGTGTCGTCATTCATCATTCAAATTTCTGTTTCGCCGGGAATCGAACCCGGGACCCCTCAATTGGCAGTCCGGCATGGTAACCATTGCGCCACGCGGGTCGTCAAATAAATAAATAACGTTTCACACTCATAGCCCCACAGAAGGGTAGACATACCTTGTGTCGTGGGTGCCATGGACACACCCAAAGACAGAAACACAAACATCCAGACCGAGGACAGAAACTTAAACTCATCACTACTTCGTCGGGAGTCGAACCCGGGACCCTCCGATCGGCAGTCCAGCTTGGTAACCATTGTGCCATACGGGTCGTCGGGAAATGAAGAGAAGCATTTATTTAATTTGTTACAAGATCTAAAGCTAAGCGACATGGAAATAAAATTATTATATGGTTCCTTAGTAAGTTAGTGGTCGTAATTGGCTGCAACCTTTTTTACGTCCCACTGCTGGGCAGTGGTCTCTCCATAATATTGCCTGGAGCCTGGAGTGCCTGAAGTTTACTCCATAACGCTGCTCCAATGCGGCTTGGTGGAGTGTCTGGTTACTGGCGGATTTAGAACTGCCAATAAAGCCTCCGAGAAGGCTTAACGACTGTTATCTAACAATAACAGCGGGAGCGACGGCTTGACGTGCCCTACAAAACAAGGAAACGCGCGCCACGCCGGTCACCCATAATCTCACACCCGATCACGTCCATTTTGCTTAATTGCGTAGATCGCTTGTATTTTAAATATGCCGCTGGGTCATGTGCACTGCATAGAAATAAGATGCAAAAGGGTAGCAGCCAGTGCAGCCAAAATCTCATTATAGTTGGCCACTAGCGATACGACAAGTGGCTTTGACCGGCCCTGCTCCTGTTAGCGCGATAACTAAGATGCGACAGCTTACACGTCACTCCTAATTAGCGATCCGCACGCAATTATTATGAAACTGGGACGGCTAAATCTGTCACCTAATGAAACTGTGGCGTTTGTCCACCTTAAACTGCTTTAAGGTGGTTAAGGGTAGCTATAGATTGCATTAAGCGGTCCCAATGGACCACGAAGAGTTAAGGGTGCATGGCCCGGCGGTTAGCGCAGAACGGAAGCGATCAATGCAACTTTTTTTGTAGGTGGTAGAACTATTATGGTTTGTCCGGGGAAGTACCACCGCTGCACCCATTTCTGCCGTGAACCAATTCTATTGTGTTTCGGTGGAAAGATGCAGTTGCCGGCCACACTTACATGCAGCGACCACCAGCCTCTGGAGTAGCAGCACAATTGCATAGGACCTCAGACAAGACTTACCTATACTTGCTTGAGGTTGTGTGTAGATGTCCATGGGCTGCCATGCCAGCGACCATGCCTGGCCTGACGTGGCCTGCATGCTCGTCTACTACTGCATTAAAAAAAACTAAGCTAAACGGGCGCGGTCGGGTGTGAGATGGGTGACCGCTAGTGGCAAAAAATTTCATGCGCATTTCCGTACTTCGGAGGGCAGGTTAATCCGTTGGTCTGGGTTGTTGTTGATAGATGACAGTCGTTAAAACGGGTTGGCCATTAACTCGCATTGGAGCAGAGTGGTGGAGTAAGCTTCAGGCCTCCCCAATAATGGGAGGGGAGACCCGCGCTACAATAGACATCTTTATATCGTGCCCACGCCCAGCAGTGGGACGTAAAAAGGGTTGCAACCAATAACCACGATCTTGATTTCTAGCTTCTTTAGTACTAATGACGAAGTATTAGCCTGATGTCAAAAAACACTTCATCCAAACTGGCCACCGAGGGGGTTTTAGTGCGGTCAAATCCCACATAACCCGGTATCCTCTCCCTAGGTGCCGGGTACCTTTTGAAGGTTTCCTCCCGGACACAAAAAAAAATGGTTAACGATTTACGAATACCAATTTTTTTCCAACCTTTTTTATGTCCCACTGCTGGGCACAGGTCTCCTTCTCACAAGTGAGAGGGATTTAGGCCATAGTCCACCACGCTGAACAAGTGCGGATTGGTGCGGACACTCGACAAATTATGAATTTCTCTCAGGCATGCACGGCGATGGGGAAACATCGTAATCAATTAAATATCACGATATTTTCCATCACCGTGGAGCAATGATAAACGAATACCAATAACGTAGACTTATTAAGTGACTTGTTAAGGGGCCGTATACGAAATTTTGCCGATTTTGCTTATTTACCCGATTTAACACATGATATTTTGCAGATAAATTACAGTACTCCTACAAGTATCATTGCATAATATAACTTTTCATTTCATTAATAATCTAATAAATTAGACACTTTTATAGCTTGCGTCAAGAATTGTAATGCGAGATTTAGGTTACTTTAAATGATGTTTAATGCCGAATCATCATTATTAATAAGATTTTTTTTCAGGAAACGGATTGATTATAAGCTGAAGAGTATTTATGTCAAATAAATTTTACGAAAGATTATTCCATTTTGCCGAAATCAAATGCAATTTCTGGCCCATTTTCTCTCAAAATTGACTAAGTTCAATGTTTTTTTACTTATATATTTTGTATGAGAGTGGCAAAAAGTGGCTCATACATTTTGTATGTGATTTTTACACCAATACATGGCATTTTTTTCGATCTGTTTAGACTTTAAAATGATCCAGAAATATCTGATATTCTATACCTATTACAGTAATATTTACAAAACTATCACCGGCTTCAGGTCTATTAAGCAAAATAACGAAATAAAAATTAAAAAGTGGCTCATTTAATAGTTTATTACTGAAATGATCAGTCATATTGTGCAATAAAACTTATGGAAATACTGTATTTTAACTGCAAAATCTCCTGTATAAAATGAGCTAAATCAGCGAAATCGGCAAAATTTCGTATACGGCCTCTTAAGACACATTACATAAGCGAGGCATTAAATAGTAAATCATGCAGATTAAAATTTAATAGTATAACGTAAGTTTATTATGATTATTTTTAAAAATTAAAGCCAAAGTTATGAACGATGATAATTTATTTTCATCATTTACTTACTTACCTATTTTATTATGAATAAAAAAAATAACTTATGATCCAGAGACTCGCGTTCAAATTACATGTAGGAAGACTTTTGTGTTCCTTTGCATGTGTTCATGGTACCCACGACACAGGGTATTAGGTAACCTGTGGGGCTATGAGTTGGTAACGTTTTTTAAAGTTTTGAATATCTTTGAAAGATTCAATGCAATTCTAAATTCAAGGCTTCATCTATGTATGTCTGTTGTGAAGGACTTTGTGTTGAAAGGAGGAGACCGGCCTCCGCTAAGGTTATTTGTAGAGTAGATATCCATGGGGTGCAGCTACCACTTAGCACCACGTGGCCTGTATGCTCTTCTGCTTTCATTCAACCAATGGGAAAAAATCCAGCACGCATCTCTGATTTAAAAAAATGTTATGTTCATATAACATTAGCTTAATCTAATTTCCTAATGCAAAAATAGCCAAGTTAGTCATATTGACGAATAGATAAAGAAATTATTAAGTTTTTAACAAAAAAAAAATTGAACCAACTTCAAACGGTAAAAATAAAATTGTTCAGTACCTACTTCTTCTTGCTTATGGTAATGGTAAAACAGCAACATTTTAACAGTAAAACAATTTTGGAGTCGGTGCCCAATTCAGAACGAAAGGTACGACATTTTACTAAGGGCCCGACTCCAAAAAAAGATCGATTTTAAGCATAAGAAAAAAATTATTTTAAAATCGATCCACAAAATGCGGAGTAATCGGTGAACATACATAAAATAAATAATGTAGTTTAAAAAACACGCTTTTGTGAAAATACTAAAAAGTAAAAAGTAAGAAGAAAATATATTTTACTGTAAAAAAAGCGTGGGGTGATTTTTAAGATACTATTGACACCATGCACCCCACGTTTTTTTTACAGTAAAATACATATTCTTCTTATTACTTACATCTTACATTTTAGTTCGTATTTTCACAAAAGCGTGTTTTTTAGTTTTTTAAACTACATTATTTATTTTGAATTTTTTAGTTGGATTTTTTTTTCATATTATTGCATTGTCATCGGCCCTTGAACCCTGTGCAAATTTTCAAGTTAATAAGACTCCTAGAAGTAAGTGAATATGAAGTTAAATGATTCCGTTACATACATATATACACACATACAGGTCAAGCTAATAAAAGCGTGTTAAAAAATACATACAGCCGAATACAATACCTCCTCCTTTACGAAATCGGTAAAAATGTGGATTCACAGTTGGTCTATTGCAAGCAGTCAAACTCGGTCAATCGGCCAAAAATTAAGGCGGTGCGTGTGTCGCCACTTACGAACAATTATTTCGTTGATTCCTTTTAGAATACTGACGCAAATGCACTTGTAACTAAATTTAGTCGATCTTTATTCTCCGATGGGCTGACTCGTACATGATTTTCCGTGATTGAAGCATTGGATCTGAAAATGTCAGTTTTTATTCGTTGTACCTTCTCAAAAGATACGCGTAAGTCTATATCAGCCACCTGAGTGAATACTTGTAACCGTTTGTATGTATATTATTATCTATATCTACACCTCAATTAAATTAAATTTGTTCTGAATTTATATTTTCTTAGTAAACTTCTTAGTGCTTTTTAACAGCAGAATGAATCGTTACAACTGATATGAATGAATAATGTATGATTAAAACACACAGCTAATAACAGCTTACTCGGATGCAAGTTTATTACTGGCGTGCAACTCATTAGAGGCGCGTATATGTACATCATCAACCCAAAATAGTAATCTCATATTCTCATCTATCACGTTCACAGAGAAAACATACCTATATAACAAAATATAGGTATGTTTTATTCATACATAAACTGATACATAAGTTATATTCATACATTATGCATACATATCAGTTGTAACGATTCATTCTGCTGTTAAAAAAGCATCCTCTCTAATCATGCTGATATCGCAATCAAAAGTGAATCCATAACTTTACTGTATTAAATGTATATCACTTTTTGAAATGCGAAATCAGCAAAAATTTAAATTTTGTTAAGTTGTATGTATATTTATTTTTTCTAACGATGTTAAGCTCCAAAAGTTTAATGTGAGATTAACGATAAAAACAGGTCAAGAATTAGATTTAAGAGGTATTTGGCTGGTCAAGTATTACATTTTACTGTATTAGACTTAAGAATGCGTATTTTAAAAACAATCTCATGTTTATTCTTCTCTTTTTCAGCGAAAATCCTGCTCTTCTACTTAATCTTCTATGCCGCCCTGATCGGATTCTTCGCCGCCATGCTGGCGATATTCTACCAAACACTCGACGCGAAGCGACCTAAATGGCAGATGGACGCCTCCTTGATTGGAAGCAATCCTGGTAAGTTTAAAATTTATTTCCTAAAACTTTATTTAATTAAAACTTAATTGCAGTATCTTTTTCTTACTTACACTTACGTTTCTTAGATAAAGTCTTTTCAGAATTAAAATAGGTACTGCACTAGAATCGCTGTTTTACGTTTCTCATAGTTTCGTCATTTTTACTTATTATGTTACTGACATACAGATTTCATAAGATCTTGCGAAGTTGACCAGCGTAATCCTCGAATGAACATCAGAATAGTATCACTTAAACTACAGGACCACAGTGCAGGACATTACTTGAAGCTACTTCTTTTTTGGCCAGCGGAAATCGAATTATTCTATAATTTCTTATACGCTATATATATACTTTCGTGTAGGCAACTAGCAAAAAAGATTTAAATAAGATTTTTAATATCTTTCTCCAGGACTTGGCTTCCGACCAATGCCAGAGTCAGCAACCGTTGAGAGTACCTTGATCTACTACCGGGCCAACGACAAGGGCTCCGTGCTCAAATGGGCTACCGTCATCGACGAGTTTCTTGACCGTAAGTATAATCTACAGGGCTTGGCTTCCGACCAATGCTATACTCATATACAACTCATGCACTTACTATACAAGACCTACATCTAATAGGTACCTTTAAACGAGCAATTCTTGTATATACGACACCTAGGTACATATATATAATTTGAATCTCGGAAAGGCCTTCACCTATTTTCATGAAATTTAGTATAGGGGTTTTTTGGAGTAATGAACCGATCCAAGTAGGTTTCATTTTTAGAAATTCTCATTTTATCCGTATTTTTAGCGAATATAAACTAAAAAAATAGGTATATAAAATTGTAGCGTAGAATGTCGTCAAATCTCATCCACCGTTCAAAAAAATGACAATGTCAATTTGAAAGAGCTTTAATAAGAATTTAGTCAATCGAATTAAAGCTTCCTCGGCCGATTGGTTACGTAGGCTGACTACGAAACTAGAGACCTTTTTATTTTTTTGTGACCTTTTTTATAATTATTGGGAGCTATTTCAGACGGCGTTGTTAAGTAACACTAAGGCTTAATGTTACTTAACAATAAAGAATGAGTGTTTTGTTTGAATTTAAACCAAGAAAATCAATTGTTTTTATCCTAGCAACACTTGGGCATCCGGGTACTTATGTTATTAAAAACTATAGATTCGTGATGTCTACATGACTGGACTACCTATATACAGTAGTTATTAAAAATTATTAGGTTGTTATGGTATACAAGTAGTATGACTCTAGCTTTCATCTTAGGCTATTGCTGATATTCCAAAATTATTTCCAGAATGAATGAATTGAAAGGTGCCGATTTGGTGGAAATTCCAAAGAGAATGAACCTCAATTGATTGATTATGAAAAAAATGAGTTTTGCTTAAAATTTTATTCTGTTTTGATCAGAGTACCGCAAGAAGGGCAGCGGCAGCGGCGAGGCCTCCGGGGCGGAGAACCGCGTGCCCTGCTCGGCCACCTCGGGTGCCATAGGCGAGAACCAGGTCTGCGACGTTCCCGTGGAAGAGTTCCACCCTTGCACCTCTTCCAACCAGTACAATTTTGCGGAGGGCGGACCCTGTGTCTTCTTAAAGCTCAACAAGGTACATCAGAGGATTTAAAAATAATTCTTACTTATTATTATATTACAGTCTTCAAATCTTTTATCATTATTTTATTATTTCACGCTTAACTGAAATTTGGATGGAGAAAAAAGAAGAAAATAATTTTAAATTTGTTACTGTATTAAATAAATAAAAATATTTATTTTATACAGTATGCTCAATTCAGATACGGCTGTATAGACTTGTTGTAGGGAAAGAATTTTTTTTGTTTCTGAACCTCATAGTTTTTAGGGTTCCGTACCGAAATCGGACCCTATGAATGTTGAACTACTTTACTTTTATTTATTTACAAATATTATTTTGTAGTTAAATAAATAAACAATTGTACAAGGTACAGTAATGTATTTGTGTCTTTGGGTATTGCTAAGGTTTTTGAAGCGCGGTGACTCTAGGATTGAACACAAGCTGTTTACGAAGCCAGTGGTGGATTTAGAAATTTGCCATCAGTACAATATATTTTTTTAAAGCTCGATTCTCTAAAAAAACTAGCAAGCTTTAAAAAGTTTATAATAAGAGTATTTTTAACGTAGTCAGGTTGTCTTTCAATTTTGTCAAACAAACCAATTTTGGGTCAAATTACGACCCCCAAAATCAGCCGCCCTAGACTCCATCCTACTCAGTCCCTGTAGCTTCGGGATTAAGAATAGAGCTACGGTATCCACTGCCTGATCGTAAGAGGCGACTAAAAGGGGGCTTCCGGGGCTGCGGGTGGTGAGAGTGGGAGCTCGACCCGTCCAGCCAGCAGCCCCGGGAAGGACGGCGGTGTGTGCGTGGCCGCATGCCGCCGTAAGCATCGGAAGGTGCAGGAAATCACATCTGCTCTCCCAAAGATGGGCCCTTTTCAGGGCGTCGCGTATGGAGGACACCGGTGCGTTCCATGAGAGATCCCGGAGTCCTCCCCAAGCGCAGAGGAAGGCCACCGAGGGGGTTTTAGTGAGGTTCAAATCCCACATAACCCGGTGTCCTCTCCCAAGGTGCTGGGTGCCTTTTGAAGGTTCCCCCCCCCCCCCCCCCGATACCAAAAAAAAGGCTCCACCCTACTCAGCCTTTTGGTAAATCTAACACTGTACGTAGCAACGGGCGCTTTCGAGTGGTGGTTCGCGTGATAGCTCGTGATTCGTGAGGTCCAGTGCCCCCGGTAGGGTTACCAACTTTTTTTTACAAGAAATAAAGTATATTTAGGTTTGAGAAGGAAAAAAAACAGTATTTTACAAAAATTAACATTATTTAATTTTTTAAAGACATATTTTTAGTGCTACTCGCGCAACTTATCAATTTGGTCATTTTTAAAAGCTTCATTAGCCTTACCACAATCAAAAGTATAATTGAAATAAACAAGGAGCTCATTTTTTATTAAATTAATAATATTAGGTAGTATTTGACAGATTCGTTCTGAAACGCTCGATTGTGTCTGCGCTGCACTAACGTTGCATTGTTCGTCCGAGATGTTGATACTGAAAACAGTATTTTGTATACTATTTTTGTTCAACAGTAAAAAGTATAATGTTGTGAAAAACAGTATAATACTGTTTTAATCAGTATGGTTGGCAACCCTAGCCCCCGGAGGCATATAGTCCCTTTTTTGGTCAATTTTGGCGACCGACAAATTCATGCCATGGTTTTTTAAAAATGGTACACCACTTTTGCACCTAATGTAGGTACTAAATAAACGTTTCACACTGATAGCCCTATAGTAGGTTATATATACACTGTGTCGTGGGTACCATAGATACATACAAAGTAAGAAACACAAACATCCAGACCGAGAAAATAAATTTAAACTCATCATTCAAATTTCTGACTCGCCGGGAATCGAACCCAGGACTCTGATCGGCGGTTCGGCATGGTAATCATTGCGCCACGCGGGTCGTCACATACAGCTAGAACTAAGTACTAGCTGTATGTGACGACCAAAAATACTTAACAGCAGAAATTGACGCAGCAGTGACTCTTTCCCGGCTAACCATACAAATTCCTAGCACTAAAAAGGTTTATTTTACGTTTATTTTGCTTAACGTTATGCATTATATTCTAATAATTTCTGTATCGTTTGATTGCAGATTTTCAGCTGGATCCCGCAACCATACAATAATACCGAGGATTTACCAGCGATGATGCCCGAGGATCTGAAACAGCACATAAAACTCGTCGTAAGTATCTTAGCAGTAGTCAAATTCGGGGGGACTTAAATAAAAATAACGCTTCACACTTATAGCCCCATAGTAGGGTATATACCTACACCCTGTGTCGTGGGTACCATGGACACATACAAAGTCAGAAACATCCACCCAGACGTAGAACATAAATTTAAACTCGTCATTCAAATTTCTGATACGCCGGGAATGAAACCCGGAACCCCTTGGGATTTGCAGTCCGGCGTGGTAATCATTGCCACGCGGGTCGTCAAAGCCAAAGCCGCTCCCCAAAATGCCCTACTCGGCCTATTTGTAAATCAAGCACTGTACGCAGCAACTGCCGCTTCCTAGTGGCGCTTTCGAGTTTCGGACATTCAGATAACTTTTTGTTAGCGGGTCTTAAAATATAGATACATCCTCATACGTCATTATAAGTTATTAAAGTCAGTTGAAACCTGAACAGCGTTGTTATATGCTCTGCTGCTGGGAGTTTTTTTCCCGCCGCTTTTTTTCTCTCAGCTCAACATCTAGCCCAAACGGGCACCTGAAGGCGATGACCGGGAAAAAATGACATTCATTGAGTGAATATTTTGTTTTTCTAATATGAAATAAATATTTTTTCTTTCTTTCTTTTCTTATTTGTAATAGTGATTGGGCCAGGCGTCGGATAGAAGATAGATATGATTATATCAATCTATTCCACGGGAACAGTATTTTTTCCGGGATAAAAACAATATTATTTCCTTTTCCAAGGCGCACTCTATCTGTGTAACAAATTTCAATAAAATTGGTTCAGCAGTTTCAACAGAAGTGTTAGATTAATTAAATTAGAAGTGATTTTAAATTAAATTAGAGTTAATTAAATTAGAGTGATTAAATTGAAAGTGTTCTTTATTTGTAGTCCGGCAAACCCGACGCGAATACGGTATGGGTGTCCTGCGAGGGTGAGAACCCAGCAGACGTGGAGAACATCGGTCCTGTGCAGTACATCCCCCGGCGTGGCTTCCCTGCGTTCTACTACCCCTTCACCAACAAGGAGGGGTACCTCAGCCCTCTGGTCGCCGTGCTTTTCGAGAAGCCAAGGAGTAAGTCACAAACTGTTACTTATATTTTTTATTAAAGGAACATAAAATGCGAAGCGCTTATGGTCCTGGCTGGTGTGTAGCGCTGTGCGTAGTCGGATGTGAGATGGGTGACCGCTAGTGGTAAATTTCATGGATGTTGGTTGCCATCCTTGATTCTGGTTGTTTTTGAAAAACATTCGACATCAGATTCCCTACTAACGCGCATCACCACCAACCCACATTGAAGCGTTTCGTTAGAACATCTCCAATAATGAGGAGAGATCCTTGCCGCAAAGATGCAAAAAATGTCGTCTGTGATATTGGCTACATTTTTTGTAATAAAAGAAAAAAAGTACAAATAATATATAAACAATAATTACAAAAAGCAGCAACCAAATTGCTTTCCCTGGGCAGTGTGCTCAAAACACTGGCTACACTACCCCGTTGTATGGCTATACTTATTCTTTGCCCGAGGTAAGAGCCAGCACGTTGGTCATGAGTACACTCAATTAACCGCCTGGATAGATGCTTAAAAAAGATCTTGGCATCAGATCCCCACGGTTCTATCGTTTCGACTCTAAAAGGCAGAACTATGCAGTCCCGACTAAGAGCCACATATTTCTGCAGCTTTCGGATTTCAGCGTCAGTTGCCACCACAGCCACTGCTCTGGAAGATAAATTTATGTGGGATGGTTCCATGGCATTCCATACAAGGCTCCTCCCATTCTTCCAAGGAATTAATGTGAAACCACCTGGCCTCTTGCCATCGTCACGTACATACATAAATAGTCGAATCTACCCTGAATACAGATCTTTTCCTAAAAATAGGAAGATCTTCAAATTAATTATTCGTCTTTGTACATATATCACACGCTTACAACTCTGCTTGTACAAAGTTTATTTTATTGTTTTCAAATTCCGGTTCATATTGGGTATAATTTTCTTGATTAAACCTGAGTTGAGTAAACTTTAACTGTTATAAATCTGATATGATGTATTAATTATATTGAATATCGTCAATAATGTTTTTATCTAGAATTAATAGAATAGACCTGTGCCCAGCAGTGGGACATAAAAAGGAAAAAAATGAGCTCCATTTTATGTTTTTAGCAACTTCTGACTTGTTAATAAATTCTAAAATTGGATTTTCAAATTCCAGCTGGCGTTCTGATCAACATTGAGTGCAAGGCGTGGGCGAAGAATATTGTCTACGACCGGTACGAGCGGCGCGGCTCGGTCCACTTCGAGCTGATGGTAGACCGCTCGTAAGCCGGCAACGGCTGCCGACCACCTGGTGGCAGGCACCTGGCGGCAGACACCAGGTCCTCGGTCCACGCACACCTAGCAGCCAGCCAAGATACTGCCATCAGCGCTGCCGCCAGTGCCCACCGCGCCCAGCAGTCGCCACGCTGCCAGTTCGCGCCAGGCGCCGGCTGCCAAGCGCCGTAGCAATAGCCAGATAGTCGGCCATTTATTTGTATTCGTTTTAGAATAGCCAGAGGGCGGTTGGAGTTTCGTTTACACGCTTACTGACCGACTAACGTTTTAAATTTTCAAATATTTATTATGTAATGTTTCTGGACGGAATGTCAATAAATACGCAATAGTTGGTTCCAATTTAGCTTGTGTCGTGTGTTTTATTTATTGCATAGCCTCCCTTCTTCCTAAAAAAATGATTAAGTGAAGCTTTTAATCTTCTGATTAAAACAACCACACTATTATCGGAATATATGACTATAATACAAGGTGTTCAAAAAGAGATAGGTGTTGACATTTTGAGAACTGATGAACATCTATACATATAATAAAACTGTAAGCAGGGTCAATTCTGTACATTGCATATAAATTTAAAAAAATACTTCTAGGGGTCTTTTTTTTTTTATTTATTTAATTTATGTACACACAAATGGTCACAGTAGAATGAACAAATAATGTTTGTACAAGGGCACTACTTATTCCACACTGAAATATCTTCCAGTAGGCCCGTCCCAGGATAATAGATCTGGTAAAGCGAACTTAGTGCGTACCAATAATTAATATATTAATAAAAGCGATACAGAAATTAGATACATATAGATATATATATATATATACAGTAATAATAATACATAATAATAACTAATTAGAAACCATACATATAAAATTCTAAATAAATAAATAGCTTAAGTACATGTAGCTAAATAGTGCTCAAAAATACGTTTTTTAAATATGGAGATAGTTTCAGACTCTCTTAATTTAGGCGGGAGTGAATTCCATAACCTAACAGCGTGAACAGAAAAGGAGTTGGAGTAAAAATTAGTTTTGTGAGAAGGAAAATCAAGAAGGAATTTAACGTTTGATCTACAAGGGATATCGAGGGGGCGAGAGAAGGAAAACCGGTTTTTTAGATAAGCAGGGGATACAGGGTTATGGAGTATATTAAAAAGAGTGCATAATATCCGAGTATTCCTGCGAAGCCGGATTGGGAGCCACTTGAGATCCTTACGAAACTGAGATACTCTGTCATATTTCTTAAGACCGAAGATAAAACGAATCGACAAATTCTGTAAGCGCTCAAGCTTATTTAACTGCTCCTCTGTAGCATCCAGATAGCACACATCAGCGTAGTCTAAAATAGGTGTGATTAAGGTGTTGGCAAGCGAGATTTTGGTTTTCAAAGGTAATGCATTCTGTAAGCATTTCAAGGCGTGTAGTGAGTAATGGACTTTCCGGCTGACTTCGTTAATATGAGCCGTCCATGATAAATTTTGATCAAATATGACGCCCAAATTTTTAGCGGTATCACTATAATTAATGGGGATACCATTAAAACACAGTTTAGGTAGGGTTAAGATGTTCAACTGATTTCGAAAGTGTTTATTACCTATAATTATTGCTTGTGACTTTAAAGGATTCACCAAAAGACCAAAAGCAGCAGACCACTGACTGATACGGAACAAATCAATGTTCATAGAGTCAAGCGCTGTAACCGTGTCTTCCAGGGCAAAGTGACGATACAACTGCAAGTCGTCTGCGTAGAGATGGAAGTTGGAAGAGATAACACTCGTAACAGAGTTTATGAATATGGAAAAAAGCAATGGGGAAAGTACGCCACCCTGAGGTACGCCCGCAGAGAGGTCAGACCAATCAGAGACGGAATCTCCAAGGCAAACCCTCTGCGTTCGACCTCGAAGATAAGAATTAAACCAACTAATACAAGATGGAGAGAGATTAATGGATTCCAGGACCTGGAGAAGAATATCGAAATCTACTGAGGTAAATGCGCTGCTAAAGTCCAATAATACTAAAAGTGTCAGTGATTTATTGTCCATGGCATTGCGAATATCGTCCGAAACTTTAAGTAGTGCAGTTGTAGTACTGTGGCCTGGACGAAATCCCGATTGAAAAGGAGATAATAGAGAGTTAGAGAAGACAAAGGAAGAAAGCTGCTTATGAATAATATGCTCTAGAACTTTTGAAAGGAAAGGAAGTATAGAAATTGGACGATAATGAGATGGTGAAGAGGGATTAGAATTTTTAGGCAAAGGAATAATTTGAGCTTGTTTCCAAGAAGAGGGATAGGTTGAGGTGGATATGGAATAATTAAGAATGTGAGTGATTACTGGGAGCAGGAATGGTAGAATGGGTATAATCATTCTCGAACACAGTCCATCAGTGCCGATGGCGGTTGATGTAATGGCTAAGATAGATTTCTGAACGTCATCTTCAGTTACTATATGAAAATTTAATGTTGGAATGGGCGATGTAGGGAGTCTTGAGAGTATTTTATAAGTAACAGAAGCTAAAAATATAAGTTTTGAAATTATTGTCTGTCTGTCTGTCTGTCTGTCTGTCTGTCTGTTGTTAGCTTTTCACGCAAAAACTACTGGACGGATTTTGATGAAACTTTTTTTGTTTTATATATATTGGTCCTCGCTAACATTTAGGCTATAGATAATTTTAAAAATCACCCTTTACCTCACCCTTGTTTCAGCATTTCCCGAAATTCACCCTTTAAATGTCAATTTTCTTTGAAACTCTTTGAAAATTGAGTGTCGAAACTTGATGTACAGAATATTTTTGTGCAGAGTAATATACTTATAATTTTGTATTTGTAATCTTTACTAACATAGTAAGAATTCTATTTAAGCTTTTTTCAAAACTACCCCTCAACAGCAAATAAAATGGATTCCAAAGTTTTTATTTCAAGCATACAATAATTAACCTTAACTTGATATTTCATTTTCAAATTCGTTTCCCTTCTTTGAACACATCGTTTACTGATATATTGTTGAATGAATTTCCGTAACATTAGTGTGTATTTCATATCAATCGGGTGATAAACAAAAAAGTTATGTTCATTTACACAATACGCGACATAAACTTAAAAGGCACTTTGGGGAATTTGTATGAAAGTTTCGGTAACAGCCCATTCAAAACCATAAATAAAAGTTTAAATTTAAGTAAAATTATTTTGAACTCTCACTAATATTGTCGACTCCTATACTTAGATCAGCTTACTGTATTTTCTTTCGTTGGCCGAGAATGGCTAGACTATAGGTACGTAATAAGTGCATCGCGAGCCTTACCGCCGCCGAACCTTACATCACAGGCTCCATTGAGTTAGTTGCTCAGCTTATTAGTCTTCTTTTGGGGTGGAAGATTATGAACAGGCTGCAGCTGAAACGATTATTATCGCTACATTATATCAAGCTGCAACCTTTTCAGCATTCCACTGCTGAGCATGGAGCTCTCCCAATATTGAGGAGGCCTCTAGCTTCGATGAACCGAAATCCAAATCTTACAATCTCAATGCATCCAGCATTAAGGTTGTAAGATACGGAATCTAAACCTTCATACAGAATGTACAAAGCCTTAACAAAACGAGACTACTGCAGACATCCAGGTGACGAATAGTTAAACTTTTAGTGAACCAACTGTTAATCTCAATATCTACCTATTTGGTAATTTGACATTCGATTTATCAACCACAAAGTTTACATGTCATACGGTAGATGGCGTTATTGAGCAATATTCATTTCTTCTCCAAAGTGATTCGATGGAGATAATTTCAAATCAAAGCCTTAAGTCTAATAAAAGTAAGTACATTGTGTAAAAAATAAAAAATAACATTTCACACGTATAGCCTCACATTAGGGTAGATATACCCTGTCTCGTGGGTGCCATGAACACACATAGAGACAGAAACACAACCACCCAGACCGAGAACAGTTTAAACTCATCATTGAAATTTCTGCTTCGCCCGGATTCTAACCCGGGACAGTTCGATTAGCAGTCCGGCATGGTAAACATTGCGCCACGCGGGTTGTCCCATCGTTGGGTAGGTATACGTATGATGCTGAACATTGTTAATTGGACCAATGATAACTTAACTCATTTTTTGCGTCTCTTTATTGCGTACGGGCTGATGGCTCATCCACACACGTTGATTGATGGAGATATTAAGGATTCTTTAAAGATTCTTTATAAAAATATTCTTTATTTCCAAATACAGATAGCACACTGTGTAGAGACCCTGCCTTATGCTTTAGTTTTCACAATATTATATTAGTTATGACTTATGACCAAACTGCTGTCCGCAAGTTTTAAACCTATAGTTTATTAATTGACCTTACAATTATTTTTCCGATTGTTTAATCCTAAGCAGGTGTATGTTTAGAAATTTTATCTCCCAACTACAAGTAGTTGTATAGTGCACCTCTTTTCTGCAGTAGGTTAAAGCTAGGTATATAGAATGAGTCTATACATTAACATAGATGAAGCCACGGGCACAATAAACGAGATACATATTTGTAAAGAGAATCTGATTGCGCGAGAAAAGCGAAACGTGAGAAAAGTGGATAGTAAGATCAGTACAGTAAGCATTCCTTACTGTTTTAGGTTTGAAGGATTTAGAAAAAATAGATTAGGTTTCTTCTGAACATATGAACATTGTATTATAAGTGATTTCACTATATGTAAGAATAATCTACCTACCTACTACTTATTCAATGCAAATAAATAATCTTTAATTTTTAATCAATCCATTTTATAAGTCTTTATACACGCGGACGAAGTCGCGGGCACAGCTAGTCTCATATACAACAAAAAACGGCACAATGAGCAACATAAAACAATTCCGGTAGTTCTATGCCTATGCTCATACTGAAAAACTATTCCTCTACCAAAAATTTATGCAATCCCTGTGATAGAAAAGTTGAGAAGGCCAAAGAACGTTTTTGGATCTGAGAGCGCTCTTCAACGTTTCTTGAAATTTTGTTTTTTTCTCATTTGTTTTCAAAATGGCTACACCTATATCTTTCTGAATAAACTTGTACACATTTTGATCCTGGCTAAGTCTCTCGCCAGCCAAACAACTGGCATCAAAGTAAACGCCAGTGGCCACTGCGCCCGGCAGTCGCCACGCTGCCAGAGTCGCTCTTCTTTGTATTGTGCTGCCAGTTCGCGCCAGGCGCCGGCTGCCAAGTGCCGTAGCAACACCCACATAATCGGCCATTTATTTGTATTCGTGTACACGCTTACTGACCGACTAACTTTTTAAATTTTCAAATATTTATTATGTAATGTTTCTGAATGGAATGTTAATAAATACGCAAAAGTTAGTTTCAATTTAGCTTGTGATATGTGTTTAATTTCTTGTAGAAACTTCCTTCTTCCTTAATTCCTAAAAAGTTTGTTAATGAAGCTTTTAAACTTCTGATGAAACAACTACGACATCGGAATATCTAATTATCTTTCAAAGAGTTCAAAATGAGAATAGGCGTGGTCATTTTGAGAACGAATTCTAGCCCCGTATAAAATAAAAAACGAAAGAATGATATACCTCATACAGAACCGCCTGTTTCATGCCTATTCTAAATCTGAACAAACTCTACAACAGATAGTAATAAATATTGTTTGCCTCAGATAGCAAAATAATAAAACTTTTTGCAATAATTAAGACATTCTATTCACAGAAGAAACTGAAACAGAAATGTAAAACATACAAAACTATGAGTAACGTCACAATACAACGTTAAGCAGTGGCGCCAAATCTATACTCATTCTTGATAGTTTATATACGACTTAACTCACGTGACATTTTTTCTCGGAACGAGGCCGACTAGTTTCGGACCTAAACGAGGTCCTTCTTCATGGGGCGTCGCGGTCGGTCGCTCGGAAGACGCACCGATGACGCCATTCATAATACGAATAGGCTGCTTTTCGACTTTTCACATACTTACATACCTACTTTCGTATTTTGTTTTTTTCGGTTTTTCATTTGTTATAAAAATCCCACGCCTATTATCTTTCTGGACAGACACTCATAGATATAAAACTGACCCCTGACTACTCGTGTGTGGACACACCCCAGCAGTAACCAGCAGTAACTGCCATCAGCGCTGCCGCGCCGTATCAATAGCTACATAGTCGGCCATTTATTTGCATTCGCTTTAGACTAGCCAGAGGGCGGTTGGAGTTTCGTTTACACGCTTACTGACCGACTAAAGTTATTTAATAAATTTTCAAATATTTATTATGTTAAGTTTCTGAATGGAATGTTAATAAATACGCAAAAGTTAGTTTCAATTTAGCTTGTGATATGTGTTTAATTTCTTGTAGAAACTTCCTTCTTTCTTAATTCCTAAAAAGTTTGTTATTGAAGCTTTTAAACTTCTGATGATATGTTAAGTTTCTGGATGGAATGTCAATAAATACGCAATAGTTGGTTCTTATTTAGCTGGCGAGTGTTTTATTTCTTGTCGATCCTTCGTTCCTACTAAAAAGTTAGTTTGCTTTAAATAAAACACAGAGCGCAACATGCCTATCAAAATTTTAATCTACTTATTAAAATAAACCAGACAATCGAAATATCTTAGTATTATTCAAGGTGTTTAAAAAGACAATGGGCGTGCTCATTTTGAGAACTAATTCGAAGCCCATATCAATAAGACGAAATTGTCGAAATGATAATAAAACTTATGCAATCACCGTCTGTTCCATAGACTTAGTTATCCTTAGTCTATGGTCTATTCAGAATAGGGATAAGCATATTAAGTACATTATACTTAGTCTAAGGATAAGCATGAATCTAAGGTTACTCATTAAAGTTATTATTTTTCAATAATGGCATCGCAAATTCTGTGTGCATTGCCAACGTAAAAATAAAGTTTGCATCATTTTTTGTCAGTTTCTTTAAAATTCTACGAAGTAGTAACACCTAATAATATCAGCAAGTCATCTTGTTCAGTCATTCAGATATCCAAGTACCTAAAGCGATAGCTACTTTAGCAGATGTATCCGATGGAGAATCGAGGCAAGCTGAAAAAACACATTTTTGCACTGATATTTTGTTTCACAACACTCGTGCACTGTCCGATATAACTCAAAAATACACCAAGTATATGAAAATATATTTTTCCAACTTGCCGCTAAAAACTGTGGAGGTGTTGACACAAGCGCTGTCAGACGATGTTAATGAAGCTCTAATTAAACTCCCTAATGGATATGAAAATTGAAGCTGAGGACTCGACGTAGCACTATGCACGTAATCATTCTGTGTAAATAAATATCTCACTATAGAATATTAATTATTTGTAGTAGGCGTGATAATGTCATGTTTCAATGAATGAAATGAACACTTAAGACTTAAGCTAAAGCTTAAACTTAAGTAAGTTATCCATGTAACTTACTTTTTTAACATATTAATGTGGCACACTTTACCGTAAAGACAAGTAGCAAAATTGGACAGATGACCACTGTGGGAAATCGATAGAAGGTATATATGTATACAGTAGGTACCACTAAATCGAAGTACGCCGGGCTCGACACAACCGCAATAGAGCAGCGTAATGGAGTAAGCTCCAGACCTCCCCAACAATGGGGAGAGACCCGGCCCAGCAGTGCAGGTCTTTAAAACAGACAGTTTGAAGTTATCCGATTGAAAATGTAGAGACAAAGGAACAAGCGGGGTACGTGTTCCGAACATCTACTACCAACGTAAAGTAAGTTTGGGTCTTATGTAATATCGTCTAATGCTGCTGTTCCGAAACTCATGTGAGGCCATCAACTGATTTTTTCAATTAATAAATCAAAGCATTCAAAATTAGTTTATTAAATCAGCGTTTTAACATTAATATATTTTAAAAGGTACGGTAAAGTAACAAACGTAATTAAGAATAGCAGTGTGTGGTGAATAAGTCGTCAATTCCCTTTTATAGGAACAGTTGACGTTGTTTTGGTGTGGCGCTACTGTAATTGGTACGATGCCACAGACAGACACACACACAGACCGACAGACAGAACATCGACTTCAAATTTAGGTTTAGGTTTAAAGAAGTTTATTCTCCAAAAAGACATGTTTGTCACTTACATGAGAACATAGTTTACATATGAAATGTTAAATACAAAAAGATCGTTGTCGCACTATACAAATTATTGCACAAAACAAAACTTAACAAAAACAAAACAAAACAAAAACTTAACGTTTTACAAGCGCTACTATTAAATTACGAGTACATTACACTATTATTCTGTAATAATCAGGGTTTAGCTACTTTAGTCTGCCTATTACGAAGAATGTACTGAACAAGTTCTTTTTTAAATGCGTTAAATGAATTTATGTTTTTTATGACTAATGGTAGTCTATTATACATTTTTGCACCTTCAAATGTAATCATCGTCTTGCCATAATTTGTTCGAGATTTGGGTAGTACGAGAAAACTAGCGCGGCGAGTGATTCGACTAGTGATGTCTTTTTGTTTAGTGAACGTTATGTTAGTGTGGATATTCTTGTTTAAAGTTTTTCGAATAAAAATTCAAATGCTATATAGATAAAGTTCTCTAACTGTCATTATATTTGTATCATTGTATATTTTTTTGGTAGGAGTTAAGTAGTGATAATTAAAAATTAATTTTATTATTTTACTTTGTGATATTTGGAGTTCATCTATTCTTGTTTTTACCGAGCAACCCCAGACTTCGATTAGGTAAGTTAGATGGGGTTTAACCAATGTGTTGTATATGGTATATCGAAGTTTATGAGTTAAGCACTTGACAATATTTTTTAGTGAGCCAATGAGTGTTGTTAATTTTTTTAATATGATCTATATGCATTTTCCATGATAAGTGAGAATCCATATGTAGGCCAAGATATTTTTCGTTGGTTTTTTGTTGTAGAGGGATATTGTTAATAGTGAGGGGTTCGTGTAATGGTATGGGTTTGTTTTTGGCTTTAAAAAGTGTGAAACAGGTTTTAGATATATTGATGGTTAGTAGGTTGTATTGAAACCAATCGTAAAGGACGTTTAAGTCACCTTGAGCTTGAGAAATTAAAGTGCGTATTGACGTACCAAAATAAAACAAACAAGTGTCATCAGCATATAGTGTTATGTGGCCGTACAGTCCTATGTCTTGTATATTATTGATGTATATCAAGAAAAGTAGAGGCCCTAAGATTGAGCCTTGAGGGATTCCGCAGGTAACTGGCATAGGGCCACTCTGGTAAGTATCTATTTTAACTATTTGTGATCTTTTAGTAAGGTAAGATTTAAACATCTGTAAAGCTGTACCAGTAATTCCGATGATTTCTAATTTATTTATAAGTAGTTCGTGGCTAACAGTATTCGTGGTTCGTGGCTAAACTTATATAATATATAAGAAATAATATAATACGTGCAATCGGGTAGGACGACTTTCTTGTTTTAGGGTTTTTACATTTCCAAGTTACACAGTTTCTGTGTCGGGTTATTAATAGTTTTTTTTTAAATTACCGTTTTTTTTTCATTAATTAGAATGGCAATAAGTCAACGGCATACATAATACAAATATAATAATATATAAGATGTCCCAAACCGTCTGTATTCGTATCTCCAGATAGTAATTGTGTGAGTTACGTACCCCCCACTACCCCCTCATGCCCCTCATGAGGGGTAGTTCGCATTCTATAAACAAACATCCCCATGACACCGAAACCTAATGGGGTATTCATTCAATAGAAGTATTGCAAGCTTTTGTAGGGGTGGCAAAAATAATAGTTGTTATGAAAATACGAAACGAACGAAACGAAATTAAAGCTCAATCAAAGGTTAAAGTCATTTTATAATTTTGGTTAAGTTTTTAAGTACTATTCGATTCATTCACCCGAACGGTGCATGCACATCCATAATCACGCACACGCACACACACGCATACACACACACATACGCACACAAACATCGACTTGAATGAATAAACTGAATTATCTTGAATTATTTACTATAAAGAGAATCTTTCTTCAACCTTTGTTATGGTCCACTGCTGGGTATACTTCTCCTCTCACAAGTGAGAGGGATTCAGGCCATTGATTGATGGACATCATGCCTTCGAGGAATTAATGAACGATACTGGAAAACATCGTTATAAAAAAGAGTAAATATCACAATATCGCACATTACAAATTTCTTTGTTAGAGGTGGGCTCCGAAGATGTGAACCCGGTAACTCTGTGTCTGCGACTGCGGCATTTATCGCTCGGCCTTTGTTGCTACCTCGGCCAACTGTGCGACGAGAATTAATCATACAAAACCATTTTAAATTAAAGTCGCTCGTAATTTTCAATGTTATGGTTTCGTTGGTTATGTTACGACGACCTGCGTGGCCCAATAGTCAAAAATGTGTTTAAATTAAATTTCTGTTCTCGGTCTAGGTGTTTGTGTTCTTGTCTTTGTATGTGTCCATGGTACCCACGATATAGGGTATTAATTACCTTACTGTGAGGCTATGAGAGTGTAACGTTTATTATTTATTTTTATTTATGATGGTCTATATTTATTCAGATCCTAATAATTTGCATTAATCTCATTCTCTTAAAATTTTCCTGCCTAACACTATAAACAAACGATATAAAAAGTAATTTGGTACTATGTATGATTAAATAGATAATATAGAGAATAAATAGTTCAAATAAAAAAGCCGCTCAGAAATTGAAATCTGATACACGACCATAATATAAATATTAAGATTTTTTTCACTACGCAAACACATGACAAATTTCTCCCTCATATTAAGCGCATCAGCTCCTTTAACATCTTTCACATCACGAAATATATGCGTATGCATATGATTATATAAAAAAGCTCTCCTCCAAAGCCGGCAATGCTCGGGTGGATCACTTGGGGTTGCCGTTGTCCATAGGCGACGGTGATCGCTTAACACTACGCGGCCCGTCTGCCTTTTTGTTCGGTCTATTTATAAAAAAAAAAAAACTGAACTTTACAGCCCTATTGCGAATCTCGTAAAATTCGCAACGTTCGTAATCTCGGCACCCCTGGCGCCGCGCAGTCGCCGGCTACCCTGCCCCACATAGAGGTCTTTGTCCTGTCTTTAATGCCATTTTATCCTTCAAATTACGTTAATTTTTCATTCAATATTGACATACAATTCATGACTCCAATGAGGGATAAATTATATACTTAATTTCTGTTACAGTAAGCAAACAGAGCGAATTAACGTTTCAGGTTCAACTTCACTAGGCTAGTGCAAGTCCCTGTAGCTTCAGGATTAAGAATAGAGCTACGGTTTGAGCGGTTACGAGCCTGATCGTAAGAGGCGACTAAAAGGTGGCTTCCGGGGTTGTGGATGGTGTGAGTGGGAGCTCGATCCGTTCAACCAGCAGCTCCGGGAAGGGCGGCGATGTGTGCGTGGCCGCAGTCGCCGTAAGCATCCGAAGGTGCAGGAGAGCACATTTGCTCTCCCGAAGATGGGCCTGTTCTGGGGCGTCGCGCATCGAAGACACCGGTGCGTTCCGCTGGAGATCCCAGAGTCCTCCCCAAGCGCAGAGGCAGCCACCGAGGGGGTTTTAGTGCGGTCAAATCGTGCCGGGTACCTTTTGAAGGTTTCCTCTCCGATACCAAAAAAAAAGGCTAGCCAAGTGCAAGTATGTTTGATTTTATCTTGATGACTTGAATCAAGGAACTTCAATGCTATGTTGATACTCGCAAAGCCGTCGTAGACGACGATGCTCTGTTTTGAGGAAAAACACGTGTTGGTGGTGTTGAGGGACATACCAAGGAAAGGGGGGAGGGGTTACCACCTCTGGATTAAGGTCCAGATTCAGGGATTTAACAATTATTAAGATTAATATTTTGTGTGCGTGTCTTGGTGTAACCCCCCTGACTAGTAACCTAAAAATATGCTCCCCACTCGACCAAAAAATTGTCCCCCCCTGGTCAAGAACCTCGGCACGCCCATGGTGGTGGTACATAATATTTATGTTGGTGTATCTATGTGGGAGGAGGTGCTACTGCATAAAAAGTATACACCTTCATACGCTTTGATTGCGTATTGTTGCAAAGTAGAATTAACCTAACTTTATAATATCAGATATGGCTACAACCCTTTTTACGTCCCACTGCTGGGCACGGGTCTCTCCCCATTATTGGGGAGGCCTGGAGCTTACTTCACCACGCTGCTCCAATGCGGGTTGGTGGAGATATCAGATATATTTGGCAACAAAGTATTTGTAGTTAATATTGGCGCCACGGTCCCCGGCGCCAAGCGGTCGCTCGTGCCGACCTAGAAGCCCACATTATTTTATGCCTACTTACTTATGACGCATACGGCACTAACTATGCACAGATAAACGAATGATAGTAGAGGTGCCCTAACCTACTATTTATACCAGAACCAGTGTCGCCATCGAATAGCGTGAACGGCGTAATACGCCGTCACAATAGCCGTCAAACGCCATCCCTCAATCCGACGTTCAAAGAGATGACAATCAAATGAATTAAAGCTTCCTTGGCCGAATGGTTACGTCGGCTGACTGCGGAATTAGAGACCCGGGTTCAAACCTCAATCAAAACCATATTGCGTTTATTTTTATTATTTGTTTCGTTTGAAATCAAACCAAGAAAATAAATCGTTTTAATCGGTCGTCCAGCTACTATGATATTATGTACAATTGCAACACATGTGAATTATAAAAAAGTTTTTTGGGCCTGTTATATGTTTTGTGTGAATGTGATTGTGTAGAATTTAATCACACACTGAAGGGTCATTCAGATAAAAGCCGTGCAATAAATAATTAAGATTTTTGTACTGAATTGTACTCGTGGAAGATAAGATTAGCAGTGTTTGGCAATAGTAATCCCTGCGTACCACGGCGCCACACTGTCGTCCCGTCCTGTCCCGCCCGCGTCCCGCTATATGGGGTCCTTCACCGTAACTAGTAAAAATATACATTTTTGTTTTCTTGCTTTCACTATCAATATGTAGGGACTTTGTTTAATTTTTCTTGAAGAGAATCCTCTAACTTATTTAAAAAGAGACCTAAGCGCTGCTATAACTACACGTATTATTATAATTCGACTGGTCAACTATACTGTCACAACTGTTGTTACGACAGTCCTGTTGTGACTATACTGTCACACGGCCGCCGTCATCAAAATAGTTTACTACAGTAGTTTATTGGAATTCCAAGATGTAGATAAGATCACCAATCTATATATGGATCCCGTGTAATAAGCAAAAAAGAAAAGAAAATACATTATTGTTGGCTGTTTATATATACACAATTAGATGTTTAAAATTATTAAAACAGATTTAACAGTCTACCATGTTCCGGCATACAATATTAATAAATAAATAAATAACGCTTCACACTCATAGTCCCACAGTAGAGTAGGTATACCCTGTTTCGTGGGTACCATGGAAACATACAAAGACAGGAACAAACAAACAACTAGACCGAGAATAGAAATTTAAACTCATCATTCAAATTTTTGCCTCGCCTGGAATCCACCCCGGGACCATCCGATCGGTAGTCCAGGGAACCATGGTAACCATTGAGCCACACGGTTCGTCAACTATAATAGGTACATACTGTGTACCAAAAAATCTATCAAAAATTACAATAACAGATGTAAAACTATCTTAATTTATGCTGAAAACAAATGCGTAGCCGATCTACGACTCCTGTCTACCACTTATTCGTAGCTACGCGCTTTCGTAGCATAACGACTTAACATTACGAAATCACGAAAGAATTTACGAAGTTTTTATGAATGAGACGTCTTTATGAATACTCAGATATATTAGAGTTTAGATAAATTGGGCAATAAAAAAACTTGAGCAATTAAATAGGGATATGGAAATGAAAACATTTTCAAAATTTGGTTTAGGAGGAGATAGAAGATATACAATATTTTTGAGTTTCTTTTTATTATAAGAATCTATAATGCAATTTATATATCAGTAATTTTATTTAATATTTATGAAAGTTGTTTATTAAGCTATCCTCCAAAGCCTGCAATGCTCTGGTGGCTCCCCTGGGGTTGCCCGTGTCCATAGGCGACGGTGACCGCTTAACACCACGCGGCCCGTCTGCCTTTTTGTACGGTTTATTTATTTATAAAAAAACAAATTTTTGAGAACATGACGTTTTTGGAAGCACTAATTTAGGTAAAGTGAAAAATAATTTAAGCATTTTTTCGAAATATTTCATATACCTATCATTTTGTTTGTTTAGTTTCGATAGTATGTTTGAAAGATCATTGAAAGATCCCTTTGGATTTAATAATGTACCTAATATGTAAGAACTTCGCACATTCTCGGGGCTACCCTTTTAGCTATGGGAGGAAGAGGACTAAACTATTATTTTGAAGTCCTCAAATCACAAAAAATACTAAGGCCGATGATTCCGATTATATAAGCTTGGCACTAGTGCCGGCGCCAGCGCGGCGGACGTTAGCGCACTGGCTAGGGGTCGCTGCGGGAAGAGGTCACAAAATATTCAGTACATTGACTACTAATATACTTAATTTTTGTATTCAAGGCCCCGTTGCTAGTGTAGGACGCAAGCGATCTTCCGAATCAGTATATCCTTTTCGCGAATAGTTATGAAGAATGAATGACATAAAAGATAGCTGAAAGACAATGCAGCTAAGTAAAACGGGCGCGGTCGGTTGTAAGATGAGTAACCGCTAGTGGCAAATATTATGCGCGTTTCTGTGTTTCTGAGGGTCCATTAAGCCGTCGGTTCCGGTTGTTATCATTTGTTGACAGTGGAACTTTGCCTTAAACACAATACAAAGTCTGTTGTGCCTATAACGGTTAAAACATCCTACAGCGCGGTTAGCTACTAACCTAACTTTCTCTTCTTGGTCTGATTATTTGTGTGTATTCAGGGTACCCATAACATAGGGTAGGATTGTATCTATAGCGTTTAAAATGTTATTATACTCTAGCGTATGCGTGAGAATAAACCGAAGAAGCATTTCACACTAAATTGGTCTAAATCAAAATTATCACGCGATTGCTTTGATCTAGACACACAATTTGCTATGTCTGTGTGAAATAGTTTATAATAATAGATTGACGTTAAACATAAAACTCTTAAGTAGAGATGGGTGGTTACAAGAACTTTACGGTTTCAAATTAGTCTCTATGTATATTTACACTAGGAAAAACACACAAACACATGCATGCACGCACACACACACGTGCATACTCGCGCATAATACCTATATGTGAATTGTCACATATATTATGCACGCGCCTGAATACACACGCAGGCCCACATACGCAAACTACAATGATAATCCTAAGTATTGTCGATTTTCATTACTTAATTAATATTTAAATAAACTTTAATTACCACATAAAACCCCTTTGGTGGAGTGCCTCAGCGCGGCACCCCAAAGGGCACGCGGACCATCAACCGGAGAGCGTTGTTGCTCTTCTATACCTTTCAGTGCTTGCGACCGCTTGCGGCCTCGTACACACCGTCCTTTCTGGTACTGCTGAGTGACGGTTTGACTCCCACTCTCACCGTCTGCAACCCTGGAAGCCACCTTTTAGTCGCCTTTACGCAGGCAGGCAGAGGATACCGTAGCTCTATTACTTAGTTAGGGATACTAAAGTTGTACTACTTATATAACACAAAGAAATAGATGGAATTGGTACTGGAATTGTCATGTTATTATTGAAAATTCAGCCTATATTACTAGAGTCATCACAGTTAAACTTTAAAACAAAATCAATGCAAACCAAAATGCTATGCTTGAACGTATTTGAAATACTAGCCTTCCGCCAGCGGCTTTGCCCGCATGGACTCGTTTTATAGGTTCCCGTAGGATAAAAACCATCCTATGTCCCTTCCCAAGGTCCTCTCTATCTGTGTCCCAAATTTTATTAAAATTGGTTCAGTAGTTTAAGCGGGAAAGCTTAGCAGATAGACAGAGTTACTTTTGAATTTATAAAATGACTAGCCTTCCGCCAGCGGCTTCGCCCGCGTGGACCTGTTTTATTGGTTCCCGTAGGATAAAAATCATCCTATGTCCTTTTCCAAGGTCCTCTCTATTGTGTTCCAGATTTCATTAAAATTGGTTCAGTAGTTTAAGCGGGAAAGCGTAGCAGACAGAGTTACTTTCGAATTTATAATATTAGGTAGGGATAGTAGGGACTAGTAGGGATAAGGTAGATTCTGAAATGAAATGAAATGAAATATTCTTTATTCACTGTACGGTTCCTTTACAAACTCTTAGTGAACGTTATTTTTTTTGTTCTGTCTGCTCTGGGTGCGCTTAGGCAATGCTGAGCTGAAGAAAAGAGCAGACGGAGAAAAACTTCAGCCCTGTTTTAAAATATGGGGTACTATTAAGGATGACCTAAAACTACTCTTTAAATATGGATCAAATGTGACCAAATGGAAAGCAGTAGCAAAAGAAGAAAGTAGTAGTAAAAGAATTTGTGAAGGAGATATTGTTATACTCTATATAAAAAGGTATCAACGTTATAAAAGGTATGAATAAAATACTTATAAAAAATAAGTCGAACGTTCGACTCGATAGAGGTTCTCTCCTTTTCTTTGAAGACTCAGTGACATCTACAAAACGCGCAATGTACGTCGTCCACTTCCCGGCTCTCCCGCCCTATCCCTAAGATCGCCCTCTGCCATTATTCAGTTTCAGTCGTCGCTCGACGGCCGCACCGTTCACGCACAGATAAAAAACAGTGTTGGCACTTATTCAACATGGGACTCGATAAACGTACCATCAAGATCATTGTTATTGTGGTCGTGACCTTAGTTGTGATCGGTATGTAAGCAATTTATTTAAAACAATTAAAATTTGACTTTATTCACATAAGTATTAAGAATGCGTTAAAATGTCTATACTAATTACAACATTCGAATTTAATACGAGTATCTAAGGCCTACAGTTTTTTTGTTTTTTTTTTCTATATCGTTTTTAGGCGCGGTTGTTTTTACTTACTTACGTTTTACGGCTTTTAACTTTAACAAAGGGCTTTAGCGGGAAGTCGAAAAAGACATATTGTGCTCGTTTCATTTTTACTTCCTTGATGTATTTTTTAGTTATCTATACATATAACAGAGGATGTTTGTATATATGACATCGTAAAACTCAGAAACTATTCGACCGATTATTATGAAAATTGGTATGTATATGTATTTTTTCACGGAGAAGGTTTATATGCTATCCATTATTATTATTATTTAATATTTAAACGCGATACGGAGTTCGCGGGGTCAGCTAGTATCGTATAAATTTGAGTTCGATATAGGATAATTATAGTGCACGAGTGTTGTGACATAAAATAACAGTGCGAAAATAGGTTTTTTCGGCTTGCCTCCAAAATTCCATAGGTCACGTTCTGGTAAAGAAGCCATCGCTTTACTTGAATGTCTGACTGACTTGACTGACAGATTACTTACTGACTTACTGACTTTACCTATTATTACTCATTGAGTTTCACCAAAACTGGCAAAAACGTGATGCAAAAATTGTACTTGACGCTGGCAATATGCAGAGTTTGCGATGCCATAATTGAAGAAAAAAAACTTTAATTAAATATTTTTAACGCATTGCGTATTTTAATTGATGGTATTTTATGGTTAAATACGAATTGTTAACGTAATTTTTAAAGTCTTAATTTCTTGTGTCTGTATATTTATTTTTACTACGTATTACCCAACGGATTGAAAAAAATTAGTGTTTGTTCTCATCCAAATTTATTTTAGTTAGTTCATTCATTTCAGTGGTATTTTTTACATTGCCTATTATACTTTCAAATGTAAATTCGATAATATTTACTTAGACGAACTTTATTAAAACCAAGGGATATATCTATGTTTTGCTACAATGAAATATACATAAATACTAAAGTAAATACATACTTAAATAATTTAACATATAATAAAAATTAAATAAATAAAGTTAATTATAAAAATAAAATTCAGTACGCTGGCCGCATTTTCTCCCTAAACTAGTACCTAAATTAATTTTTGGGATATATTTAATTATGATTTCAGTTAATTTAATTTATTTAGTCATTCTTATTATTATTAAAAATGCATCCTTGTTTACTTCATTAGATTCGTTGGTGAACACTCCAGCCGATTATATCGTAAAAATAACAATAACAAACAAATACTACATAAAAATATACCTAATCGCCCTAACGGAGTTAGGAGGAATGTAAAAATCATTATTTTGCTGTTAATGCCATCAAGTAATCTTAAATTTAAACTTCTTTCAAAAAAAAATGTAGCAAATTTATATATATAGTACCTACTGGTTTTAGTTTAACACTATTTAATTCAATTAAATAGCGAACATTGTTTCGTTACTTCCTTGCACTAATCACGTTTTTTGCCTCTAGTACTCTACTCGGATGCACTAAGCCAATAACCTTGACAAGGAAACCCTATGTTCCTTTGTTAAAGCACCGATTACCAACTATTACTAACTTAGTTATAGTGTAGCTAGTGCTCATTAACAGGACGACTGTAATCAATTAGCCTAACAGAATTTTCTAGACAATTGCTTTCTGGATGACATGATTCATAGGATTCATAATATGTATTTACCTACTGGTATTTAAATTTTACTGGGAGTTTTTGAAGTGAAAACTTCTTTAGCGTCGTTGTGCACTTTGGGATGGGTAATAAATGTAAAGCTCGCGTGGATGCGTGGCCTGATCGAATATTCGTAAGGCGGAGGGGTGTCAGCTGATGACGGCTCGACGAAATGAGTGAGTACTTTATAAAATACTAGATGAAAAGCTACTGAAAATACTATATGAAAAATAATACTGATAATAAAAGCAATTCGTGTGAAATTATTCCCTAAACATTCCAAAATATCAAAAATGTACAACGTTAATATTTAAGTTTTCACTTCTGCCGGCACTACCGGAGTGCAACCCGTTTTTCTCTCCTTCGGCTCTTTTTTTCTAAGCTCAACTTAGCGCCCTAAAGTTAACCCAAGGCCGAATACCGTTGTACTCCATAAATGGATAAAATATTTTGACCTTTAATTTTGAAATTTTAAAGTAAAAAGAACACTAATATGATTATTTCTTTGTCAGCCTTTTCGTCTATAGGTATATCTATTTGTTTGTCAAGGCCCTTTCTCTAATATAACAATAAATGTATGAAGCTTTATTTAATTCAAATAATCAATATTTAATCATAACTATTTCAGTTTTCAAACGTTTTTAACTCTGAAAAAAATCGAATTCCTAAGTAATATTGCATCAACAAATCTAAACCAGCAGGTGCATCTATTAAACATCTAGAAATTGTAGTTTTATCTTAAAGCATCACAGATATTAACCTGACGGGTGAGTCCTTTGATGCTCTAAGAGTTTTATGTACAAATTTCGGAACCATTTAACAAACTCTATTTAGTTAAATTCCACTCTAGCATTTTATGGTTTGTGTGGGTTCCTAACTAACGTCTAACTAAGAAAACCTGAAAACAGTTAACTTCAATTGATTTCCGAGGTTATTATAACATCACCAGGTTTTTGTGACAAAATAGACGGTGGGAGACTCAACCGACAAAAAAGTAGAAAGTTGTTTTTCATACTTTCAGTTTTTGAATATATTAGGGCGGTTTCAAACTAGCGTATTTTTGGCGTTTATCGCGCGTATCGTTTACTTTTTTGCCGGAAAAAGTAAAATCTTGACGTTTTACGCTGCACGCGCTTCATAAAACAAGCGAAAGACGCGCGAACGCGCCGAATAATGCGCTGGTGTTGAAACTGCACTTACAGGCAAAACGACAGCACAATTAGGGCTTCCAATACCGGGATCCCGGTATTAGCTAATACCGGGATAGCTAATACCGGTCTAGAAAATTCTGTTAGGCTAATTGATTACAGTCGTCCTGTTAATGAGCACTAGCTACACTATAACTAAGTTAGTAATAGTTGGTAATCGGTGCTTTAACAAAGGAACATAGGGTTTCCTTGTCAAGGTTATTGGCTTAGTGCATCCGAGTAGAGTACTAGAGGCAAAAAACGTGATTAGTGCAAGGAAGTAACGAAACAATGTTCGCTATTTAATTGAATTAAATAGTGTTAAACTAAAACCAGTAGGTACTATATATATAAATTTGCTACATTTTTTTTTGAAAGAAGTTTAAATTTAAGATTACTTGATGGCATTAACAGCAAAATAATGATTTTTACATTCCTCCTAACTCCGTTAGGGCGATTAGGTATATTTTTATGTAGTATTTGTTTGTTATTGTTATTTTTACGATATAATCGGCTGGAGTGTTCACCAACGAATCTAATGAAGTAAACAAGGATGCATTTTTAATAATAATAAGAATGACTAAATAAATTAAATTAACTGAAATCATAATTAAATATATCCCAAAAATTAATTTAGGTACTAGTTTAGGGAGAAAATGCGGCCAGCGTACTGAATTTTATTTTTATAATTAACTTTATTTATTTAATTTTTATTATATGTTAAATTATTTAAGTATGTATTTACTTTAGTATTTATGTATATTTCATTGTAGCAAAACATAGATATATCCCTTGGTTTTAATAAAGTTCGTCTAAGTAAATATTATCGAATTTACATTTGAAAGTATAATAGGCAATGTAAAAAATACCACTGAAATGAATGAACTAACTAAAATAAATTTGGATGAGAACAAACACTAATTTTTTTCAATCCGTTGGGTAATACGTAGTAAAAATAAATATACAGACACAAGAAATTAAGACTTTAAAAATTACGTTAACAATTCGTATTTAACCATAAAATACCATCAATTAAAATACGCAATGCGTTAAAAATATTTAATTAAAGTTTTTTTTCTTCAATTATGGCATCGCAAACTCTGCATATTGCCAGCGTCAAGTACAATTTTTGCATCACGTTTTTGCCAGTTTTGGTGAAACTCAATGAGTAATAATTTATCTTAATTTATCGTATTTATCTTAAAGCATCACAGATATTAACCTGACGGGTGAGTCCTTTGATGCTCTAAGAGTTTTATGTACAAATTTCGGAACCATTTAACAAACTCTATTTAGTTAAATTCCACTCTAGCATTTTATGGTTTGTGTGGGTTCCTAACTAACGTCTAACTAAGAAAACCTGAAAACAGTTAACTTCAATTGATTTCCGAGGTTATTATAACATCACCAGGTTTTTGTGACAAAATAGACGGTGGGAGACTCAACCGACAAAAAAGTAGAAAGTTGTTTTTCATACTTTCAGTTTTTGAATATATTAGGGCGGTTTCAAACTAGCGTATTTTTGGCGTTTATCGCGCGTATCGTTTACTTTTTTGCCGGAAAAAGTAAAATCTTGACGTTTTACGCTGCACGCGCTTCATAAAACAAGCGAAAGACGCGCGAACGCGCCGAATAATGCGCTGGTGTTGAAACTGCACTTACAGGCAAAACGACAGCACAATTAGGGCTTCCAATACCGGGATCCCGGTATTAGCTAATACCGGGATCCCGCTATCACAATCACGCTATCGAAGTTTTCTGAATACCCTACCATATATACAAGCTCCGAATTGAGTCAGTTGGAGCGCGGCCGCTCCCCGGGCATGACCACCTCGCCCGGCGGGAGATCTCCCTTTGCCAAATCTCCTTCAAATCGAAACGGTATATAATGAATTTCAGCTTGAACTGATAAATCGGTTTGATGCTTTGGAACCCGCCGTGGATTTTGACGAAGACTACGAAAATGTGAGTTAATGGACGAAGGTAACAGGTTTTGTCGGACGAAGCATAATGGCCCCTGTGCCAGCGTTTATGGACTATGAGAAAACTTTTGACTCGATCCAGACCTGGGCTATTCTGGATTCCCTGCAGCGATGCCAAGTTGACTATCGATACATCGATGTGTTTGAGATGTTTATACAACTCAGCCATTATGTCCATCCAAATCCAGAACGTCCAAACAAGACCTATCCAGCTGCACAGAGGCGTGAGACAAGAGAACATTCTGTCACCGAAACTGGTTACCTGTGCACAGGAAGATGTCTTCAAGTTATTGGACTGGAAAGGACGTTGCATACGCATAGATGACGAATACATCTCACATTTGCGTTTTGCCGATGACATAGTCCTTATGGCAGAATCGCTGCAGGAGTTGCAGGAAATGCTGTCAAGCCTAAATGAAACCTCCCGACGAGTGGGACGTTATTCCTACCACAAAGAATATGTTTACCTTGATCAGTCCATCCAGATTGACAGAAACAGCTTCGAGAAGGAAACCGATAGCATAAGAATAAATAATACTACGTAGAACGGAAACTCCCGCTCCGAACGGGCTCAAGGTCACGATATTAGCCTACACGTTAATTTCGGCTAAACCGACTACTGAAGACGGGCTGTCTCGGACGGGCGCGTCAATTACAATAACGGCGCCAAGTTAATGTGGTGTGTTTGGTTGTACAAACAATTCTAAAACAATGCCAAACTTAAGTTTTTTTAGTTTGCCCAAAGTTGATGCGAGATAAGTAATTTTTTTAAATATTATTCCTTTTCCGTACCTAATTTATCAAAAGGATATGACCAGTTCTTTTTGTGTAGCCAATTGTTTCACTTCCACTCAATTATTAAAAAAAATGTTAGATAACTACAGCATTTTAACATGTCGCCAAAATATTTTTTAATAGCCCCCGCCATCGGTCATTGAACCTTTCTCGATTGTTTTGCCTCGCGATTGCGGCGCCGCGGCACTGGCGCACGCACGTTATACTTAATATGTAATTCGTTTATTTTAAACCTACACTACGTAAGTACTTACACCTATGTAGGTAAGTAATACTTACTTAAATGGCTTCATTTGGTATGGTACTTATAACTTATTAAGTAATATTATTTATAAGTATTTATAGAGTAGGTAAGTATTTATCATTCTCATATTTTGTAATACTAAACTAAAATAATGATTTTTAAGTAAAGAAAAACTTATATTTTTGCGATATTATCTTTAGATAAGCATTACTAACAGTTCACAGCCCTGGCAGCACGCCTGGGCGACAGAGGGGCATAACGGGGTGAAGAGGGAAGTAGGTATATAAATTGCGGCATATCGATGGCGGTCAAAGGAGATTCCGTTCTATGTAGTATTATTTATTCTTATGCCGATAGGACGATTCCATGGGCTGGGCAGTATTCGGGAAGCTCCGTCACATATTCTCGTCATTTATTTTATTTATTTATTTTATTCCCAGGATTCAGATATTGCCTAAATGGGTAGAGTATAGACCAATAAAAAGTATTAATATAGATATTTTTAATCAAGAGGTAGCAAATATTAATTGGAACTATATTGTGTCAGTGAACAATGTGAACGATATAGTTACGACATTTAATTCAACTATTTTAAATATTTTTGATAAATTTGCTCCAAAAAAAAAGATATTCATAAAAGACAACAACTATCCATGGATAACCTTTAATATAAAGTGTATGATGAGGACGCGTGATCAGGCTCAAATCCGAGCGCGCAAGACAAAATTAGATGACCATAAGCTTTATTACAAGCAATTAAAATCCATTGTTAAAACCGCAATAGCGGCAGAAAAAACAGCCTATTTCAAATTTTATGTCAATACTAGAATAACACAACCAAAATTAATGTGGAAACATATCAAACAGCATGTCCGTCTGGAACAAAAAGACTTATCTATACCTCACCACCTCTGTGACGCCAATAAAATAAATGAGCATTTTCTTAAAGCACCTGGAGATCTTTCCGTGCCCATATCTCTCTTAACTTTTTACGAGTTCGTTTCACACAATCCAGTTTTAAATTTAAAGCAGTGTTGGAGAATGAGGTTATCAAAGCTTTTAATTCTTTACAATCTAACGCAATTGGCTGCGATGGTATATCCCTTGATATGCTTAAGTTACTATTGCCTGATTGTATTAAACCCATTACTGCCATAATAAATAAATCATTTGAAACAAATACCTATCCACACGTTTGGCAACAATCATTAAGCCTTTACCAAAAATCAGTAACCCCTCTGCGATGTCAGATTTAAGACCAATAAGCATTTTACCCTGTATATCAAAGATCATTGAAAAGCTGGCATGTAACCAACTAACCGTTTACTTGGAGTCTAATAATATTCTACCATCAAAACAATCTGGTTTTAGAAAGCAACGCAGCACGACCACGGCTCTGATAGAGGTTGTTGATGATATCTTGACTTCTCAGGCCAAAGGGGAGGCAACAATCTTAACTCTTCTCGATTTTTCACGCGCATTTGAAACGGTAAATGTGTCACTGTTGCTCGCAAAGCTTTCATATTATGGAATTAGTGCTAGTGCTATCAGATGGTTTGACAGCTATTTTAAAAGCCGTTCCCAGCAAGTCGAGTTGCAAGATAGTAGAGATGGTCTAAAGAAATTGTCAAATAGCCAACGGCTTGTCAGGGGAGTCCCTCAAGGGTCTATTTTGGGTCCGTTGCTTTTTATTTTATACAGTGCAGACGTTATTGATAGCATTAAGGATTGCAAATATCATTTATATGCAGACGATCTGCAGATTTATCATTCTTTTAAGCCATGTAATACAGCTTCAACTGTAGCAAAGATAAATTCTGATCTAGACAGGATCTCTCAGTGGTCTAAACGAAACACATTAGTACTAAATCCCCGAAAAACTAAATTTCTCATTTTTGGCACACCTACACAAGTCAGAAAAGTTGCTGACCGCCATCCATATATTTACATAGGGGGAGAGAAGGTAGACAGGGTAACTGAAGCACGTAACCTTGGAGTAATAATGGATGAAAATCTTAGATTTGAAAAACATATTAGTAATTTGGTACGCAACTGCTTTTATAGGCTAAAAATATTGTACAAAATTCGTAACTACTTAAGGGTTGCGGTACGAATTAACTTGTGTGAATCAATTATACTCTCCAAGTTTAATTATGCTGATTCTGTCTTTGGGCCCCGTCTTCTAGAGCGTACAAAAAAAACCATTCAGCGGGTGCAGAACGCGTGTGCACGTTACTGTTTTAATGTACCACCACGGGCGCACATAACTCCATTCCTTAACAATGCAAATATCTTGAAGATGGATTGCCGTAGGCGATTGCATTTCGCCACATTATTATTTGGTATTGTAGCACGCAAAGAACCTATATATCTTTATAATAAATTAATTTGGGCGAAAACGCAAAATCTGTATAATACCAGATCTGCTCCCTATAAATTACTGAATCTCGCACTCAGTTCCGCCGCATTTAGAGGTAGCTTTAAATACAATGCGACAAAATGTTGGAACAATTTGCCTCCACCTTTACGTAGCCTTGACAGTTAGCAGTTTCAGAACTCGATATAAAATATTTCTTTTAAAAGAACAACAAAATTCAGATTATTAATACTAATCTAAAGCTCCAGATATAAAAAATCATTTTAACGTAAATTCTTATTTTTATTACATCATCATTGTAAATTTTGTATTTTTTTAAATTATTATAATCTCAAATAAACTTATAGGAACTAATTGCATTTATGGAACAAATGACATTAATCTATTTCAACATATTACATAATTACATTCATAATACATTAATTTATTTTTTGCTTGAATTAATGGTAACTATATATGTATATTGTTAAGACATATATTTTCAGTATAAATGCGGCGTACTAACTAATAACAGTGTGAGGCCGAGAGAGGATGGTACTCTGCCCAATTTGTTTGTATATTAAGTAATTGACCTAATTACTAATAAAAATTAAATTAACTTATAAACAGCGTCAATCGTCCGAGTTGCCTTTTAAGCAAAGGGTCGGACTGAAAATCAGCGCCATGGTAATGTATTTTACCATGGCATACGCTGAGTCCTGATCCCATTCGCAGTGCATTGTTGCAGCACAGATTTTTATACATAAAATCAAAAAGTATAAAAAGAATGTATTTTTTTGTTTTTGTTTTGGTAAGCATATTTTTTATTTTATTTTTTGTATTCTTGTGTGCTTCATGTGCGAATAAAGTTTCTTTCCTTCTTTCTTCTTTCTTCATTTTATTTAATCTTATAGCATTACCTTAAAATAAGGAACACAAGGGCGTGCTTAATGCCTAATGGCATTCTCTACCAGCCAACCCTGGGTGACGAGTAGAGCTTGTGGTAGGCGCATACTAAATTAGTAAAGAACTGAATATTTCTACATAAATATACATTATACTAAATAACTAAAAATACTCACATATATAAATAAATACATATTATACATAAGCCATCTGAATCTTTTGCTGATTTGATTTTGCTTTATTTTTACCAACTCTCGTTTTTGGCATATAGGTATATTTTTATATATATTATTTATATTATTTTATATATATTATATTTTTATTATTTATATTATTTTATATATATTATATTTTTATATATAAAAATATACCTATATGCCAAAAACGAGAGTTGGTAAAAATAAAGCAAAATCAAATCAGCAAAAGATTCAGATGGCTGTAGTAGAAGCACTTAAAAGGTGATTGCGAACAAGTCTCTTGAACACACCTTTGCTTTTGGCTTTTCGAATGGGCTCAGGTAGGGTGTTCCATAGTAGTATAGCCTGAACTGTAAAGGAATATCGGAAAAATCACTTTTATGTGGAGGAATTTCGAGCTTAAGATTATCGGAAGAACGCAAACCTCTGTCATGAGCAGAACCGAGGTAGTGAAAGTTTTCCTTTAAGTACTGAGGAGAAGTTGGATCGTGTAAAATAGAATACAGAACCAAGAGAATTCTAGAGTTACGCCTCTGTCGAATAGTAAGCCATTTAAGCTGGCTTCGGTAACTAGAAATATGATCGTATTTACGAAGATTGAAAACAAATCGGATACAATTATTAAGGAGGCGATCTAGTTTATCCAGAAGTTTTTCATTTAGGTCCGGATATGACACATCACCATAATCAATGATGGGTAGTACAAGGCTATGCATAAGCATTAATTTTGTTTTATATGGCAGAAAGTTCTTTAGGCGGTAAAGAGACTGTAAGCAACTGTTGACCCTTCTGCTTATTTCATTAATTTGAGCTTGCCAGTTCATACCACTATCTAATTGCAAGCCAAGATTTTTTGCGGTATTATTAAAAGTTATAACGACATTGTCATATTATATTGCTGGAAGGCTCGGGATATCAATTTTGGACAATAATTTAGAACTACCAATCAGTATACCCTGGCATTTTTTGGGATTTACGCTTATACCGTGTGAATCTGACCACATTTTAATAAGATGAAGATTGCGGTTAAGATCAAGGATTGCAGTGTGGAGAGTTTCAATTTTGGAGTGGCCATATAGTTGTAAGTCATCAGCATAAAGATGGTACGAACAATTTATAATGGAGGTGATAGAGTTGATAAACAACGAGAACAATAATGGAGAAAGAATACCGCCTTGCGGAACGCCAGTTTTAATGTCAACCCATTTGGAACATTTCTGTCCCGAGTGAACCGACTGCTGACGATCGCGAAGATAAGATGTAAACCACATTAGGGCGGCGGGAGCGAAATTACTGTGATGGGAGAGTATGGAGAGGAGTATGTCGTGGTCAACTGTGTTAAAAGCATTTGAAAAGTCAATTAGCACCACCACTGTAACCAGTCTATCGTCCATGCCCCGTTTAACATCGTCGACGACTTTGACTAGAGCAGTAGTGGTACTATGACCAGATCTAAAACCAGACTGATAATCACTCAGTAGGTTATATTTGCTAACAAAAGAGGAGAGCTGCTTGTGCACACAGGCTTCCAGAAGCTTTGAAAGGAAAGGGAGAATTGAGATAGGGCGATAGTGACTAGGAAGCGTAGGATGAGAAACTTTTGGAAGAGGACGCACATGCGCCATTTTCCAACTGGATGGATATTGACCGGATAGGAGAGAGAAATTTATTACGTGGGTAATTGTGGGTAAAAGCGTCTCAACTATCGGTAGTATCATAGTTCTACTTATATTATCGAAACCTTGGAGCTTATTTTTAGTATGTGCGTCCCGACTTCCTTCTGTGTGACAGAAGAAAGTTGGAAAGCAGGTATGGATGGGGGCTGGTTGCTGGAGATCGAATCTATGGTTTGTTTCTTTATAGTGGGGTCTAAAGGTGTAGATGAGACAAAGAAATCGTTAATAGAATCGAGTCCAAGGCCGAGATCCCGTTCTTGCTCAGGTGGTTTACACACTCCGAGAGATCGAATAAATTTCCATACGTTAGCTGGAGAACTATTGATAATATTTTCATGGATATATCGGCGTTTAGCTGTTCGTACCATCTGATTACAACGGTTTCTTGCTGTTTTGAATGTTACCCAATTCTCCTCAGAGCGATCTTTTTTAAATGCACGGAAAGCACGGTCCCGCCTTCTCATCGCCATACGTACACCTTCAGTCATCCAAGGAGCCGGGGCACGTTTCAGTTTGACGCTGTGAACGGGTGCATGGACATCGTACAGATCGAGAATTGCTTTATTATGTAAAGAAACTTTGGATTCGATTGTAGATGCTCTCACCACCGGGCCCAGGTCAATACGAGTTGCATCATCCTGCAGTTTAGATATTGACATTTTCTTAAAATTTCTAATATTTAGCACGCAGGGCTTATTCCTTGGTGTTCCGATTTTGTAAGCAGCGTAGATGAGGTCATGGCGAGAGAAGCCAGGAGCCGGCAACTGTCCGTGCGCAAGAATATGCTCAGGAGAATTGGATAATATTACGTCCAACCATGTAGACTCAGTGCCAATACAATATTGGCTGTGTGTCGCAGCTAATGGTAAAATTTTTAGATTGACTGAGTCTACAATCGATCGCAATTTAAGTGCTCTAGAGGAAGTTCTTAAAAGATCAGTATTGAGATCCCCCATGATTAAGTAATGTGCATAATCAGACCCTATAGTGTCAAGAGCGTGCTCTAAATCGGTAAAGTAATCGGTAGAAGGAGGACAATATACTACACCAAGCAACACCCTAACACCCTTCATATCAAGTTCTACGAACAGATACTCTGCCGACGCAGAGTAACAAGATGGAGAAGCAGATATGATCTTGTAGTCGATTGTTGCCCTTAAATAAATAGCCACCCCTCCTCCTATGTTTTCCTGTCCGGTCGTTACGTATGAGGGTAAAACCCATTAGAGGGTATAGGGAGGAATGAAGAGATGGTTTTAGCCAAGTCTCCGAAACAAGTAAGGCATGAATGCAATCACTGGATAACGCACTTTCCAGCACCGCAAAGTGGCTTGGTATACTTTGAGCGTTTATGTGACAAACATTCATACACTTATTGTTGCTAGCAAAAACAGTCTCTAATTGATTTTTTAACGTAAGTGTGCCCGAGAGCTCATCGCAAGACGCAAAGGAGGTATCTGAATCATTTGCAGAGTAAAAAGATTCATTATCTGACATATATAGTAAATAAATATAAGATAATGGTATATAAATATAAATAAACGTAAATATAGTATATATGAATATATTAATAGATATAGTACTATTATTGAAACCAAGGAAGAAAAGAATAATAGCTCACATTAACACACACCAACCCACCAATTGGCTGTTAGAAAGCAATTGATTGACAGTAATAAAATAACACTACAACACAAACATCAAGACAAAATCAGGTATTACGTTAATTTACATAAAATACAACATAGAATATGCCAAAAAAATTGAAAGCAACAAAATTTTAATTTTCTACTTGCTTAGCTACATAAAAATAAAAGGCAAATGTGTTGGAACTTTGAACGAACAAAATAATGTTTTAAAACATAAACAAAAGCTGATTCAGTACCTACAGATGACATGATTCAAAGTTACTCACTCTGGCAGTATAACTACGACATGGCGTAAGCAAAGCAACGTTTTATTTATTTATTTATTTCTGTGAAACACCTTAAAATAAGAGTCACAAAGGGTAAAACTTAATGCCAATTGGCATTGTCTACCAGTCCACCCTGGGTGATGTTGAGAATGCGAGGTAGGCTTTAGTAGTCAACAGGCTATTACAAAGAAAAAATGTTTTGAATTTATAATAAAGTCATAAAAATACATGTATACTTATATACTTTATCAATACATATAAATATCTATATACATATAAAATACATACATATACATACATATATAAATACATAATACGTATAATAAGATACAGATAGGTGATGACACTTAATGACACAATATTAAATGGTAGTAGTGATACTCAACAAATACTCTCTGACCAATTTTTTGAAAGCCAATTTACTAGGTGCCTTCCTGATATCTTCGGGTAGGGCGTTCCAGAGCTGTATAGCCTTAACTGTGAAGGAGTGATGGAAAAATCCACTATTATGTGGCGGAAGTAAGATGCTAAGGTTTTTGGAAGAACGTAATCCTCTGTTATGGGCAGAGCAGAGGTACTGAAAGTTTTCCTTGAGGTACACAGGAGAAGATGGGTCATGCAAGACAGAGTACAAACCCATTAAAATTCTAGAGTTACGCCTTTGTCGAATGGTAAGCCATTTGAGCTGGCTTCGAAATTTGGATATATGATCGTATTTGCGTAAATTGAAAATAAACCGAATGCAGTTGTTGAGAAGGCGCTCTAGCTTATTTAGAAAATTTTCGCTGAGATCAGGGTAGGACACATCTGCGTAATCAATTATGGGCAAAACAAGTGTATGTACCAGTGCAAGTTTTGTGTGCTGCGGTAGGAAGTTTTTAAACCGACATAAAGCTTGAAGAGTTGCATTAACCTTTCGGCTAACTTCCGTAATCTGCGGTTGCCAACTTAAGCAGTTGTCTATAAGTATGCCGAGGTTTCTAACAGTTTTGTTAAGCTGCACAACATTGCCATCGTACACAATGGAGGGTAGGTCTGACCACTCAACTTTAGCCAGTAATCTAGAGCTGCCCACAATAATTCCCTGACACTTCAGGGGGTTGACTGTAACGCCATAACGAGAAGACCACACCTTTACAGCCTCCAGGTTACGGTTAATCGCACCAATGGCACCATTTATATCCTCAACGTTTGAGTGTACATATAATGTACATATTATTATGTTTGAGTGTACATATAAATAACGTTGTTTATAATGCTAGAATCAAAGCCTCACGCATAAAAAAAAATATAATTTGACGTTTGATCTATGACATTTCGATAAATGCGACATTGACTGTTCATTGACATGACATTTGGCATTACTAACTATGTCATCCACCATCACCATACATGTCCATACCACAAAACCTCAAGAAAGTCCTCGACCAGTGCGTCCTACCCGTTATGGTCTACGGAGCCGAAACGTGGACACTGACGATGGGACTCGCTCATAAGCTAAAACTCGCGCAGCTAGCAATGGAGAGAGCTATGCTCGGTGTATCCCTTCGAGACAATATCCAAAACTAGGAATTCCGGAGGAGGACTAAAGTCACCGACATATTATTATCTCTAAGAGCCAGTAAGCTGAAATGGCAGTGGGCTGTTCACACATCTGCCGAAGAGCCGGCAATCGTTGGACGAGACGGCTCTTGGAGTGGAGACCGCGTTCAGGCAAACGTAGTGTTGGACGCCCCCCTGCGAGGGTGGCGGGAAGTAACTGGATGCGTAGAGCCGAAGATCGGGCTCAGTGGCACGCCTTGGGACAGACCTATGACCAGCAGTGGACGAATGAGTGAGAGAGTGAGATATCAATAATTTAACGACATGGCAGTTACACGCAACGCAATAAACGTAAGTCTAAGATACATTATAAATACGGATATGGCTTATAATTATTTGTTAAGCATTCCGCCAACAAGTATAGAAGCGGAAAGATCGTTCTCTGATAAAAGCCTAGATACTCTTTCTCTCCTTAGAACACAATTTCAGGAAAAAAGAGCCTAAATAATTAAAGCATTTTTTAATTATTAGATTTTTTAATGTTTATTTTTTTGTAAATGTTAACCGAAGTAAATAGGTACAAAAATTATATTATTAAGATTTCTTTCGTTGGCTAGATATTATCTGTTGATTACGAAGTATGTAAAAGTATTTATTTTCACTGTTGTTTGTTGTCTATCTTAGATGTTAAAACCCAAATATTGTTGAGATTCTTATTATTTACAGAAATGTTGTTAGACAAGTCTTGTGAAATTCTATAATAATAAATATGATAAGTCATAATTTTGATAACGCGAATTATGGTAAAAAAGACGGATCTAACTGACACTTAATATTATTATAAAAATATATTTTTACATGTAAATAATTGATGATTTTACATTAAAACTTTGTTTTTTAATATTACCACAGAAAATACCTTCTAAATACGTACATCCAAAAAAGAATTACAATTCTGAAAAAATATCCCTTCTTTTTTCTCAATACCGGTATCCCGGGATCCCCGTATTGAGAAAAAAACATTCGGTATTAATACCGGTATTGAAAAAATCTGGTATTCGAAAGCCCTAAGCACAATACAAAGAGCGCTTTTCTTAGAACGACACTGACACGGTGGAGGAATGTTAAAAAATCATAGTGTACTTTATATTATTATAGTCTTGGGGAGGGCGTGAAGTTTTCTTTAAAGTGATTGGGCGCTTAGATGACACGGCTTGATTTATGACAGAAATAAGACAGGTTTAGTGGTGGTGGCACAAAATTACTTTATACTTTGACCATAGTTTGTGATGTTTACGATGACATTAAAATATTATTTATTTTGAACTGAGGTTTTTAAATACATAATTAAATAAATTATTCTAAATTAAAATTTATATGCGATATTGGAACAAATAATAATAAAATTGATATAAATATATTTATAATTAAATATTTTTATAATTAAGTTTTTTTTTTATATTTGCATACCTCAAGAAGGTAAATATGGCGAACTAAATATAATATAAACAACTTTTGTAAACACCCAGATTTGTGCTAATAATTTATTTTTGTCTTTTATGATATTTAACATTTACCATTATTGTAAGATTAGCAGCGCGTCAGCTGCGGCGCGGCAGGCTGTCTATGAACGGTCTCAAAACTCGGAAACCAGCCAGTATATTTCGGCGCCTTCGCGCGTCTTTTGTTTGTTTTTTGAAGCACGTAGAGCCGCGAAACGTCAAGATTTGACATCCGGTACAAAAAGTTGCGCGCTTGTATCCGCGTTTTCCAAAACGACCGTATACGCGCCTTTAAATACGTTAGTTCGAAACCGCACTATCTCTTAAATATCTTACGTACGATTCACATAACTTACCACATGATTATAAGTAATGGGTTAAACAAACTATACACACATGTTATCATAACAAACGCTAAAATTGTTTAGAAACGTCACATGTTTATTAAACTGCCGTTGATGAATCAAGGTTAAACAAATACAGATTTTTGAAGAATGCGACCTTTATCGATAATGTTTGTTCTATAATTGGCCAGAAAAATATAATAATATTTTTATTATATTATATAAATGTTGCTGTGTTTTTGTATCACTTCAATGTTTACGGTAGATGTTGGTACCTATAGCAGTAAAAATGAAATTGTTTAAAAACTAAAACTGGACTAAGTACTAAAAAATATAAAAAAGAAAATATGTATAAAATATATAATAATAAGAGAAATTCTATGTCTATGGGATGCACAAAACATTTAATACCGATGTGAATCATAATATCATCCTGTATTATAACTATTATAAGTATAAATTCGTTATAATATAACGGTTTTTAATCTATATTTTCTCTTACAGGATCAATTACTGGACTTCTTTTGGGTCTCCTCCTTCCTCGACACTATGTTCGTAAGTAAACATTGAAGTTGGTTTTAAATCGCGGTTTTCAATGAATAATGATTTCAAGACTGTTCACAAACATTATTTTAATTTTATAAACGACATTTTAAGAAAATAATAATTTAATATAATATTTACAATGTATTAAATTAATTCTAATTATTTCAATTTTATTATGAATTATTATGTGTATAAGTATTTGTACTTCTATATTTATTCTGTATACATTTTGCATACCCAGAAAATACTGAACTCACATTAGATTTAAGATCTATACAAAACTACTAAAATTACCCGTGGATCCTTGACCATCATTTTGTTCACGATTTGGGGACGGACCGAGTGATATAGCCAGCCGTACGCAGTCAACAGCAGTGATGGCCGAGCAGAGAGGGAAAGACCGTGGTCTCCGCATATAATGAGTTCAAACAAAGTTTTTTCAAGTTCACGCACCTCTAACAAAGGTTATGTGCGTATCTCTTGCTGCTCCACGTGCTATCGTGCTTGACTGAGAGATATTTCATTTCCTTAAGGCACGATGTCCACCAATCATCCCTCTTACATCCAGAGACCTGTGACCATCACATACAACATAAAAAGGGTTGAAGCAGTCAAGGTAGGGATCGCAATCCCGCACACCCCCGCGGGATCTCGGCTTAGGCGGGATAAAAAAACAATGATGCGGGATCTCGGTAAAACAGGATCCCGCCCGATTTTTTTAAATGTTTTAAAGGTAGTAAACGATAAAGCATTCTCACCCAGATTACTTTTTATCTTGTTGCAAAAATAACCAGCAGCGGAGAACTCCCGCTCAGCTTCACGCTTGTAGGCACAACTGACCTTAGAGCATTGTGTGTTAGCATTAAAAAAATCCACATTGATCCTCCTGATTCATAAAGAGTCATCTCTTTTTTATAATTTTATAATTTCAATTAATTTGAAGTTCTCTCTAACTCTTCTTGCAACGTTAGAGATGGAGAATAAGTGTGCTCTTTCATGTTTTCATAATTACATGTTTTATTAGCCACAACAAAGAGGGGCATGTCATCTTTCATATCTGTGGCTTCGATGAGCAATAAAGCATTGAATTCCATATTATTCTGAATCAACTCTTTGATATCCTTGTGAATTACGCTTTTTGGTGGTAAATTGAACATTGCATCATCCGCCGAAGCATGGTAGATAGTTGGATTTTGTAAATATATTATGTTTGAGAGCTAAAAGCCGTGCCTGTAACGCTTTTCAACTCCGCAATTCCTGCAGGATCCCGCATGCTCTATCCCGCAGCCGGCGGGATTGAAAAATCATGCGGGATCTCGGTATTTCGAGATCTCGGTATACCGAGATTGGGACCCTTAAGTCAAGGATTGGTGGGGGTCTAAAGTAATGGGGAGATGACTATGGCTTCGGTAGGGTAGCGTTAAAATCGGAGACAGGTGACTACTCAGGCGGTTGTCATTGTCACAATCCTAAGTTTAGCGTAGCGTTGCTTTATGATGTATGTTCCATACAAACTCTTACAAAATACATAACTCTTATGACACTTATACAAAACATCGAAATCGCATTTGGTACATTATCTCATATAAACATTTACCGAATGTTAACCGTGGTTATCATGAGGTTATCAAGAATAGCAAATGTGATTGTGAACATCTGCCTAAGCTACATTGTAATCCTGTCATAGTCATAGATTATATGACTATCACCTTAGACTAAGAATAATGTATATACTTACGTACTATCACTATGTCATAGATTTTTGGCTGAGTCTTAGAGCATCAAGGTATGACAGGTATGACACCCGTCAGAGGAGTGGCCTTTACGGGTGAACCCCTCGTCCCAACGTTCATGCACAATGTGCCCTAGTTATACAACTAGTGTGTCTGTGTGTCGGTGTCAGTGTTGTCGGTGCATAGAAAATGACTTTGTTAATTGAAATTGACATATTTATTTAGAAATGTATGCGTCTGTAGCGATGAAAGAATATTTGTGAATGTGTGACAAAATTAAAATGTGTGCGTTCTTCCCCCCGCAACAGATTTGGCACAAAAATAATAATTATGTATCGAAGGGAGTTGCTATGCCGTCTCTACTGAAGGGCGAGAGTCAGTAACTTTGATGCTCCAAGGGCTGAGTCTATTAGTACCTTAGAGCATCAAAGGCACTCAGTGTCAATACCTGTGATGCTCTAAGATTAGTACGGGTTCTATTGTGCGAATAATTTATAATTGGACCTATTTACGCAAACCGGAACCAATCCACACTCATGCCGAAATTGAGTTAAGTACACAAAAAAGGTTAAAATTGCACCTTCTATCGACCCTGTAAAGATCAAAATGATCTGACTTTTTTGACAGAACAAAACATTTTCATGACATGTTTACCAATCCTCAAAACATCAGTTGTCTAATACATTAAACAGCTTTTTCTCAAAACTATCATCATCATCATCATGTGTGGGTTGGTTCCGGTTTGCATAAATAGGTCCAATTATTAATACGGATACTGTATGAAAATTATTTAAGTACCTAATTTTAAAACAAAAGACTTAATATCTGTACAAATAATTATAAAACATTCGTACAGTACCCGTATACTTAATAAATAGTCACTTGGTAGTCCCCCAAGGGGACTTTTTAGATATTACGGACATCACGTGATTAAAACTTTGTCATAACTTTTATTTATCAAAACTTTTATCTATGACGCGTATGATATTAGTAAAATTAAGCTGAAATTTTGTAAAAAGATACTCAAACTCTTTTTTTATGTTTTGCACAGAACTGGAGGTCTGGCCGCAGTCAGATGAATACAACTACTACGAACCCCTGATCCACTTTCGCGCCGGTGACCCTGGGAGCTGGCATCCCTGGTACAAGAAGATCAATGACTTCTTGCGCCGTAAGTTTCCATCAGATCGGTAAAAGAGCCAGAGGTCTGGCCACAGTCAATGAATACAACTACTATGAAGGCGGCCGCATACCGCCGTAAGCATCGGAAGGTGCAGGAGAGCACATCTGCTCTCTCTGCTCTCCCGAAGATGGGCCCGTCCTGGGCCGTTACGCGTGGAGGACACCGGTGCGTTCCACTGGAGATCCCGAAGTCGCGTAAGAAGAAGCGTAGAGGCAGGCCACCAAGGGGGTTTTAGTGTGGTATAAATCCCATATAACCCGGTATCCTCTCCCAAGGTGCCGGGTACCTTTTGAAGGTTTCCCCCTCTACCAAAAAAAAGTTTCCACAAAATAGGTACATGAGCTAGAGGTCGCAATCAGATGAATACAACTAGGTACTACGAACCCCTGATCCATTTCCGCGACGGCGACCCTGGGAGCTGTCTTCTTCTTGCGCGGTGAGTTGGATTGTTAGGAAGACCGATAGCCGCTGCGGAACGGAGATCCTTGAATAGTGTCTACATATTGAGCATAGGCCACCCCTCAAAAAGGTGGACTGACAGACCTAATGAAGACAGCGCGAAGCCGCTCAATTTAGAAGGTGTAGGACCCGAAGGTGTGACTAACAATAGTTATGTGTTTTCCCCTGATAGATGTATGGACGGATTTAGAAAAATGTTATTGGAATGTAACATCAGAATATTTCCTTTACCGTGGAGCAAGATTGAACCTACCTACATTTTATTAGTCACTTCAGTTTTACTTTCTGTTCGATTTCAGTCTGTTACGGTCCTTATTCTCACTCATAGAGCGCGTGCGCCTTGATTCGAGACGAAATTATTAGGTAGGTACCTTTCCTTTTTTTCCAATATATTTTATGTCCCACTGACTGTTTCTCTCAGGCATGCACGGCGATGAAGTACATCGTAATCAATTAAATATCACGATATTTTTCATCACCGTGGTGCAGCGATAAATGCGCACGTATCACAAATTTCATTTTCAGAGGTGCGTGCCGAGGATTTGAACCCGGTATCGGTCGCTTCGGAGACCGCGGTTTATTACAACACGGCCATCGCTGATCACACTTCACTGCTAGTGTTGCCTTACTTAAACATTATCTTATTCTTTCTGTTTATAGAGTATGAGACCACCGTTCCTGAAGACCCTCCCCGGGCGCCGTGCTCCGTGCACCGGCAGGACCAGCGGCTGCCGGTGCCCAACTGCGAGCACGTGCTGAGCATGTGGATGCCCTGCAACGCCGACAACTTCTACGGATACGTGCTTGGAAGACCTTGCGTGTTCCTGCGACTGGCTAATGTATGAAACAATTACGTTTCTATCCGTCAGTTTGTCCTAAACATGTAGGCGCGCATGGCCCGGCGGTTAGCGTAGAACGCAAACGATCTATGCAACTAAGCCAAACGGGCGCAGTCGGGTGTGAGATGGGTGACCGCTAGTGACAAAAAAGTTCATGCGCGTTTCCGTGCTTCGGAGGGCACGTTAAACCGGCGGTCCCGGTTGTTGTCGATAGATAACAATCGTTAAACCTTGTCGGTTGCCACTAACTCCCATCTCCACCAACCTGTATTGGAGCAGCGTGGTGGAGTAAGCTCCAGGCCTACCCAATAATGGGGAGAGACCCGTACCCAGCAGTGGGACGCAAAAAGGGTTGCAGCCAGCCAGCCATGTAGGTAAAATAAAATACATATTATTATGTAGGTCCGCAAGTCCGCAGTCAAAAGCGTGAAAATCCGTTATAACAGTTACATCTGTTCAGACAGCGAGCAAAGTCTGTCAATAAAGAATACTATTATTGATCAACATGAAGATGGCATTAAGTTTATAAAATTCAGTTACGATCTAAACGTCTAAACGGAGAGTTACGATTTGGCTCATAGCGAATCCACTTATTCAAAAGCATTATCCCTAAATACAATGTTAGGTACTTCTTTCAAAGCAATAACCGTCATAGCAATATTTAAGTTTAATTTCGTAGACATATCAAGTCAAATAGGTACGACTTATGTATAGATTTCCCAATGTAATGTGTGTGTGCAAACAATGTATAGGTACAATAATATTGTTTTTCCATTAACAGCCATATATGAAGCACTCAGGAGAATACTGGGTACAGTGACAAATTTATCTCATAGTTTTTATTGCATTAACAGATCCACTACTGGGTACCTGAGCCCTACAACGTATCTGTGCCGTTGCCAATACCGAACGAGATGCCCAATCACATTCAGCAAGCCATGGTATGTAGATAATAACAAAATAAGAGAAACATTGTTATATTACACATTCAAAAAACATTACACACTCATAACCCCACAGTAAAGTAATTAATACCCTGTGTCGTGGGTACCAAGAACACAAACTTTAACTCATCATTCAAATTTCTGTTTTGCCGGGAATCGAACCCGGGGCCCGGGACCCCTCGATTGGTAGTCCGGCATGGTAACCATTGCGCCACGCGGTTCGTCGAACCCATGTGCAATGTTACATAATATTAAACACCGTACGATTTCGATGATATAGGCGGTAGAACTTTAATGGTTCGGTTGGGGAAGTACCACCACTGCATCCACTTCTGCCGTGAAGCAATTCTAATGGGTTTCGATGCAAAGATGCAGTTGCCGGCCAGACTTACATGAGGCGACAATCTGCCTTGGGATTTACAGAAAAGGCTTAGGCTTGCTTAGGTCCCCAGGCCGCGACCATACTCAACGTGGCCTGCATGCTCCTCTAATACTTCATTCAAATTTAGAAAATGTAATTCGAAAATCAACCAATAAAATGTATAGATAGGAACCAAGACCATATCCCCTGTAGCTTCGGGATTAAGAATAGAGTTACGGTATCCCCTGCCTGATGGTAAGAGGCGACTAAAAAGGGCTTCCGGGGTTGCGGACGGTGAGAGTGGGAGCTTGACCCGTCCAGCCAGCAGCCCCGGGAAGGACGGTGGTGTGTCCGTGGCCTTATGCCGCCATAAACACCGAAGGTGCAGGAGAGCACATCTGCTCTCCCGAAGATGGGCCCGTTCTGAGGCGCCGCGCGTGAAGGATACCGGTGCGTTCCTATGGAAATCCCGGAGTCCTCCCAAGCGCAGAGGCGGGCCACCGTCCGGTTACCGTCAAAGCTCGCAAAGTGGGTTGAAGTCCCCTTAGATTGCTTGTACATAAACTGATGTTTCCACAGCGCCAGCGTCCTGCTCAACAGTTCGGCGACTACGTCTGGGTGTCCTGCGACGGCGAGTTCACCTCCGACAAGGAGAACATCGGCCCGATCCAGTACATACCGCATGGGTTTCCACCAGGGTTCCCAGTGTCCAAATTGCACACCGCCGACCGCATCCCGTACTCGGCGAGGAACCTCCCAGATCAGAGCCCCGGCCCGCTAATCGGAGTGTTCTTCGAGAATCCACACCGTGAGATTTTCATGTCATCAATAAAATTTCCGTGCTTCAGCATTATAAGCCGTCGGTCCCAGATGGTATATAGATAGTAGTCGTAAGTTTTAGAGATCTTAAAGGCGGTTTCTGAACATCCTATAGAGGATTCGCAAGTATTGCGCAAGCATTCAACCCGCATTGGTGAAACGTACTAAAGCCAGCTTTCCGCCTCCCCAATTACCTATGTAGCGATATCCGTGAGTGTGCCCAGCAATATCCTGCAAAAATAATTTAATTAAAGCAGCCGATTTAAAAGGTTAATATTAAATAATAGCATAAGGTGCAATCCCACTGCGTCGTCGGTGTTTGGATGAATGAGCGTTTGTGACAATTTCATGCGGATTTTCACGACTTCAAAAGCACGTTAATCGTTTTGTGGTGAATATTATCTTCTGGCTTTGGGGGTGCTTTGAAAACATCCGACAAGAATAACCACATGCCAGTAAATTGTATCATCGCTAGATTGCTTTAGAGTAGCCAAGAGTACTTGAAAATTCTTAATTATGGCAAGAGTCATATGCGTGCTGCATGCACAGTACACGAATGGAATACATCAAGAGCTATAGTAACAGAACGGACCAATCGTTTAAAACACGTACTTATTCATCGAATTTAAGTTGTATGTGAATGTACTTCCTTTTTACGTGTAAGTGTAGTCAATACATAACTACTGCGTTTATCAACCTCTCTATATTTTGTTAATTCTTATGTCTTTGAACCTTGAATAAAAATCTCGATTTATTCACAGGTGGAGTGGTGATCAACGTGGAGTGTCGCATTTGGACTCGAGATATCTACTACGACTCATCCAGCCGCGTCGGCCGCGCTCGTTTTGAGCTCTTCATTGAATAAGTTTTCTGTAAGGCATGGGTCCTATGTACCTATAGGTTCTTAAAACTAAGTATGCTAACTTTCCCCTCCATATATATCTTAGAAATGGCTATGTTGGTAAGGAAGCAAAAATACTTGTTTGAACCAAATATACACAAATACAATGCACGCCGAAAGAAAAACCTTAACAACTCTGAAATATATAAGTTGGGCATAGGACGTAAGGGAACCCTATTCATGGCTGTAAAAATCTATAATAAAATACCAGATTCATTAAAAGAAATAACAAAAGACCATATTTTTTATAAAAAATTAAAACAAATGTTAACTACTAAATGTTATTACAATATTGACGAATTTCTTAACGATAATTTTGATAATGTATTATAATTTAAATTTTGGACATGAAAATTGCATATTCTTGACATTTTTTTCTTTTTCAATTATATAATGCTTCTAATTTCTTAATATGTTACTGACCTACTGTACTTGAAATTGTTTTGAACGAAATTTTATTAGACTTGTATTATTATTATTGAATGTAAAAAATTACTATGTATTAATAATGACTGTACCATTTTGACTATAACTTTTGGTACGCCTTAAACGGTAAACATTTTTTTGGAGCACATATACTTACTGTAATCTTTGTAACCCAAAAAAATTCCAAATAAATAATTATGAATTATGAATTATGCTTTGAAAAGTTAGCACTTGCTTATAGCTTGTCTTATTAAGCACTTTTGAGAAAAATAATTCAGTGTCTGCTACACCGCCTTATTTAAGGGCCTTCTTTCCTGTTACAATTTAAGAACGCTTGAGTCCTGCCTCACGTCGGATGCAGTTAAACTGAAATAAATAATGGAAATGTCAGTAGAACGGCCAGCAACTGCCAAGCTCGGATCTAGTTCGGCAGCCATGGTACTTTAAGAAAATGCAAAGTCTACCTGCTTTGCTGTGTTTTCAGGACGACAAAGTTTTCAAGTTTTATACTGCCCTCCTACCTCTTCCTCTCACTCCCATTCCCCACATCCATTCATCAAAAAATTGGCGCCAGAAAATCTAGATACACCTGAGGAATATTTATTTTGTTTGTTTTAAATTTTACCCCGGTTCAGAAAAATCGCAAGTCCGGTGCTGGCAAGCGTTGGTACCTGCCATCTGAACATAAAAGAGAGAACCAGTTTTCTCGCAGAAAGAGGTACAGTAGTAGTACTACCCAGGGTGATCCGTTCAAGTGTAAACATGATGTCGAACTTTTATAAAGTAACAAGGTGGGCAAAATGTAAAGAGGCTACAGCTTTCTGTCTGGGAACTTACTAACTTTACTGTGGTGAGTGCTCCAAGGAAGTGTACAATTTGACGCCCAAGTCACTTTTTCATCAGTACCTATACCAAAAAGTCGAAGGTTCTTCCACCGAAGTTCTTTCCGAAGGAAATTCCACCGATACCATTCGGATTCGTGGCGGTGCACTACAGTCCGCTTTGAACGTTGCTTTTTCCCATGGACGGGTAAACTATAGGACAACAAAAAGACAAAGGCAAACATGTAGTTTTCGAAGAAAACTGTAAAAATGCTCTCATTCAATGCCGTTAATGTTGGTGACTTTCCTGTAGTTGCCTGTGTGACGTGTCCATATAGGCGATAGTGATCGCTTAAAATCACGCGGCCCGTCTGCCTTTTTGTTCGGTTTATCTAAAGAAAAGAAATCAGTGGGCTGATTTTGTAATTCTGAAAGAAATTATTTCAATCAAAGTGAATGAGCCCACCATTGGCTGATTTTTAATTCTGAAAGAAATTATTTCAATCAAAGTAGGTAAATGAAATAATTTCTTTCAGAATTACGAAATCAGCCCCCAGGTACATTTGACACTCGTGGTTTACATCTCCCTCCACTTTTTCGACTTGTAAAACTGTAAAATGCTAGGAATAAGAGATAATTATACCCTAAAAATCTGTATAAAGAAGTAAAGTAATTACCTGCTTTGGATATTTTATATTCAGCTTGATATTTCGGCTGTGCATTTTCTGTACCTACGTTATGTTTGGTAAAGATGTGTTTGTGATACCTATATTTATTTTACTTTCTATTAATAGAATTTAATATTATTAATATTTTTTAATGTTTTAAACGTAAATCCTAGATAAGAAGCGCAAGTAGCACCTATGTTCAGTATAAAAATTTATGTATACCTACTTATAAGTTCCATCTCAATGAATAATATTACATATAAGGATAACATTATTATTACTATATTGTAGTTCGAGTCGGACTCACGCACGAAGAGTTCCGTACCATTATCTATAAAAAATCAGGTATTTAATTCTATTTTTGTTGTTATAGCGGCAACAGAAATACATCATCTGTGAAAATTTCGGATGTAGCCACTACAGTTCATGAGATAGATACACCCCGGTGACAGACGTACGGACAGATGGACGGACAGTGGATGCTTAGTAATAGGATCTCCTTGGCACCCCTCGGGTACGGAACCCTAAAAATATTTGTATTGGATACAAAAATAAATATGTTTAATAAACTAAAAATAGTATAAAGTAACTAGTTCTTATCAACTAGTTATGTAATGTATTTTTATAAATTTAAGTGTTTCGCAACGAAATTAGCTATAAAAATAATGGTATTTGAGTATTGTGTCAGGTATGTTTTAGTACGGATGTAATTATTTTGTCAGTGTTAGGGCTTTAAATAAATATAAGAAATAAAATAAGGTACCTAATTATTAAGCAGTAAGTAATTAAATAATATTTAAAACTAACATTGTGTTTTACTTGGTATTTATCAAACTGATTTATAAAGTACTAGCCTTTCGCCAGCGGCTTTGCCCGCGTGAATGCAATTTATAGGTTCCCGTAGGATTAAAACCATCCCATAGAGAAATTAAACACTACGTTATACTTAAAAACCATCCTATGTCCTTTTCAAACGTAGAGCGTCAAAATTGACAAGTCTTGTATGAGTGTGAATACTGTGAGCATAAGAATAAATAATACTAAGTACATAGAACGGAATCTCCTTTGACCGCCATCGATACGCCGCAATTTATATACCTACTTCCCTCTTCACCCCGTTACGCCCCTCTGTCGCCCAGGCGTGTTGCCAGGGTTGTGAACTGTTAGTAATGCTTATGTCTAAAGATAATATCGCAAAAATATAAGTTTTCTTTATATAAAAATCATTATATTAGTTCAGTATTACAAAATATGAGAATGATAAATACTTACCTACTCTATAAATACTTATAAATAATATTACTTAATTAAGTTTTAAGTACCATACCAAATGAAGCCATTTAAGTAAGTATTACTTACCTACATAGGTGTAAGTACTTACGTAGTGTAGGTTTATAATAAACGAATTACATATTAAGTATAATCCGCACTTGGCCAGCGTGGTGGACTATGGCCTAAATCCCTCTCACTTGTGAGAAGGAGACCTGTGCCCAGCAGTGGGACATAAAAAAGGTTGAAAAAAAAAATTAAGTATAACTTGCGTGCGCCAGTGCCGCGGCGGCGCCCGCCGCAATCGCGAGGCAAAACAATCGAGAAAGGTTCAATGACCGATGGCGGGGGCTATTAAAAAATATTTTGGCGACATGTTTTTTTTTTTTATTATTATTTCATTTTACGGCATTGGATAAAAATCCTTTCAGCCATTCAATATTTACTTTTCAATTTTAATAATGGCGTCGCAAACTCTGTGTATATTGCCAGCGTCAAGTAAAATTTTTGCATCACATGTAGTCGTATAAAAAGTCAGTTAGTCGTCAGGTATCAGTCAGTCTAGTCAGTCAAATGTTCAAGTAAAGTGATGGCTACTTTACCAGAACATGTCCGGTGGAATTTTGGAGGCAAGCCGAAAAAACATGTTTTAGCTCTGTTATTTTATTTCACAACACTCGTGCACTGTCATTAACCTATATCGAGCAAAATGCCATCAACTTTATCCGATATAACTCAAAAATACACTAAGAAAATGAAAATAAAACAAGAGCACAACTTGTTCCTTCAGACTTCCCGCCAAAACTCGGCGACATGTTTAAATGCTGTAGTTATCTAACTTTTTTTTTATAATTGAGTGAAAGTGAAACAATTGGCTACACAAAAAGAACTGGTCATATCCTTTTGATAAATTAGGTACGGAAAATGAATAATATTTAAAAAATATTACTTATCTCGCATCATCTTTGGGCAAACTAAAAAAACTTAAGTTTGGCATTGTTTTAGAATTGTTTGTACAACCAAACACACCACATTAACTTGGCGCCGTTATTGTAATTGACGCGCCCGTCCGAGACAGCCCGACTTCAGTATTCTGTTTAGCCGAAATTAACGTGTAGCATAAGAATAAATAATAATTACATAGAACGGAATCTCCTTTGACCGGGTGGAAAACGCCGCTATTTTTATACCTACTTCCCCCTTCACCTCGTTACGCCCCTCTGTCGCCCGGGCGTGTTGACAGGGTTGTCAACTGTTAATACTGCTTTTTTATAGATAATATAGGTAGCTAAAATATAAGTTTTCCTTTACTTAAAAATCATTATTTTAGTTTAGTATTACAAAGTATGAGAATTATAAATACTTACCTACACTATAAATACCTGCTCATGAATAATAAATTATTATGAGTACCATACCAAATGAAGCCATTTAAGTAAGTATTACTTACCTACATAGGTGTAAGTACTAACGTAGTGTAGGTTTAAAATAAACGAATTACATATTAAGTATAACGTGCGTGCGCCAGTGCCGCGGCGTCTCAATCGCGAGGCAAAACAATCGAGAAAGGTTCAATGACCGATGGCGGGGGCTATTAAAAAATATTTTGGCGACATGTTAAAATGCTGTAGTTATCTAACATTTTTTTAAATAATTGAGTGAAAGTGAAACAATTGGCTACACAAAAAGAACTGGTCACATCCTTTTGATAAATTAGGTACGGAAAAGGAATAATATTTAAAAAATATTACTTATCTCGCATCATCTTTGGGCAAACTAAAAAAACTTAAGTTTGGCATTGTTCTAGAATTGTTTGTACAACCAAACACACCACATTAACTTGGCGCCGTTATTGTAATTGACGCGCCCGTCCGAGACAGCCCGTCTTCAGTAGTCGGTTTAGCCGAAATTAAAGTGTAGGCTAATATCGTGACCTTGAGCCCGTTTTGAGCGGGAGTTTCCGTTCTACGTAGTATTATTTATTCTTATGCGTGTAGGCTAATATCGTGACCTTGAGCCCGTCCGGAGCGGGAGTTTCCGTTCTACGTAGTATTATTTATTCTTATATTTCTTATGCTGTGAGTCAGTAATAGTCAGTAGACACCTTTGTTGTTCTTAATTTCCAAAGGACTTTCCGGAAAACACTGTGACACTAAATTTTTATATATTATGCTTAAGTAATTGGGTACCGATTCCAAACCAATTTTAATTTCAAAATACAGTAGAGCGTCGATTATCCGAACGTCGATCAACCGAATAACCGAACGACCGCTTAACCAAACTGAACTACCCAACGACCGCTTAACCAAACTGAACTACCCATTCGCGAGTACAAACTTCCTCCTGCGTCCCTCGTTGGTTATTATTGCTTAAAAAAATCTTTAATGCAATGGAACACTAATGATTAATTCATTATTGTTCCTGAAATATGGTTTTCTTGCACAATGGTGTAATAAGATTTCGGGGGGGAAGGTGGGGGAGGGGGCAATGACGTAACAAGATACCATCGTAGTATTATTTATTCTTAAGATACCATGCGTATTCTGTGAAGGTACCGAAGTATGGTGATCAATCAATCGAAGAGTACCTATGAGTCCTATGACTCACCCGACGCCGTGGTGATCGAGTAGCCCTATTTTACCTGCCCTGTCGAACGCGTAATGAAACTGGTTGCAGGGAGCAGTGTTGCTAAGTAACTACCAACGTGCCAGCCAAGTAACTGTCAACAAGGGAGTTTTGGCGGGAAGTCGAAAAAGACATATTGTGCTCTTGTTTAATTTTCATTTTCTTGGTATATTTTTGAGTTATATCGGATAAAGTTGATGGCATTTTGTTTGATATAGGTTAATTACAGTGCACGAGTGTTTGTGAAATAGAATAACAGTGCTAAAATATGTTTTTTCTGCTTGCCTCCAAAATTCTATCGGACACGTTCTAGTAAAGTAGCCATCGCTTTACTTGAATTTTGGACTGACTAGACTGACTGATTACTGATGACTTACTTACTGACTTTGTTATAGTGTTATTACTTCGTCCAGTTTCATTGAAACTGGCAAAAAATTGATGCAAAATTATACTTGACTCTGGCAGTATGCACAGAGTTTGCGATGCCATAATTAAAAAAAAATTTGTCAACAATCAACATGTCAATAGTTTTTCTTTGTCCTAAGAGCATCAAAATTATCGACTCACCCTTCAGTAGAGAAGGCATAGCGCCTCGCTTCGATACAAAAATTTTGTGCCAAATCTGGTGCGGGGGAAGAACGCACACATTTTTATTTTGCCACACATTCAGATATATTCTTTCATCGCTACAGACGCATACATTTCTAAATATGTCAATTTCAATTAACAACGTCATTTTCTCGCTCTCTGACGGGTGTCATACATGTTATACCTTGATGCTCTAAGTCTTTATCTGATCTTTTGTTAAAAAAATCGTTAAATAATTCACTCCTTGGTTGCTTTATCTACGCTCCTACCTATTTATATAATACATCAAACATTTAGAGTAATTTGAAATAATTTCTGTAGTAAAAATAAAGTCTTATTAATTACTTACATTATTTAAGAATTTTTCAATCCTATGATAGAACGACATTTTTATAATGGGGCGTACAGTAATAATTCTTTTTTCACTTAGAGGTAATAAAGATATCGACATCCACATTTATTTTTACTGTTAGTTTATTTATAACTTATGTTCACCGTTTTATTTTTATTGTTTTTGACATCCGAAAAACCTTACTGTAATTTTTGGAAAATGTCCAATATTTATGTGACAGTAATGTATGCTTATGTTTTTTTTTTCAATTATTGCATCGCAAACTCTGTGCATACTGCCAGCGTCAAGTTTAATATTTATTTGCATAATTTTTTTGCCAGTTTCAATGAAACTGGACGAAGTAATTACAAAGTCAGTAAGTAAGTCGTCAGTAATCAGTCAGTCTAGTCAGTCCAACATTCCAGTAAAGCGATGGCTACTTAACTAGAACGTGTCTGATGGAATTTTGGAGGCAAGCAGAAAAAACATATCTTAGCTATGTTATTCTATTTCACAAACACTCGTGCATTGTAATTAACATAAATCAAACAAAATGCCATCAACTTTATCCGATATAACTCAAAAATACACCAAGAAAATGAAAATAAAACAAGAGCACAATGTATTTTTCGACTTCCCGCCAAAACTCCATGCTTATGGGCTTATGGCATTAATGGTTTGTTGGGTTTGTATTATGGTAGATTTTTAAAAAAATACATTGCTGACATTGCAACCCAGGTCAGCTGTCGAAGTTTGTCAAACGACGTCGACGTAGGGATGCAACATCGTTCCAAAAACATCGATGTTTTAAAACATCGATGTTTGAAATTACAAACATCGATGTTGAAAAACATCGGTAAAAAAATACGATACATCGATGTTTTTTCGATGTTTTTTTCCATCACAAATTCTCAAATGCTACTTAATAAATGAATGTTAAAATGTTAAATGTCATTAGTGTCATAAATGAACTCGATAGATGTTAAATAAACATCGATTTTTAGCAGAAAAACATCGATGTTTTGAGTTTGACATGTTATTAGAATTAAACATCGAAACGTCAATTAATATTTTTGACACCATCTAGCGTGTACCAGCTTCAACTATCGAGTTGAAAAATGATTAGGTGACTATTTTTTTTTTGATTGAATGTAGAGGCTCGGCCTGTACCAGCCCAGGGTACTTCAACCTATGTAGATTGTTTGTACCCAGGTAACTATCAAATTTAATTATTTTCCACCAGATGACACTGATCGGAGTAAGCTGCAGATTCCAACGAATAGTTTGTTCTTTATTTGAATTTCTCAAGGGATAAAAAATAGTGTCAACTTCAATTCAACCTTCGCATCCAAACATCTTTCTTTCCTCACTCCATTCTTCGTGAGAGTGAAGTGTTTTGAGTAGTAAGTAAAGAGTGTTGCGAAATGGAAACGAAATTAATTTACTATATTTTATAAACAATGAATTTTTATTGCAACATAATTTATCAACAACTTTTGCAAATTTTTACATGCTGATAAATGCTTCCGCAACATTTTGTTGATATTATTCCGGACAGAATGAGCTATTGCATGTATCTTTAAGGGCAGAATCGAATTTTTTCAAAATTTTCAACTTATTGCTTACACAAAAACATATAGATAAAATGAACAGTTTTTTACCGAAAACATCGATGTTTATCCATCGATATACTCATCGTACATTGATACTTTTCATTCGATGTTAACATCGATGTTTACCGTTTTGTCGCCGATGTATCGCCGATACATCGTATTTAAAAACATCGATGTTAACATCGATGTCTATGAACAAAACATCGATGTTTTCTAAACATCGATGTATCGTTTGCATCCCTACGTCGACGAATCACGAACGAAACAGATTGAAAAAAATGACATTTCACTATTCGTTCATTTCATTTCTGTTCTGATATTGCTAAGCGTTGGATCATCGCTGGATTCTTACAAAACATTTGTGACATTATTGTTTGCTACGCACTCGTTAGATTGTTCGCGAAGAAGCTTTGTGTATTCGAAAACGCGCCGTAATAGTACAAAATGGCGAGGCTTAGGATTTTATTATTCGCATCGGTGCTATGTAATCTAGCAGTGTATGGTAAGTAATGCATATTGCCGTCCTTTGTTACTTTATCGCATTACGTTAGTGAAGAGTTTTTGCATTGTATGCAGTTCATGTGGTTGTCTTTTGCGCAACGTAACTAGATAATGCGTAAAATTGTAATTGTAAGACTACCTTCTAGTTACGGGGTGAAGAATTAATTTACCCTCTTTTTCGTAGGTCACGGAGACGTTACCACATTAAAGCCTGTAACGATCACAGTGCCGTCGTCAGCAGTAACAAGTTCTGCAGACACCTCGAGAAGTTCGCAAGCTAGCTTGTCGTCGGCTGTCACGAAGTCGAGCAGTTCGCAAGCTAGCTTGTCGTCGGGTGTCACGGAGTCCAGCAGTTCGCAAGCTAGCTTGTCGTCGGGTGTCACGGAGTCGAGCAGTTCGCAAGCTAGCTTGTCGGGTGCCTCGGAGTCTACAGAAGCGGAAACTACACCTGCACAGACCATTACGCCAACTACAAGTACCACACCACCACCTACGACCACAACGACCACCACTCCACCGCCACCTCCACCACCGACTCCCAAGCCTGCTCCAACCCCTGCACCTGGGCCCGTGCCTCCTCCGGAGCAAGGCATGTGGAGCTATACGGACAAGAACAATATTACCTGCATCCTTGTCCAGTTTGCAGCACAGTTCAACGTTACCTACAACAAGAATGTCAATGACTGTAAGTAGCTTACCTCTTTATTTACGCTTAACACAAGACCTAGTACATATAAATGCATGTGAGATAGTGATCTTCACAATTTCTGGTTCAGCCGGACCAATTATTGGCTTTTTGACATAGGTATTACCTTTAGGTAACTTATTGTCGTAGTGTGTTGTTACCATGCTAGACTGCCCATTGAAGGAGCCTGGGTTTAATTCCCGGTGAGGCAGAAATTCAAACGAAGAGTTTAATTTTTTGTTCTTCGTCTGGATATTCATCTTTGTATGTTTACCCACAACACAGGGTATAATCTACCCTACTGTGGGGCTGTGAGTCTGTAAAGTTATTTATTTATCTACTCATATCTGCCAGATTTTGCTAATTGTACTTTATAAAAGTTCTAGTGATATTAATTTTAGATTCAGAGCTAACATTTTATTATTAGCATACAAGTGGCAAGTGACATTAAAAGAGCATCGAACATATTTGTATTAAGCCTGGCATATCTAAACTTTAAGGTGATCACACAGGAGACATGAAAATGTTGGCGGCCACTGATGGTACTTGCGGCAATCGACAGACAAAAATATTACAAAAAGAAAGTGTTTGTGCCAAAATGTTGGGTGCTCTTTGTAACTTCATAGTAGCTTATTTTTTTTTTGATAGTTTTGACACACAATGTTATGCATTGTGTTAGAGCAGTATCAGACCAGCATAATATATAACATTTGCAAATATTATTTTTGGAATTGTGTGTATACTAGAGATGTGCCAAATAGTGAATTCACCAAATACCCAATACTATTTGGTTTAACCTTTATTGAACTACATATTCAGCTGATTTATTTGGTTTACCATTTCGTTGTTGATTGCATTATTGCGTAAACAGGTTCTAACATGTAAAAAAAAACTAAGTCACTAATTATTACAAAAAAATAATTATAATAATATTTTTCCCTGTGATTGCAATATGAGTGGGCGTAAAAAAAGACGTGCCTGTAACATTATTGTCAAAATGTCAGTTAAATTAGAATGATAGAGGTTTTACTTTTACTTTTTTTCTTACAGTAAGGAACTACAAATTTTTTTTTCTATTTTTATTTCAAAGGAGACTTGAATTTAAAATAAAACTTGCTCCATTTAACCTTAGAATTTAACAGTTTTCAAATTTTTTTATTTGGTCCAAAGGCTTGTCCTGGTTTTGCTAGAGAATGTAAAATTCTTTATTTTTCTATATAAATATTGTTTACAGTAACAGGGTAAACTCTGTAATATTATCTTATATAAAAATTTTTATGTTCTGTGAGGCACAATGACTACTATGCTGGACTGCCATTCAGATTTTCCAATTTCCAATTTAAAAAAGGACTTAAAACATATTTACTGAAAAAGGCGTATTACTCAGTCACTGATTTCATAAACGATAAAACGGCATAAAGGAATTCCATAAAAACCTGGGAGGTTTTTTTTCCGCCGGCTTTTTTTCCTCTCAGTGTACAAACACCCTGTGATATGGGTACCCAAAGCTGACTATCGGAACCGATCCGAAATATAAATAAATAAATATTCTTATTTTTATTTATAAAAGGCGCAATATGGGACAAATAAAAATAATAGTAAAATAGATGTAAATGTACATTTCGTTATTGTATTATAGTTTAGTTTTTTCCTTTTATATTTTTATCATTGTATATTTGCATACCTCATGAAGGTAAATATGGCGAACTAAATATATATAAACAACTTTGTAAACACCCATATTTGTGCAAATAAATGTCTTTGTCTTTGTCAGAAAGTTCTGGGTTTGATTCAGAGCTAGACAGAAATTTGAATGATTAGTTTTTATATTTCTGTTCTTGGTGTGGGTGTGTGCGCCCTTGTCTTTGTATGTATGTAGTATGTTCATGGTACCCACAACATCCATGCTGCAGACTAGGATTGCTATCCTATTATGAAGCATTGTTTTACAGAAATAATCATAACTTTTATTGATATGAATCACCAATGAATATAAACAAATGAACATAACCTTGCACATACCTATTAAATTTAGTTTTATGTAAATTGTTTTACATATGTTATACTTCTAAACTAATATTATAAACAGGAAAGATTTAAAGACAAAGACAAAGAACTTTATTTGCACAAATATGGGTGTTTACAAAAGTTTTTTTAATTGTTTGTTTGTATTGAATAGGCTCCAAAACTAATGGACTGATTAAAAAATTAACCATTGGAATCCTACAGTATCTCTGATGAACATAACGCTTGCTCAGATGAACAGGGTATTAACTCAAAAAGGCAGTTTTTTCAGGAGAACGATTTTAAAGTTTCATTCTAGTTTAACTCGGCCCCTATTAAGATTTAGTTGACCGCACCTATACACGTTTATAGCCCATATATATAACAACAACTTTGTATATTTAATATTATTATCCAGTTTTTTCGTTTCGAAAAAAAGTGAATTTAATAACAATAGATGTGTGATAATACCTTTTTCAATATAAAGTATAACCGTGTGATGAGTTTTATCTCAAAATTCTGCACTGCTGCTAAATTAGGTATTGAAGTTCCACACTTCCTTTTTTCCTCTTCTTCAGGCAATTTTAGTTAGATTTTTCATTTATTCAAACACCAATATAATTTCCGACACATTTATGTAATCAGTCAATAAATAAATAAAAAAATGTAAAATACTACCATGTTCATAATAAGTTTAAAATCAGTTTAGAGATAATACTGTAATAAAACAAAACATTTTAGTCATAAAAAGTATTTATTTCTTCGAAATTGTTAATCTAATGGTGCTTATTCTAAATAAACGTATAATAGATCATGAAATCAGTTAAAAAATTCGTAATATTATTAAAACTTTAATCTAGAACAGCTTCAACAAAATCAGTACAAAACGCTTTGCATATTACCCGTATTCTTATACATAATCTAGTAACAATCACATAAAAGCACATAAGTATCATTTAGTTACGCATGCAATGTCATAACAAGTTATAGTCATATGATGATCTTAGGTACAAAGCTTATTAGAGAGTATAAAGATGAGTACAAATCGTTTACATTAATTGGCATAATTAATGTTATAATAAAAGCATACAAGACAAAATAATAATGTACTATAAATATTCAAAATAATTAGATGAAAAGTATTTATATGATAACTATTTAAATGTAATAAGAATCAATGTATTGAAGAGAATGTATTAAGAATTAATGTATATGAAAGCCAAAGTTTGATTTTAAAGGTTTTCATAAAAAGATCTATAATACTGTGGAATAATATTTTTATCTATTAAATTTATGAAACCTTTCTTTTTCTTGTCAATTAACTGTGCCTTTACATTTTCTTTGGCATCCCCAACAGCATTTTCAAATGCAACACATGTGTCACACAAATCTTTTTTTGGAGAGTGAAATGCAATATTAAATTCATTGTTAAAGATGTGGTGGTAGGTCAAATAATTTCCGAATGGTTTATTCTGTTTTTTACAATCTTTAACATAGTCTCGGTGGTATTGAGCCAATGATCTACCTCCATCAATGTATTGCTTATTGGTATTACTTCGACAGTAATGACTCTCTACTGTCGGTATGCTATTAATATATTCACGAATATCAAACTTAACAGATTCTGGAATTTTTAAATGATTCCCATGTTTACCTCTTAAGTCTTCGACTACTACATTACTTGAATTAGGATCCTTCTTTTTTAGTGCGGTGTTTATTACTTTATCATTAATAGACAATGTGGACTTAAAAAATAATTTGCAAACTCGTATTAAATTTTCATTAACAGTGGAATGGTAGGCGTAATTATTTGTACGAGGCTTCGCTGCGTTAGAGTATCTATATTTAGGTTTAACAATGATGACACTATTAACTATGAATTGCCTTTGTCGATTTACATCAGATAGTCCATAAAATTGTTGAAAAAAATAGTGGTTCTCATCTCTTCTGTTATTTTAGATGAACATTTTTGGCGACATTTTTCGCTACACGGAGGTCCAATTTTCTTCTCAGGTATAATTTTGTTTGTTCTAGAAGTATAAGACTTACCACTATTCCGCAGTTTTTTTGCCTTTACGCGTATCCAATTTTGGGTACGTTTTTGTCTTTTGCGGGTATTTTTAACTTCAGTTAATGGATTTCTTAAATTTAAACCCACTAATGTTGAAGGTGACGTCGTCAATTCTGAAGTTTCTGAATCACTGGATAGTGGACTTGTTCTTCTCGATGAAACATAATTTGGATCCTTTACGCTGTCATCAGAGTTAATTCCGGAAAAATGTGCATCTACAAGGTATTAATAAAAACGATTATAAAATAAAACTGTATAACGTTATACAATACAATGATATTTGATTTTAATGCGTACCTTGGTTTTTGTTTGAACTTTCATCATCACTTGAAGATGGTGATGAAGATGACGACGAAGATGGTAATGAAGTGGCCTTGTAAGCATTATCAGTTATTGAAGCTTCTATTGTATTGTAGCTTGTAGTTTCCAATTCCACAGTTGTACCTTCAATTAACTTTTCAACGTTATTCATATTATAATAATTTGTAGGTTTAATTAGCTCTTCAGTATTGGATTGATCGACAGCAACGTTGTCATTTTCTTCAACGGGTTTGTTTTGTGTTCTCACTAAAATAGTAATCATTTAGATTTAAAAAAATAGGTATGAAATACATTTGAATATAAACAATAATAATTTTATTTTTTATCTAAAATAATTATTTAAAAGTAGATTCATAAGCACTAATAAAGTTTTTAAGAAAAATTAACTAGCTGCCGCAGTGGTTTCACCGGCGTTAGTCCTCATTCCGTGTGAATACTCAAGTAATAGTAGCCGTAATATTTTTAGTTTTTTTAAAAGATTTTTAGATTTTTAGTTTTAAAGAAATTGATTACTAAAATTTTGATCTGAATACCTGCCTACTAAGTAAACTTATGTAACATAAGTTCCTTTTGAAAGAGATTAGGAAGATTCACCCACCTTCACCCGGAAAATGTAACGATTCCTTGCTAGAAACAGGAGTTATTTCATTTCTCGGAACGGGCGACTTGATACAATTTCTTATTTTCTGTAGCCGTTCTGACATCATCTTTAAAAAAGTTCAATGATTTTTAAATAATAACGAATAGTTTCCATAAAAGCACAGTAACGCTAGATTTATTATAATGCAACACAGAACTATATTAAGCTTAACTATTTTATCGTAGAAAAAATATGAATAAATTCAGTGACAATTTAAAGAAGTTAGTATTATCTCAAACATCGCCTGTATACTGTAGAAAACCGTTGCGGTTATTGAAAAAAGTTATCCCAAAGAAGGTATTATCTCAAACATAGCCTGTATACTTAAAACAACTATAACATTATTGAAAATATAATATCTCAAAGAAGGTATTATCTCGAAAACATCGCTTTATTCTAGAAAAATATATTTCATAAATAGACTTACCTTATAACAAACACTGCACTTTTTGGTTTTAATACCGTGATTAACAAACGAATCGCAACTTGTCAGAACAAAACTGGGCGTAAGACTGAATAAACCTGTTTTTGTCGAACGCTCAAAGCAAAACGTGCAAAAAGGATAGAGATACTACCCCGCCCTCCACGCCATTTCACGTCCGATCAAGTTGAAACTCTGTTCATTAGAAAGATCTCAATTTTCTTATTAAGATTACATTTTTAACTCAAATTTAGAAATTTTTGAGTTGATACCCTGTTCATCCAATTGAACGATAAGCTTAAACTATTTTCAAAAACGTTAGGGATCCATATGAAAACTTCTATAATATATCCCAAAGCGTGAAAAAATACATACAAGGTGTGTTAATTATTGATATTAGGGCAACAAAATAATGATTGTAATGAAGTAGCAAGGCCTGTTGGTGGCTCTGTGACATATCCAAATGATTTGCCTCTTAACTTTGAAGTATTATTTGCCTCCATCACATCCAAATTGATTGCAACATTTCAAACATACTTCTAGAAGTTTTTCAGATAAATTCAGAAATTCTTTGTTACTGTTTCGATGCCTTTGTTGTTGAATTGGGACAAGGAATGCATAATTCTGAGGAGAAGTAGACTCGTGAATTTCATAATCAAATATAAAAAATCAATACAGCTCCAAGTTTCTTTGGCGGCAGCCTTGGCACAGGATGTGATGCAATCATCTACAATTGAATGCAATAACACTTAGGTTAGGAGACAGAGCATGAAAGATATTTTTTATCATTTTAGTTTTGATTTAGTCATTTTTATTTAACGAAAGAAAGATATAATCTAATACCTTTAAACAAGCAATTCTTGTATATATCTGTATATCGTATACATCTTAATATATATATTTCTTGTGTGCGTGTGTATGTCACTGAACTCCTCCTAAACGACTGGACGGATTATGATGAAATTTTTTGGGTATATTCAAGGGGATTTGAGAATGGTTTAGATTCACAATTTGGTCTGCTGGAAAATGTTTTTTAACTATTTTTTTAATTATTTAGTTTCCCCATATAAATTGTTCCTACCTGTCAAACTTTGTATTTCGTGCTGTGTAAGTGTAAAAATATATGAATTTCTCTATAAATTTGCATACCCTTTTGGGTTAGGATAAGAGTACTGTGTTTACTACCTGTAACAACTGTTAATAACCTTATCTTGCAAATAAATGAAATTGAATTGAATTGAATTGTGTCGTTCTAAACTTTGACACACTCAGAATAACAGGACAGTTCGTATGTCATTATTTGTTTTATATTTTTTTTGACAGTAACATGAAATCTCTTTAAGATAATAAGAAAACAAATCCTCTTTCAATACTTTTAAGGCAGGACAACGTCTGCAGGGCCCACTAGTATCTGTACAAATAAGTAAATTGGAGTATCTGTTTGTCATATTTTACTACATGCTAATGAATGTACATACGGTACATATACCAAAATAACGTTTTTTTATTATTTATGTCTGTCTGTCTGTTCCGACTAATCACTGAAATGGCTCGACTAATTTTGATGGGACTTTCACTAACAGGTAGACTATGTAATAAGGAGTAATTTAGGCTACTTTAGATTTTCTTTAAATGAAATCCACGCAGGCGGAGTCGCGGGTAACCGCCAGTATATCCGAATTTCGAAAACGGATGCAACGACTTTCATGACATTTTGTATGCAAGGCATTTGAGGGGCGATAAATTGATCTAGCTAAGTTTCATTTTTAGAAAATGATGTAAAGGTTTTTTTAATAATGTGAAAGTATTCATTTACTAATATTTTTTCCTGGCCTTTAGGTGCCAGTTTTTGCATAATTTGTTGAGTTGAGACACTAAACTATCATTAGATGTTTTGCCCCAATCAAACTGAAGCACATTTGAATAGATTTATCATGTAACGTTTCAATTTAACCAACAAAACAATAAGTAGTACTACTTAATTTGACTAGGTACTTAATTTGATTTTTTTCAAATACAAAGTAAGAAAGTTAAATATGCTATGAGTGTTTGTTTATAGTTTTTTTCCATAAACACATAAAAGGTTTTATTTCACTGTACCAATTAATATACTAAACTCAAAAATTACAAGTACAATATGGTAAACATTATGACTTGCAATAGAATACTGTCAAGATAATTTCTAGATACCTAACTGTGTAAGGTACAATCGAATACATTACTTAAAATCACATATGTATATACATATTTTAATGAATATTATGTTTTTTCTTAAATTCACTATCATATCTTTGTGGTTCCAAGATTTGGGCAGGTCAAGGTTGTATAATTTGGCAGACATTAAGCTTTTTCTTTTTACTGAAATATGAACTTGTTTACGCAGTAAGTACATCTGATTCATTTAATACTAACGGCCGCCTGCGACTTCGTCCGCGTGAACTTTGGTATTAGTCATAGTATGATGTTATTTCCCGAGATTAGCGCGTTAAACAAACAAATCTTTATATACTGGATGCAACACTTTTTTGCGTCCCACTTGGGCACTGGTCTCTCCCCTTTATTATTGGGGAGGCCTGGAGCTTACTCCACCACGCTGCTCCAATGCGGGTTGTTGGAGATGCGGGTTAGTGGCCTACTTGCTGTCGGATGTTTTCAAACCGCCCATAAGGCCTCCGACAAGGTTAAACGACTGTTATCTATCGGTAACCGGTACTGACGGCTTAATGTGCCCTCCGAAGCACGGAATTTTTTGTCACTAGCGGTCACCCATCTCACACCTGACCGCGCCGGTTTGGCTTAACTGCGTAGATCGCTTGCGTTCTTCGCTAGCTGCCGAGCAATACGCGCTTCAACTTTATATATTAGTATAGATATATTTTTACTTGGTAGGTAGTGTAGTAGTTAGCAGTGATCTGGTGATGTAGTCAGATTGTTATTTTGTTCTGGATACTGGTCTGGCAGACTTTCACTAACGTAAATCAGGATAAATTTTAAAAACAATAGTAATTCTGCTAAAGTAATCTGAATGAAAAAGGTACGATTAATTTAACAACTTTATTGTTATCAGTGTTGTTATTATTTGTTTACAATATTCCATGCGGCAATGAGGAAAATTTGTATGTAGCGCAAAAAATTTGCATAAAATATCCCAAGGTTATTAACAGTAAAAGCAGTCGTTGCGTTCTCTCGGATACAAAGTTACACCGAAGTGTTATACATAACATAAATTCACATGATTTCTCTTCAAGTATCTAGAATTAAACGCACTTTTTGAGGCTTAAAATATGAACAAGTCAAAGCTTTTTCGTTGGGATAGTAAGGATAGTAATCACTCTCACTCCTCAAATTTTTTTTCGGCTGAGCCTTTGGTTTCCTTTTAACGCCTAGCTGTCAATAAAAAAATAAACACTACATATTAAAGTGAGACCTATTTCTTTTATATATGTATTGAGTATTTCAGTATCAGGTATCAGTTTCTTATTTGTTTTTAAATTTAATTGTGCATGCAGGCCACATAGTGCCAAGTCGTAGCTTCGGAATTAAGAATAGAGCTACGTTATCCCCTGCCTGATCGTAAGAGGCGACCAAAAGGGGACTTCCGGGGTTGCGGGCGGTGAGAGTGGGAGCTCGATCTGCCCAGCCAGCAGCTCCGGGAAGGACGGCGGTGTGTGTCCCGAAGATGGGCCCATTCTGGGCGCCCGCGCCGTGCGTGGAGAACACTGGTGCGTTCCACTGGAGATTTCGGAGTCCTCCCCAAGCGTAGAGGAAGGCCACCGAAGGGGTTTTAGTGCGTTCAAATGCCACATAACCCGGTATCCTCTCCCAAGGTGCCTTTTGAAATGAAATGAAATGAAAATAATTTATTGTTGGCTGTTTACATTCATAGAATAAGATGTTTAAAATTATAATTGGAGTTTTAAACAGTCTACCATATTCTGGCATACATAAACGGATCATCGGCTTTTGATGTCTACCCATCGCTGGGTCAATGAGAGAAAAAAAGCCGGCGAAAAAAGAACTATCAGGCATTGTTTTTTTTATATTTTACGCGGAAGCTCCTCAAATCATTTTTATTAAGATTGCCTTATGTAAGTCTGAGTGGCAACTGTACCAAAATTGCATCAAAATGTAAAAAGGTTGCTCTATACCACGCTTGAAAAGTAGGATAACTGTAAATTCATTTTTAAACACGATTTTAATACCTTTCAATTCAATAAAAACTTAGTCAATTGACTGTGAATGATTAGTTTATTAGTGACGTTACAATTCATTTTCTCATACTAAATGTATGGGGACATGACATTTTGAAAGCTCATTAAAAGTATCTCAATTGATTAAATTTGGTAGTCCAAAAACGGATTGCTTCACGGCAGAAATGGGCGTGGCGGTGGTACTTCCCCGGTAGAGCCGTAAAAGTTCTACCTATAATGTTATGAAAACTTTGGTATTATCACAGAACTGCAGGCATAGTGTATTGAATAAGTTATTCTTCAGTTATCGTCGTCATGTCCATTCAGGGGGCGTACAGTTGCATGCGTTGAGTCACGTTGAAGTGGCAAAATATCTGCTGACGTCGTTCATTATATTCGTTGTCACTATTTTCATTATGTCGTCAGTGTAGGTTTTTGTGAACCTTTCGACTTTTTACACTCAACTAGCGATTTGGCCCAGCTTCGCTCGGGCGATTGATATACCTACATTAAAATCAATCAACTTTACAAAACCCTATATGCGGGGCCGGGGTAGCAGATAATAAACAAAAATAATATTGCGACTATAAATTTATAGGCTATCCTATCTTTCAAGTTGCACCAAACTGCACACGGTGGGCAAATTTGACTAAAACCGGTTCAGTAGTCTATTAGGAATCTATAGCGGACAAACAACGTGACTCGTAACTTGTAATGTATTAAGATGATTCTAACATAACCGATGAAAATCAATCACAAGTGTTTAAGCAGATGAATTACCAGCAGACATTACTTACAAGTACTTTGATATAAACTTGTTTATTGGATATTTGATTATCTCCGTTTGAACGTTACATTGTGTATATTTTTGATAAAAACTAGTTTACTTGAATGATAATCTGGTAATTGGCAATTTTATTTAAATTTGTGATAAACGTTCGTGTTGATCCATATTTTTACATTTATTTAGATATTTATTTATTTAATACTTTATTGTTCACCTTAAACTAGGTTCACAATAGGCGGACTTAATGCCTAATGGTATTTTCTCCCTGTAAAGTCAACCCATGGCGATGTTACCTACATCCACATATTTAAACGTGCCAACGACGTTAATCATACCAGTCGATGGTCGGTTTATCCCATCTCGTCCTGATGGTTTTTCTAATACCAAAGTTATGGCATCTCAAATTATAGTCATATTCAAAAGAAAAAAAAAACCTGTCGAATTTCTTAACTATTTTTCAAATCCCAAGAGATTTTCATTGCTGGCAGCTTCTCAGTGGTTATATGTTGGTTATATGTTGCAATTAATTGTTTACGTAATGTTGTAAGTTTTGAACGAAATTTTCACTCACTTTATTGATTTTTAAAACTATGTCTTACATTTTAGGATTTCCACAAGGGAGTCGCTGGGACCATGAATCTTCCTATTCCTTGAACCTTAGTAGAGGTTAAAATTAAGCATGTAGGTTATTTCGCATTACAAGATTTGCTTTGTGGTCGTATTTTTATTAGTCGTCACAAATGCTATTAGTCCTAAAGGCACTATTAGTAATACTGATATGAGGTAGTGGTAATTAACATGCAAATTATCCTGAGTAAAAATTTATCATACGCGGTTAATTTTTTTCTATCTTTTTATACTATTAAATTATTTACTTCCTTTCTTAGTCTTTTTTATCATTATCATAGGATCAGATTTATATATTTGCTTATACTCATTGCATATATGGATATAATAATATATTATACATACTAGCTGACCCGTTATACGTTGACCTGTCATACTCATAACTATGAATATTGAATTCGAAATGGTATATCGAGGCATCTGTTTCGTTTGAAACAGATGCCTCGATTCTTTGATATTCAATTTTTTAATATTTGACGATATTTGCAGGGGGTATTTGGAACTCCGTGTTTGCAACACGCATTCTGTCAGTGTTATGTCAAATACCATAAGGTTTCATTAGAAAATGTAATATGGTGGTTAATTATTCTTAAATTTTCTACTTTTCCGTCGAATTTTCTTATTTTTTCTTTCATAACAACTTTCTCCTGACAATAACAAACACAACAAAAAAAGAATTTGCGAAATCGGTCCAGCCGTTTACGCGTGATGAAGGAAAATAGGGATTCATTTTTATATATAAAGATTAGGTACTTGTTTTAATATTAGTATGACCTTGCACTATTTAACACATTTAAATATTAAATTGCTTGTCTAAAAAAGGTGTCTACTTCTACTGAAAGATTTCATTTTAAAATTATTCTTATTTTTGAAACTTAATATAACGTATGTTTGGGTTACATAAGTTTGAATAAAATGTTGCAATAGTGTTGATTATTTATGATATGTAGGTATACATACATATACGTTATGTTACTCATACAAAGTTACTATCAAAGTGAAAACGCCCGCTGTATAAATCCATTTACAGTGTGGTCAGCGGAAGTATGTTAGCCGTTATCACAATGGAAACAACTTTTTGTAGGCGGTTTGCCGTTTGGCTCCGTGCGTTGTGATGGATTTTTCTTATAATCCTTATTAATTATTTCAAAGATCGCATTTAGAATTCATTCGTATTTGATGGTAGGTGATAGAAATATTATGGTTCGCCCGGGGAAGTACCACCGCCGCACCCACTTCTGCCGTGAACCAATTCTATTGTGCTTCGGTGGAAAGGTGCAGTTGCCGGCCACACTTACATGAGGCGATCATCAGCGTCCGGAGTAGCAGCGCAACTGCATACGACCTCAGACAAGACTTATCTATGCTTGCTTGCTTGAGGTTGTATAGATGTCCATGGGCTGCAGCGACCACTTAACACCACGTGGCCTGCATGCTCGTCCGCTACTCCATTAAAATAAAAAATATAAAAAAACATTTTTCTTTGAGAATAAGTTGTTATCATCAAATGTCTTGTCTATTCTGCTCCGAACACAAGTTACATTGATATTTAAAGTAATGGTTTGGTAGTCACGTTTTCGTTCGTATCTAGGTTGATTTATTCTTTTGAATAAGTAGGGTAATTACAGATATTGTAAAATACACTTAGGATTATTAAACTGTTGCTAGCGGAATGATAGTAGCTACATAATTATATAACAAATTAAATTGGGACCAAATATTTTTTTCAATCGCAATTGTTATGTTATTTAATAACTGCGCAAGAGAATGGAGTTCCAGTAGTTATTTCTAGCATATCAATTGTTTTCGTGTATAGAGAGCGTTAGAATTTTTTCTACCTATGAGATGCTTTTACCGTAACCAACTGATAGAGGTTGTTAGGAACACTCTGTTTATTAAATACTTATATTAGGTCTTTACCTATGAAATTGCCGTTTTGTATGGAATAAGTGAAAGTACAAACTTTTTTATTTCTGTTATTCAAAGTTCACCCATGCAATCGACGCATCTTTGCCAACGCATTGGCAATTTATTGATGCCCTTTTTGTAAAAATCAGCTGGACGGATGGCAACAAACTCTTCAAAGGCATTTTGTACTGCCTCTCGGGCATTGAATTTTTTACCCACTAAAAAGTTGTCTAAATTTTGGAAAAAGTAATAGTCGGTAGGTGCAAGGTCTGGTGAGTATGGCGGATGAGGAAGACCTTCCAACCCCAGCTGTTGCAGCTTGGAGACTTTCTGATGTGCAGTATGGGGTCGCGCGTTGTCGTGAAGGAGCAGTGCGGACGACCGATTGACCAAATGTGCAAGCTTCTCCATCTTTGTCTCCAGTTCTTCACAGTACAAATCTGCAGTAATGCTCATGCCGTTTTGTAAAAAAGCTGTGGTGAATCACACCCGCACTAGACCACCAAACAGTAACCATCACCTTTTTAGGGGTCATTTTTGGTTTAGGGCATTGCTTTGGTGCTGAAGCAGGATCTAACCAACTTGCTGAGTGCTTTCGATTGTCGAACAGAATCCATTTTTCATCGCACTTAACAATTCGGTTCAAATTTCCTTCATTTCTTTGCCTATACGTATTTGCGTACGTTGCGCTGGCGATCGTTAAGATCGTGGGGCACCCATCTATCAAGTTTTTTTACCTTGCCTATTTGTCGCAAATGGATCAAAATTGTTTTGATGCTAACATCAAAAGCTGTTGCTATCTCAGCAGTAGATAGAATTTCGTTAGCTTCCGCAATCGCCTTTAATTCATCATTGTTGACCAAAGTCTCCGGACGACCACGAGTTTCATTTTTCAAGTCAAAATTTCCAGAACGGAACCGGGAAAACCAATAACGGGTTGTGCATTCGTTTGTACAGTTTTCTCCGTAAACTTTTTTGATGTTACGTGCCGTTTGTGCCACGACGGTACTCATATTCCATAATTACACGAATTTTTAAAGTATCCATTATGACGAAAAAGGTTCAAATGTAATGAAAATACAACGCTAATCAATAAACAAAAGACTGAGTTTGAAAAAAGAATGACATGTTTTTAAAACAAAATTAACTTGAATTTAGAATACAAAGCCATTCCATACTTTTTTTCCATTTGAAATGACCAGTACTGAAGAACGGCAATTTCATTAAAGACCTTTTATAATGGTATTATTTACCATGATTATCTGAATTCTCCTGTGGTATTGTCGAAAACAATAGAGCTTACCATCTATTGCTTACACTAGAGGTAAAAAATACTGCAGTATATAAGAGAATCATCAGTTTAAAGAAACGACATTACGTTTTATTTGACATTGCACCTTGCGAATAAGGTCAAACGGTGAGTGCACTGGGAGGATATATGCGATTTAGTTGTCAACGTCGATTTAGATACGGCAGAGGTGCGAATGTGTCACCCTACCTTCTTCTCCATAACATCTTTCAATTTATTTTACAAGAAATATCAACGTGAACGCTTACGCACACCACTTCACACTGGGATTTCCTATGTCATGGTACATAAGCATAGAGACAAGAACATAAACAATCAGACCAGTGAATATATTTAATGGTATTGGCTCTTCACCGGCTTGGTCATGGGTGTACCTAGGTACTTGGTCAAGGGGGGGGGGGGCAAATATTTAGGCTCATGGTCAAGGGGAGGGGGCAAATTTTTTCAAGCTGTATCGCGCATACTAAATATTAAATATACAAAGGAAACAGCAGGAGGTAGCATATCTAGCTTAGCATTTAATTAATAAAAAAGCAGTAGCAGGATACTTTGTGTCATGGCCTCATGGGTGACTTGAACATATACATATACATAAGCAAGATATGAAAGGTGTGCCCTTGACACAGTGACACAGACCAGGAATAGATCTAAATTCCTCATTTATATTTCTCCCCTACTTGAGCCCAAGACCTCTTGCAAATGTAATATTCTGACACCTTGGCCGAACCCGGCCATTGTTCCGTATGGGTAATTAAATTGAGGCTCTGCTTGGGTTCCTACTTAGGTCTGGTCGTGTCAGTATTCAGTCCGTTGGTTTGGCATCTATCCATATTTCCTACAATAGCGACAGTCTCCAATCCTTCATTGTTTCGTATTGATATGCAGATTCTTAATAAATTATAAATCATTTTATCTGGTATTACTTTTGGGTAACAATAGGTACCTATAATTTATAAATACATGCAATCTCCAAAAATAAATGATGCCCTGTAAGGCGTACCAAAAATTTTATAAATTAAAAAATTACAAGTCATTGCGAGCAATCGTTAATACAATTTACATTTTAGGTAAATTTACAAGTACATTACATTATTATATAATAGATCTCAAATACAATTAATATAAATATAAATATCTTTGGCCTATCTGATTCCAAACTAAGCAGAGCTTGTACTATGGTAATCAGAAAGCTGATAAACATACTTATATAATTCTAAATACATACTTAAATAGATAAATTAACACCCAGACACAGAACAAATAATCATGTTCATCACACAAATATTTGTCCTGGGCGGGAATCGAACCCACGACCGTCACGAATCGCATTTGGCTCATCACCCACTGCGCCAAAGGGGCTGTCAACAATGTTGAATGTTGTCCGTTTATCTCAGCGTGGATTGTATATTGTTTTCGGCCATTAGTCACATGCATCAGCTGACCAACAACTTTGCTGTTGCGCAGCTAAAATAAAAAAAAAACACTTGTGGTTTACGATTTATGACGTATTTAAAAAAAAAACTACTTACTAGATCTCGTTCAAACCAATTTTCGGTGGAAGTTTGCATCGTAATGTACATTATATATATTTTTTTGTTTTATCATTCTCTTATTTTAGAAGTTACAGGGGGGGGGACCAACATTTTACCACTTTGGAAGTGTCTCTCGCACAAACTATTCAGTTTAGAAAAAAATTATATTAGAAACCTCAATATCATTTTGAAGACCTATCCATAGACACCCCACACGTATGGGTTTGATGGAAAAAAAAATTTTGAGTTTCAGTTTTAAGTATGGGGAACCCTCAAAATTTATTGCTTTTATCTATTTTTGTGTGAAAATCTTAATGTGGTTTACAGAATACGTCTACGTACCGAGTTTCAACAGTATAGTTCTTATAGTTTCGGAAAAAAGTGGCTGTGACATACGGACGGACAGACAGACAGACTCACGAATCTATAAGGGTTCCGTTTTTTGCCATTTGGCTACGGAACCCTAACAAGATAGATTTCGGGGACAACCAAGTGAGATCGGCTTTAAATGCACCTTGCAGTGCAGTGTACCTACATTACACGCACACATAATAAAACTGCTCCTTGCTTTGTCAATCGAATCGATGCGTGGTCGCACTGGTCGCCTTATCCAATAGTAGCCGGCGATATTTAGTCTTAAATTAAAAAAACTCCTCCGACTCGCACCAGATACGACTGTTGACTCCTTATCAGAATCGTGTTCAGTTGATAAACAGTTGACACAGGCCATACGGCTTGCACTGTTGCAGCGTTATTTGCATTCCAGGAATCACGCTATGACACAGTAGATCTAGATAGTATGTAAATAATGTCGTAAAGTAAAAAGGTTATGTTGTAGTCGCTGTAAAAATAACACCAATGTGTCTACTAGAGTACGTTTGCTTTAGCCTTCCCTGTCGCTTTTTCTCTCTTTAAATGACATTAGGATGTTTTACTTTGAGAGCCGAAATGATTGTTTAAATAGCCAAGCTTTAAACGGCCAGTTGTTAAATTAATAAAAACATACTTCTGGCCTTCTGGTTAGATACTACTCTCCGACGCTGGAGTCAGAGAGAAAGAATAGTATTTTTAACACGCTTATATTTGTATGTATGTATGTATGTACGTAACGGAATCTTTTTACTTCATTTTCACCTACTTCTAAGCATCTGATTAACTTGAAAATTTGCACAGGGGTCAAGGGCCGATGACAATGCAATAATATGAAAAAAAGATCCAACTAAAATATTAAAAATAGATAGGTATGTAGTTTAAAAAACTAAAAATCACGCTTTTGTGAAAATACGAACTAAAAAGTAAAAAATAACCCCACGCTTTTTTACAGTAAAATACATTTTCTTCTTATTTTTTACTTTTTAGTTCGTATTTTCACAAAAGCGTGTTTTTTAGTTTTTTAAACTATATTATTTTTAATGACAACGCAGTGTTCATAACGATTCCCATAAGTAAAGTTCTCCAAATGATGAACTTAGGAGTCTTCCTGGTCTGGGTCTTTCGCACGCACGACATAGGCTGTCTTATTGTGGGATTCTTTAATTCCGAAAGTAAGAAGACCTGTGCCCAGAAGAGAGACATTAAAAAATTTCCTTTTTACTTATACCTAGGGGGGAGAAGGTAGAGGGGAAAGATATATTCCGATCGCAGAATTATTGACCTTCTCCGACTGTATTTATCAAGTTATAATCCCGTTAACGAGCTAGGATGACACTACGTTTAAGGGAAGCCCTGACCTGACATTCCCGTTTATATGAATCGCCCGCGACGAAGTGCTGTTATAATCGTATAGAATAGGCTGAGCCGGTGTGCTTGTATATGTGTTCTGTGGCTTAGTTTGTTGGGACAAAGTTGGGGTAAACGACCTTGTTGTTGAAATATGTATTAAAAAAAGATAGTAATCGGAAATTTATAATTGTATTGAAGGTGAAATACTTTATAATTGTTTACCGTGGAAGGGAAAATCCAAAAACAATATATTTTATGTAGTAAAATCGAGAACCTATCGATTTATGGAATTAGCGATCTTCAACAAGTTGGTTCATTTAATTTTCAAAACGACTCTCGGTTCTGACAAATAATTTTGTCCGCGGCATAAAAACCTGGGAGGTTTTTTTTCCGCCAGCTTTTTTTCCTCTCAGTGTACAAAAACCCATCCTGGTGGGTGCCCAAAGCTGATGACGGCAAACCTCGTATGGTTTAAATAAAATCAACGTATGGTTCATAAAATAAATTAATAAAAAAAAAGCACAAAATTGGGTTTACGTCTAATTAATTAAAACTTTACAAATGTAAAACTACATACTACTTTAATGTTTCTTATGTACCCTTCTTTAATAGTAATTTTAAAATCTAAGTTTAAATTAAGTCATTAAATTTAATTAGTTTATTAAATTAAATTAATATTTGTACACCCTAAAGGGTAAATATGGAGTTCTAAATATTTTGTAAAACCTTTTTTTCACCCATATTTGTGCAAATAAAATATTTTCATTTCATTTCACTTTTTCGTTTGGCCCTCAATACAAAGAAAATGCAAAGCTAATTTTTGATCACAAATAAATATGCCTTGATTTACACATCTCAGGAATATCAACACTTTTAAGGATATTTAGGACTACATTTAATTACGTCATTTGATAAAAGCTGCTGATTTTAATAAATGAAAAATAAATTAGTTTCGTACGAGAACGGATATCCGGGTATACCTGCCCTACATATTATTATAGGTATTTGATTCTGACATATTTTGCATGTGAGAATAAACTCTATATTTTGTTCTTCCGGTACACTTCAAACACTATGTATTCGGTTCTCATCAACTCGCATTGGAGCAGCGTGGTGGAGTAAGCTCCAGGACTCCTCAATAATGGGGAGAACCGAGCCCAGCAGGGGGACGCAAGAAGGGTGGCAGCCATTTTGTTCTTTATGTTATTTGGCTGCAACCCTTTTTGCGTCCCACTGCTGGGCACGGGTCTCTCCCACTTATTGGGGAAGCCTGGAGCTTACTCCACCACGCTGCTCCAATGCGGGTTGGTGGAGATGCGGGTTAGTGGCCAACCCGCTGTCGGATGTTTTCAAACCGCCCATAAGGCCTCCGACAAGGTTTGACGACTGTTATCTATCGACAACAACCGGGACCGACGGCTTAACGTGCCCTCCGAAGCACGGAAACGCGCATGAAATTTATTACCACTAGCGGTCACCCATCTCACACCCGACCGCGCCCGTTTGGCTCAGCTGCATAGATCGCTTGCGTTCTACGCTAGCCGCCAGGCCATGCGCGCTTCTGTTATTTACTAGCTAGATATGTCCCGCGGTGTGACCCGCGTTACAAAGGATCAGTAGCATAAAGTGTTAGTAGCAGAGTTGGGCGTAATCAACTACTTTTGTAATCAGATTAATAATCTGATTGAAAGTAATCAGGATTACATCAATCATGATTACTTTTAATCTTGATTACTTTTAATCATGACTACATTTGTAATAGTTAGTTTTGATTACAGTAATCAGTAATCTGATTACATTCGTAGATTTGATTACTTTTTTAAACAAATTTTTAATAAATGCGGTTCTTTATTAAATCAGTATGTATCTTGTATGTCTTCGGTTTTCTCAAAACTTCTGATCCAATTTTAATGGCATGGACTTTTTATACTCTAACGTTAATTAAATCCTTATAAGTAAATTAGAAAAAGAATTTCTGCTACATTTTTTGAGAGAACTTTCCTTTATGGACCGTCGATTTATGTGGTTTGGGGGGTGGTGAAGAGGAGGGGGAAGCTACTGCTACCCTCTGTACCATCCTCACCATACGGAACCTCATGGTTATGGAGATATCCATGGTTAAAGTTTTAAGGTTAGAATAGCGGCTATTTAGTTTTTTACTTACAGAGGTTAGTGGGAAGGGGTAGCGAGGGAGTGGATGAGGGGGTCTGCCTCCATGACAGCTACCCTCCTGTACCATCCCCCCGGAACCCAGTAGTTATCCATGGTTAAAGTTTTGAGGATATAATAGCGCTATTTAGTTATTTACAATGGTTAGTGGGAGGAGAAGGGGAGTGGGAAGGAGGTCTGGCTCCGTGACATCTCCGGCGCTACGAGGAAGACCACTCCCTCCGCCCCAGCGTAAGAAAGCGCGGCACCTGCGCTCGCCTTCGCAGCTTCGGCGACTAGCCTTCAGCCGGACTAAAGCGGGCGGGGAGTGGTCTCCCCCCGCGGCTCCGGCTTTTTATATACACTCTAGGGGTAGTACAGACAAGACCACGTGGATAGTGGGGTACTCTAATTCGGTTTTGGGTATTTTACGAATATAAATAATTATAGTGAAAGTAAAACACAAAGAATTTTAGTTACAGCTATTTTTCATCTTTTTTTACACATATTTTATTAAAGACGCTATTTAAAAAAATGGCGTCGCTTCGCGTTTCGTTTTAAGTATAGCAAACACAAATTAGTTATTTTAGTGAATTTAAGTTAGATTTAAATTGCTGATACACAAGAATTATTGTTTATGAAACTTAATATTGCATATGTATTATACAACAAAATTATTTAATTTAAAAAAAACATGACTAAATGGAATAAAATACAACTCGACGGTGAACGAAACGTGAAGTGAATTTTGACGTCTGACATGACAACTATTTGGCGTAATCATGGCGCAATATTTACCGATTTGTATGAAAAGTGAAAACTAAAAAAATATATTTCGTGAACCGAACATTTCCGCAATGTAAAAATTCGCAAAACTCTTTCTTTTTATGAGTGCTATCTACTACAAAAAACTGGATGTGTAAATCGACGGTCCATAAAATAAAGTATAGCGCTTTTTTAAAAATATAACACACCTCTTCCGTCATCGGGTCCAATAGAAAGAATTTTCTCATTGCAACCATGGCAAATTTACCAAAATCACACACTTTCGGACTTTCGGATGAGATGTTTGAAAATCTAATTTAAGCCACACATGCAAATAATTATCGATTGCTTTCATAAGTATAATAATTATTAAAAATTGTAATTCATGACAGTGTAAGTAAAAAGTAAAGATGATTTATAATATAAATTATTTCATTTTTCGAATTCCTAAATGTAGTTAGTACGCGTCAATCAAAAAAAAGTAATCAAAAAAGTAATCAAAAAAAGTAATCAAAATTACGATTACAGATTAATAATCATTAATCACTGATATGATTACTTTCTTGATTACTTTCCGTAATCTGTAATCATGATTGATGATTACACAATGTAATCGTAATCCTTAATCATTAATCTGATTACATTTTGCCCAACTCTGGTTAGTAGTAGTAGCAAAAAGGGACCTAAACCGTTGTTCCCTACCTTATCCCCATAAGTGAGTCTTCATCGCTCTATACCGTTGTTACTATTGCATATTTTGACATGAAAATGTAGTTATTGTGATGTAACTGTAATAGTTGACGTACGGGCTTTTTGTAGATATTGATGTATTCTATAAAACTCTTCAATTCAATACAATTCAACTCAATTCTATTCAATTTTAATTTAATTTATTAATTTGCAAGAACACCGTACTTACATCAATAAGGTGTTATCGTACATACATGACATACATGTTGTACATGATCTTGCTCTATTGTCAATAATGTCCGCAGCGTACGCGAAATCAGGATTGAATTTTTCAATTTTTTCACACGTTTGGTTACATTATCGAAGTTTTCATACAGATCTCTAACGTTTTTAAAAATATTTTATGACCTATGTTAATCTAGAATAATGGAGGATTCTAATGATAAAATATTTTTTCAAATAGGTCCAGTAGTTTCGGACCTATATGGAACAAACAAACAAAAAACTTTCCTTTTTGTAATATTAGTATAGAGTATAAATTTAATTATCACTTGACTCGCTATGTTTGTACAATTTAATAAAATAACAGGAAAAATTTTCTTCGCGTTTGTAACACGCAATATTGTAGTAGCGCAAAAAATTAATGAAATTTCCATCGTTCATACATACGCTATTTTAAAGACCATTGAGCTCGTGTTTTGCCGACCATTTCTTATAAATTTATATTTTCGCAACTATTATCATGATGTCATAACGTCACGTGTGTTTATGCAGCTGTTTGAATGTCGTTATCTTTCTTAGGATATAAGTATATAATTTCCCACTGCTGTTATTCTGCAAAAACGTACCTATATAGGTAATTTAAGATATGACCAGAACATGTTCTTTTTGACACTAAATTCTTCAATATTGGATAAGCGATCGCTCAATTTTCTTAAAATTCATCGTCTGGATCTGTGCTTGTAAACTCTATTTTTAGCCCAAGATTTAACATGTAAACAATCACACGTCATTCACGTCAAAATTTCTCTATGATTACGACAAGCTTAAAAGTTTTTTTAGCAAAGAGGCGTGAGAGGCACTTATTTTGTTTGTTTATGGATGTTTTGTTTAAGGATTTCTGTCTGTAATGTCATCCGCCCTGTATTATTTTGTGTCTTATCCTCATCATCAAAAGCTTATTTCTTTTGTAAGTTATTTGTGACCAGACTAATCAAATGTGATATGGCAGACTGCATTTATCACTTGCACACATTTTATTTTACTAAAACTAGAACTCCTGTCTTAAATGATTACAATTACATTATAGAAACCAAATTCGCGCGCCCAAATTGTAGCATGTTGATTGGTGCCATTTTATTTATGCCAATTTTATCTCAACACTTCTTAAAAACAAAAGAAATCTAATAAAATAACTTTTCACAGTGTTTTCAATATTTTGTAGATTTCATAATTAATTTGGTCAAAATAAAAATATTTTGTCAGATGTGAAAGCTGTAGGAATCTATTTAGTGCTTCAATTTTGACAGCGCGCTTGTATGAAGATACTCATTCTATACGTATTTATTCTAAGACTCCTGTATAAAGCGTCAATTTTTTTACAGCGACATCCCTCGCCTGCGTGTTGCTCAACGTGCCCAAGAACGCGACCGTCCTCGACGGCAGCTGCAACGTGACTGGCACCGGCGAGCAGTTCCTGCAGCTGGGCTGGCCCACCGCCGAGAACATTCTGACGCTGCACTTCCAGCTGAACGCGACCACCAAGAGCTACGCGCTGAGCAGCCTCAATGTGTCCCTCGCGCCCGAACAGTTCCCCAACTCCTGTAAGTAGATAGTCAATCACCTTGATGACAGTTGCACAGCAAATGATCCTATAGTGTTTCACAGCGTATAATTTATTTTAATACAAGCATTGTTTTAAGTTTCTGGTTTTGCCCGCGAAGTAACTAACTAACTAAGTAACTAACTAAAGAATCATTCTTGGTTCTAATATCCAATAAAAACATTAGAACTTCAAAGAAGCAGAACTGATTTTTCACAAAGTCAGCAAGAAAACTTGTGTTATAGGTATCTCTATGTTTTCTTTCCTTTTTACATACTGCCTATGTAAAAGTGTTGGGCTGTATTGTATTGGGCTTAAAACACAACAATCAAAACTGGCCATTTTGAACATCTTTTGGACGATTAAAAAATAAGAGATTAATAATAGTAATCAATATGCAATCCATAGCTTAATTAAGCCATTTTAACTTTGTGACAATTAATAATGTACAGAATATAAATAACAATCTTTATCTATGAACAACAAAAAAATAACATATTCCAATGTAAAGATTGAAAAACAAGGTATTTATTATCTTATTATAAGTTATATGTTCATATAACTTTGACCATCCACAGCATGGAAGGAGCCGGTGCAGCTGAGCCACAAGGTGGGCTGGTGGACGCCGCTGGCCACGTCGTACCGCTGCGCCGAGGCCACGCAACTCAACATGTCGACGGAGGTGCGGCCCGAGGTGGCCACGCTCATGCTCACCAAGCTGCAGGAGGAGGCCTTCCGGAACGTCAATACCACTTCGTTCAGTGCTGGTGAGTTTGGTGCACAGCGCCTCGAAATGCTGCGCTTTGTTAAGCGGAACGGTCGCGGTTGGGTGCAGGATGGGTGACCGGTACAAGCAAATTCCATGTGCATTCACAAGCTTCGGATAAATCTATAGATCATTCATCCATTGCTTGACATGATTGCCATCCGCTAACGCAACGCAAGCCTCCTCTAACGTTCGCCACTCCATCCGATAGACGTAGATGGCAGTCGGTAAACCTTATAGGAGGCCTAATGGGCGGTTTTAAAATATCCGACAGCGGGTTGGCCATTAACCGGCAGCAAATGGTATTACAGAAGCAGGTTGGAGAAAGCTTCAGGCCTTATAAATAAAATAAATAAATAACTTAACACTCCTAGCTCCACAGTAGGGTAGGTACACCCTGTGTCGTGGGTATCATGGACACACACACAGACAGAAAAACAAACTTTAACCGAACAGAAATTTAAACTCATCATTAAATTTCTGCTGCGTCGGGAATCGAACCCGGGACCCTTTGATTAGCAGTCCGGCATGGTAACCATTGCGCCACGCGGACTGTCAATTAGGGCGGGCCGTCCATTAAGAGGAGAGTCCCGTGCCCAGAAGTGGGACGCAAGAGAGTAGATTGTCTTGTGGTCCCAAAGAATAGTATTTAACCCTCAGATTAATGACCTGAATGATCACACTCCTCTACTAAAATAGTACAAGAGCAAATCTGTGTTATTTGCCTTGATCAGTTTTATAAAATAACAGAAAAAATGCAAATGAAACTAAACAGATTGTTGGTAATAATATTTATATATATTATTAATTATTTTTCCGATAGCTGATGGCATTGCGAATTATCACAAAGCAAGGTGCATATGTATTCGCATATAATTAGCTGTTAATGTGTATATTGTGTGAATGTTTATAAATATTACTGTTAGCCTTATCGCGCTATCGGACTCTGGTGCTGATAATGGCGACCGAGATTTTCATTTCCAGTGCTGTAAACGTTAGTTTAAAACAAATGAGCACACGCATTTTCCTGTAACTGAATTTTGGATGCTAACACACCACCGTCAAGTGGATGGCGTCAACCTTAAGGTTTATTCCCGGTTGTCCCCACCCTGTCGTCCCCACTGGGTACGAGTGGGAAAAAAAAGAAAAGTAATGATTTTATTTGCACAAATATTACCCATATTTGCAAAAAAGGTTTTACATTTTTAGATCGCCATGTTTTCCCTTTAGGGTACAAATTTTATTCTAAAAGTTATATAATTACAAGTTAAATTATAAACTAATTATGTACAGTTAACACTAAAATATACACACATTAAAATACAGTATAAATAATTCTACATTATTACTACTTTAGCTACTTAAATTAGAATATTAGAAATAATTAGAATATTAGAAATAATTTTACATTATTATCACTTTCGCTACTTTAAAAGTTTCATTTGTCATAAAATCCGTGATATCTCATTGAAATTCCCATGTATTTTTACTCTCGGTCTATACTGGAACGAGTGGGAAATAAAAAGTTCCAATCGTCACCACTGGGGACGAATTCAACTTTTTTCCCACTCGTACCCAGTGGGGACGACAGGGTGGGGACGTTTTGAAGTCCCTTACGTTTAGGAACACAACTATCTGTTTAGTCTGTGTCTAGATTGTTTAAGGACTAATTAATAAATTTGTTAAATAACGCCTAAGTAGTTATTGAACGTGTTTTTTGGTTAACGCTGTTGGATTATCACATAGTTTTTTCTACTTATTTTTTAAATTAAGTAAACTATTTCCTGCCTAACGTAAACTCTAACCATCACCGGGTTGACTGGCAGAGAATGCCACTAGGCATTAAGTCTTACCCTTTACTTTAAGGAGCTACAAATGATAAATAAAAAAATAAACTAAAATAACGTTTCACACTCATAGCCCCACTGTAGGGTAGATATACCCTGTGTCGTGGGTACCATGGACACACACAGAGACAGAAACACAAACACCCAGACCGAGTCATCGACCTCATTAACCCCCGATGCAGAAATGACGACGTGTCTGTGTGTCTGTCTGTGGCATAGTAGCTCCCGAACGGGTGAACCGATTTTGACTTTGTTTTTTGTTTGAAAAGTGAATTAGTCGGGAGTGGACTTAGCTATGTTTGATGAAAATCGGTCCAAGATGGCCGCCGCCACAAAATGGTGGAATATATATTTTTCAACAACACCCTCAATATGGATATCAAATGAAAGTTCTTGAATAGTACAATAATGTACACTGTACAGAAATAGAATAAGGTGTATGAACTAATGAAATGAAATCTAAAAACACCAAAAATATTTTTACCTAACTAAGTTACTAACTCAACTAACTAATCACTATAAATACCTTCCCCGGTCCCCCGACGCGACGACGCTTGGAAAATAAAAAATATTTGATCTTACATATAATATATGTGATGATAATAATGTAATAGGTTTTAATGGTTTAAATTTTACTTTTAATAATTTAAAATATTGCTACTACAACACTAATTATTAATACAACACTAATACACTATTCACATATTATGTATTTTCAAATATTAATAAATTAATGTCATTTCTGTACATTACATACATTAGATATTATGCAAAAATGACTATTATTTTCACAATCGGGTATTCTTGTACTATAACAATAAATACAATATATGTACACTTGGTGTGTCACCTAAACAAATAATATTATAATAAAATATATTATACTATAGCAATATGAATATTCTGAGGTAGGAAGGTTCAATGACATTATTTACCTGTGTTCTGCCTTCTATAGATATTCAAATCCTTAATAAACGTTACACCCTCATAGCCTCACAGTAATTAATACACTGTGTCGTAGGTACCATGGACACATACAAAGACAGGAACACAAACACCCAGACCGAGAATAGAAATTCCCGAATCCGGGACACCTCGATTGGCAGTCCGGCATGGTAACCATTGCGCCACGCGGGTCGTCTAATCCTTGATATGAATGTTTTGAATAAGTTATATTATTATGAACTAATGTTGGACCGCATAGGTACTTGGTCCATAACGTAAACAAACAAAATTCTGTATCAGTAAACATTTAAAAATTATTGCTTTTGGAGAAGGAGAAACCCAGGTTTGGGCGTGTAAGTTACAGGGATGAAATGTACCAAACAATTCTATGATTTAATTTTCAAATCAAATCAAAAATATTTATTTTATATTAGGAATACAAAATATTCGCTTAATGAATGTCTTTTTGTCCCGGTCATCGCCTTTAGGTGCCCTTTTGCGCTAGATGTTGAGCTGAGAGAAAAAAGGCGACGTATAAAACTCCCAGCAGCACTCTTTTTAAAAAAAGTACATATATAATTGAGATAACAGTATGGCTATGAGTCCATAATGGGCACACGTGACAGCTATTGTATATTTGATTAAAAGCCTAGCCTCATTGGCAATGGCCAAGTGTAAGAAAATTGTAAAATTCTATTGCAGATCCAGCGTTAAAAATCATTTGAAAATACTTAGGTTTTTTTTAAAAAATGTAGAAGAATTTTATTGTGTACACAATGTAATGCTATAAATTAAATAATTGCAATCATTAACTAAAAAAGTAATTGTAACGATTAGCTTGCACGTAATCCCTATAAGTAGGGCATTTATATGTCATTGACAGAATAAAATAATGGTATTTTTTATAATAATGACATTTACGTTATTATAATATATTCCGTACGGGAAACCAATTACCAGTACGAAAAAATGAAATACATAACCAAATCAAATCAAAAATGCTTATTTCATATTAGAAACACAAAATATTCGCTTAATGAATGTCATTTTTCCCGGTCATCATCTTTAAGTGACCGTTTGGGCTAGATGTTGAGCTGAGAGAAAAAAGGCGGCGGAAAAAAAACTCCCAACTCTTTAAAAAAAAAAGTATGGCTATGGGTCCATAATGGGCACACGTGACAGCTGATCGTATGAGACACTATAAACCCACTTCCATCTGCTCACAGGTGCGAGTAATTATTAAAACTATGTATTACATTTTATATAGAGCGAGATTCATTCCCATGCTCCTTTATCATTAAGATAGTCCTTAGTATTATAGTAAGCCTTGTAACATGTCATTTATATTGATTATTGTTATTTATTATCACTTTACGACCTTTGATAGAACACTACTACATAATAATATGTTAGAATACGAAATCGATCGTATTCTGGCTGAACTCTGCTTGAACCTAGGACACTGTACCCTCGCTACTTGTGTTGACAATAGTCATGTCATGATGAAAGTTGGATAACCTGTTGTTTATATATATGTATTAAGATAAAAAGTTCACTACCAATTCGATAATTCTTCAAAAGGTACGTTTTATTAACTTAATACCATCTGAATATTATAAAATATAACATTCACCGATTTTACTAACTTGTCATTGCAGACATTCCTAAAATTGTGCACCTAAATTGTCTTCGTGCTCTAATTAAAGGCAAAATTCTAGCCCTGTAACGTCAGGCTCAACTTTGTAAGGAAATTTGATTTCTCCTTTCTTCCTTTCGTGTCTCACACGATCAGCTCTCACGTGTGCCTATTATCAACCCATAGACATTCTGTTATCTCAAATATATAATGTACTTTTTTAAAAGAGTGCTGCTGGGAGTTTTTTTCTACCGTCTTTTTTCTTTCAGCTCAACATCTAGCCCAAACGGGCACCTAAAGGCGATGACCGGGAAAAATGACATTCATTAAGCGAATATTTTGTATTCCTAATATGAAATAATTATTTTTTTCTTTTCTTTTTTCTTTCTTTTCTTATGTATGTGATACAAAAGAGACATCACCATCACCATTTTAGAATTACAAAACTTGCTATCGACCTGTAGTGACGATAATGAATAGATAATAATTAGTTACTATAAGGAGTGCATAAAATTAAACGAATGATATAAGTATTAAGCATTTTCCAAAAAGGCAAAAAATTATCACTTTATGTTGTAGGTAGTTATTTTGAAACTCTAAAATTACATAATTGGTGGTTATTTTGCTTCAACATATCTTTAAAAAATGTTTAAAGTAAATCAAACTCCATTGTTATTTCGAGCAATCTGGCGGAATAGTTCTAATAATGTAAAAATCACTACTTTGCCCATGTTCATGTAAATATTTTTTTTGAATTCGAAATCTACAGCCTACTATATCTTTTCCTTTCAAAATAAATCAGTTCCTTTTATATCATTTTTTTTGTGTCCTTGATTCTAATTATTTTTCAAACTGTCAACCTCAACGCTTTTCTAAATGGAAAGCGGCGGAGACTGGCCCATTGCGCTTACACGGATCCAATGTGACTGGCAGGGTTGCGCAGCGTGCGGGGGGAGGACACTGGATTGGAAAATAGGACTGAGTCTATTGCGCCTCGGCTCGGGTAGACATTTGTCGGAACTCCTTGCAATGACAGCCTTTCCGCACTTGTAATGAAATATACTATGACTATTTCTTTTTTGTTTATTTGTTTGTTTGTTTGCAGCGCGCGACTGCGGGGGCAGCGACGTGCCGGACGCGGTGCCGATCGCGGTGGGGTGCGCGCTGGGCGGGCTGGTGGTGGTGGTGCTGGTGGCCTACCTCGTGGGCCGCCGCCGCTCCGCCGCGCGCGGCTACCTCTCCATGTAGGCAGGTGCGTGCCGTGTACTGTTGTACTCTTATACTGGTAGTGACAGAACATATTAAAAGTTAGAATGGAAATGTGGGCGGGGCAGACGCGCCAAGGATTTTGAGCAAACGCTCGGCTCATATCTTTACAAAAACACGCGATCGTGCTACGATATGCGTGCTTGTGTGCGTGATTGGGTGTGATTCGTTCATTTGAAATCACGTGATTATGCGGCGCTAAGATTGGCTAGATTTGAAATTGCAAAATTATGTGCGTAAGCTTCCTATTTATTTAAGTACAGATGCAATGGAGGTGAAAGGCGTAGCTTGATCGGCGACACCAGTCTTCATACGAACGGCGCATTATTGCCGTTCTACCTCTCTTAATAATGTTCTGTGGGTAGTGAGACACATTAAATTTGTTCTATAATGGTAGTAATAATACCATGCCACAAGGCGTACGCTATAGTCCAGGGTAGAAGCCTTTAAAAATAATTAAAAGTGAAAAAAAATTATAATAGAATGAAACCCATTAGAAAAGGAGGGAAATATGATAAAAATGAAAGGAAAAATAATTTACGGGCGATCTGAGGTTGGGAAGGGGATGGGGGTGAGTTTTTAAGGGTAAAAAACGGTTTTTCTCGATTTCCGGCAAAACTAAAAGTCCTATCGAAAAAAGTCAAATGGAAAAGTTGTAGATAATAAAAAGATCTAAAACTTTTGTATTTACACTTTTTTCACATAACTAAACTACTACTACTACTAAACTAAATAAATTTTACTCGACTAATAAAGAATTTATTCTCAGATTAATCTCTGTTTCTTCGTAGTACCGGGACGACTAATCTGGCACTGAGTTTCTTGAAGATAATTGTGATAAGTTTACTTAAAAAAACAATAAAACTTTTCGAATCTGCATAGGAAGGTAAATACTATCTCTATTTTTATCTGTATCAATCAACTCAACCATAAAAATCGTAATATTTTCTTTAAAAAATAGTATGCTTAACTTAACATACTAAAGATTGAAATTAAATGATATTTTAGTACAAGATAAAAAAATAATTATCTCCTTAATTTTGCACAAACAAATTTAGTTAATCCCATGAAAAAAAAAATATTTCAAAATCTATAAAAAATATATTTAAAATCTATAAAAAATATATAAAATATATATCGTAAATATATTTCTAATAAAACAAACTTTTGGCCGATTTTCATATATATTTTATACTTTTTTATAGATTTATAATATATTATTTATACATTTTGACATTGATTTCTTTAATATTTTTTTTTCATGGGAGTTTATTCACGATTAAATAGTGAAGACATTATTAATTCGATTTTGTCTTTTCAGATTATTTTTTGAATTTTTGCATTTTCTGAGAAGATTTACCATAGTAACATATATTTTTTTTTACCATCGGAAAGTAGAGATTCCAACGAACAGAAACCACACCAACTTTTTGAAAAAAGCTGATATTTTGACGGGTGAATTTTCGATTGAAAATTAGGCTGTTTTTTCGATATTAATTCAAAATAAGGTGAAAAAATAAATATTTTTAATTAAATAAATTACAGCGTATTTGGGACATAAAAAGGTAAGTTTTCACAAAATTTCGTTAAAAAAAATAAATTTTTGTAAAAGATAAAAATAAAAAACCAAAAACTTTTCGAATCTGCATAGGAAGGTAAAAAACCAAAAAACATAAAAAACCAAAAACTTGGTTTTTTATTTTTATCAACAACAAAAAACATTTTATGATCTATTATAATATTTATTCACCAAAATTTTTGGACATTTAAATAGTGCAAACATGTCAAATATGTTAACGTTTAAATTTGATTTTTAGCGTGTTTTTCGGTGTTTTAGTAAATTTTAACTTTCTTGAAATTTAATTGTTTTTTATTTTTGCCTTAATAAGAGCGGTGTAATGTTTTGTAAATTAGAAATGGCGTTTTATAAATTACCAGCTTTGATAAGCTTATTTTAATCTTTAAGATTTAAAGGTGCATTTTAGTGAAAAGAGAAAAATACTTGTAAAAAGTGATGTAAAATGCTTCAAAACTTTTAAAAGTTTATTGCTTTCAATCGAGATGTTGCTAAATAGATGTAACAATTGAAACCTTTTTTATTGTGATTTTTTTTAATTTCCAAAGATTTCTTTATGATTCAGTTATATGTTGTATAACCGATGATTTTATGTTAACTCGTAAATTCTATTTTGGTTTGATTTTAATACAATTAATGTCTATCCATGGAAATATTGATTATATAAAAGACGCTCATAGAAGTATTTAGTTGATATAAATATAACATTGTATTTCGTATTAGATGCTGTTTACTAAACAAGATCATTTCTCTTTTAAATATAAGAGTAGACTGGACAATTCCTTGAAAGTAGTTTTTTTTAAATTTGAATGATTTAAGTGTAATTTTTTTTAATTTTTAAAGTATTTTATTTAATTTTAAGTTAATAAATGTATTTTCAATTTCAATATTTTAGTAAAAAATGTTTTTTATAACGATATTGTTTAAGTTTAAACCCTAAAATATTAGTTACTATTGTAGGAATTGTCCAGAAAGCATTTTCGGATTGAAGATGTGTTGGAACTGAAACTGAAGGGTAGGGGATGCAAACCGGGGTAAATTAGTGTACCGGTCGTTCTGTGGGTAAGCTCTAGTGCATATTGCATTTTACTAAATTTCATTTACAGTCGATATCATTAATACAAGTACATTTTTGTTTTACTCTCCTAAATGGTGAATTTTCATTTGAATTGTGATAAACTAAACCATATTTCTTTACACAAACAAAAGTGAATCTACAATATTTTCAAAACACATCGTGAGGGATAGTCGTCAGTTGTTTATAGAAACAAAAGCGAATCATAAACACCATACATGCACCATTAGTATACCTCGTGATTATTAGTATTCCTTCATGATTAGTATTAGTTATTAAGCTACAAAACGCAGTATACGAATAGTGTTGCCCACAAAACGACCGCCAGTCTCCTGATGTATGACACGTATGATTAAATGAAAATAAATGTTTTTTATTGCCACACTCGGCTTTTATTTCAAATCTATTACAATAAATACGTATCGGTATTTACAGGTAATCTAGTATTTACAAGCTATAGCTACTGAACACGACTTCACTAACACTAGGACCTGACTCGCATTTCTTATTGAGTGGCTGAGTTACTATAAATCAAATAGGACTTGACATACCAAAAACAAATTAAAACATTTTTTCACAAACTGGATATTTTTCTGAATTCTAATTCTTTATACAATAACTTACAGGATTTAACACTTTGTGACAAAAACACACTACGAAATTATCTATTAAAGCTGATCCCTAAGTTTATCTTTGTACAGGACTTAAATAGGCTTGCTTTAAAGTACTAGCATTAAACCTTAGATATCTATTTAATAAGTCAAATACTTGAAGGCACGTGATATTCTAATCCCTTATTCTTGCCCCTTGTAGCATAATTTTGAATTCCACTTTACCACCTATCATCACCAACCCGCATTGGAGCCGAAAGAACCCGAAAAGTTTGCGAATGTCCATTTTGTTCATTGAATTTTAGTCTAAAATATTTTTTATAGGATATACCTTTGGAAAACAAACATCCCATACGGGCGAGGCATACTAAAACTACCTATCCCATTTGATGAATTCGATTTTAGTTCAGAATTGCAGTACCGATAAATTTTGTGCCATGTCTACATACAATTTCGTCTACACTTGTTAGTTAACTTTTGGTACTTATGTACCTACATAAGGTAAATTTCACGAAGAAAGGCTATTATAATAAAATTATTTGTGACCACGAAATAAGCGTCTATGCTATATTATGGAAAATAATAAAATATTATGGGCCTAAATTTACTCACAGTAAATAATCAGAACGGATCTTTATCTCTCAGAACTTTGTGTGCGCAGAAGCAAAGATATTGTAAACCAATCCAAACACTTCCGCACAACAGCACATGCACAGTCGTTGCACCTAACTTCAGAGGGACAAAGATTCGTTGTGACAACTGTAGCCGTGTCGTTTTATGTGACCATTGAATGAATAAGTCTGTTATTTTAATGCAAAGCTGTTAAAATGTTTAGTAAATTTAAAAAATAACCAAATCGCTACTACACAAAATCGACAATTCTTATTTGAATTACAAGTGAATTTTGGCCCTTACAATAAAATGTAAAATTAATATAAATTTAAATATTTACAACTATGCTACACGAATACTGGTGGTTTTGTTAACTCGTTAAGTACTCTATACTATTTACAGTTGAGTATTGTACCTCATAACGTTAAGGCTGACGCAAATTCTGCATCCATATGTTACTATGAGGACACACCTTTAGGGCGCTATTCCACCTGCGTTTTAGCGAGCGTTGACGTCTCTCCAAAGTCTACGCAGAGAAAATGTTGCACAGACGCGACGTTAACGTTGCTCATGCTTGGAAGCACTTGGAAGTTAGCCCCGCCCCCGCTCATACGGACAGAGTGGGATGGCGTGGAACGGTGGAAGTACAGTTTTCTTAAAACCGCAACGGCCACGTCACATTGACGCGTCGTTGACGTTGCGAAGCGGACGTGATCGCTTGACGCTAGAGACTCGCGACGTCAACATCGAGTTGGCGCAGCGACAACGTTGGAAAAACGCCTGTGGGATAGCGGCCTTATGGTTACATTTTGTAGACAGATTCCAAGATATTGTCATATTGTGATATCTACTCGACAATCTTGCTCGATAGAATAAAGTAAGAGCGATTTCAAGCCAGCGCATTTTTCTAAACAGCCGTACTTTTTTTTCTTAACAGCTTACACGGGCGCTCTTTGCACTTAAAACAACGCGTTCCGGTGTAGTGTTGACATCGGTCGCGGCTGAATTATATGAACTAAGCGTACGTCAACGGTCGTACGAGTTACATGTGTGGAAAAAGCTAACTAATACACGCCTGCACCTGCTTCTAAAAACGAGATTAGAAGTGCATAATACTCTGGTCTGAAACCGCTCTAAGGCGCGAAAACAAGAAAGGTATTAAAATAGACTTCATTTTACGGGATCATTTTAAGTGCGGCTATAACTTATTTACGCCTTCGGATACATAGTTTTCAATAGAAAGTAGTTATTTTTTTATAAACGTCTAGCCTCTACATCATAGCCTCCCAAGCTTACGATATTACTTAAAACTTAAGATATCATTAATGGCTAATTTTTTTTAAATTTTTATCGAGGCACAATGAAATAACTACGTTTTTAAATATCAAATGGTATCGAATCAAATGAATTTTAAAAAGAATTTCTTCGAATTTTCATGTAACTGTGACATGAATATTCGTAAATCTGTCTGTGATATAGATCACATATTTTATAGGGATTATTATTTTCAACTTTAAATTACATGTTTTATATTCCTTTTCGCAATTAATTACAATGGCACAATTTGTTTACACTAATCGTTATTAAAAAACTTAGATAAGGCACTTTTCACACTATACAATAATTTGTGCTGCTACGACTATAGGCAAGTTTCCTACAATATTTTTACGTAAGCCAATCCAATCAAATTAAGTGTTCTGATAATTTAGTTTTGGATTGGATTTCAAGAATCTTCACACTTACGTATCAATTGAAATAATACTACATATAATTTTGTGCGTTAAAGCTACCACTACAGAGGTCTTAGGTATTTAAAAATAACTGTGACCATCTACTGACGCTTCTCACTGCCTTTCAAATGAAGGGAAGGTAACAAAGTACCATCTAGTTTATGGTCATCATTCTGGTACCATTTCTAAGGTGTGGGACAAGAATCCAGCAGTACATTATGTAGCGACTCCATTTCAGTCCAGCTGCGCTTCTGGCCGCCCACCACCACGTCTTTGATGCAGCCCTTGAAGCTCTCCCGGCCCTCCTCGATACTGCCCTCTGTAAATAAAATGTAAGTATAAAAAACTTAAAACACACTTAATGAAAAGAATTTGTTAAGACGAATGTAACGAGCACAAACACGATGGGTGTAAAGATAAAAGAAAAAGATAAAAAGATTTATTTGCATTGAATAAGTAGTAGGTACAAACCGTAGGTACATAAGTGTTAAAAATATTTAAGATGTAAGTATTTATTCAGCCAAAGTTAGCATGCAAATAATTAACATATAATATATGTTATAATATAATATTTAACATTTTTCAATAAATTTAAATTGACTATTAACATAAATTATTACATCATTCTCATTATTATTATTATATATGTAAATACAATTACTTACATTAACATTTATAAGCATAATAATCACCTTCATAGGTCATTATTATCATCATATAGGTAATTGTATTAATAGAGTTTTTAAGTGTATTTTGAATTTATTTACAGGAAATGTTTTAATTGTATTAGGCAATTTGTTATAAATTTTTATGCACATGCCATATGCGTTTCGTTGGAGGAGAAGTTCGAGGAGCCTTCTCTAAAACCAGTCTGAACATTTCTACTGTTTTACTAGAAGGCGTTCCAGGGTTCTATCATTCTATTTGGTATATCTATCAGCCACCTTCTACTTCCATTAAGTCCTATTCTCCAGGGGAAATGAACAGAATACGTTAAGACGAAACTCTTTGGGTTTACTTAAAACTATCCCTGGGGATCGTGTCGCACTTTATGGCTCCACAATCACATCAGCTTCGAGATTTGCTTACCCGGAACAGCTCCTATTGTGAGTGGCGCATTGGCTAGCGAAGCCAGGTCTTCATTCGGTGGTTGCGGCAGCAATGCCGGAGGCGCGGTAGCGGCGTCCACGGATAACGAAACTGACCACCGACCTGCCCGAGCCACCACCATGTGCCATACTCCACAGGTGGCTTGAGTTTCTGTTCGGGCACCTCCCCGCGATAAGATAACCTGTGAAGAAATCAATGGGTTCTAAGTAAAATTTTAATAATCAAACTTGTGAGCATCGTCTAGCCTATCATAATGTTTAAATCGACTTAAGTACGTGTAATATGAGGTTAAATAAGTATAATGGGATTACGTGGGAAGCGAAACGGACACTAAATTAGCTACTGTCCGTTGCGGCTTTTATCTATAGATAGAGGTCGTTAAACCTTGTCAGAGGATTTATGGGCGGTTTAAAAATATCAGAGAGTGGGTCGGCCAGTAACCTGAATTGGAAATTGGATGAATGAATAAATGAAATTGAATGAATGAAATTTCGGTCAGCCAGTAACCTAAATTGGAAATTGGAGTGGCATAAGCTTTAGGTCTTCCCGATTGAAGGAGCGAGAGATCCATGACCAGCGAGACGTCAAGAGGATTGCAGACAGGTAGACTGCGACACGGAACTTATCGCTTTTGACGACGTTTCCGGTAACGATAAAATTACAGTTAGCAGTTAGTCTATTTGCAAAATGCCTCACCATTCCATCTTTCAACTCCAGCAACAGCCCTCCAGCGGAGAATATGACGCCAGTGGGCGCCGTGGAGCGGAACTGCAGCTTGATCTCTATAGACTCCGCCTCTTCGTTCCACCACTTACTCGACCAGATGGCGTGTGCGTCACCTGTAAGTACAAAACAGAGTGTTTATTTTTGCCTTACGAAGCCCTCAGGCTTACCTATAGGCATCCAGGGAATGGTAACCTGCTAAAAAAGCGAATTACTATTTTAATAGCAATATTTCTTAATCTACTTCCGCAAATAATTGCTGACATTATTGTTAGATACTTTACTCTTAAAGTCTCTGTAATAAGCGTGGGCTGCAACCCTTTTTGCGTCCCACTACTGGGCACGGGTCGCTCCCCATTTTTGGGGAGGGCTGGAGCTTACTCCACAACACTGCTCCAATGCGCGTTGGTGGAGATGCGAGTTAGTGGCCAACCCGCCGTCGGATGTTTTCAAACCGCTCATAAGGTCTCCGACAAGGTTTAATGACTGTTATCTATCGACAACAACCGGGCCCGACGGCTTAACTTGCCCTCCGAAGCTCGAAAACGCGCAGGATATTTTTTGCCACTAGTGGTCATCCATTTCACTCCCGACCGCGCCCATTTGGCTTAGTTGCATCGATCAGTGAGAAGTGGTCACAAATTTTGCACCGAAGATCTTCTGCGGGTCAAAGTATGAAAATATATTACGTATTACAAATTTCAAAATTTCATTAGTTTTATCCCTTGGGGGGAGGATTATAGTGTAGGTATTAGAACTGATTTTAATTTTGTAGGTTGTCTTTAAATGGAATAAGATGCTGTAACATGCCAGTCTTCACGTGTTAATTATTAAAATTTAAATATTTTCTGACTAATGTAGAAATGGCACGCCATATTATGATGATATCCGTCAGGGTAATAAGTCTTCAAAGTTCCTTGGTACCCAGGGGACTTAGTACTGAAGTGTCAGGTAGATAGGCAGGTATTTATATGAAAAAAGTTAAAAAGCAAGAATACCTACCTATGGTAGCACATTCTTTACCTTTGAAGAATGTAGATTCTGCGGCTTGAATAGGTGGACATAGGTTTTTTTTCAACCTTTTTTATGTTGGCACTGCTGGGCACAGGTCTCACGGCACGGCATTTGTGAGCAAATGAGAGGGATTTAGGCCATAGTCCACCACGCTGGCCAAGTGCGGATTGGTATCCGTAAAATGGAACATATCTTACCCGCAAAGTATGCACCCCTCTCGACGCTGGGGAAACACTGTCCTACAGCATGGTGCGCGCGCGCATCTCGTACTAGATCTTCCGCTCGACCACACACCGTCACTTTGCGGATGCAGCCGACTAGCCCACCCACACGGATTACCTGAAAACAATATCATACTTATAAGGATAAGTGTCAAGTAAGTAGCAAAAAATCTACCATCAGTGAGCTATTCTGGCGTGTGCTGACAAAACCGCTAGAGTTACCTACACATATGTAATGTATTATTATGATGGGAATGTTTATCTTAAATAGTACTACACAAAAGCCCGCCTCAGTATAATATCTATATCTCATGTGTTTCTTTTTATAACAAAAAGGCAGACGGGCCACGTTTTGTTAAGCGATCACCGTCAGACGACGGTGATCGTTTAACTGGACACGGGCAACCCCAGGGAAGCAACCCGAGTATTGCTGGCTTTGGGAGGGGAGCTTTTTTTATAGATTTCTTGAAGAACCCCACGTTATAGTCCACTGGGAATGCCTCAGCTGAAAGGTTGTCCCATAACCTAGACGTCCGTGGTATAAAGGAGCGTGCGGACTGTCCGCCACGAGTTTAGATTGTGCCGGTAGAACCTTAACGTTCGTCTGTTTTTTTATTTGAATGGAGTAGCAGACGAGCATGACGGCCACGTGGTGTTAAGTGGTCGCTGCAGTCCTTGGACATCTACATACAACTTCAAGCAAGCATAGGTAAGTCTTGTCTTAGGTCGTATGCAGTTGCGCTGCTACTCCGGAGGCTGGTGGTCGCCTCATGTAAGTGTAGCCGGCAACTCGCCTTTCCACCGAAACACAACAGAGTTGGTTCACCGCAGAAATGGGTGCAGCGGTGGTACTTCCCCGGGCGAACCATAATAGTTGTACCACCTACAAAAAAAATGGTGGTATAATCATGGAATGGTGATGTAGGAGTATATACAAGTACTTACGGAGTTGGGTACGTGTGGCGGCGGCGCAGCGGGCAAGCCGCCCACGTAGAGGCGCGCCGCGCGGGCCAGCGCCGGCGCCCGCGCCGTGGCCGCCGCGCCGCCGCTCGCGAGGACTATGCGCGTCTTGGAAATGCGTACTGTCACCTGGACATAAGTACATACGTAAATGTAAATCAGATGTCAATATCACTCGCGAACTGATGCTGCCGTTATAACTACGAAGTCAATAACTATAATTTGTGATGTATAGCGCACAAACCGATGCTGCCATTAAGTAGGTAAGCTAGGAACATTAATATTATAGACGTATTTTGTTGGTAACAGAATTTTCATAGTTTTCGATGAAACTATGTTGTCTGCTACCCTTTTTTGCGTCCCACTGCTGGGCACAGGTCTCTCCCCATTATTGGGGAGGCCTGAAGCTTACTCCACCACGCTGCTCCAATGCGGGTTGGTAGAGCTGGTGTTACGAGTTACGATTTCTGTCTTGAAGCAATTTTGTTGTGCTCCCTTATTAAGGTGCGTTTTTTTATTATTAGCTTGTCATGGGCTCTTCTGTCTGTCAGATGTCCATGGACTGCAGCGATCACTTAACACCAAGTGACCTTAATCTCATTTCTTTCAATTACAACAGGTACCATTGAATGGTATTTATCTTTAAATATTCCCTATATGCTCGCAAGCATTCAAATATATGTATCAAATCAATATTTTGAGAATAATGCAAGATCACAACTATTTATCTTTTCATTTAAATATTCCTAAACTATTAAAAAAAGAGATTGTGTTAAAATAAGTACAAAATCATACGTACCGCTCGCCAAGTGCCATCAGAGATGTTAGCAGGTAATGACAGATCTCTCTTCGTTCGACCGCGGACGACTAGTTTTAGTTTGCCTTCTCGGATACACAATACTATAAAATGCTTTGGTTTAGCGCGAGGACCCTGGAAATGAGAGATTTTCTTTAGTTTTATCATTTTACTAGATGCTTGTACACTTTTGAAATAAAGCTTCATAAAAAAGTTGTGGCATGACGTCCTTCATATGCCACAAAAGTGTAAATTATGGGGAATACTTCCAGCTGAGCCATTTCCAGTGCATGAGAGGCATGACATAGAATTCTACAAGAAAGATCTTCAAAACCGGAAATGCTCAGATGACAGTCCTGGAGTTGCCTTCAATTTGGGGGAATTTCGCCGAGAAATTTGGGGGAAGAGATTTCCCATATTGGCTTGTTTCGCCTTCCGTCTACGCATGACTGAAGTATTGGGAGAAGTGTCATGTTCCCTGTGACCCGCCCTACTCGGATCACGCCTGCCACCATCTTGGTGGCCTGCTTGGGGGATAACTCCAGGATTTCCAGCAGAACAAACGCATCAATTAATTCCATGTGCGGCATCTCTTTCACTAAATGGGTCTATCTTGGGAAAGCGATGGCACTCTCCTGCATCTTTCCGTGCTTCGGTGTAAGCACGCACGCCACGTATACCGCCACACTCCCCGGGGCTGCTGGATGAACGGTTTGAGCTACTCCAGCTGTCCCTATCTTTACTAACCAAATACCAATGGTATGGGTACCTAACAAAACTCGGATTAAATTGATTATAAAATGACGGCTAACCGGAACCAAGAACAGCAGTCCCTCGGTGGCGAAGGTCCGCAGTTGGAGCGAGAGGGAGAAGTCGTGCTTGGCCTGGCGCGGCGGGCGCACACGCAGCGCCGCGTGGCTGCCCGGCGCGTCCCCGAACCGCACCGCGCCCGCCTCCACTGTGTATGACCATGACTGGAAATGTAAGTTTCATTCATTTATAATTTACATAAAAAATAGCGTTTCCTTCCTACTCGCAGGACCGAAATGACGACTGATGTGGGGGCAATAGGTCAAAAGCTCAAAGGTTCTTTGTTTGAGTACATAAAGATATAACCTTCAGGATACGCAAGCTAAAATTGATAGTAGGTTGTCATAATCCTAAGCCTGAGGTTGAACCTATATAGCTGCACTCATGGCGTACCGAGGGGAGACGGGAGGTAAGGGGGCAGCTGCACGGGGACCCTGGATCATGATTCACATTTAGGGAATCAAGAACCCCAAAAGATCTCCTAAATGTAAAAAGAAACCCACGTTTTTACGCACGTACTTACGCACGTTACCCAGCTTGAAAAAAAAATGCCCCCTTGCCCACGAACCTAAATATTTGCGGCAAACCCTCCCTCCAAACCAATCACCTGGGTACGCCCATGCCTGCACCGTTACTTGAATTATTGCGTCGAATCTATCCATACTATTCGCACCGGCTAAAAGATCGTACCTCTTGTTATATTTTAATTTTCTCGGTGTATTTTGAATTATAAACGATAAAGTTAGTGGCATTAAAAAAAAATACGCTTCACACTCATAGCCCCACAGTAGGGTATATATACCCTGTGTCGTGGGTACCATGGACACATACAAAGACAGAAAAACTGTGAAACAAAATAACACAAAAAATGTTTTTCAGGTTGCTCCTAAAACTACATCAGAAACGTTTAGGAAAAAAAGTTATCGTAAGTTTCGGCTTGATTGACAGATTAGGTACTTACTAATTTTGAGTATAATTTTGTCCCGTTTCAACTGTTTTTACATAACACTGGTAATATGCACAAATCGTGTAATAAAAGAAAAAAAAGAGTTTGGCGGGAAGTCTGAAGGGACAAGTTGTGCTCTTGTTTTATTTTCATTTTCTTGGTGTATTTTTGATTTATATCGGATAAATTTGATGGCATTTTGTTCGATATAGGTTAATGGCAGTGCACGAGTGTTGTGAAATAAAATAACAGTGCAATAACATGTTTTTTCGGCTTGCCCCCAAAACTCCATAGGACACGTTCTGGTAAAGTAGCCAAGCCATCACTTTACTTGAACATTTCACTGACTAGACTGACTGATACCTGACGACTTACTGCTTTTTTCTATGACTACTAAGTGATGCAAAAATTATACATGACGCTGGCAATATGCACAGAGTTTGCGATGCCATTATTAAAAATGAATGAAGAAAAAAAAAACAAATTTACAAAGTTACCTTGGAGCAGTGCGCGGCGGAGTCGGCCTGCGCGTGCAGCGCGCGCGGCTCGGGCGGCGCCGCGGGCCGCAGCTCGCCCTCCGCGCGCCCCAGCCGCGCCCCTCCCCACCGGAGGGCGCCCTCCAACCCTATTAGACTTCAGGAGAAACATAAGTTAGATACGGTCAGCTTACAAAAGTCGGATAGCATTAGCTTGTGAATGGGTTTAACATCAATTATCGTTACCGTTCCATTAATTCCAGCACTCGTCAGCGCGTAAAAAAAGTAGGCATGTGGTAGAACTAATATGGTTCGCCCGGGGAAGTACCACCGCTGCACCCACTTCTGCCGTGAACCAATTCTGTTGTATTTCGGTGGAAAGGTGCAGTTGCCGGCCACACTTACATGAGGCGACCACCAGCCTCCGGAGCAGCAGCGCAACTGCATACAACTTCAGACAAGACTTACCTATGCTTGTTTGAGGTTGTGTGTATATGTCCATGGGCTGCAGCGACCACTTAACACCACGTGACCTGCATGCTCGTCTGCTACTTCATTCAAATAAATAAAAAAAAGAAACGAAAGAAAAAGTGTCACATTTGGACGATTATTTTTTTCAGTGAAATGACTAGTACTGGAATGCTAACGATAATGCAGGCGTTTATCCTAACATATAAATGAAAAATTATAAAGAAGAGATAAGGTAACAATTTGATCAACAATCAAAAGTATTGGCGTCCATAGACTAAAAAAATAAATTTAATAAATAACTTCTTTTTTTGAAGCGAATTAAAAATATGTTATTATACGCAGAACGCACAAACTGAATACTTTGAGTAAATCATTAAATCAATCTTTAATTTTTAATTTAAATTTAATATTATAACGAATGCAACCCTAATGCAATCCTAATTAATGCAACTCTAATTAATACAACCCTAATTAATATCACCCTAATTAATGCAACCCGCATTGAAGTATAGTCCGGCCAACGAGACGAGATAAAGAATGTAAACAAACGGACCGTTACCAAGTTACTATTGCGAGAGCGAGCAATAATTATCTCTGTCCTTATCACACGTATGCCGTAATGGAGTCAGTTAGTCAACGACAGCTTTTGTTGCCTGTTTCGTGGTACATGAAAGCAGTCAGTACCACAGTTGTCAACATTTGATCGCGTTTTGACGGGAAGTCGAAAAAGACATGATGTTGTGCTCTTGTTTTATTTTCATTTATATGGTATAATTTTGAGTAATATCGGATAAATTTGATGGCATTTGGTTCGATATAGGTTAATTACAGTGCATGAGTGTTGTAAAATAAAATAACAGTGCGAAAATATGTTTATACAGCTTACCTCCAAATTTCCATTGGTCACGTTCTGGTAAAAAAGCCATCGCTTTACTTGAATTTATGACTGACTTGACTGACTGATTACTGACGACTTACTGACTTTACCTATTATTACTCGTCCAGTTATAACGAAACTGGCAAAAACGTGATGTAAATATTGTTACGCCCTATGGGTAATAAAATACCGTTTGCAACGTAGAAGTTGTTTATTGTCTCCTTATACAAAAATCCACTCAACAGAATCCAAATCACCAAGCACAATCACTATAGTCAAATATCTTCGCTGTAGTCTTCGAAATAATTCTTCCTTGTTGCTTGGAGTGATCGCTTTGATTTCACATCCGGAACTAAACTATGTCCTGTCGCGGCCCGGTGCGTGCCTTACATTCTTACATACGGCTACCCACGGTTCTCTAGAATTTTCCCGAACTACCTAATACAATAGTCCCGTCCCGAACCTTCCTTTATGTTACTATCGCAATTATAGTTATGTACAGTCATAAATAATAGCCGCGGCCCGCGATGTAGACAACCTATACATGTACGCATGTATTAATTCTTATCTAAATAAAAACGTTAATTAACTTCGTCAATTCAGATTAAAATTGTACAAAATGTAATCAAATAAATACTTTAGAAGATGATATTTTGTTTTACCATAAATCATAACATCCCCCGGCGCGCATTCTCATCGCGCATCTATTTTTTGCCATTAGTACTTAAATGGGTTTTTGTAAAATAAATTTTAATGTATATCACTTAATCGCTCGAGCGAAGCTGGGCCGGGTCGCTAGTATATGCTATGTATATAATTTATTCAAATAAAAATGTTTTGAACCCCTGAAACTTTGTTTACATTTTTTATCACGTCTCGTTGGCCGGACTATAGTGTTGTTGTTGATAATAAGCACATATACTTTTTAATTTTAACATCATCAAACCTACCTAGAATCCACAATAAAGTCCATCACAGTGCCAGTGAAGTCCCCGGCGGGTAGAAGCGGCTTAGGCGGGTGGTCGGCGGGCGCTCCGCCCAGGAACAGGCCCCGGGAACGCTGCGGGAATCCGCCCCCGGGCAGAGGGCCGCTGCCGACTTGCTTCTCGTCGCACCACACTTCTAGCTGGAGGTACATCATAGTTTAGTTTAAAGTTATTACCGCAACAAGATTTCATCATGTTTTTACAAATGAGGTTTTTGAGCGTAAATTATATGAAATGGATGTCATTTGCTACGTCCTTATAAGTACATCCAAGATTGGTAGTAGAATGCTTTATATAAAGACCTTTGTTGGTCATTGGACTAACCTTCGTTGAAGGAGTAAACACTTAGAGCATCAAAGGTACTGACTCACCCGTAAGAAACACTTAGAGCATCAAAGGTACTGACTCACCCGTAAGAAACACTTAGAGCATCAAAGGTACTGACTCACCCGTAAGAAACACTTAGAGCATCAAAGGTACTGACTCACCCGTAAAAACACTTAGAGCATCAAAGGTACTGACTCACCCGTAAGAAACACTTAGAGCATCAAAGGTACTGGATTACTGACGGGTGTCAATACTTTTGATGCTGAGAGTAAACATTACAAAATTATCGCACTAAGAAAATCTATCAAAGAGAATTTTTATTTTAGTAAAAGAAGAGCCTATTTTAATAAACTTTATATATACGTCTTCAATTTTATCTCTTTTAAACTGAAAGGGATATAGGGCATAGTTTACCACTTTGCCCAAGTGAGGGGGGTAGACTTTACAGTAATAGAAAAAATCTCAATGGTTTTTTCTGTTTCTGTCAACTCTTTGACATATATGGTGTTGGAAAACATACTGTTATGAAATGTTATCATCTTTCTTCAACGTGGAGCAGCGATAAATGTACAAATACAAAATAATTACTCAGAGATTCGAAACTGAGATCTCCGTGTCGGAGGCCGGTGCCTTTATTTCTTTATCTACACGGGTAACTCTACTCGTGACTATAAACTCTTAAATCTTAATAATATAGATATACTGAAATGTAACTCGTACACTTATCCGTTATCCATAACGTAAAACTCATTTCACGTTTATATTAGGTACTGTGTGTGATAAATTATCATTTTTCTTCTTCATCAACCACCATGTTTTTTGGTAAGCGAACTTGCCTGCTTGTGTGCCCGCACTAGCTTCACAGTGTGCAGTCTACCGTCATCCAGCTTGGTCCCGTTTATCTTCAGACGCAGCTCACTCTTGCCGGCAGATGCCATGATTTGCAGCTCACCTAAATGGTTGAAAAGGAAATAAAAATATGGTGTTAATGTGAAACTTCTCAGGCGGCTGTGATTTTTATTGGCATCGCCACGACGTACGTCGCCACGCTATAAAACAGTATTTAACACGCATATAATAATAATAATGGTATTTGTAGCTATTCTCAAACTACTTATTCAATCTACACACACGTTGATTGTGTGATGCAGGAACATAGCGTAATTTCTACAAAACAATATAATGAAAACTGTAGTAAATACTAAAGAAAACACGCGTTCAAGGACTAGAAAAATAAAATCTATCAACTTTTTATTCAAGATATTAATGAAATGTATTTAATATTTATCGTTTCCTTGTTTATGTATTATCATATGCGTTTCTTTGTATTTCTTTGTATTCGAAGCGCGCATGGCCCGGCGGTTAGCGTAGAACGCAAACGATCTATGCAACTAAGCCAAACGGGCGCGGTCGGGTGTGAGATGGGTGACCGCTAGTGGCAAAAATTTCATGCGCGTTTCCGTGCTTCGGAGGGCACGTTAAGCCGTCGGTCCCGGTTGTTGTCAATAGATAACAGTCGTTAAACCTAGTCGGAGGCCTTATGGGCGGTTTGAAAACATCCGACAGCGGGTTGGCCACTAACCCGCATCTCCACCAACCCGCATTGGAGCAGCGTGGTGGAGTAAGCTCCAGGCCTCCCCAATAAAGGGGAGAGACCCGTGCCCAGCAGTGGGACGCAAAAAGGATTGCAGCCATATGCGTTTCTTATTTTCTTGCTATTACATTTCTTATTTTGTGGCATTTATTTAAGTATAGAGAAGTCCGGTACACACTAAGTTTGCCTCTCTGTTTCAACTCTCCTTCTTGCGGGTCTGCTGGAAGAGATTCCTATTTAGGGATAAGCGGTACCCCTGTACTCTTTTCTTTAATCTACAATTTTATGCTCTGTTGTGTGTACAGAAATAATTAAAAAAAAAAGAAAATACTGTGCGAAATAATTTAGGCGTTGTAAATGGGCATGATGACAGATTTTTAAATACCTTTCCTTATTGTAGGTACACGTCTCCTAGTTTGTCCTTCTAATGTCATCATTAACTAAGACGTGACGTCATTCCTTTTGATTGGCGTTTCAGGTAACATGGCCGATTGCTGTATTTAATACTTTAATTTTATTGAAAATCTTATTAATCTTAATGTTTATATTAAAACGGGATTATATTTTAGAACTTTTTTAGCATATATTTTCAGTAAAACCGTTTAATCTCTGATTCTTTAGTGTCATCATGCCTATTGTATGCGGTTCTTCGATTTTACGTTGCGAATTCCAAATTTGTATTTTTATGTCAAATTCGAAATCTGTGACATACTATTCAATACAAATTATGAGTACTTATGCTTCTTTCACGATACTCACCATCAACTAGAGCCAACACAAGATAGTGCTTATCATCGCCATCATCTTCATCATCCACCTCGTTGCCGCCGGACCCCGATGGAGAGCGGTACAACAGCAGGCCACTCGGATTCCGGGCCCTGAAGGACAGGCCCAGGGCCGCCTTTCTCCGGAACGCAGGGGAGGGGAGCTCTACGAAGCCCTCGCCTTCGAATATTGCAGATCGGAGGACCTGGCGAAGAAGAGAAGTTTAAAAAAGTGAGATAATGAGTTTGAAGTATACAGGTGAATCTACATAAAACTCCCTATAGGGCTCATTGAGAAAGTAAATAAATGCCTACACGGTACAAATAACACATAACTCGGTATCCTCTCCCAATGTGTCAAGTACCTTTAGCCCCCCCCCCTTCCCCCCCGATATAAAAAACAGGGTGCCATGGACACACACAATGACAAGCCAATATACCGACTTATTCTACACACTCAACTTTAGAATCATCTTATGTTAAAATTTGTGGCGTAGCCGTATTGCCATTAAAAAATATCTTCATTTCATTTAATAAGCACGAAACTCCTTACCCTATTCCCACATCCCATCTCTACGCCAAACCGCGCCGGGGTGTCCAGCAGATTGTACCCCTCCCGGTCCACCGTGACGGAGCCCACGCAGCCGAGCAGCGCCGGGGCCTGCACCGCCCCCGGGGGCGCTCCGCCCACCCAGTAGAGAGCCTCGCCCAGCTCCGGGAGGTCCGCTGCGGCCTGGACTGGGGGAGTGGGGGAGCCCAAGGTCTCTTCGCCGTTCACGCGCAGGCTGCCTGGGGAATGCGTCGGACTCTTGGATTTCGAATATTGTAATGTAATGACAACAACGAGCAACTATTAAACTACTAAGCTTTTGTAGGTGGTAGCACCATAATTCGCCCGGGGAAGTACCACCACTGCAACCACTTCTGCCGTGAACCAATTCTATTGTGTTTCGGTGGAAAGGTGCAGTTGCCGGCCACACTTACATGAGGCGACCACCAGCATCCGGAGTAGCAGCGCAACTGCACACGACCTCAGACAAGACTTACCTATGCTTGCTTGAGGTTGTATGTAGATGTCCATGGGCTGCAGCGACCACTTAACACCACGGGCCAGCATGCTCATCTGCTACTCCATTCAAATAAATAAAAAAAAACCTAGCTGAAGAAAAACGTTGTGAAATATCATTAAGATGTTTTACATTATCTTGTATGCTCCAGAACCAAGTACACAAAATTTCTCAAGCTCACTGGGCATTATACAGACACTTGATCAGCAGACTAGATCCTGAACACCTTATTTACAAAAAAGGGGAACTAGAGACCAGCAGCTATGGGACTGTAGCGGTGCGATACCTACAGTAATATGACCGCGGGCCTCACATGAAATGCTGACCATGCAGATTATGGTTAAAGTAAGAAAAAAAGATCAATTATTTCATAGTAACAATATAAAATATTCACTTTATGAACTTAAATTTTGCCGGTCATTGTCTTTAGGTGCATGTTTGGGCTAACTGTAGATTTGAGAGAATTTTTATTTTAATTTTAATTTTAAATGTAGACGAAATTGTAGGCTACGTGGTGTTACGTAGTTGTTCAGGCAGATCAGGTATTTTTGGGGGATGGTACTTGGGTTAGTAGACGAAATGATGTACACCGTGCTGTGATTAACAGTATGTAGGTATAATGAACAGTTAAAATTGATATTAGCCGAGTATTACTCGAATGTTTAATGCACGCGAAATTGCACAATTGCGTTGGTAGGCGTTTGACAGTAGTTATTACAGATCATGGACACTTATACATAATATCAAGCAAGCGTGAGTCTTCGCTGAGAATATGCGCAGTTGCACTACTTTTTTGCATGCTGAGGTTGCCTCGTGTAATTTTGGTCGGCAACTGCATGTTTTTGCCATAGAAGTAAGTACCTAGTTGTGTATGTCGTTAGCCGAATATTTACTATTAAAATTAGTTGTTATTAGAGTCAAAGGCCACACAACCTCTCTCCAGCCCGTTGAAGACCCTCGAGGCCTGCAGGTGCTGCGGCCGGCCGTCGCACGTCCTGGCCCTGGCCGCAATTTCCAGCCGCGAATTGGCGTACTGCACGCGGAACACCACTCGGCAGTCGACCACCCACACGCTTACTGATCGGTTCTGGGGAAAGAAAAGAATAAGTCTCATTTGAAATCTTAAAAAGGTACCCAACATCTTGGGAGATATACCACTACCACTAATACTACAACCCCCAATTTGGCTACCTTGCTAGTGATATGGAGCGAAGGGAAGGTAACCAATAGAACGCACAAGTTTCCTCCATCCGCGGTCTTCTAAACTTGGGAGAACAGTCAGAACCGTGACCGAGACTGCCTATCATGGAAACTAGTGTTTAATGGATGATTTGGGGAAACTAAATGTAAATAGCAACAACGAATCATGGCCTCGTGCCCAATAGAACCGGAGATACAGCGAAAAAAACTCAGCCCCTAAAATAAGGCGTATCATCTCCATACTACTTACATTAACAGTATCCAAAGCCAGGAACAGCAAGGCGTTGTGGTCTCGCGTCCGGAACGTCATGGAGAGGCTGAACCTCCTTCGGTCGGAGGGCCGCACGTTAGACCGTCTCAGCTCCACGTAGCCACCTCCCGAGAACCAAACCTGGCCCTGTTCGCCGCGGGACGCGCTGAACCATCTAGAGATGTAGAAAATACGTTTTTTTTATCTTAACTGAGACACAATCCCTTGGATAATATCTTGACGCTATAGTCCCTGTAGCTTCGGGATTAAGAATAGAGCTACGGTATCCCTGCCTGATCGTAAGAGGCGACTAAAAGGGGGCTTCCGGGGACGCGGACGGTGAGAGTGGGAGCTTGACCGTCCAGCCAGCAGCCCCGGGAGGGACGGCGGTGTATGCGTGGCCGCATGCCGCCGTGAACACCTGAAGGTGCAGGAGAGCACATCTGCTCTCCCGAAGATGGACCCGTTCTGGGGTGCCGCGCGTGGTGGACGGACACCGGTGTGTTCCAATGGAGATCCCGGAGTCCTCACAAACGCAGAGGTAGGCCACCGATGGGGTTTTAGTGCGGTCAAATCCCACACATCCCGGTATCCTCTCCCAAGGTGTCGGGTACCTTTTAAAGGTTTCCCCCCCGATACCAAAAAAAAAGGTAGAGCGCATGGGGATGTAAATCTAAATTGATGTTTTATTAAGATAAAAGTTTTGCACAATAGTTTTGAGCTAGGCACATTTTCATCATCCAAAGACCGGAATAATTAGGTAATAATGACGGATCTCTATGCCGCAATGAGGTCCTGGGTTCGTTGCCCATTGGGAGATATCTCTATAATTTTAGAAGTTTCTTGATTAGGTTGTTTGCGTACTTGCGTGAAGATGGGTATCTTACTTTGGAGCTATGAATGTGAAGCGGTGCATATTTTTTTTACTGGTCATAAAGAGAGTCTTCAGACTCTATTCTTATTTCGGATAGTGGCGCCGCCTGTTCCCTCATCCACTACAGATAGAGAGTTGCTGGCTTCTAATGGATTTTGCTTAGAATGTTCCACGCAGACTTTCCCAGTGGAATCACACCAGCAGTTTTACTATGCTTTAAAGCTCGTTAAGTTACCGATGGGTCCTCGGCAGGCAGCGAGCTCCCGGCGACTGAGCGGCGAAGGCCCACAGCCCTACTGCACGGCGGTCGGCGGTGAGCGAGTGCAGCGTGGCGGACAGCGGCGCCGCCTGCTCGCCCGCCCACCACAGCGACGAGGGGAGGGAGTCGCCGCTGGTGGCGTTGCTGGCTTCTACCGGCTCTTGCCCGGCGCGTTCCACGCGGACTCGCGCTGCGCCCCATACTCTGTTAACATGTAATATTTATTGCTTTATTTACATGATTATTTACTACCGGCAATACTCACTGAACCTCGTTGAGCTCCGAAACTAGTTGAGCATCATCAACTATACACCTTATTTATTGCCGCTAGTAAATATTCATATCAGTCATGTCAATCAGAGCTTTATAGAAGCGCGCATGGCTCGTCGGCGGCGTCTATGTAGCCAGGCCAAACGTGATGTTTGTTTATTTTAGTTGAACTGTTAGTAGTGTAGTTAGTTGCGAGTAGTTGGTCCAGCGGGAAAAAATCCCCGTGGTCCAACTAGTTGGACCAACGGTTGGTCCACGGGGAACGCGCGAAATTTTCTTAGTTGTAGTTACACACCAGGATTTAAATACCTACCTACTAATCCCAAACGTCTGGTTTCGAAGTTTAGTTGAAACTTGATTACTAAAAAATGAACACATAAAATTTATGGGTTGTTCGTGATAAATATAAACCACAAAAAAAGATGATAGAAATTCCCTACATGTGCAGTGCTACTTGTGTGAGAACCAGATTCGCCAACTTTTTTCCTTTCAGACCTTGTAAAGCATACCTATGATATATCCTTACCTCTCTACCTCAATCTTGTAAGTGGTGTGGTCAGCGTCATCATGCGTGGGCTGCAGAATTTCCGGATGGGTGATCACCCCTTCACCACCTCCAACGTCCCAAGTTAACCTCAGCTTGCCGTCTTGGACTGCTAGCCGCATATATCTCTCGCTTTCCTGTATGTGTAAATCATAAACTTATAACTGTAAATAGATAACTTGAGAAAAAGCACACGCGTTGTATTTTATTTGTATTATAAATAAATGAATATCTTTGGAAATTCACGCAAGACCATCTGATTCCAAACTAAGCAGAGCTTGTACTATGGTAATCAGAAAGCTGATAAACAAACTTATATAATTCTAAATACATACTTAAATAGCATTTTTACTAATTAACACCCAGACACAGAACAAATAGTCATGTTCATCACACAAATATTTGTCCTGGGTGGGAATCGAACCCACGACCTCACGCTTTGCAGTCGGCTTATCACCCACCACGCCACGGAGGCTGTCGAATTACGGACGGACGGAGACGGAGTATTGTATTCTTTGAGCTCGAATCCATTTCAGTAATAAGAATTTGTTTTGTCTGTTGATAACGGGGATGAACATTCAAACGGTATCAGAGTTGCACCTTGGCAGCTGTCAGTATACCTGCCTGCTGGTTGAAATGTAAAATTGTTACCTAGCTAAAACTCTTTCAGTGGTCCCCACGATCTCTCGTGAAAGTGGTTTTCTTTCCGGGGCAGTTGAATGGATAAATTGAGCACTACTCTTGCGCAACCCTGGAAGCCCCTTTTTTATCGCCTCTTACATATCAGAGGTTAGCTTAGCTCGTATTCTGGTCCCAATTTAGTTTCAATTTTAATACTGTTGTATTTACAGCAAAACTCAAGATTCGGTAACAATTTTATTTGTGAATGCAATAAGTAATTAAGTATTGGATAGTTCGGAAAATAGTCCTCCAAATGAGTAGGCTTTAGTGATCACTGTAAGCCACGGATATCGATCGTGTTAGTTGGATTAAGAGTTTTAAGCTTTTAAGGTATTGCTGTCGACCTTGGGAATCATATATAAACGCGGGGCTAGGCTACAATAGATCATTTACTGGTCGCAGTGGCCTTAGGGTTGTACCCATCCCCACCAACTCATATAATAATAATAATAAGGTATTGCTCACCTGATCATGAATGTACAGCAGCGTGCCATCCTTGACGCTGCCATCGAAGGTGACCGTGAGCGCGTACCGCGTCACGCTGGGAGCGCCCCACACGGCGAATGCGCGTGCGCACCCGTTATTAACGGTCAGGCCCTCTGCTTCCGTTGGTGACGAGATGGATATTGATATCTGGGGCAAATAACCTTATATATACAGAAGCTTATATTGCCAAAATTTACTTAGACTTTTAGTTCAATGTAAATATATGTAAAATATGTTCAAAGTCTTGTTTCTACGCCACAAGTATACGTGTGTGTGTGTGTATGTACGCTATCAAAGTTTCCTAAATATTATGCATCTAGGTAGTTATATGAACTCCAAAATGAGACAGTTGAAGATGGGTCGCCCCAGGCAAGACCACTTTGGTCTTCACCCATTGGGGGATATTCCTTTGCCAACATAGTAAGGTCGGCTATAATGTGAGACTATGAGCGTGAAAAGTTTTTACTTATCATTATTTATTAAAGTTTGTTTAGTATTGCTTACAGTAGCAGCCGCATGTTTAGCTCGCAAAACACGCTCTCGTAGACTTCGGAAAGCGGGGTCCAGGCTGGCGGCCGCAGTCACATGCTCCCTGGCCCTCGCCGCGGCAGCTGCGGCCAGGGCTTCCGACACTTCTGCGCCACGGAGAGTGTTGCCGCGGATTTGACTCACTGGACGCAGAAAAGTATTGATTTATTAAAATTACTTGAATGGTTAGCAGGTGAGCATGCAGGCCTGTGTTAAGTAAGTCCCTATAGCTTCGGGATTAAGAATAGAGCTATGAAATCACCTGCCTGATCGTAAGAGGCGACTAAAAGCGAGCTACCGGGGTTGTGGGCATTGAGAATGGGAGCTCGATCCATCCAGCCAGCGGCCCCGGGAAGGACGGCGGTGTGTGCGGGCCGCATGCCGCCGTGAACGCCTGAGGGTGCAGGAGAGCGCATCTGCTCTTCCGAAGATAGGCCCGTGCTTGGCCCGGAGGATACCGGTGCTTTCCGCTGGAGATCCCGGAGTCATCCCCAAGTGCAGAGGTAGACCACCGAGGGGATAGTGTGGTATAAATCCCACATAACCAGGTATGCTCCAAGGTGTGAAGGTCTCCCCCCCTCCCCGATAGCATCTTTGTCAAGTAAGCCAGAGTCCTGATAAAATATAATCGTAACATGTAAGTCTGGCCAGCAACTGCACTTTTTCGCAAAAAAAAACAATGAAATGGACCCCTAATATTTGTAACACTTTCTAAAATATACCAAGATATCTTTCTACATGATCTACAATGTATTGTCCATAGTCAAATCAAGAATTGGTATCGGTAAATCGGTAGTGATATGAAATCTTTGTCACTAATAAGGGCTTTGCGAGAACGCGAGGCGACATCTTTTCTTTTTAGTTTTCTCTTTCCGTATTCCTTAAAAGTTCAAAATGTCTTATTATCTTTTCAGCGTGGCCAGTTTTCTTTCTAGTTACATCTTTCTTCTTAACAACAAACACAAAAACCATCGCTTACCATGTTCCTCAGCAGCTCCTAACGCAGTATCTCCCAGTCGCTGAAGCGTGGCCAGCTTCCTTCTCAACTGGTACCGGATCTTCCTCCTGACTTCGGCTGCCTCGTCGTACAAAGCCCGAGATGCTGCGAAGACCCTGTCTGCTTGCATGCCGGCGCTTTTGAGGGCTTCTACTGCACTTGAACCTGCGCCAGCTGTGCCTGTTCCTTCGCCTGATGATTGAGGAAAAGTTAGGATATTAATTTTTCTATATCTATATTATACGGCTGAAGAATTTGTTTAAAAGCGCGTTCAGGAATTATTGGTTGGAATTGAAACATCATTATTGTGTTGGATTGTCCATTTATAACGCAAAAAATCGTGGGGCACTTCTAGTCAGTATTATTACTGGAAACGTTATGTTTTATTAGTCGCGGTGGAGCTCAGAGAGTACGTGCCAATATATTGTGATGTATTATCTGATAAGTATCTAGAGCACTTCAGAATTACTAACGAATTATTATTTAGTGATTATCATGAAGTCTTAAATAAGTAAATGAGTCTTCTTTAAAATTGTATTATAGCTAAACTTGATTGGTTCCACATCTAATTGGAGGTGTAATTCCTTGGCCTATAGCACAATAGACATAAGTGTAGGAGCTCTTTGTATTGTGCCTTCAGTAAGATATTAATTATCTTAATATATTTTAGTAAAGTTACTTACCGGCTCCGGTAGCTAGTGCTCTTTCCCTCCATCCTAGTGCTCGCAGCGCCACACTTACTACATCAGTGGCACGTTCTGCCGCTTCCAGTTGTCGACGTAGTTCTGCAGATACGATTTGTAAGTCAGGCATGATTACAATACAAGTACTAAAAGTTAGCCATTGACGTAACTAAGCGAATGGGCCGCGGTCGGAAAAATTTGTGACTGCTAGTGACATAGTTTTATGCGAGTTTTCGTCTTTCTGAGGGTACAGTAAGCCGTCGCTTCCGGTTCTTATCGGCAACAGTCGTAATACTTTGTAGGGCTTATTGACTGTGTGAATTCATACGGCAGCGGGTTGGCCACTATACTGCGTCTCCATCAACCCGCACTGGAATAACGTGGTAAAGTAAGCCCATGACCTTCCCAATTATGGAAAGAGGCCTACGTTCAGTAGAAGGACACATAAAGAATTTCATTCAAGAAGGAAAAAAATAATATCAGATGTCTTTTCCGCAACTCACCGTCAGCCTTCGCCAGCACTTCAGCCCCCCTCCTCTTCAAATCCTCCGAAGTCTGCTTTTCCGCTTCCGCCGTAGCCAGCAGCGGCTGTGGTCCCCTAGCGAGTTTCCCAGCAGTGGCGGCAGCGGCGGTGGCAGCGTCCGCGGCCACCCCCGCATCCCGCACCCCCGCGGCTACCTCCGCCCACGCCCTCGCGGCCCGCACCCCCGCAGACGCCACGGCGCGGGTACCTGCGAATAGACTGCCACAGGAATTTCATTCGTATATGCTGATTTATTGAGGCGTGGATTGGCTTGCGATTATTTTGACAAGTAAACGATTTGTAAGATTTGTGAAAATTAGTATCGAGCCGTACCTATAGGAAAATTGACGGCTTGGTGTTGGCTAAGCCAGATTAGAAAATCTTGCGTATTTTGTGCACAGTTTCTTCAATAATTTGATTGCAGCATTAAGAGTTCAGAGAAGATTAGGATGAGAATTACGAGCGCCAAAAATCTATAGGTAACATCAACCCATAGATTTTTTATTCTTTTATATGGCGTATTCGTTAGTTCAGAAAATATCCGCGCCTACTCTTTTACGGAACAGACTACCCAGACAACAGAGCAGTCAGACCATACACTTGACAACTCTTATTTTCAACAATCTAAGTATATTAAAGCAGTGTCGTTTCATACTTTACAGACTTGATCGTAAAATACAGCATCCAATTTTTTTGTTAGGTATTTATTTAAAATGCTTATGTCACTGGTTTTGTAATCCTTTCTATCAGTTTCCAGGAAGAACAGAAACCCTTAACATAATAATAATAATAATAATAATTCTGTATTCATTTCACAAAGTATTTTTACTTAAATAAGTGGCTAGAGCCTCCCTTTAAGCTCAGAGCGCCTGTAGTAGGAGGCTCCGCTCTTCCACAAGTTACACAAACAAAAGTTATGAAATAATTTTAAATAACTATTATAAAAATGTGCATTTGTGTGTGTGTGTGTGTGTGTGTGTGTGTGTGTGTGTGTGTGTGTGTGTGTGTGCTGTATGATGTATGGATTCATGTGAGTGTCTTTTCAAGCAGTAATTCAGTCTCCTCATAAGTAAGTGTCTGAAGATACTTTTTTATTGCATTTTTACATTCAAAGTGGGACATTCTGTATATTCCTATCTGTTTATTGATTTTATTATATGGTTCAGCTGCGCGTATACTGTACTGTACTTTGGCAAATAACGTTTGTGTTTTGGGAACTTGCGCTACTATTTCTTTTCTCCTTTTTAGTAAGTAATTTGGATTAAAAGATATTGACTTATATTTCTTTAAAATAACCTGTAGTATATAAATTTTTCGAACTGATAGTAATTGTGTTTCTTTGTAAAGACATTATACTATACTTCTTACTCAAATCAAGCTGAAATGAATTACAAATTTCAAACACCTACCTCTTATATTCTTTCGCTTTCTCCCCCAACAAGGCCACGTGTTTCTCTACAGCGTCCAGGTACTTCTGCTTGTAGGCCGGCGTGAGGCTATACAGGATGCCCTCCTTCTCTTCAGCAGACGCCGTTAAGGTTCGCAGCTCGTTGAGAAACCCCGGGAAGGCCACAGCAAGGTTTCTGGTTCGAAGAAGCGCCGCTTGGGTGTCGTCCGTCAGGTTTTGAGTGGAGAGATTTGAGATATCCTGTTACATGGAGCTGATATTCACACGTATTCACGAAGAAACAATTTTTGGAAAGACATTACAAACGAGTAGAATGAAAAGACTTTTTTGATGACATTATATTGAAAGAATCGGGATAATGAGTTTGAAGTAGTAACAGAAAATTTAAGGGAAGAGTAATAAATAAAAATAAGTACATAACATAAATAATTTCAAGTTGCTTCAACTAAGTGTGGCGACCCTTCGCCACGGCAAGCGTCGCCACGTCGCGACACCAACAATCCGGTTTACCCGCGCCTATAGATGTTTCACATCAAAGATGGAAGCGTCGTTGGCCCAGTATTTTATCCATAGAAAATTACAGTTATATATCTCGAGAAGAAATAACTGTAATACTCTTTTTAGACAGAACAGAGTAACAGTCAATCATAAGGGTTTCTAATAGGACCTACCTCTAAAACAGCTCGGCACTTGAGTCCCACGTCTCTGACGGCGATCAGTCTGGGGGTAACTCTCCTCTTCATTTCTCCCACGACATCACTAGCACTCCACACCACATCTGCCAACTTAGAAAGGTCATCAGCTTTCCGTTCCCACTCATCTAGGGCCGATTGGAGTTTCTGGACGCGCTTGTACATGTCTTCTATCCGGTATTTGTACTCGTGGACGGAGGTGGATTGTAGGTTGGCCTGGAGTATAAAAACTAAGTATTTATAAAAAAACAAACAAGCTTTCGGGCCGGATGCTGAGAAGGGGTCATATCAGCCCATAAACTGTTCTGTACTATTCTGTAGGTGGTAGAACTATTATGGTTCGACCAGGGAAGTACCATCGCTGCACCCACTTCTGCCGTGATTCTATTCAATTCTATTGTGTTTCGGTGGAAAGGGGCAGTTGCCGGCCACACTTACATGAGGCGACCACCAGACTCCGGAGTAGCAGCGTAACTGCATACGACCTCAGACAAGACTTACCTATGCTTGCAAGAGCTTGTATGTAGCTGTCCATGGGCTGCAGCGACCACTTAATACCACGTGGCCTGCATGCTCGTCTGCTACTCCACTCAAATAAAAAATAAATAAACAAATACATTCAACAACAATCGATCTTACATCCAACCGCAAGCATTTTTCTAAGTAAGAAAACAGTCGTTTGCGTCATGTAAAACGATAAATGCAAGACACTCGTACATTCATCAAAAGGTTTATTATGTCAATTTTATGGTATCACACTTACAAAATTTAAATTTAAATTTATTTCTGATTGTTTTTAATTTAAATCCTGGTAATTGTTAACTTACCGAATCAGACACATCAGAAGCACCGACAACGTAGTCCATTAGCTTCACTTCCTTTATTGTTTTTAGTAAATGTCTCGCTTCTTTCAACGCCCTGTGAGCACTCAAATGTTTCTCCCCTTGCGCGAAGTCGTCCAACTCCGCTACCTTCTCACCTATATTCCTCTTCTGTTTCAGCACTTCTTCCAAACCACTCATGCTTTCTAAACTCAAGTATTGTGCTTCCTTATCTCGTTGCAATGCTTCAGTCTTCAGCATATTCGCTCTCGTGAACAACTGGTGTTCGGTAGCTTCTAGCCTTTCGATAGCGTTCTCCAAGTTTCTAGATTGTTCCAGGTCTTTTTTAGCATCTCGTAAGGCAGTGTGGAGGATAGAAGCATTGTGTTCGTATTCGCGCAGCGCTGGATAAGGCTGTGGTATTTTACTGAGTTCGGACAGATCTGCTCGTTGGTGTAGATGAGACGTGAGGCTTTCGACTGTGTCCAGAAGGGTTTGAGTGCAGTTGTCACAAGCTGAAATATGAATATAACAATGTGATAGAAGATAATATAATAAATTAGATGTTACGTTATACATATCCCAAAATGTCACCAGAATAATTATCACATCGCATTTCGTTGTGACTTCGTGAGGCCGACCAGTGGCCTCACATATGGGCTGGTACAAATTACCTGTACCTAACAACTAGAAGTTGTTTGATATTCAGGACATTACTTACGTTTACATTCCTCCTGGTCCAAGAAATGTCTAGGCAATGCACATTGGTCACACAAATCTCCAGTAGCATAGGCTCTACATCTGCATTTGCCTCGAGAATCGCATCGTGGGGACACTGATCCATACGGGTCACAGGCGCAAGATATGCAGGAGTTGTTTGACGCCCGCCGATAACCTGGGGCGCACTGCTCGCAGGCTTGCCCGGTGTAGCCTGATGAGATAAAATATTAAAGAGACAAGGTTGACGAAGTATAAAAATTCATAAAGCGAATTTATGTGCACTAATAAACTGCAAAGAGGCTACACAGCCTTTCCGATAATGCTCATGAAACAAGTCGAATAAAAAATAAGCAATATTGGTAAATACTTATAACGTTACACACTCCCCACAGTAAACATTACACAATGTTTGTAATATTTTTTTTTCAGAATCCTTATGACTCAAGAAAAAAAAATATGATCACTATCACCACTTAAACGCAGTTTTTTAACGGTTAAAATAGCAAAACACTTATTTTCCCCATAGAATGTGAACTATGTAATTGGTTTCGTTTGAGCCCATTTCAGCGCTACGCGGTGAGGTATAACTTTGGCTCTGCTTTGGCATTTCTGTATATCGTGCTGCTCCCATCGATGTGGTCCTTTAGGAACACTTGATCGGTTGATACAAAAAAATTTATATCATGCAATTTCCCTATTGATAGTGCACTGAAACGCAAAAAGGGTGCAGCTACTCATGAGCTAAACTATTATACTGTAATACCCTCTTGAATCAATTAAGATTTCCTGATAAAAATTAACCCACTTACCAGGTTTACAGTAACAGTGCAAGCGAGATGCAGTAAGTGAGCAGGACAGCGCATTGGATTTTGTTCGCGAGGGACAGGGACAGGGCTGGCAACCTCCCGCAACATCTGGAGAACCGAAGTAACCATCTGCACACCTCTCGCATTGTGGACCACCCGTGTTATTGCGGCAGTTCTGTTTGAAACACAATTATAGTTAATTATGTTAAGTATACCAAAACAGAACAATTAATTAATGAAAAAAACATTTAGGTAGGATTAAACAAAAATATAGTTCCCAGCATGGGATACTACCCGTAACGAAAACTTATTTGATGTGAGGATTGAATAATGCGCTTTCACATTCTGCCCCGAAACAAAACATTTTTCTTTCAAGACATTCTTCGTTGATGGAAGTTATCCATTCCAACATTTTCGACAAATCTCCTTGTTTTTCCTATTTTATTATTTGCTGTAAATGATTAGAGATTTTATAGGCAAATTTTTTCTACTACCACATTTAAGCGCAAACGTTACTTTTGCAGTCTGCAGTGGCCAACCAGGATTATCACAGCGATAATTTTTTCAAGAGTTATATATATAGAATACTAACCAAGCAATGTCCAGTGTTAGGATCACAAGTATCAGCACGATCGTGGCATCTGCAAGGCGTGGCTGCGTTCGCCAACTGGATGATGATAGTTCCCTCGTAGTGCTGGAAGTGGGGGGCGGTCTGCGGGATCCAGAACCCCGCGGCCGGCCTCTCGCAGGAGTCCGAGGAATACTCGCGAGGACACATGCAGCGCTCGATGCCCGGCGCGGGAGCCCCCCGCGCCAGCCCCGGGACTGCGGTCTCTAGGGATATGTTGAGCACTCTGGTGGTCAAAATGGTTGTCGTTATTGGTGGAAAGGAGGATACTCATACTTAGTTGGAATAACTAGTAAGGGCGTACGTAAAAACTAAGGTGGACGATCAGTCGTGAGTCGGTAATAGTCTAATTGTATCAGAGAATCGATCTAAAAGTAATAGAATCAAGGTAAAATTTTAACCATTAGAAGTTATCACTTACAACACATGCAAAGGCTCGTCGCCCGCTGGCTGTCTAGTAGACACCCGCACCTGGATCCGCTCTAGCGCCTGCAGGACGTGCATCAACAGTCCTCGGGACGCAAGAGCACTGCGCCCGCGCACCTCCCACAGAGACTCGTGTAGGTACACTGCGTGTGTGCCATTCACTGGTGGGACTCTCTAGAACACACGAGGGAAATTTAAAATAAGAAAAACCAAACATCAAAATCTTTCGCAGTATCAGTTTAGCGGGCGACCAGCTATATTCTAAGTATACAATACAATTTTAGGCTCTTTTTAACAAGACAATATAAGACGCAGAAAATATTTAAAATTATACGGGCAATGTCCTAGATGTAATCAAAGTTTACAATAGATCGATATCTGAAGAGCGGCGGGTGCAACACATTGACATTTTGTAATTTTTGTAAATTCTGTAAAGCAGGCGTTACGCACACACAGTAACTTCGTTGTCCGTCGCAACAGAAAAAAAATGTGTGCATCGGCCTATAATAACTTTTTGTCCCAACCAAGTTCCCAGTATAGTAAGTTTTAAGAAGTCCTGTTACTGCCATCAATAAATAATCACCAATGCATCCAAGATTTTCGTATACAATAATATTTTTATTTTACAACTGATTTTATAACAGCCAACAGGGATGATAATAATATCTTCTAGTATTGGTCGAGATAAAAGGGCGCGTAAACTATACTTTAAAATACCTCATAATAATCCAGCACAATTCCATTGGGTCCATATATTCGAACCAAGGGAAACCGGATTAACACGTCTTCGTGTAGTGGCTCACCCCCTTCCTCTTCCACCTTGAATCTGAGAGCTCCTCCATAGGACAAGAGACGGTCCCCCAGAAACAGTTCACCCAGCTCGATGTAGATCGGGACTGCAGGCCAGGGGACTGAGATTGTTGCGTCAGGTGAGTGCGTGTGGACTGCTATTAATGAGTTCTGGTCAACCTGTGAAGACATGTAAATATTAGAAAGCGTTCAGTATTCTTAAAGGCGCTAGCGGCTAGACTATGCTAGTTTATGAAAGTTTATTTATTAAATTAGGGCCACGTTCTGGGCCCGTCCAGTAACTTTATATAATTTAAAAAATATGTAGATCATGTCTATATCAGCATGATACTCCAGTTTAAATATTGTCCCTCGAATGCATGAATATGGTCGCTATTGTCAGTGAGAGCGCTGACAATTAACGTAATTTATATACAACAATTTTAATTGACGTATCCTGAATAACGCTATCGAAGCTTTCAGATTATCCACAAGCTAACGCAAGTCAGAGCACGGCCCTTCCTGCCTCGCCTTAAGCATTAAGTGTTGACTTACCGATGTAACGCTGTCACCCCTCAACAACGTCAAGTGGCGCGGTGCAGGCGCATGAAGAGCCGCCCTAGTGACGGAAGCTTGCGTACATTTTGCACTACGTCCGAAGCAGAAGCATGCAGTGCATCCAACAGGGTTGTCTTCCGAGAGCCCGAACGTGCCTTCTAGGCATTGGTCGCACTTGTCCCCGACTACGTTATCCTGTAACAAACAATGTGATTAAGAATACTGTTGATGAAGCAAAATTTAGACAGACATTGCTCGAATTTCAAGGAGTCAACCCGGCCGACGTACCTGAAAAAGTGGGAGCTGTAGGAATGGATTGAACATCATTAACGTTTTCTGTTGGTATAGATGTGGAAATTGTAGGACAACCTTCCAGTTGAGGCATTAATTTCCAGAGGTCTCATGGTCAGATCCTAGCTCCGTGATTTGCGTAGAACGTGATTCAGGAAGCTATGCGAAATGGGCGTGATCTGGTGTGATGTGGGTAGGTAGGTTGGAGGCAAAAACACCCGACAGCGGGTTTGCCACTAACTCGCATCTCCACAAATCCGCATTGAAGGAGCGTGATGGGGTAAGCTCTTGGCCTCTCGAAAAATAGGAGATACGGGGGACATTTGAAGAAGAAAAACGGGGAAAAACCTGTGCCCAGTATTGGGACGCAAAACAAAAGTTGTAGCAAAGTTATTAAAGAAGAGTACCAGACCACAACACGACAAGAACATATCTGTCCATACCTTGCAAGGGCATCGTCCGTGTTCGTCACACGAACACACTCGGCTGTTGCATCTAGTTCCGGCTCGGTTGCAGTGGCACGGTTTGCAGCGTGGTCCAAAGTGCCCCTGAGCGCAACGGTCGCAGGAAGTCCCCGCCCAGCCTACGCGGCACTTGCATGCCCCCGTCACGGGATCGCAGATATCTGGAATGGAACAACGGAGATTAGATTACACAATAGAAATTCATTATAGAAAAAAATTGACTCACTTGAACTCACTTGAACTCACGTGAGCTCATTTTCAAACTAGTCTTAGCAAAAGGGACGCCAAGACATAAAGTTATGTTTAACGTAACATTATATAAGATTTTGCGTTATGCACGGGGTCTTCATCAAGGATTATGAAGCTTCATCACTCAGAAAGTTTTTTGTGATGCAAACTAAAACAATCTCGAGCGTAGCTAAAGATGCGAGGTCTTGTATTGGTAGCATATTAGATGAACAGTTTCATAAAAGTAGTCAAATTAAGCTCTGATGGGCTTACTTTGATTACTTTTATGACTACGTGCAACAGTAGATACGTGCAGCAGAAGAACGAAGATTCTCTTATTTTTAAACTCGTTTTTAATTATATTCTGATCTTTAAATAATAATATTTAATACAGAGTTATGCAGCAAATTTTATATTAAAGTTATCAAGAAAATGGAACTATTTAAAATTTAAATGATTGTTCCACGATATTTCCAAATGATTCCGCTTAGAAAAGGTCTGGTCTGGTAATGGTTTTGAAAGAAAAATACGTCCGTATCGGCAAGTAAATATTGCCTGCAATCAACATCCTTCTATTCCTTGAGGAGTCAAAATTTAGAACCTGTAAACCTCCGTTTGTATCGATCCTACATACCCGACATAGCAGCAGCGCCGCAGTTGCAAGGTTTACATCCAGCCGCGCGGTCCCAGTACCCCTTGGCGCACTGACCGCACCCTGGACCTCTGGTACGAGCTGGACACACACAGCGACCGTTCACCGGCGAGCACACCTTCCCGTCCGTGCATGTTGGACATTCTGTAGAAGGAAAAATAAAGTTAAATATGTGTTTGTTGACATGTTTGACGTGATGTCAACGTGTTAGGCCATACGCATCACGTTAGCCAAGTGTGCGTTGGTGGACTAAGATATAAGACTAATAATACTAAGATATATATAAGTAATTGTAATGAAATACAACAATGTTCTCTCTTATCGTGGAGCAGCGATAAATACGATAGGCACATAACGCATTCTTTATTCGCTGGTGCGTACCGGGGTTTGACATCAGGCCTCCCGTGTCGGAGAAGGCGATTTTTAACACTGTGTATGTAAAGCTGTTTCAGCATAATAATATGCGCATATGTGCGTGCGTACAATGGCTTTTGCCGGCCTTTTCACACTCCAATCGGTGCAAGAATTACATGTACTTATGACAAAAACTCGCCAATATGCTCCTGCATGCACTTTCACAAATAAGTCTATACGCTCGAAGAGTACACTGGACTGAAACCGTTCTAATACATGTGGTCATTACTCACGTAAGCATCCCGTTGCGCTGAACCCGTAGAAGCCTGGCAAACATCTGTCACACTTGGTCCCGCCCACACCGGCTGCGCACGCGCATAGACCGCTCACTGGGTCGCACGCCGCTGCGCCCGCTCCACATTCACACCGACGACAACCACCACGATCCAAGCCCCAGTAGCCTTCCTGGAAATAAAGAGGAATTAAAAAAAAACTAATAATTCAGTGGCTTCAATATTTTGTTCTTTTGCGTCCAACTGCTAGGCACGGTCTCTTCTTGTTATTGTGGAGCTAACTCCATGCCCCAGTATAGGTTGGTAAGTGGTTGGAAAGTATCTTGAATTGCACAATATCGAATTGCGCATGGCCCTGCGGCTGATGTAGGACGCAAGCGACCTACTCACCTAAGCGAAATGGGAGTGTGCGGGTGTAAAATAGGTGACCGCTTTAAGCAAATTTCATGCGCATTTCGATACTACAGAGGGCACGTTAAGCCGCCGACTGTTATCTATAGTTAACGATAGTCGTTAATGCTTGTCAGAGGGGAGGCGGTTGAAAGCAACCGACAGCGGGTTGGCTCTAACCTGCATCTCCACTAACTCGCATTGGAACAGCGTGGTGGAGTTAGCTCTAGGCCCAGTTAAGGGAAGAGATCCATGTCCTGCAGTTCCAGCAGATGCAAAAAGGGTTGCAGCCCAAATGGCACAAATAGGAGCTTTAACAAAGCCGAATATGGTGAATATTTACCTACATTTAAATATCAAATATTTATTACAATTACACATTTTACTCATGACAGAAAGCGTCCAAATCCAATGCATCAAAACTTTTGTTGAACCTTACGATGCGAAAGAATACAATTAGATCCAATTTAACAGACAGTACCTGTACTATTATGTATTCTGTGCAGACAAGACAGTGTCTATTCTATACATACTACAAATACCACGAAAATTACGACCGCCATTCGTATGTCCCACTTAACAATTGTAACAAATCCATTATGTTGTTGCATGTACTTGGTATAATTATACGAATTTATCGATCAGATAACATTAAATTGCAATTACATAGCCGACAGATACCGCCGAGAGCTACTCTAGTAATTCAATAACATTATCTAATGCGCTGTTTAACTTTGTAATTCTAACTTACGCACAAGTCGTATGGATAACGAGGGTTGTCTATCTGAATACCTACCTGAATATCTACCTTGTCTGAATGTTATTAATGATAAATGCCAATAAAATGTTATTAAACTATGTAAAGAAGGAGGTTAGACATGGATTGAAGGGTCCTGTGACTTTCTCACAGTTTCGTTTCAACTTTTATTTATGGGCCTTTTATTTATTTACAAAACAACCACGTTTATTTTCTAACCGAAATGAAACAGAATGTAATATTTAAATATCTTGACTGTAACCCCTTTTTCGTGCTACTGCTGAGCATGGTGCTCTCAAGAGACCTGGAATTTATTTTACTACGCTGTTCCCACAGAACATATTAATAGAAGTTAGAATGGAAATGTGGGCGGGGCAGACGCGCCAAGGATTTTGAGCAAACGCTCGTATCTCTACAGAAACACGCGATCGTGCTACGATATGCATGCTTGTGTGCGTGCTTGGGTGTGATTCGTTCATTTAAAAACGCGTGATTGTGCGGCGGCTAAGATTGGCTAGATTTGAAATTGCTAATATGTGCGTAAGCTTCATATTTATTTAAGTACAGATGAAATGGAGGTGAAAGGTAGGGCTTGGTCGGCGACACCAGTTTTCATACGAACGGCGCATTATTGCCGTTCTACCTTTCTTAATAATGTTCTGTGGCTCTTCCTATGAGGTTGGTGAAGAGCGAGTGTGGGCCAACCCACTGTCCGAAGTAATCAAACTATCCATAAGCCTCCGACAGTGACTTGGATACCTATCTGTATCACATATATACTGTTATATAATAGTATATCACAGAGCCGTGTATCACAGGGAAAGACCTACACAGTGCAGTATGGAAAAGGACTGGAGCCATGTGATTTTCAATTGACTAGTTTGGCATTGGCACTTGTAACGGCATCCAGCGCGATCAGTAGATATCTCTTATACAATCCAGGAACAAAAAGTGTATGATTCGCCGTTCCACCAGTCGAACGATGACGCGACATCATTTGTAGTAATAGGAGTAGCACAGCCATACTATCAAGCTGTTCTCAGTCCTTTCCAGTGTAGTTTGACAAAACATTGTGTGTTATTTTTCAGTGTTATAAGGTAATTGTCCTTGACATTGTTCTGATTTCCGTACCAATGGCGGTGAAAAATTTTCTTGGCTGCAACCCTTTTTGCGTCCCTCTATTGGGCACGGGTCTCTGCCCATTATTGGGAAGGCCTGGAGCTTAATCCACCACGCTGCTCCAATACGGGTTAGTGGCCAACCCGCTGTCAGATGTTTTCAAACCGCCCATAAGGTCTCCGACAAGGTTTAACGACTGTTATCTATCGACAACAACCGGGACCGACGGCTTAACGTGCCCTCCGAAGCACGGAAACGCGCATGAATTTTTTTGCCACTAGCGGTCACATTTATTTTTTCACGTCATCTCACACCCGACCGCGCCCGTTTTGCTTAGTTGCATAGATCGTTAGCGTTCTACGCTAACCGCCGGGCCATGCGCTTCATGGCCCGGCATTATCTTAATGTGGACAAACTTCCTTCCCTGATAAATTTACTTCACCACCTAGTATTCTAGTACGTAAGTACATAGTAATTATCATTAGTCTAGGTGCTAATAAAACGAGAATTAATTTACGCTCCAGAGTATAAACGCACAGTAGCACTCTAGGTCATAAACACGAAATAGCTCGTCGAAGAAATGTTCGTCTGACATTTCCCAAGCAATAAAATTTGAAACGGGAGCAACTGACCGGAATTTGCAATCTTGCGTATAATGCTGAGATAAGAATACTTTTTGCACTGTTTAGACCTTTCTGATTTGATTACACACGAGCCAACACCAGACGACGAGTTAAGAGTACTTTTTGCACTTTTTAGACCTTTCTGATTTGATTAAAAATCGGTAATTGGGTTCGAATCGTCGGTAAACCGATAGTAATTTGGCAACCTCACAATTGAATCGAAGCTATCCGGCGAAACACAATTAACTTGCTTAACGGCAGAAATAGGTGCAGCAATGGTACTTCCGCGATCTGCGTATACTGCTACCTATGAAAATCACCCCTATCCAAGTCTAGAGAATCGTCAGTGTACACTAACATTCTAGTTATATATTGTACGGCTGAAGCGCGCATGGCCCGGCGGTTAGCGTAGAACGCAAACGATCTATGCAACTAAGCCAAACGGGCGCGGTCGGGTGTGAGATGGGTGACCGCTAGTGCCAAAAAATTTGATGCCCGTTTCCGTGCTTCGGAGGGCACGTTAAGCCGTCAGTCCCCGTTGTTGTCGATAGATAACAGTCGTTAAATCTTGTTGGAGGCATTATAGGCGGTTTGAAAACATCTTCAAACAGCGGGTTGGCCACTAGCCCGCATCTCCACCAAACCGCATTGGAGCAGCGTGGTGGAGTAAACTCCAGGCCTCCCCAATATATGGAACGAGACTCGTGCCCAGCAGTGGGCGCAAAAAGGGTTGCAGCCCATTATACGGCTGTACTCACGTAAAGGTTTATCGGGGATGCCGACATGTTTCGATCATAACCGAGGACCTTCTTCACGAGCTCCCGCCAGTCGCGGTGGCATCACGGCGGAGACTCAGTGGCGAAGGCTCCTGAAGAAGGTCCTCAGTCAGACCCAAACATGTCGGCATCCCCTACAATCATTAACGTGAGTACAGTCGCGCGTTCCCGGTGGACCAACTGTTGGTCCAACTAGTTGGTCCACGGGGAAAGTCGTATAATAAATATATAACTACAATGTAAGTCTAGTGAAATAAGCCTTTTTAACTGCTGTGGAATATTTTGAGTTTGATGCTGATAATTTTTTTTATCTAGTATTAAGGCCTTGTTGTGTTTTAATGGCTACTGCAGACCATAAACACCGCCTTAGTTTAGCCTGAGTTATGCTGCTACTCCGGAGGCTGATGGTCGCCTCATGTAAGTTATATTGTGCAATAAAACTTATGGAAATACTCTCCTATGTAAAATCAGGTAAATCAGCAAAATCGGCAAAATATCGTATACGGCCTCTAGAACGCTAACGGAATCGCGGTATTTATTCAATTAAATGCCATTCGGCAGCCCTGCCCAGCCAAAACTAGGCCGCCGAGAACTGAGCCGTTAAATTGCTGTCGAATATATTTGGGTTTGATGCTTGTGAATGAGGCATGAGAATGAATTCATTTTTTATTTAATGTAGCAGATCAGTATCCAGGTCAAGTTTTGCCTGAGTTAAACTGCTACTCCCGAGGATGATGGTCTCCTCCTGTCGTCTAAATTACGTCCAAATTTTACTTACGTCTAAATTATGACTTTCGCGAGCAAGTAATTCGGTTGCCTTTCAAATCGAATCCTTCCACTGAAACACAATTAAATAGCTTTTCTGTAAAAACAGGTGCAGTGAAAATACCACTTCCCGATGTCCTCCTTCTACCGCCTATAAAATTCTTTTTAGACAAGTACAAAGAACTCACTTTTCAAATAGCTGTCGAATATATGTGAGCTAGATCTTTCTCATGCTTCATTCATAACAGCCACGTTTACAAAACATGATCTTCAGATGCTAAGCGCAATATTACGATTATACGACGACTCGAGCTTTAGTTGAGGTAGGGTCAGGGCCGGACTTAGGAGAGGGCGACCGGGGCTACAGCCCCGGGCCTCCGCAATAGGGGGCCCAACAATAAAACTTCGGGGAAAAAAATTCAGACTACAACACACTAGTACACAACTTTTCCTTTTATATTTTTTCGCGCTTTACAATACTTTGTACAAACATGATTACATTAAATATTAACAGAAATCATCGATGTATATTTGTTCCCTCCAATCAGGTAATCAGTTAAATATCTAAATCTCAGATAGCCCTGATAAGCACTTGCAATTTACTCCCAACCTTGAGAGAATATCCCAATGGCTCAATGGCTGAGTGGGGTGGTAATCGCCCGCAGCCTCGTAGATTTGATCAACAAAAAAAAAACACAATATTCGTTGTCGGGTCGTGCGGCGTGGCGTTGCGGCGGGCAAAACAATCTCAACACTCTGTGTGCGTACATAAGGCTTTTTTAGTCTACAGCCTTTGTCGCGGCGTAGCAACATAATATAAAGTAGCTTAAATATGTTTGTGTTTAAAAAAATATAAACACATTTTTCCCTTCTCTGAATTCTTGAAATTATTTATTGGAAAACTCGACTCAGGAGAATTGTCCATTTTATTTGGAAAATAATTTGGGGCCAATGGGCCTCCACTCCTTTATTGCCCCGAGGACTCCAGACCTCTAAATTCGGCCCTGGGTTGGGTGTTGATGTAGGGCACATTTGGCCTGAATGTCCGTCTGCTTCTTGCTCCTCGCTACTAGCTCGTTTGGAAATTACTCTCCGGACGCGCCGAGGAACAGTTGCAGGAATAAGAGAAAGAGAAGTAAAGAGGAACTTACCGCACAAGTATCACAGGCCCGTCCCGTCACATGCGGCTTGCAGCGGCACTGGCCTGAGCGAATGTCGCATACGTTGCTCTCCGAACCAGCTGAGGAACAGTTGCAACCTGGAACAAGAGAAAGAGATTGAGTACGAGTTAATGACGCTACACACTCATAGCCACACCATACCATGCCATGGCCTCACACAAAGACAGAAACATCCAGACTAAGAACAGAAATTTAAACTCATCATTCAAATTTCCGCCTCGCTGGTCATCGAGCTCGGGACCCTTCATTTGTCGTCGGAATGGAGCCAAGTAATGAAACTTAAGCCAGCCCTAGTTTATAGACTAAAGTAATGTAGCAATTTCTAATCGCAGGATCTAAGTGGCCATTCCTAACCAGTGGCCACTCCTCTTTTCATCGATGGCCAGGGTCTTATAGACGGCTGCTTGAAATAATAAACATCTAGTTTCGCAATGTTTCTACCACTGTAGCCAGCCGTTTCGATCTTTTAAACAGATCTCAAACTTTTAATTTTCTTTTATGATATTAATCAATATTATTTTTCTACTTTTATTGGTCTTATACAATATTGTAGAAATAGAAACAGATTCTATAAGTGCGAATTGTATTTCCTTAGTTAATTAATAGAATCAGGCATTACTTTGCGGATCTCCACTATAAAGACAGGTAAAAACTACTTTGCAACAATCCGCAATCAGAAGGTTACTTGCAAAGTAACCGTAGTAGACTCACTAACCCTAATGATGCTCTATTTTGGAGTTAAACACGTGTTGGTGGTACGTATGTTGGTGTATATTTTTTATTGTTGCATAGGTATGCATGTATCCTATGAGAGGGAGGTGCTATTACATGAAAAAAGTATACCTACACCATCATACGTTCTGATTGCGGATTGTTGCAAATTAGTTTTTACCTTTCCTTAGTTGTTAATATTATAAACAGCAGAAAATGCCTGGCACTCAAATGGTTGGACTACACGTCTAACAATTTCATTGACCTTCATATACGGTAAACGTCTCTATAGTCGACAGCGTCCTAATACTTTTTGTAGAAAAACTGTGTATTTAATGAATATCAAAACTTTTATATGCTTAAAACATATGTAACGTATTTCTTTGGATTTGACTCTTCTCTTTGGATTTGTAATATCGCTAAAGTACAGACCCGAACTTCGAAATTTCAACTCGAAGATCTCAACACTCAACTTACCGTCGCTTATCTCGTACAAGTTTGAGAAGCAATCAAAGCACTTAACAAGGGCGTTATCGGCCCGTTAATTCTCGTAATTGTCGAGTGAGAGATAGCAGTCGATCGCGAACTAAAGCGATTAGCGATATCACGCTACTGAGGCGATTGGGACTGAGGGCGCCGGTCGATCTCTTTGATTACAAGATTGATAAGAATAAGCTTGTCAAATGTCGCTTTGTGTCCTATGGTTGCTGGCCGCGGCAAGGGTCTCTCCCCACGATTGTGGAGGCCCGGAGATTACTCCACCACGCTGCTCCAATGTGGGTTGGTGGAGGCTATATGGGAAAAATCAGCTTACGATGGCTTTACTGTCCTACGAAGCGGGGAAGTGTGCATGATATTTGCCACTAGCGGTCACCTATCACATCCGACCGCACCTGTTTTACTTAAGTTTTATTTCCGCTAATGAATCATACAGTTTCTTCCATCGTTTGCAGTGGGTCGATTCTCGGTGAATCAGAAATTGAAATTTTGAGTTTCAATTTCTGTTCACGGTTTGGGAGTCATACTCTTAAGTATGGAGTTCATTATATTGTGGTGTTAGTGTTCATTTCTTTGTGTGTACCTATGGTACCCACATGGAATCCTAGTGTGGGGCCACAGATTACCCCAATGTGGGGCTGTGAGCGTAACGTTATTATCAACTATTCATGTCCCTCTGCTAATCGTCAATCAGAAAATGAGGGATCGAATAAGTCATGCAAGGGGACAGAGTTTATTCAAACTCTGCTAATCGAGATCGGTGTCTAACCACCCGACTACTTTAATTAAAAATCTTGATACAAAATGCTGCGCGAAACAGAAGTAAACGCCTAGTATGTACGTAAATAAAGTTATAAAATTAATTCAATAAATCGTGTAATTTACTCCGATTTATCTTACGTATCTTACTGGCGTCTATCATATAATTATTTCTTGAGCAACAGTGTGGACAGGATTTTCATGAGATACATTTTATATTAATCATTGAATTTAGTTATCACTTGGTTAGCAATAAATAAGAATATCGTATAAGAATGTCTATGACAGACTATGTATGATGAATGACCCGTTACTTTAACATAGGTATGTACAAACTAGCTAAAGTTTATAATCGACGGAGTCTTATATTATCATCAAAAGGCTACTAAAATCATGCCAGATTTTTAATTTAAAACATGTATTTAACCTTCTAACATGCATTTTCAGATAATGGCCTCATTTTCCTAAGAAAACACGTGCCCAGCAGTGGGACATAAAAATAGTAAGAAAAACGAATTAAAATAATTTATAAAAAAGAGCTTTTTTTGTAGGTCTTTTAAGAAACCAATCACATGAAATTCACCGTTTGAATAAAATTATTAAGATACAAAGATACCTCAAAAATGGATATAAGCCATCAACGATCGCATTACACACTAGATTAGAACATCAATAAAAGTCACCCTGAAATAAAATAAATCTCACACACGTCAACGTAATCCAACACCAATACGCACCGTGGCATTAAGCTGAGCAAGAGCCATTGTTTAAATTGTTTTATCAAACACACCATTGTTAAAATACTTATATTATGTTACAATGACAGCATATACTTATCTTGCAAATCACGAAGGCGCGTCGTTGGACTTTGACAACAAGCTCGTAAGAGCGAATTTGCATTTTACAGTAAATCATACTCAGTCCCACTGCTGTTTTACAAGCATTGACGTTTCTTCAACTTTGCCGCTGCGGAAACGCAACGTCAACGTTGTGTTTTTTTAACAACACTACAATCACGCCATCCCACTCTGTCCGTACGAGCGAGGGCGGGGTTACGGCCAGCGTCCAATCACAGATTAAACGCGACGATAACGTTGCTTTCAAAGTATGCGCAACTTTAACGTCTGTACAGCGTTGTCGCTGCGCAGACGATGGAGAGTCGTCAACGCACGTAAAACGCCAGTGGGATAGCGGCCTTACAAAACTACTTCCATATATTACTACGTGATTATTAGAATGCTAATGTAGCTTTATTTTTTGCACATTATAATTTATGTGTGAACTGTCGACGTAGCGTGAGAAAGAATTTGTAGACGTCTAGCTTATGATTCCTTTTATTAAATGTATAGTGACATTAATCTTGTATGTAATTAAAATGAGGTTACGCTATGATTGATATCTGTTTGTATGATTTTTGAGGGCTTGCATGAGATAAAAAATGACCTTTTTGAAAGTGACTGACTGTTTTAAAACATGCGTATTAATTCCAGTGAAAAAAATTCTTTTTTATTTGAATAGAGTAGCAGACGAGCATGCAGGCCACGTGGTGTTAAGTGGTCGCTGCAGCCCATGGATATCTATACACAACCTCAAGAAAGACGTGATCGGATGCAGTTGAGCTGCTACTCTACCTACACGATGTGTCCATCAGCCTTCATGATGGACACCTCGTGTAGGTCTGGCCGGCAGTTGCACCTTTTCACCGAAACTAACAGAATTGCTTCACGGCAGAAGTACAGGCTACGGGTAAGGTACGGGTACAGCGGTACTAGTTCCCCACTACCACTTACATACAATATACGTCTTAGCTGCACGCTTTTTCGTCAATATATTGTCCACTGGTGGTCCGGCCTGGCTCCGCCCGGGTGCTTGAGTTTATATTTGCAATTTTATTTGCAACAGTTTTGGAAGGTAACAATAACTAGGTATAAACGATAACAACATAAAAAGGTGGTGGCAAAAAAATTAATGCGCGTTTCCGTGCTTTGGAGGGCACGTTAAGCCGTTGGTCCCAGTTGTTGTCGATAGATAACAATCGTTAATCGTAGTGGGTTGGCCACTAACCCGCATCTCCACCAACCCGCATTGTGGTGGAGATGCGGGTAACAACGTACAGCAGCGTGGTGGAGTAAGCTCCAGGCCTCCCCAATAATGTGGAGAGGCCCGTGCCCAGCAGTGGGACGCAAAAAGAGTTCCAGCCATACGGATCCCTAACGTTTTTTTAAAAATATTCTATACCCTTTGTTCATCAGGGATAATGTAGGATTGTAATAGTCAAATATGTTTTCAAATCGGTCCAGTAGTTTCGGAGATTATTCAATGCAAACAATCAACGATTTGATTGTTTGCATTGAATAATCTCACTGACATCTATTAATAATATAATATGACATCTATTAAGAATATTAATAATATTGTGGCGTACAAAAGCCGTCAAACCATCAATCCGCCCTTCAAACAAATCTCAAGTATTCTCAAGTAGGCAAGTTGCGTTTTTAATTTTTTGTGTTAATTTTTTTAAATTGGGAGCTAGTTATTTCAAAAGGCTTTGTTAAGTAACACTAAGCCAATGAATGATTTGCTTAAAAATAAACCAAGAAAATCAACTGTTTTTATCCGAGCACCGCTCGGGCGTCCAGCTACTTTTATATTTAACGGCATAAACATTAAATAAAACGACAATTTCTATCAATAAAAATTTGCTGGATCGATTTATCATCCTCGAAACCACTTTTATCAAAATTTTTGGAGCCGTTTCCGAGATTAAAAAAATATATTTAGATATATACAAGAATTACTCGTTTAAAGGTATTAGATTATTTGAATGTCAAACCAATGAAAATTAATTTAAGTACGTATTGTCCTTTATTTTTGGAGTTTAGCTTTAGGGACATAAAAAGAAATATATAGATAACAAATCTTATCAGAAGTGCGCACTGAAATCAAATATGGAAGCCAAAGTGGGAGTAAACTACTGTAATAAATGTCAAAGCCAATTATTGCTATGTATATTTATGTAGGTTTTCGATTTCATAAATAATCCTAGACTCGTAGCCGTCATATTTCAGATTCTCAGCTGCCTCGGACATTTCTCGGATAGCGTGAATTTGCTCTAAATGACTGTTATACCTACTTATAAAATCTACTAAACGCCATTCAAATATTTTGATTGGGTAATGGTCGTATAGTGTTATTGGATTTACAAAATTTTAATTGACTTAGTGATTAGGGTTTTCTACCCGGGTACCCGGATTCGGGTATACCCGGGTATATAAAATTTTTAGTACCCGGGTACTATTCACTGTCGGACCCGGGTATCTAATTTGATCAAGTAATTCATCAAAATTGTCGGAAACGGTATACCCGGATATTTAAAAAATTACTACCCGATACCCGGGTACAAAATAAAGTCGGGTACGCGAAAATCCTATTAGTGATACATTTTATAAATTATAGTAATTAAATGAACAGGCTTCACAAATGGCCTTTCGTGTTTCGGTCATGTTGACTCGGTTATTGGCTTTGGCAATAGCCATTAGCAGTCGTCGAATTTTGTCGGAGGTTTAGGCAGTATTTGGCTTCTAGCACAAAATCCCCCAATTCCCACTGGAAAATCGCGGTTGTAGGCCCAGTTAGGTAACTACTATTACATTTTTTACTATATTAGTCAACAGTTGTAACAAATTTGTTGTCAACCCTAATGCCTACGTATATTTAATTTTGTATAGGTAAGTACCTATTATCAGTTATTCTCATAAATAAACCTAGTCGCAACCGTAATATTTCAGCTTCTCAACTGCTCTGGACATCTCGTAAAGCCAACTAACGCGAAACTACTCTAAATGACCATTATAAATTATAAAGTCCACTAAACGCCATTAAAATATTTTGATTGGATTGTCGTATAAAGGTAGCGGTGTCGGGCAATAAAACCTCTACTTAGTAAGCTTTACCATCAAACCTTTATCTGGTTTCTCTTGGAGTTATTATAGCTTGGTAAGTTATTAAATTTTCTTATGACACCTTTACCAATCACTACCGTCAACCGTATTTTAATGTCGTTGATTTAAGGTCTCGGCTGAATTTGATTAGGTATATTAAAGTTTTTATGAAATTAAAAAAAATGTTAGTTTCCGTTCTAGAGTAACCGTGGAATCAAGGTTCTGTGCTTGATTTTCCACTAACGAGTGCTAAATTCTTTTCCTTATCTGCATTTTTTTAAAGTTTGCCCTGTGATTGAAGGGATTAGTGCACAACTACGCAATGCGTATTTTCGATCGTGATCAAGGTATATCTAAGTCCACTTTAGTTGAAACGTGGAAATCCCTACTTCCCTACTAATATTATGATTTCGAAATAAATCTGTCTGTCTGTCTGCTACGCTTTCCCGCTGAAACTACTGAACCAATTTTAGTGAAATCTGTAACACAGATAGAGTGGACCGCGGGAAAGGACATAGGATGGTTTTATCCTATGGGAACCTATAAAACGGGTCCGCGGGTAACTACGATAACGCGGTAACGACGGTTTGGCAAAGGGAGATCTCCCGCCGGGCGAGGTGGTCATGCCCGGGGAGCGGCCGCGCTCCAACTGACTCAATTCGGAGCTTGTATATATGGTAGGATATTCCGAGAACTTCGATAGCGTGATTCAGGAATACCCGTGGCGCCATCTCTTGATGAGTAGCGGAAGGTCGCTACATCACCCTCCTGCTCAGACCGGAGGTCGATAACTTCTATTCATGCTTTAGTAACCTTCGCTTACAAGCGCCTTGAATGCCCTCTATCTGCGGTGAGTCGAGATGTGAGGGTGCAGACCTTGTGTCGCCCTCTGTCCACGGTGAGTCGGGATGTGAGGGTGTAGCGAAGTGTGGAGATGCCCTCTATCTTCGGTGAGTCGAGATGTGAGGGTAGGTTGGAATGTGGAGGCGAGTAGAGTGGGTACTCGAGCCGTCCACGACATCGCAGGAGGTAGCTGGATCAGGATCAGGAAGCGTTATCACGGTGCGCTGCGATGACCCTGACGCGCTGGTGAAGTGATGCTGCAGTCCGTCAGTGAGTGAACGTGCGACTAATGAAGATCAGAAGGGACGTATTCTTGTCCGGGGTCACCAGTTTGGCAAAGGAGATCTCCCGCCGGGCGAGGTGGTCATGCCCGGGGAGCGGCCGCGCTCCAACTGACTCAATTCGGAGCTTGTATATATGGTAGGATATTCCGAGAACTTCGATAGCGTGATTCAGGAATACCCGTGGCGCCATCTCTTGATGAGTAGCGGAAGGTCGCTACAACGGTAACGCAGGCGAAGCCGATGGCGGAAGGCTAGTAACCTATAAGAACAACGATACGTTTAATTGATTTTTAAGTTCCAATAAGACGACGAATCAGTTAAAAATAACAAGTTGCCTTATCTAACAGAGCCTAACGCATTTAAAAAGTCACAATAAAAATCTTAATAAAGAAAAGAGCAACAAGCTTTTACTCTCAAGAAAAGGCCACAAAATCCCAGCGTATACCATTTACCAGTGCGTACCAGCGTTAACAGCGTTTTGACATTTCAACCAGAACATTTCGTCCACCATTATTCGGTATTTAGAAAGTTAAATGTCGCGCAATATTTCCTATAAACTGCTGAACAAACAGCCAGAAAATGTCGCTTTATTCAAATCCGATAGAATCTACGGCTCTTGTGGTTAAGCTAGAAACAGATTTTGGTCTGTAGTTTGAATGTTGTTCAGATATTTAATAAGCTCTCTCTGATACATAATAAGAAGTGTAGAAAAAAAATGGAGTATTTGCTATTGTAAATGGTGTTTTCCAAAAAAAAGTACTAAGCACCCGATCCCGATGTGACACACTAAATGAGTACCTACAATGTAGTTGGTGATGTTTTTATACACAAAGACAACTTATGGTGATGTTTCTTACAAACGACTGCTTTTGAGCCAGTAAAAATCTTATTTGACCTTAATAGTTTGGTAGGTTGGCTTACTATCCAATACTGCTTATACAATTAATTTACGCTGATGGGAAGCGGTGGGAAAAGCATGGAAATTGACCAGTAGTGAAACACAGAAAGTAATAGTTGTAGGTGGTAGAACTTTAGTCCCTGTAGCTTCGGGGTTAAGAATAGAGCTACGGTAACCCCTGCCTGATCGTAAGAGTTCACTAAAAGGAGGCTTCCGGGGTTGCGGGCGGTGAGAGTGGGAGCTCGACCCGTCCAGCCAGCAGAAGGGCGGCGATGCATCCACTTCTGCAGTGAAGCAATTGTATTGTGTTTCGGTTGAAAGATGCAGTTGCCGGCCAGACTTACATGAGGCGACCATCAGCCTTCGGAGTAGCAGCGCAACAAACTTAGGCTTGCTCGAGGTTGTAGGGACTATAGGTCTCGTTTCCTATAATTAGTTTGACGACCCGTGCGGCGCAATGGTTATCATGCCGGACTGCAAATCGGAGGGTCCCGGGTTCGATTCCCAGCGAAACAGAAATTTGAATGAGTTTAAATTTCTGTTCTCGGTCTGGGTGTTTGTGTCAATGGTACCCACGACACAGGGTATATCTACCCTAGTGTGGGGCTACGAGTGTGAAACGTTATTTTTTATTATTCCACTGCCATTCAAATAAAAAAAGTAACGTATATTGAACGTTATAGCTGAACCTGACCATTCCTGACTGAACCGATAGTATGTTTCTACCACAACTCTAGCCCTAGTTCCGTTGTTCGTTATGTTCGTGTGTTACGAGTGGACTCGTTAATTCCTGGGTTTATGATGGTTGTGCAAATGTTCCAGCGTGAAACATGGGCCATAACTCCCAGAAACGGCTACCGGGGACTGCGGGTTGTATTGCGGTTTAATTGTTTTCATGATTTGACTTAATAGATGATTGTAAATCAGGGGTGCTGTATAAAATGATATCTTGTAGCAAGAATAAGATCAAAGCTGAACATAAAAAGCTACAGACCACGGAGTTTAGTCTTGTCTGAGGTCGTATGTAGTTACGATGCTACTGTTAAGGCCTCGCCGATGGTCGCTTCTTATACAGAAGTCTGACCGAAAACCCCAACTGTTTATTGAATAACAATAAAAGCAATGTTTGTACAATATAATTGGTTACCGGCAGAAATGAGTTCAGCATATATTTTAAGAAAAAATATATAAATATGGGCTGTGCATCCGTCATCAGTCTGTAGAAGTATCGTCTGGACAAAGACACTTGCCCTATTCCATAAATAGAGCAATCATCAGTTTTTTTTTGTTTTGTGATTCTATCCAATGTGCTTGCTGCTAAAGTAAAACGGTTATTGCCGCTATGAATTATATTTTCATTCAAGTTTTGTGCAAATTCTAATGATTGCTGGGCATAATCCTACCCTGATCTTAGAATAATAACGATAAGAACGTCTGTCTTCATACAAGCGCGCTGTCAATATTGAAGCACTAAATAGATTCCTACAGCCGTCACATCTGACAAAAAAATATTTTTATTTTGACCAAATTAACTATAAAATACTACAAAATATTGAAAACACTGTGAAAAGTTATTTTATTAGATTTCTTTTGTTTTTAAAAAGACAAGTGTTGTGATAAAATTTAACCTTAAGTGTTACGGAGCGGCCCGCGTTTGGTGCCATTAATGGCACCAATCATCACCTTCAATTTGGGCGCGCGAACTTAGTTTCTATAATGTAATTGTAATTATTCTAAGACCCTGATCGATTTTTCCGCGTTTTAAGAACTCTACTCTTATAAGAAGCGCGCATGGCTCGGCGGCGAGCGTAGAACGCAAGCGATCTATGCAGCTAAGCCAAACGGGCGCGGTCAGGTGTGAGATGGGTGACCGCTAGTGGCAAAAAATTTCATGCGCGTTTCCGTGCTTCGGAGGGCACGTTAAGCCGTCGGTCCCGGTTGTTGTCGATAGATAACAGTCGTTAAACCTTGTCGGAGGCCTTATGGGCGGTTTGAAAACATCCGACAGCTTGTTGGCCACTAACCCGCATCTCCACCAACCCGCATTGGAGCAGCGTGGTGGAGTAAGCTCCAGGCCTCCCCAATATTGGGGAGAGACCCGTGCCCAGCAGTGGGATGCAAAAAGGGTTGCAGCCAAGAACTCTACAACTTTCAGTTAGGTATCTCAAACTGTCCCAAATGAACATTATATCCACAGCTTATGCGAAATTCCTTGCAACATTGTCACTCCCATGGAATCTAGGGCGTTCGTGTGTTTAGCGTTCAAAGAGTTAAATTAATGGCTCTCGACTATTTCAATAATTGTAAAGGTTTGTTTTGAGAAATCACTGACATCATCTTTCCATTAAAATGTTTGCTCGGTTAATGTATTGTTGCCAATGAGAGAGATGTATTTTTTAACTATTTTGTACTTAACATTTGCGTTTTTTTTACCTTTTAAATGCTATTATGCATTTTGATTAAAACACTGTAGTATAGAGTCAGATTTTTTTAACCAATAAGCCTAAATCGTTGTTAAAATTGTTTGTAATCCACAAATACATATACTTAAATGATTCAGTGCGAAGTGTTAGTGAAGAAAACTTTGAAATAACAGAAATCACAATCTGTTCTGAGGTAACATGTTATGGTAATAGGTTTTAAAAACATTTTATTCTTTAGTCGAACTCAGAAAAAAAAAATTTTGGAATAGAAATATTCCCTTAAAGAACGTCAATATTTTTACAGTCATCGGTTTTTGGTGCCCATAATGGCTGAGAAAAAAAGAGCCGGAGTAAGCTTCCAGCAACACTCATTCAAGCCAGGAGTCGAAATAAAAATCTCAACCAATATCCATAAACTGCTAGATTCAATGATGTTAGTCATTGTTTGTTTACGCCATCAATCAATTTACAGAGTGCAAGTATACTCGTGGTCAATTACAGTCAATTGGTGAAGGTGTACGTAGTAGGAACGATTCGTCCTTGCGTAAGTAGTGATTTATCGAGTTGAGGCAGACCACCCGCGTTTAAACTACCTATTAATAAGGTAGGTAGAGAAATGAGAACCTGATAGTGTATGTTTGTGCTTAATATAATAATACAGAACGTAGACAATCATGTCGTGCCTATAATACAAATAAAATATTTTTTTAATAACAAGGACAGATGTTGGAATAATAATATGTTAGCGGATACACATGAAAATAGGAAAATGAGAAATCAATAAATTTTATAGTTACATCTCCAAGTCTACTACAATAGTTTTCCAGAAACCCTGTTAACAAGTTTCATGAAAAGAAAATAAAACAAAGAGTCTCATTATACATTGGGTGCTTAGGTTAGTAGCTGGATTCTTACGAAGCCGTATACGAAATTTTGTCGATGTCGCTGATTTAGCTAATTTTACATATGAGATTTTACAGTTAAAAAACTGTATTGCCATGAGTTTAATTGGACAATACGACTGATCATTTCAATAGAAGGGCCATAATTATAATTCTAATTAATTAGAAGCCTCATTTTTTAAGGGATTTAGTTATATTTAAATTGACAAAAATTTAGAAAAACACTGCCACTGACCTTAAAACATTGTAGCTCGGGTCCATTCTGTATCTACAAATACGTTTTCCCTTCCCTCATTTCCCTTTTATAATAAGTCTTGGTATCACCAGTAAAACTAGAAAAATTGATTAGATTTTGTTTGTTTAGTGTGTGTGATACTAGTGGTCAATTACATTCAATTGCTGAAGATGTATCGGTACTACAAGATGCAACTTACGTAAAGATATTAATAAAGCACCACTAATCCGCACTTGGCCAGCGTGGTGGACTATGACCTAAACCTGTCTCACTTATGAGAGGAGACCTGTGCCCAGTAGTGAGACATAAAAAAGGTTTAAAAAATTATACAAATAAAAGTAGTATAGAGAATTAGAAAAACCTAGGCAGAAAAAGGAGGTATAGCTATCTAATAGTAATCTCAGTAACTGAAATGCGTGAAGCGCCAAACGATGATCAGCAAAAGATTTATGAGTGTAAGGGATCGTGGGAACTCGCTTTACGTATGATAGCGGATTCATTACAGCCTTGGAAGGACATCCATGACTAAATCTCGATGACCACACTTTGAGTAAACGAGCCGACGGCACCGTTCTAAATATACATCATTTTCCTTTTACTCGTAGGTGATCAATTGTCGTTATCGAAGTGTTGCATTAATTACGACTGCTTGGTAATGCTGGGTGCCCAGTATTACCCCACTTTGACGACCCGGTATACCTACTATAGTGCAATGTTGTTAAGACGATCAAAGGTTTCGAGTCCCGGCGAGAAATTTGGATATTTTTTTTTCAACCTTTTTTATGTCCCACTGCTGGGCACAGGTCTCCTTCTCACAAGTGAGAGGGATTTAGGCCATAGTCCACCACGCTGGCCAAGTGCGGATTGGTGGACGTCATGCTTTCGAGAAATTATGAATTTCTCTCAGGCATGCACGGCGATGGAGAACATCGTAATTAATGAAATATCACGATATTCTCCATCACCGTGCAGCAGCAATAAATTCGCACATTACAAATTTCTTTGTCAGAGGTGCGCGCCGAGGATTTGAACCCGGGATCGGTCGCGTAGAAGACCGCGGCTCTTACCACTCGGCCATCGCTGCTCATAATAATAAAGAAATTTGGATAATTAGCGTTAATACGAGTATCTAGTCAATGTCTATGGAACCCACGATACAAGAAATCCTATCGTGAGGCTATGGGAGTGAAACTAGTACTAGTCAAGTCCCTATAACCTTCTTGAGATTGTTTGTCGGTACAAGTACATGCCCATCAGCATCAGTTTCAGGAATCAGCATCACATCAATCAATTTTGTTGACACAGCTGTATTTCTTGGAATAACTATTGATTCAAAACTTCAGTGGGGACCCCACATTTCCCGGTTAGCGAATAGACTTAGCTCTGCTGTTTTTGCCATTAAAAAAATTCGCTCACTTACTGATGTCGATACAGCTAGATTAGTGTATTTCAGCTACTTTCATAGTATAATGTCCTATGGTATCTTGCTGTGGGGAAATGCTGCTGATATTGGCATAATATATACCATGCAGAAGAGGGCTATTCGCGCTATTTATAATTTTAGCTGTAGAGAATCTCTCAGAGAGAAATTTAAAGAGATAAATATTCTTACACTTGCATCGCAGTATATTTATGAAAACATAATGTACGTATATAAGAATAAACCGACATTTACCACATTTAAGGATTTACATAGTTCGAACTGTGCTTCGACCAGGAACGGCCATAAGCTTGCATTCCCAAAGTGTCGGCTTCGTAAAAAAAGTCACTCTTTTATTGGGATGTCTGTTCGGATCTATAATAAAATTCCAGAAAAAGTGCAATCCTTGCCTTTACACAAATTTAAGAAAACTGTTAAGCAAGTCCTATGCCGCAAGGCCTATTATGAAACCAAGGACTATTTAAATGATAAAAAGGCTTGGGATTAAACTTAACTCACATAAGGCTGTTTCTATATACCATGTAATAATTTTAACATTTTTAAATTTTGTGAGCGGATGGCAGTGTGATAGCATTGACACACACGATAGCTGTCTCGTGTGTTCCTTGTCGCCCCACAGTCATGCTGCATAATAAATACCCATTGTACCTGAACATTTATTTAAAACAGGGCTGGAGTTTTTTTCCGCCCGCTTTTTTCTCCTAGCCCATATAAGCCTTAGCGCACCCAAAGCGGATGACGGTCAGCTGATGACCGTAGAACAATGACAAACATCAAGTGTATATTATTACCCAGGATGTTAATAAACTATTTCATTTCATAACTATTTCATTTCATTTCATTTCATTTCATTTCATTTCATTTCATTTCATCAGCGACCACTAATATTACTTAGCCTACATGCTCGCCACTCATCAGCTTAATTTTAAATATAGACTAAATTCACTGGACATATTTAGATGACCATCGGTCAGGCGAGTTACGGACGATATATCTGGCTGTTCCGATATAATCTGTAGCAACTGGGCCAGCAGTCCATCACATCTGTCCATCAAACGTGTCCACTTTCAGACACGTGGTAGTTACGGTAAGGGCTCGCACTTTTTAGTAGACATTCGTAATTGTAGAAATTGCTTTCACTTTAGTATAATTAGATACCGTTTATAAATAAAATTGTTTGTTAGTATTTTAAATGTTGGGATTGCTCGAATGTTTTGTTAGCTTTGTACTGGATGTTTAAATTTGGGGCATTATAATAACCATTCATCAATACAAACAAACCTGTGTGGAAAACAAGAGAAGAAATCAGGAAGTGGGGTATTTGGAAACATTTTGAAGACCCGCGAGGCGCAATGCCGGAGAGGTTCCGGGTTCGATTCCCGGCGAAACAGAAATTTGAATGATGAGTTTAAATTTCTGTTCCCGGTCTGTGTGTTTGATTACCTATCTATGGGGCTATAAGTGTGTAACCTTTATTTTATTCCCCTTTCGACAATCTAGGTAACAGAAAAATTTTAACAGTTAAAAAGTATTGTACTGGGATCGAAAAAGAAACCATTGGAATCTTTTAAAAATGGGATATTTGTAACGAGGGCTACAGAAATTCTTCACAATTTTGACTGAACAGCAGTATTGCGCAAGTAACTAGCGGTTCTAAGTATAGGTAAGCTAAGTATTCTAAGCATCTAAGTATTATTGATTAGATTATCTTTACACTATAAGTTATTATAGAAGATGGATTTGTAGAATTTATATTTATTCATATAATTGACAACCGAGGCCAAATAAGGTAGCAAATGCGTCAGTTATGCCTTTGAAGTTTCTATTGGCCCGTTGGAAATTATGAACTTACAAATCAGAAATTAACAACCATTAAACTACACCAGCCGTCTAGAATTGAAAATTTAATGATTGCTAATTTCCTGGCTTCTGTTTTTAGATGATTGCCTCACATCGTACCATTATTGACTGGGGCCGCAGCACAGAAGTTGGTAATAATTTCATAACTTTTAAATTTAGTTAGTACCAGAGTAATAATATTTTAAAACATCTTTTTTTTGAATTTATGTAACAACATTTTAAATACTTTGATGATCCCGTATGGCGCAATGGTTACCAAGCCGGACTGCTAATCTTGGGGGCCTGGTTTCGGACTGGACTGGTTGGCTCTGATTTTGGACGAGACACAAATTTGAAAGAACAGTTTATATAAAATTTACGTTCTGTCTTTGTGTATATCCACGGTATCCATGATACAGGAAATTCTGTTGTGGAGCTATCAGTGTGCAGTACCTAAGTAGTCATTTGTATTTAAAAAAAAGATAAAATCAAATCGCTTTTAAAATACACATAGTTTTATAACTTACATAGTGCTATGATGTGGCCATACAGTTAAAAGCCAATTTCGATATCAAAGGCCAAAGCTTCAAGTGTTTGACACATCAAAGACAAGAGTGGCTTGTCACACCCGCATTCGATATTTAAAAATTCCCACTATTAACTGTAAAATATAAATGGCGTTAACCGCCATATCTGTGGAGAAGCATTTTATGTCGCAAGTGTTATTACAAGCTATAAAATAATCGTAAAATGGTACGAGTAACTCGCTTGATGTTGCGTTTTGGTTTACCAAACTTTGTATTACGACGACTAAGAAGTATTTGAAACTACTAATTTCAAATGACGGAATTATGATGATGATGAGTGATGCAGTTGGCAGCAAGACATATTTGAGGTAACCTTCAGCCTCCGGAGTATCAGCGCAATATGCATGATGACACTATTAAAGAATCAAAGAATAAATAGTTTTACAGAAAAAAGTATGCTAAAAAAGTTCTAAAATATGATCCCGTTTTAATATAAACATTAAGATTAATAAGATTTTCAATAAAATAAAAATATAAAATACAGCAATCGGCCATGTTATATCTGAAACACCAACCAAAAGTAAATGACATCGTGTTGCTTGAAGTTTGACGAGCAAGCCGACGCCATGACACCTTCGAGCGTTTTCGCACTTAATTCGAATTAGGTACATAGCAGAAAATACATTAATTTACGTTAAAACTTAAGTTTATTGCTGAAATAAACTTTTTTTCGAAACTAGGAGACGTGTAACTACAATAAGGAAAGGTATTTAAAAATCTGTCATCATGCCCATTGTAGACAACTGCAAGACTCAGGACTGACAGGACGGACAGGACTGCTAAGTTTATGAGCTTTAGCGACCGTTAACACCTCGCCACCTTCCCGAATCCGTTCTACATCCGATACGTGATAATTTTTTTACTTTTTATTTGAATGGAGTAGCAGACGAGCATGCAGGCCACGTGGTGTTAAGTGGTCGCTGCAGCCCATGGACATCTACATACAACCTTTTTTTTTTTTTTTTTTTTTTTTTAAGTAGGGAATGCTATTACGCACCTTCTCGACCTCTGTCGAGGGGACAGAGGGAGGTGTGTGGGACTCCCCCCTGCCGTTACGAGGCAGGGGTATACCCACTAAACCCTACTGCGCTCCTCCATCGCCATCGTGACGATGTCGTGGGAAATCGGCAGAGCCTTTGCTTCCACAACATCGTCGGCGACTGCCTGCCTATCTTGGCAGGCCCTACACGCTCCCCTTATGGGGAGGCTACAGGAATGACCGGGAGCGCCGGGTCATTCCTGTCCATCAGTGATGGCCTGTGCAATGCAGGTGGAGGCACCCCCGTACCTCCAACCTGCAGGCCACCACCGGGGGGAGGGAGAGAACGGTCGTATTGCCGTCTTCTCCTTCCCCTTCTGCGTTTGCGGAGCGGGGGTTGGGACGGATCGTCCTCTCGCTCCCGCTCCGCCGCCTCCTTATGCGAGATGACTTCCTCGCAGAAGGAGGCAACGGCTTTCCAGCCTCTTTCGCTTCCGAGCATGGCCCTAACGATGCTCGGCAGCGAAAGGTCCCGGCCGACAACGGTGCACAAGACTCGGCGCTGCTCCTCCCAGCCCCGGCAACTTTCAAGGCTGTGCTGCGCCGAGTCTTCCGCCGCGCCGCAATGGTGGCACGACGGGGACTCCTCCCTTCCGATTCGGTGCAGGTAATTGCTGAAACATCCGTGTCCGGAAAGTACCTGCACCAGGCGGAAGGTGAGGAACCCATGCGGCCGCTCCTCCCACGCCTCGATCACAGGACCGAGGGCGTCGAGAGTGCGGCGTCCAAACTGCGCGGAGGCTAGGTCCTCCTTCCACAGTTGGACCATAGCCTCGCGCGCATCCCGCCTCACCGCGTTGCGCTCTTCAGGGGCTGGCCACTCACCCAGCGCCTTTTGCGCTGCCGTCCAATCATAGACGGTGGCCAGCACCCTGGCCTCCAGCTCCCATGGAGGAGTTGCCGCGAGCGCACATGCGGACGCGAACCCGACAGTGCGGTAAGCCCTCGCCACCCGCTGTGCAATGGCCCGTTGGGGCCTGTGGAGGAGGACCACGTTCTCCCGCCGATGCAGGGAGTCCACCCATACAGGGGCGCCATACAGCGCCATGCTCTTTAGGATGCCGGCATAAAGACGCCGGCATCGTGAGCTTGGACCCCCAAGGTTCGGCAGGAGCCAGCTGAACGCGTCCGCTGCGCGGATAAGGCGGGATGACAGCCCGGCGAAGTGCGCGCCGAACTGCCACCGGCTGTCCAGGGTAAGGCCCAGGTATTTAAGCCGGGCCTTGACCTCAACCCTCACGCCGCCCACAATAATGTGGGCGTCGGGAGGGAGGCGCTGCCGGGGCCCAGGGAAAAATAGGGCCTCGGTCTTCTCCAGCGCCACCTTGAGGCCGAGGCGGCGAATCCTCTGAGCGACAAGCGTGCCGCCTGCAGAGGCCCGCCTCGCCGCCTCTCCGTACGTTCTCCCGCGGGCAGTGACGAGTGTGTCATCCGCATAGCAGATGACACTCATGCCCGCCAGGAGAACACCCCGGAGCAGCCAGTCATATCCGAGGTTCCACAGCAAGGGACCCAGGACCGAGCCCTGTGGAACCCCGGATTCGACGGCACGCCTTTGCAGACGGCCGTCTTTTCCAACAAAGAGGACCTCCCGTTGGCCCAGATAGTCTGCCAGCAACGCCCTCAAGTACAGAGGCACCCCGTGAAACCGAAGTGCCTCCATAATCGTGGAGTGGGGGATGGAGTTAAAAGCGTTGGCGATGTCAAAGGACACCGCCAGGACTCCCTGCCCCCGCTCCGCGGCCTCCACTATCTACATACAACCTCAAGCAAGCATAGGTAAGTCTTGTCTGAGGTAGTATGCAGTTGCGCTGCTACTCCGGAGGCTGGTAGTCGCCTCATGTAAGTGTGGCCAGCAACTGCACCTTTCCACCGAAACACAATAGAATTGCTCACGGCAGTAGCGGGTGCAGCGGTGGTAATTCCCCGGGCGAACCATAATAGTGCTACCACTTACAAATTTGCACTCATAAATGAGATATCACGTTCAATTCCTTGGCGTGCACCTCTGATGAACAAAGTTGTGATGTGCATATTTATCGGTGCCCCACGGTGATGGAAAATATTGTGATATTCAATCAATGAGGATGTTATCCGTCACCGTGCATGCCTGAGAGAAACTCATAATTTCTCGAAGGCATAATCTCTACCAATCCGCACTTGGGCAGCGTGGTGATCTAAGGCCTTAATCGCACTCATAGTCCCATAGTAAGGTAATTAATACACTGTGTCGTGGGTACCATGGACATATACAAAGACAGGAACACAAACACCCAGACCGAGAACAGAAATTTAAACTCATCATTAAAATTTTTGTTTCGCCGGGAATCGAACCCGGGACCACTCGATTGGCAGTCCGGCATGGTAACCATTGTGCCACGCGGGTTGTCATTTTTTTTCTTTGTATCACTGTACTGTCCAATCAAACTTTTTTTTATAACAGCTCTCATGCATACGTTCGGGGACTGAAAACGTGTCCGGCGTATTATATTTCAAGGTCATTGCCTTGACAAAATAAGTGGATGAATCTCTCTTCCATCCATGACCCTAAGCTAATAAAAGCACTAAGGGCCTCTTTCACCACCTTCAAGTAAGTGACAAGTACGCTAATTGTCGGTTAAAGTCACCCGTAACTTTAATTTCAATTTCACGATTTTCGAGTAGCACTAATCATATGAGAAACTGACCTGCACTCATAGCTTTTACTTGCCAATTAACTTTACTTGGGACGTAACTAATCAACACTTTACTTGGAGATGGTGAAAGAGGCCCTAAGTACGTTAAAGCACAGGTTTTGTCTAGCTAGCTCATAAGAAGCCCACTCAATTAACACGTCTATTTTGCGCCTGGGTTAATGAACTAGCCTCAACTTATGCCTCAACCACGTAACTAACTTTTAACTCGTTCACACGCTTTTCCGTTTTATGCTATTATGTATTATGTTTTCATTTCGTATTTGGAATTTACTTGTTTTTTTTTGTAAGGTTTTCATTTTGTATTTGGAATATTCAATTTTTGCCTTCAACTTTTGAATTTGGAACCTTTTATATTTTTTTGTTTTTTATACATTTTCTCATTTTCTTTTTTATACCTTCGAATTATTTTTCGAATCTTTTATTTTAGAACTCAGATCATTAGAACTCTGAGCCTCAGTGCACTCGATTTCAGGAGGAGATGGGAGCATTGTACCTATAAGTAGTAGACAATATGAGGCGCCTTAGTTGGATGAAAGCTTTCAGCTTTTTATTTATAACAAAGTATGTATGAATAAACGTTAAATTAATTTATGCTTAAAAACGAAATAGGTAATATTTTAATCGCAAATTTATCAGAACACGATATACATAATAATAGTATACTTAAAAATATTATGCATTAAATGCCGCTGAAAAAGCTTCTTGTTCCATAAGAAATGCATCCTACATCATACACGTATTCTAGCTAGGTCCAATTAACGCGTCGAGGTGCCTCGGTTGCAATGAACCTCAGACTCCCAGTCCGCGAGTCGTTCGCACGGTCGCTTTACTTGCACTTTCGTCTTGACCCTTTTAAAACGGTTTTACATTCATAAGGCAGTGAACGTTATTATGCGTGTTATTACGCTGAAGAACTTCAATAAAGTCTTGAAAATTTGGATTTTTTTAAGATGTGACGTTCCCACCTTTTTAGGGTTTTGTACCCAAAGGCTAAAACGGGACCCTATTGGGTACTCCGCTCTCCGTCCTTCCGCTTGTATGTCTGTTAGTCCGTCCATCTGTCACCAGGTTGTAAGTCTGACGTTTAGGTGCATGATTGTTCACAAATTGCTAAGCATAATAAAAATATACGTTAAACAAAAAAAAAATTGGAAAAAATTTGAACATAAAACTTATAAATTATAATTTAAAGAACTTGGTTCAGAAAACATGTGTGAAAACATTACACTTTTGAGAATCTACCAACTAGAACGTCTACAGTTTCAAGCTTTAACAAAGCTTATTCATTTTTAGCAAGTAGCAACGATATAAATTGATTAGGAAACATTACACGGTCTAAATTAGAACATTATTTTGAGGCATTGACCTGGAGTACGGTTCTGTTTAGCAATCGCTAATTTCCGTACGCGATACATTCCGCCCATGAGTAACGATAATGGTTAAACAGTATGCACATAGCCGAAAGTCTTGTTTATAGCTTTCAAGCACTAATTAAATTTAACATTTTGAAACAGAAATTAAAATACAAATGTAGTACAAATTTTGCGAAATTCCGTAGTAAATATGTAGCCTGCGGTTGGAGGCTGGGTCAAATTAAAGCTTGAAAACACTGGCTAATCATAAATTTATCTACTTTAGAGTATTGTGATTACTTTTTTTAGTTTAGAATTCATCTCTCTTCTTTTAAAAATTTACAACCTTCCAGCTGAGGCATTCCCAGTGGACTATAACATGGGGTTCTTCAAGAAAGCTGTAAAAAAGCTCTCCTTCAAAGCCGGCAACGCTCGGGTGGCTCCCCTGGGGTTGCCCGTGTCCATAGGCAACGGTGATCGCTTAACACCACGCGGCGTCTGCGCGTCGGCGTCGGCGCCTGTCTGCCTTTTTGTTCGGTTTATTTATGTATAAAAAAAAGTCATAAGAAATTACAAAAGCACCAATCTTTGGGCAGAGTATTCATACAACCTATAGCTGTTGAGATAAATTCTCTTAACAGAAACAGCTGTCTCTACATTTCTGCCTTTTATTCTGTCTTTACATCTGCCTTTACAGGCTTACTGCTGGACGTAGGCCTCCCTTTACTTTAGCTCTCTAATGTATTCTCTGAAAAAATTTCAGGCTAAACCTTTCTCCTTAACCAACTAGCTGGACTCAGGTTCACGGAATAATTTTTGTTTCAATCATCATCAAAATCACTATCAGTATTTACCAATAATAAATAAATAAATAACGCTACACACTCATAGCCCCAGACTAGGATTCCCTGTGTCGTGGGTACCATGGACACACACAAAGACAGAAACACAAACACCCAGACCAAGTACAGAAATTAAAAATCATCATTTCAATTTCTGCCTTGCCGGGAATCGAACCCGGGACCCTCCGATCGGCAGTCCGGTATAACCATTGCGCCACACGGGTCGTCAATATTTACCTATGTATTACATTTTCTACTTCACTGTGTCATATTTGGACCATTCAATTCAATTTATATCATAATTGGTTAAATAACACTTATACATAAGTTTCAATAAGTTCGATGGACATAAATGTTGATTGATGTAACGATCTGAAATAGGTCGCAAGAAGACTTGAATCCTATTGTGCATGTCCAATGGCCCCATGTCGCTGTCGACGACCGGATTCTAACAAATATCTTATGATTAGAAAAAAGGTGTACATAGATATGTAATAGCTTCTCTAGAATGAAATGGCACAATGAAATCCAGCAAATGACACATTTGCTCACATTTGATAAAGCATCAGCTCTCTCGCCATCTTGACATTGCTGCATTGAGACCATTGTGTTAAACACGACATCAAGATAAAGAGCTACTTTAAAGTTTATCCAATTTGTACGAAAATCTCGATGCGAGGGTCAGATTATATATACTTGCATATTATTATTACTTATTACATCTTACGTTACATATGCGCCGTCATACTTTTCACATGAAAAGACGGTGAAGGGGGCGCCGTGGACAAGCACCCTTAAATATCGACTCGTTCATCTATTCGTACTAAAAATTATTGACTACATTGACAACAAGTTTGTTAACAATTTATGCTTGCTGATGTCACAAGTAACAAGCTAAAGCACGTAACAATAAACATAGACACAAAATTAGCAAATCTCGTAAAGTTACTCGTACAAAGACGTGAATGGATTGTGTCATTCTTGCGAGGTTTGCAGTAGAGCCATAACCATATTAAAAGTCAAAGATTTATTTTAATGGTGTTATTTATGGAGTAACAGACGAGCATACAGGCCACATGTCCACCGGACTGCAGCGACCTTAAGAATCCATCCAATACATGGAAATCTTTACATAACCTGAAGCGAGTCTCCTAAGTTCATAATAATTTTTGACGACCTGCGTGGCGCAATAGTTATCATGCCGGACTGCCAATCGAAGGGTTCGAATCCCGGCGAAACAGAAATTTGAAGGATGAGTTTAAAATTTCTGTTCTCGGTCTGGGTGTTTGTGTTTCTGTCTTTGTGTGTGTCCATGGTACCCACGACACAGGGTATATCTACCCAACTGTGGGGCTATGCAGATGATTCTCACTTCATGTAAATCTGGTCGCCAAGTGCTCGTAATGGTGAATTTCATGCGTGTTTCAGCATAATAATATCTATTGCCCATTAAACAGTAGTCGTTATGTCAGAGGCCTTATGCGTGGTTTGAAAACATCCTTATTTTATGTTTGGTATTCTATTTCTTGTTTCACGTTCTTTTCCTCCAGTAACTCGCATTGGAGCAACGTGGTGTAGTAAGTTCAAGGCCTCACAAATAATTGGGGCAGACCCGTGCCCAACAGTGGGTCGCAAAAAGGGTTGTAGCCTGCCATTCCCATTGAAATGATATTTGTCGTTTTTTTCTTTCTCATAAAATATACGTAGGAGTTTTTGGCGGGATGTCGGATATGTCTTTATTGTGCTCTTGTTTTATTTTCATTTTCATGTTATATTTTTGAGTTATACCAGATAAATGTGACGGAATTTTATTCAATATTGGTTAATTACAGTGCACGAATGTTGTGAAGTAAAATAACAGTGCGAAAATATGTTTTTTTTCAGCTTGCCTCCAAAAATCCATCGGACACGTTCCGGTAAAGAAGCCATCGCTTTACTTGAACATCTGACTGACTAGATAGACTGACGACGTACTGATTTTTTGTACGACTACTAAGTGATGCAAAATTGTACTTGACACTGGCAATATGCACAAAGTTTGCGATACCATTATTGAAAAAATAAAAATTGAAATATAACGCTTCACACTCACATGAAATTACTCGTATTTGACTATTAACTTTACAAGCTGACTTTACCGTCTGTATCACTTCAAAGTAGTTAAGTATTAGCAACAAGTATTAATTACAAACTATTAAGAGCTAATGGAAGGCGGCAATTAGCAACACTCGGGAGGCTGTCAGCATGATGATAAGGTAAGCACTTCGGTGCTTGAAGTAGGTACTGTAGGTATCCTTACATATTATTATAATCTATAAATGAAATATTTTGAAATATGATGCAGAGTTTTAGAGTTTTTCACCTCTGTATTTCGTTGATACTCACGTTGACAATCGCCGACATTATTCTTTGTCGCAAAACGTCGCATCCATCCATCACTGCGAAACGCTTTACGAATATGTAGCTTTCATACAGCCATGCCTCCATAGCTACTTTTAGCAGGGACCGCTAAAAGTAAGTAGCTTCGGGATTAAAAATAGAGCTACGGTATCCCCTGCCTGATCGTAAGAGGCGACTAAAAGGTGGCTTCAGGGGTTGCGGGCGCAGAGAGTGGAAGCTCGATCCTTCCAGCCTACGGCCCCGCGAACGCTGCGGCGGTGTGTGCGTGGCCTTATGCCACTGTAAGCACCGGAAGAATGATGGCCGGCAGGCCTCCGTGGGGGTTTAAGTGCGGTCAAATCCCACATAACCCGTATCCTCTCCCAAGGCACCGGGTACCATTTAAGGTTTCTTGTTCTTGTTGAAAAAAAAAGCTAATTTTAGCATCGGCGATTTTGCGAGTGCATCGATGCTGCAACGCAATTTGGCAACTTGGAAGAGTCATCGGAATCGCGCGTTTTAGCGACATCGCGATTTCGTGACTACTTAATTCGAACTCGAAAGCGGAATCGCGCGTTTTAGCGTTTTCACTTGTGTACATTGTAGCATGCAGCATTGCTATGCTGTGAGGCAATCAGGATTCCCCAGGTGCCAATACATAATAAATGGATTTTGTAGAGACAAAATAAATGATTTTATTCACACACGCAACTGTACAGACGGTTGCCAAGTCCAAGTTTTATAATGTCGTCTAAACAATACGAGATTTAGGTGCTAACTTTTTATTAAATAAAATAAGTGAATTTATAACAAACCGAAAGAGTCGAAAATGCATATTTTAAATATTGTTGTAATTATTTGAAAATGATGTTTGCTAAATTAATGGTGTCATAACAGTTTGTTTGCTGCGTTTAGCTTCTAAAAAGCGCCTAAGTCTCCGTTCGCTGATGCTAGAAGTAGCTACTGACCTAGTGTAGTTAGCTTTGCCGATAGAACAAGGCCAAGACATGGTCTTTTACAATTAGCCTTTTCCATAAGCTCAGGGTCGCTCAGCGAACGATGGAGAGGGCTACGCTTGGTATTTCTCTACGCGACAGAATCCGTAACGATGAAATCCGTAGAAGAACGAAGGTTACCGATATAGCTCTTAAAATATGCAAGCTGAAGTGGCAATGGGCAGGGCATATGTTCGATCCCTTCCTTTACACAGATTTAAAAAGAAAGTCAAACAAGTCCTGTGCCGCAAGGCTTATTAGGATCTTAAGGACTATTTAATTGATAAAAAAGCTTGGAATTGAGCTGTAGGCAGATTGCTGTGGGACGACATTGACACATGCGGTAGCTGTCACGTATGTTCCTTATCTGCCCATAGCTACTAATAAGAAAGCTAATTATTGTGTAACCCATATTTTAAAACAGGGCTGAAGTTTTTCTCCACCTGCTCTTTTCTTCAGCTCAGCATTGCCTAAGCGCACCCAGAGCAGACAGAACAAAAAATAACGTTCACTAAGAGTTTGTAAAGGAACCGTACAGTGAATAAAGAATATTTCATTGAAGTGAATAAAGAACATTTTATTTCGTATAGTAAGGAGGACCGAAAACCGATGGGGAAGAAATGTCCTCGAATGGCGACCACGTCTCGGCAGAAGGAGTACAGGTCGCCCTCCAACCAGGTGGACTGATGACCTGAAGAAGACAGCGGGTAGTCGCTGGATTCAGAAGGCCCCGGTCCTGGGCCTTCTGAATCCAGCGGAGGACTGGCGAACGTTAGGGAAGGCCTATGTCCAGAAGTAGACTATGAAAGGCTGATGGATGGATGTAATAAAGGTTTCACACTCATAGCCCCACAGTAGGGTAGATATACCCTGTGTAGTGGGTACCCATACAGAAACCCAAACATCCAGACCGTGAAAACAGATTTGAAACTCATCATTTAAATTTCTGCTTCGCCGGGAATCGAACCTGGGACCCTGCGATCGGCAGTCCGGCACCGTAACCATTGCGCCACACGGGTCGTCGAGAAAATTAATATGTTGGACGTTCGCGTTTTTAAATTGACCTACTCGTATAGGTGATAATAATGTCCCCAGTCGAACTATACCCGTTCCACCACTTGTCAAAGTCTGTTTTTGTAAGGCCAATGAACACTCCCCTTAGCACGTGTATGCCAGTGCGTATAGCATACCTCAGGTTTTGTCTACAACGCTAACTCGTGACTCGAGGCCGGAAGACCCGACACGTGTGCAAAGGCTAACAAAGCTTATGAAACACCTTTTTTACAATATACCTTAATAAATAAACATACAGTTCAATTTAGATTGTAGGTTCGTTTGCAGGTCTAACTTGGAGTAGTGATTATACTCGTATATGGAAATAGCTTAATTAATTCAAATGTAGTCGTCATTTAGCTATATTTGTTAGGCGTAAGTGAAAACTGACAGGGCTTAGGTAAGGTTTAGTATTTATTTAGATATTTTATTTGCATGTAATGTAAATAAGGATTTAGGCTACTCTAGTGGAGATAACAATATTCAGAATCAATAAGAAGGTTATCTTGATATCTATATCCGCAAAATAAAAATAATCATCTTCTTGTAATTTGTTAAACATGAATCTGACGGAGTTGAGATATAATTTTGTATCTGTTGTGTTTTATATACTTCCCCTTCGGGTCTCTCCCCATTATTGGGAAGGCCTGAAGCTTACTCCACCACGCTGCTCCAATGCGGGTTGGTGGAGATGCGGGTTAGTGGCCAACCCGCTGTCGGATATTTTCAAACCGCCCATAAGGCCTCCGTCAAGATTTAACGACTGTTAACTATCACTGATAGCCCTCAATTTCTACTCTTTGTGTCCCTCTCATATTAGGTTATATATGTAGGAGATATGACTAATAATTTTTCCATGAGTATGTCGTGAAAGTGATACGATCTGATCTAAATCTTGAATCATAAAAATTATTCTATGCTTGAATTCAATTTTTAATACCCAAACAACAACAACCGGGACCGACGGCTGAACGTGCCCTCCGAATCACGGAAACGCGCATGAAATTTCTTGCCACTAGCGGTCACCCAATTCACACGCGACCGCGCCCGTTTGGCTTAGTTGCATTGATCGTTTGCGTTCTACGCTAACCGCAGGGCCATGCGCACTTCATTCATTTTTTTTTCGATTTTTTGTTTAAAGAATGATTAAAAAATAAGTTTGTCACCTAATTCTCGTTCTTTCTTCAAGCATCACAAATTCTACTTCTTTCTTCGACTTCCCGCCAAAAGTCCTTTCTACTTCTTCCAATTCAATAAAAATAAGTCGAGCAATCTTTATCTTTATCAAACCTAGCGGTTTCCCGTTAGATATTATCTATTTCTTACCAAATCAAAAAGCGCCAATTATTTTCTCATAACTCGCTCCGATACCGTTCGTCAAGAATTAAGATAATTTTTTAATTTGAAGCTTCGGAGAAATTGTAAAGCCGTCAAGTTATCAAAATATTACATCGAAGTTGATAAGCGGCGGCGGAACAATGGTCGTCATGGCGCCGTCAGTGGCCAGTGCGTGCCAGCACTGCCACTGCGTGCCGATCGTATCGGGTACACGCGATCTATGGGCACCTATTGTTATTAAATTGTTACTTTATTATTTTTAAGGATAGGGAAGGGAGTTAATAGTTCCTTCTATCATCGTAACGTCGCCAGATATTATTCTTCAAATTCCTTAAATTTAAGAGATTTTATGAGGTTGCCACCTCCTTAAATACATGTTCTACCGAACATCCATGGTCCCACCTGAGAATTGGTGGTACCGCTGCACCAATTTCAAATTTTGTTGTGAAGCATTTCTATTGTGTTTTGGTGGAAAGGTGCGGTTACTTACATCAGCCAAACATCAGCCTTCCCGGCAACAGCACATTTCCATCGAAATCCTTTAAAACAACTGTGCCAACCCGCAATGGTGCCGCGTAGTGGCTCCTCTCCAATAATATGGAGGTCTCTGCACCGTGCCCGTGGATCGCAAAAACGGGTTGCAGCGAAACTTTAAAACAGGGCTGATTTTTTTCCGCCTGCTCTTTTCTCCATCTCATAATTGCCTTAGCGCACCCAGAGCAGATAAAACCATAAAATAACGTTTAGAAAGAACCGCAAAGTGGATAACATATTTTCATATCATTCCATGTAATGGAATACTTCTACTGGTAGCCCTCGATTTCTACTCTTTGTGTCCCTCTTATATTACCTACTTAACCGATTATATATGTAGGAGATATGGTATGTACCTAATAATTTTCCCATGAGTACATCGTGAAAGTGATACGATCTGATCTGATTCTTGAATCATAAAAATGACTCTGAGCTTGAATTCAATTCTTAGTATCCATAGGAAAAACATTACGAGAAAGCCGTGTAAAAACAATATCAATATATATTTATGAGCCATTGATACGCTGTCCGGGTTTCTCTTCGGGTTGTTTTAGTGCGTTTAGCTTTCATTGCAATTTACACTTAAATCAATTCCGAAGTAAGAAAGTAGTGCAAAAAGTTTACAAAAATAAAATGAAATGTTACAAAAACTGGTAGTAAAAGTTATATGTTAATGGGACATACGAGTACCATAGTCACAAGCATTTGTGCCGTGAGAAGTTTATACGATTGTAGAATATGTGTTGAAGGAGAATGGTTATGAAACCGAGGGCTTTTGCTATAGTTTCGTCCTTTGTTTTATATGAAGAAAGGTAGGTATGAACGTTCCAAAAATGTTCACGCCTATTCTCTTTGAAGCGCGCAAGGCCGATAAACGAACGCAAACGGGCGTGGTCGGGTGTGAGATGGGTGACCGCTAGTGGCAAAAATAGTCGATAGATAACAGTCGTTGAACCTTGTCGGAGGCCTTATTGGCGGTTTGAAAACATCCGACAGCGGATTGGCCACTAACCCACATCTCCACCAACCCGCATTGGAGCAGCGTGGTGGAGTAAGCTCCAAACCTCCCCAATAATGGGGAGAGACCCGTGCCCAACATTAGGACGCTAAAAGGGTTGCAGCCAACAGCTCTCTTTGTCAGCAACACACTGTCGCTAAGCTCCTGCTAAGCTCATTGGCGCTAAGCTTCAACAAAAGGGGAATTTCAAACAAAACTTCAACAAAGGGGATATTTGTCAGCAGAATCTAGAATTTATGTATTAAGTCTTTTATATCATTGTCACAAACTTTAGTGCCACGAAGCAAGTATTAAGATCAGTCGCCTCAGATAAAACTCGGGTTGTCTTTTACCATCATCAAATTCTCATCTTAATTAATTTCCAGATTTTTCTAAAAGTTTTTTATTGTGTAATTAAGTAGAAGTAGTTACGTTTTTCAACCGTAAAGGTAAGGTTAACTTGTTTAAAGTGAAGCTTAAGATTATGGATCACTTCAATCACTTGTCATTTATCAGTCTTATCACGTTATCTCTAAAAAGGTAGTCATCTATTTTATACATATAAAAGAGGATGTTTGTATATATGACATCGCAAAACTCAGAAACTATTCGACCGATTATTATGAAAATTCGTATGTATATGTATTTTTTCACGGAGAAGGTTTATATGCTATCCATTATTATTATTATTTAATATTTAAACGCGATACGGAGTTCGCGGGGTCGGCTAGTACAAGTATAACTCTTTACTAGTATTATTTGTTACGGACATCTATTTATTAATTGTTATGAACTCCAGAACTAATATAAGAATTCGTTGGCCGATAAAAAGCCTCATTCGTCAACGCGTGGGTTGACAAGTTGACGCCAGCCTGACAGGTGAGGTCATAACGCAAGCACAAAATTAATTATTCAACTCCTAATTAAAATTTCTAATGGAAAAACGGGTCTGCAGGGCTGATGTCATGGCATTGAATTAATATCTATGTATAAAGAAAGGGCTGAATGCCTGTCTAGGATCATCTAGATCATGAATTATCATGCACGACGTCTGGGCATGCTTCCTTTAAGAACGTTGATGGAATTATTTAAGACTTATTGACGACCTGCATAGTGCAATGGTTACCATGCCGGACTGCCAATCGAAGGGTCCCGGGTTCGATTCCCGGCGAAATAGAAATTTGAATGATGAGTTTAAATTTCTGTTCTCGGTCTGGGTGTTTGTGTTTGTATCTTTGTTGTCCTTGGTACCCACGACACAGGGTATATCTACCCTACTGTGGGGCTATGAGTGTGAAGCGTTATATGTATATTTATTTATTTATCCATGTGCTGTTTTTTAAACTTAAATGAAATAGCAGATGTGTATGCAGGCCACGAGATATGAGTTCCACTGGAGATCCGGAAGTACTCTCCAAGCGCAGAGGCAGGCCACCGAGGGGGTTTTATTGCGGTCAAATCCCACATAGCCCGGTATCCTCTCCCAAGGTGTCGGGTACCTTTTGAAGGTCCCCCCGATACAAAAAAAGGCCACGTGATAGGAAGTGATCGCTGCAGCTCATGGACATCTACACATAACATCAAGCAAGCCTGAGTCTTGTTTGTCGTATACTGTTGCGCCACTACTCTAGAAGCTGATAGTCCCCTAATGTAAGTCAGACCAGATGGCAATTTCACATTTTCACAATAGACTGTCGGGCAGCCTGCATGCTCGACGCTTGTCTACTCCATTCATGAAGCCTGCGTGGAAAAGATTTCGTATTGCCACGAGCCACAAGCCGAGTGTTAGCCACGAGGCTAACAGCGTATGATGTATCTACCTTGTGCTAATAATGACTATAAGCAGATAAGCAGATGTAAGTGCAGGTCAAGCGGCCCGTTTGCACCGAGTGTGGGAGTCCGCCCACGACGGCCAACATCGTGATGAGTAATGACAGCTAGCCTATTCAGCCAAAGTAGGACTTCTAATCAGTTACGGACAATACTATCTGTGATCGTGTTATTTTATTCATGCCTTTGCAAAATATGTCAATATTATATTTATTGCTTGCTTAAAAATCCTAACATGAAAAATCTTACAAAGTAGATTAGATATAGAGTAGTAGAAACCTAGATCCTATGAATGTAAAACTTAATTATTATTAACTATATGAGATAAACGCCAACGATATCTCGATAAAATCTACAATTTTTTGAGACAACTGAGAGACTACCAGCACTGGAGCTGGAGTATTTAGTATTTATTATCCAATAGCTCATGATGACTGGAGATAATATTCGAGTAGAGGGAGAAACTAAAAACTCATACAAATAATACGTGTAATAACACTATTTACTTATGTATGTTATAGGCCTTAAACTTTAGAAAACAAACTGAGATTCGCATTTACCATAGCAATAAGGATTAGCTCCTTTGATGCCGAGGTTTAGTTAGAATTAGCAAGCAACATGACAGCTTGCTGGTTCACAAGATGTAGCCGTGGGTGTCGAGCACCGCCCGCGCACTGGCATTGATCACTCTAGGACTAGCTCAGTATATCTTTAACTACTATGCCAGTTATGTTGTAATGGGACAGATACAAGGGTTTATACCTTTTAGAAAATTTGATAGTAAACTCAAGACCCAACTCTGTTAAATTATCATCATCCAATAACAATGAGTCGTGTATGCATTCATATACAGGAGTTTAAGTATACAGACCGTTTTTTAGAAAATTAAAAGTTAGTAGTAGTTAGTTATCATAATACAATAATACTATGCATAGTGGACTTCAGGGAACCTGGATTAAAAATTTAGATCATAGCAACCTTTAAATAGTGTTCCAAATTCTGAGAGGACAACCATACATACTCAGCAAGGGTGTCATAGCAAGGACTAAAAAGATTATCAAAAAAGGTATGAGTGTGATATTGATCGCCGTTGATATGTCACTTATCATATTATAGGTACTAATTGTTATTTCCCGCCAAATTGTAGGAATATAATGTACTATCGAGGGTCGACTGGTAGACAATGTCAATAGGCATTAGGTTTAACCCTTTGTGAACCTTAGTTTTAGGTTTTTCACATAAATATAAATAAATAAAAATAAATATTCTAAATAAGTGGACAATTATATACCATTAAAGCTTCACTTAAAGTTGTCTTGGAAACAAACATAACCTATAAATATAACCAAGTAAAATCAATATGTTATGAGCTACAATTATGCTAATACTACAATAACTTCATATCGACTCAATTTTGGCTTGTCAAACAGCAGCCATAAACCTCTAAACACCAATAAACGTTTATCACAACACCTCCGCACTTCTAACGTGAATGAACCACTGATCAGTATATCTACCATCTATTGATATTGCCTAGATATTGAATTAGTATGAGCTTCGGTAGACCTAGACCTAGGAAGCGCGGGGGCGATTTATCGAAACAAGTTTTCACAGGTACTTGCACTGATCGGGCTAGTTTCGGCGTGTGTAGTGTGAAGCCAGCCTTTTCCCTGGTTGGGATGCCTAGTAAAGGGCTTGGTTACAATGCTGTTTGTACGATTGGGTAAAGATTTTTAGACGAACCTTACTGGTTCCTGCTGGTTTTCAAAACTTTACTTCGTGGACTTTGGTGAAGATACTTATTATATGTACGACCATTTCAAACATATTTGACCAGAAGCAATAGCACCTTTTGAACAGAAGAAAATACATACATCAAATTGCAGCTTTTTGGGGCGTGCATAGTCATTTGTGTAAAACTATTGATATCCTGCAGAAGTGATGAGTTTTATCAGAAATAGGGTATGCATGTAACGGGCGTTATTTGGCGATTTTCATTGTTGCATATTGTGGAGTTTTCCTAAATTCATAAAGTGGCGATGTGAAAATTTTGAGATTTTATTCCTGATGATTCATTTTTATGTAAAAAAATTACCAGTAACAATCTGCAGCTAAGCGATAATATGTTATAATGTAGGTACTAGTTCTGCCCGCATCGTCCACGTGAGTAGAGATTTGTGAATCATAAGTAACCTAAACCTTCCTCGATAAATGGACTGTTGTACACAAAAGATTTCTTTCAGAGCTTTCAAAAACATAATTTCTTCAGCTTTATAATATTAGTGTAGATAAATCACCATGAATACGCTCAGGAAATATAAGAAAGCCAAAACAATTCATCTCACATCTTGCTCCGGAAACCTTGATGTGTGAACGATCCGCTACACGAAGAGTAAAGATCCATGATTATATTATTATCTTCACACAGATATGACGGGACGTGGGCGCCTGGGCGGTCAAAGCATTAGGGCACTCGTAGTCACGCAACTTTTAGCATTAGTGATCACCGATTTCACGATATCATCGGTTTTACAGCATTAATCATTAAAAAGAGCAGATCTGATGCTCAATATCAACGCAGTCAACACAAATTAACGCACACATACAGATATATGTAGAATATGAAGTGACTGACACTATTTTTCAAAGAGTTTTTTTAAAATAAAATTAATTGCCAAACAAGTTTGCATGCCAAGCGGTGTAAAGTGGTTGAAGAGGTGTTGATCTGTACAGACTAACGTGTCAGATTATAAGGATTTTTCCGTGCGATGTGTTCGAAGTATTCGAGGGTACGGAGAAGACAGGTGGATGACAGCCTAAATGATAGACTAACAAAAGGCCTAGCTCGTGTTATTACTCAATTTTATTGTCTTTTGAGTATCAGGGTTTGTCTTTGCTTACATTGTTGCACTGTTTATGGCCATTAGCTTTTACGGGGTCCCGTTATGAAGCCATTTAGATGAAAATATTCCAGATAGTCAAGATTTTGTAAGTAAGGTATCGCATCGTAAGATATAATAGTTTAGAGTGTACTGTATCGAAAGTTCCAATTGACGATTGACCCTAACATTGAGAACAGTAGATAATGGTTAATATCTTAATATAGAATGGTTTGAAGTATGCTATGGATTTAAATATTACCGCTGGACAGCTGAAATTCAAATTATTGTTCTTATCTATATATTAAGCGCGCATGGCCCGGCGGTTAGCGTAGAACGCAAACGATCTATGCAACTAAGCCAAACGGGCGCGGTCGGGTGTGAGATGGGTGACCGCTAGTGGCAAAAAAAAGTTTCATGCGCGTTTCCGTGCTTCGGAGGACACGTTAAGCCGTCGGTCCCGGTTGTTGTCGATAGATAACAGTCGTTAAACCTTGTCGGAGGCCTTATGGGCGGTTTGAAAACATCCGACAGCGGGTTGGCCACTAACCCGCATCTCCACCAACCCGCATTGGAGCAGCGTGGTGGAGTAAGCTCCAGGCCTTCCCAATAATGGGGAGAGACCCGTGCCCAGCAGTGGGACGCAAAAAGGGTTGCGGCCATATATTAAAATATATATTAAAGTATGCGTTTATACAGTCGTTTAAACTTAAGGAAAATTGGAGGGAACCTGCCTTTACATGCTCGACTTGTCCCGATTTCCAGGGTAGATGTATACGCCCTAAGACATGGATTGTTAGGTCACGTCGGAATATCTATTATAAGATTTAGCAATGATTTATCGCTTCATTGGTTCATTCATGAGCTAGATATGCGTGGGCTGTTTGTCCGTTTATTCCTGCTTAGCAAACCGATAGCAAACCGATGGCTGTTATTCAGCTCGTTGTTATTTCTGTTCTATGGATTCTGTTAAGTTCGATACAATATAGAGGCTATTATAATTAATAGGCAAATTATTTACGTTTGGAGAACTTTTATAGAACCTTTTTGAGAACTAAACTAAACATGAAGGAAGCGCTGAACAAATGATACATTTCTAATAAGTATTTTACATAAATATAATTAACACCACTGCTCTGCGTCTCAATACTTTATCTATGCTTCTTTATACTTGGAGTAGGCTGAAGATTAAGTAGTCCTCGACCCGGATCTGAGGCGAAAAAAGCTGCTGAGAGTTTTTCTCCTCCGGCACTTATTTCGCAGCTCATCGCCCATGAGGGCAACGAGAACCGATGGCGGCGAAGAGATTGATGTTCATTAACAGAATATCCGTATTCCAAAAATGCATATAATATATGTAGTTAGTTACTTAGTTAGTGATATCAAACACCGCCAATAACTGAACTTACCTTTAGAGCGGCGCGCATGTAAGCGCGATTTCCGAAACGACCGAAACACCGAAAAATAAGCTAGTTTATAACTGCCGGTCACGCATCCAACTTCTAACGGTGCCCACATTGCTTATCTTTATAGATACCTTCCACTTAAACTTCTCAGGATTATGAGAATTATAAACAAAATGACACTAAAAATACTCTATAAACTCGTTTAGGACACCTACACACGATGCCCGCAGGTCTGCAGTAGAGCGCTAACTTCATAACGTCTTAATGATTTAGTAGGTAGTTCATTCATGACTCGAACTCGACCATCTGTGCGTGGGTGTTTGTTTGCTGGTTATGCTTAGCTTAGAATTAAACAAATTAATATTGGCTGCTGATATATCCCATCATTCATCGACACTGCTTCCAGTCTTCGGGATTGTTGCATATCCGAGAATCGTCGTTGGTTCTTAAAGAAGTCTTCGGATTATCAACAATGTTGGTATTTATTTAAGTCTCCAACTATTCTCCAAGTTTTCGGACGAATCTCCTCTTAATATAATGTAACGAATAACGTAGGAAGGATTTAAGCATAATCATCCTGGCTAAGTTAAGGTTAGTTACTTAATGTAATAGAATAATAGAATATAAGTAATATAAAAATATGTTTTTATACTGTATTCGTAAATTTCTTGGTCAAAATTCAGAATAATGTGATAATTATTGTGAATTATAAATTAAAAATTGGCGACACGCGTGGCGCAATGATAACCATGTCGGACTGCTAATCGAAGGGTCCCGGATTAGATTAGATTCCCGGCAAAACAAAATTTTAAATGATGACTTTAAATTTCCGTTCAAATTCAAATTCAAATTTGAATTTGAATTTGAATTTGAATTTGAATTAAAAAAAAAATTTCCGTTCTCGGTCTGGGTGTTTGTGTTTCTGTCTTTGTGTGTGTCCATGGTACCCACACAGGGTATATATACTCTACTGTGGGGCTAGCGTTATTTATTTATTTATAATTAAAATGACATTTCTATACCATGTTTTGTCTCTTTTTAAATTATGAACAAAAGTTTACTTCCATTAAACTTCCCCATTATCACAGAACTCACTAGAATGCATACACCCGTTGTCCTGCGAAGCTAGGCTCTCAGTAAATAATGTCCCGATGATTTACTCGTTCATTCATAGACTTGTTGATAGGTTTACCCGCCAATGCCTAGGCTTCCGTATTTACTATGTCCTGTTAGCTGACTGGTCTTATATATTTTAGCGTAATAATTGCCGTTTTTTGCTTAAAGATTATTGTAGCTTATTTTAATTTATATCCAGTATAGTACAGGTAAAGTGAGCTGATGATGCGCTTCTTAGTCATTATAGATCAGTCAAATGACCCGCGTGGCGCAGTGGTTACCATGCCGGACTGCCAATCAAGGGGTGCCGGGTTCGGTTTCCGGCGAAACAGAAATTTGAATAATGAGTTTAAATTTCTGTTCTCGGTCTGTGTGTTTGTGTTACTGTCTTAGTGTGTGTCCTAGTACCCACGACACAGGGTATTAATTACCTAACTGTGGGCTATGAGTGTGTAACGTTTATTTTTTATTTTATTATTTCATACTTTCGTAGTTACATGGCGGAAACATAAAAAACAATGCAATTGAATGACATAAAAATCCCTTCATGGATGTTGCGATAGTAATAGTGAACGGCTCTATTAATAAGGTAACGGTTTTAGAGTGTGTGGGGTAAAATAAAGGTCCAAATGGAAAGACACAAGAATAAAGCGGCGCATCATACGTTGTTATGGACACGCTCACACTCTACTGTACATTATTGGCTTACTATAGTTTACAAATTGTGCGATGCACTAAGTTCATGCTGTGCTATAAATTACTCTTCAAAGATCGCGGTCAACTGAGCTCGCTAAGTTGTACTATAAATGCTAGCGATTGTATCGTGTAATGTGAACGCCATGCTATTTACTATAGCATTAGCTCCTTCTTTGCTATACCATATAGCACAATAGTATAGCGTAGTCTGAAATCAGCTTTAAACGTTGCAATTTTTTACCGTGCTTGGTTCTTTGTTGATTTTATGTTCGATTTTGTTGTTTCTTTTAGTTCCAGAAGACCTCAGGCATATAGAAAGTTTTCTTTTCTTCAGTGAGATATTAAACGGAATACCAGTTAGCTAACAGCCATACACATTGAGCCAAAAAATTCAGGAATTCCCGTGCTTCGGAGGGCACGTTAAGCCGTCGGTCCCGGTTGTTGTCGATAGATAACAGTCGTTAAACCTTTTCGGAGGCAGGACATCCGACAGCGGGTTGGCCACTAACCTGGGGAGAGACCCGTGCCCAGCAGTGGGACGCAAAAAGGGTTGCAGCCAACAGCCATACGGTCGGTATCCTTAAAACTAAGCCAGAATTAAATGAATGTAACGGTATTTCTCATTTACCTTTACCATATTACTAAAGATTGGGTTAAGTACTCGGCATATTTTACTCATCGTTTGCAACCAGTCGCTAAGTAGTGTCAAGTATGGGTCGAGTGCATCTGTCAACACGGAAGTCACATTCACACCGGAAATAAATACTGGTATGACGGTGCACTTATAGATGTGGCGGATGGTTATTGTGTCAACAAGACCATAAGCATAAGAATAAATAATACTACATAGAACGGAATCTCCTTTGACCGCCATCGATATGCCGCAATTTATATACCTACTTCCCTCTTCACCCCGTTACGCCCCTCTGTCGCCCAGGCGTGCTGACAGGGCTGTGAACTGTTAGTAATGCTTATGTCTAAAGATAATATCGCAAAAATATAAGTTTTTCTTTACTTAAAAATCATTATTTTAGTTTAGTATTACAAAATATGAGAATGATAAATACTTACCTACTCTATAAATACATATAAATAATATTAATAAGTTATAAGTACCATACCAAATGAAGCCATTTAAGTAAGTATTACTTACCTACATAGGTGTAAGTACTTACGTAGTGTAGGTTTAAAATAAACGAATTACATATTAAGTATAACGTGCGTGCGCCAGTGCCGCGGCGCCGCAATCGCGAGGCAAAACAATCGAGAAAGGTTCAATGACCGATGGCGGGGGCTATTAAAAAATATTTTGGCGACATGTTAAAATGCTGTAGTTATCTAACATTTTTTTTTTAATAATTGAGTGAAAGTGAAACAATTGGCTACACAAAAAGAACTGGTCATATCCTTTTGATAAATTAGGTACGGAAAAGGAATAATATTTAAAAAATATTACTTATCTCGCATCATCTTTGGGCAAACAAAAAAAACTTAAGTTTGGCATTGTTTTAGAATTGTTTTTACAACCAAACACACCACATTAACTTGGCGCCGCGCCGTTATTGTAATTGACGCGCCCGTCCGAGACAGCCCGTCTTCAGTAGTCGGTTTAGCCGAAATTAACGTGTAGGCTAATATCATGACCTTGAGCCCGTTCGGAGCGGAAGTTTCCGTTCTACGTAGTATTATTTATTCTTATGCCATAAGTACTAAGCGCTCTTTGTTTCTTCTACCGCCTCTACAACGGTGAGTGCTCATCCGAATTAGACGGTCTGACGCCTACGTCACCATTCCACTATCGCAACACCCGCCGAAGAGAGAAGTATCACCCCCACCAGCTGGACATATAGGTAACAATCGTCAACGTTCCGTTTTTCACGTTCGTTTCTACCCGAACCCTGAGTCTTGCCCGACGTTGTATGAAGTTGCTTGGCAACTCTTAAGACCGAAGTTATATTAGTCCGGGCCTGCCACCTTTTCACCAACTAATAGGAATATTTCATCACTAAAATTGATGAAGCGTAGGTAAAATGTGATTTTGTTGTACTTAATTGTTTAATAATAAATTGCTACTAACAATAAAGATTTTTGGTCAACTTTTCAATTTCTTTTTTTCTACGATTAAGTAATATAAATTTCCAATTCTGTTTATGTATCAAGCGGCATTAGTCATAGCGGTATTAGTCATAACATGATGTTATATAGCCTAAACATCGATCCTGAGCCTAAAGTCTTCCTATAATAATTATAGATGTTATAGATAAATAGACTATCCAACAAAAAAATATTTCTCAATTCGAACCAGGGTCCTTAGACAAAGTAACATCGCTTCGTAGCGAAACGATATCTAAATTCGTCATCGTCTTCGAGATATCGAAAACAATTTCCTAGCCAATGTAACACTAATGTCGCGATCGTTGTGTCGAATTGTTTATTCGATAAAAACAGAAATATTGGCTATGGTATCGAAAATTTAGCTGTCAGTGTATGTCAATTAATATTATATTATATATTAGTTTTAATGTTAAAATTAAGTGAGTGTTGAGTATAATCGTTTCAGATTATTATAAAAACAATATTTTTAAAGTGGTAAGTGAAAAGAGTGTTAAGTATTACTTTGAGATGGTCTCCAAAACTTAATGCTATTTAAAATAGATTCAGTTTTATGTGACGGATGTTCAAACGATGATGGAGTGATATTTATTTTAATTTTTAGTGATAAAACATCGAATCAAGAGTGCGAGCAAGTCCCAAACAATTATTGTCAACGCTGCTTGAGTATATGCAATGGAAACGTAAGTAAATCAAAGTTTTATTTATGAGCATGTAATGTAAACAATGACGCGAACTCAACAATGAAACACTTATATTCAATTCAATTCAATTCAATTCATTTTATTTGCAAGAACATAGTGTACATACATAGGTCTTAACATAACAATACTTCCTTATGTCCTACCCATTCGGGTGTGCAAAATGATTAGGAATTTCAAATTTACAATATTTTGATATGCATCCTATTATCCATTCAAATGTCAAAATCAATGTTACATTAATACAAATATTACAACACAATAATGTCAATAATTACAATAATAATGAAAAAAATGTCAGCTAATATACATATTATGATTATATTTCACATACCTAATGTCAATATGAATAAAATTTAAAATGTTAAGAAAACTTATTTAAAATTACAATTAAAATATTCCCGAAGACTATAAAAACTCCAGTCTATAAGCCAAGCTTGCAACTTTGTTTTAAACATACGATATGGAAGTTCTTTGAAAAAATCGGGCAATTTATTGTATACTTGGATTACAGATATATGTGCGTTTCTTTTTAACATTTGTAACCTACAGATTGGCGTATACAATTTGTGTTTATTTAATATCCTTCTTGATCGATTATACGAGTAAGTTTCCAAATCTAATTTAAAATAATCTGGATGTTCTTTGACAAATATGCATGCTGCTTTAATGTACATACAAGTCAGGGTTAACACTTTAAGTTGTCTAAATAGGGGCTTGCAACTATCTATGGGACTTACTCCACATACCGCTCGAATTGCCTTTTTTTGGATTTTGAAGGCTTTGTCAATTTTTGAAATTTGTTTGTTTATGTTACAGTCATGGTGACTTGGCGAGGTCCCGTTGCTGGATTACAAGGTCGGGTAAGATCAGACCGACTATGGACTGAACTGCAATGCAGTCTACAACGCCTTTAACACAATAAATACGGATACGACAAATAATCACTCCGTGTCAAAAATCTGCTGAATGAAATCCGGCCAAATTGTTTCGATAACTACAGCGTTTTACCATTCGTTTCGTCATCTTTTTTTGCGATCGCGATCGATGCGAAGGCGAACACTTAAAGTGCTGCTTGTCTACGCATTTATATGGGATAACCACGAAAACAATTCGTTACTTTATCGTTTCGTTACGAATTATAACATTGTCTACCGACTTGCGATAACGATGTCGATTGACCACGTGATTTAACGCGGCTTATGTCAATCCCATACATTTTAGTATTTTCTAACTTCGTTATCGTTTTTAAATTGTTACTTTGTCTAAGCCTGCAGTAGTTCCTGAGATTAGCGCTTTCATACAAAAACTCTTCAGCTTTATATAATAGTATAGATTAATATAGAAAAACCGAGGTTGTATTATTTCTGATTTAATTAGGGCTAAGATCTAGGTTTCAAGTTACAATTCGCGCCAGCATTTAGTTTCGAACGGTGTGTTGATTTATCGACCTTAGGAGGGCACCTAAAATGCTGCCTCTAATAAATTTCCAACGTAATAAATAAATAACACACATTCGTAGCCCCACACTAGGATGTGAGTACAGTCGTGTCGTGTGTAACATTGACATACAGAACATTAATTAGACCTAGAAGAGGCATTTAAACTAATTTAAATCTCAACATTACCGGGCTTCGACACTAGGATATCAGTTCAACATGGTATCTTTGCGCCATACATTCGGAATATATGTTTGTTCAATTATGTTCCTTGTTTTATTATTAAAATGTGTAGCATGCAGCCCATGTGGTATAAAGTAGTCGCTGGAGCATATGAGGTCACATGCCGTTAGGCTACTGCTTCAGATGCTATTGCTTGGCTCATGTAAGTATGGATTTGTACTTAATTTCTGTTAGTTTGCCCATAGAGGAAAACGGTATCTATTGAATCCATCCCCCCATTCCTGACAGCGAAAATGATCCAGTACAGCATAAAAATTATACTGATTTCTTTATTTCTAATCCTATTTGACAAACCATCCATATTGCAATGTACCGTAAAAAGTTAATTACTACAAAGCCCATATAATCTTGATATGTAGTTTTTGTTAGTTATTAATCTCAATATCAGCGAATTACAACGTACCGTATCTAATTATAACGAGTTATTTATTTTTTTGGCTTCTTTTATCTTCAAATACTTTCTGATTCTAAGCTTACTGTTCTAATCTTCGTCGGCCTGACAACCAGAACAAATTGTAAGATAACAGAATGTTTGAGATTTTCTCATATTTAATTAAATACTATAGATACAGATACAATAGATATGTATAACGAATTTCGAACGAGAATCTCACAACTTCTTGTCGTGAATTCGTCGACGTCGTCAACGTCATTTTTGTCGTATCGTAATGAATATTTAACTTAAGTTTATTTCAATTCTTTTATGTTTAAATTGTATTCAATATTTTGCAAGGCATTTTTATTTCGTACCACCTTCAATAAAATAATAATAATAATCCATCTATTTATAGTGCCTTAGTTTACCGTAGAGTAGACTTTTAGAATTATTAAGGGTTTGCAATACAGCATACAAGAAACAAAATTAAAACCGATGTAAAAAAGTAAAAAAAATAATAGCTAATTCGTATAAAATGATACTTTTCCTTAATAGTAATGACATAAAATTATAAGACAAATTTGAATTTCTAATATTCACAAAATAACGTGATTTTTTATTTATAGTCGGTTCTCATTTTTCTTTCAAATTAATTTATTTTGTTCTTTTTAGTTTTTACCAACCATACCATAATACTAATTGTAGATATTGTTAGACAGTACAATGAATCGGACTACTATGTAAATTCAGTAAGCGATCAATCAATCTAACTGTTGGATATTATCTATAGTTAGATTAATTGTTCACTCACTAAATTAAAATAGTAGTCTAATTCAGTTTATAAGGGTATTCCAATTGGTACACTTATTTTAGGTTTTTTTTCTTTATAAAATTGTATCAACTTCAATACATAAAAAAATATGAAAACCAGAGCACATACACACATAAAAATATATAGGCGTCGACTTGAGAACCCCTTATTTTTTACTAAATAACTTTGAAGTACCTACTAATCTAAAGTTTCACGCTTAACTACAGCCTCTTTAATCTTTTGAGGCCTTGACTCGGTCAGATTTTTTCTGAAGTAGCAAAAACTGGCCACGGTGTAAATTGTGCGTACTTTATTCGTTTTAGATAATCTCTATAAATATTATTACGATCACCGTGTAATGTACAAAAAAGTGTTACTATGACAACTGCTTAGATGTGAGATAAGGATTACTTGTTTGTTTTGCTTATACTTTGTAAGCTACTTTTAATTTAAAGTTTCCAGCTGTTTCCATCTGTGTGTGAGATGGTATGAATATTGGAGACGAAGGTCGCCATCTCAATTTTTTAGAATAAGAAACTACATTTTTTAGAAAGAGAAGGAAAATAAAACGGCTCACGGTCCTCATGGGACGCTTGGTAGATTTAAAATTTTACTTACGGGATACAGCACGATTCACATTATTTTTGAGCTCCCAGTAGTTCGGTACTGCAGTACCGGTAGTATCCGTATTGCTACGAATACTACCGGTGAGGAAAAGGGTAGACCGTTACGGCTGTCCTTAGACTTTTTATCTTCCATCTGCGATATCCAGTTCATCCGTGATCATGGTGCATGCAGCTGCACCGAAATATAGGGAGCTCAAAAATAATAGTCTATGCCGTAAGAACATTTTTAAATGTAGTGAACAACCGCGATCGTCTTAAACAGTGAGAATAATAAAAATAATTAAATAATATACGAAGCTTAGAATGTAAGGTATTTGCTTAAGATATATATATACTGTATTTATATATTAAAAAGGAAAAATGCCTTTTGTGACAATTTAATTAACTTTAAATAGATAATAGTAAAAGTGCATCTTTTGAAATCAAATATTAACTTGAGAGCTAAACAGCTTAATAATTATGTCGCGAGACCCAGCCAAAACGAGTCTTGCTCGAGAAAACAAATTAAACATGAAAACTGTGGAGCATTAAAAGGATTCTAAGAGTTCCAGTATTATGCAGCATTTTAGCCCCATTCATTCCCGCTGATATCTAGCCAGCATCCAGCATCGCATAGCTACGACTCGTTGTCTATTTTGTTCCTAAACCTTAGTGCCGATTTACTGTTTGTTAAATTTATATTAGCGGCTGGTGTAGAAAACAAGTGATCTACGCAGCTAAGCCAAACGGGCGCGGTCGGTTGTGAGATGGATGACCGCTAGTGACAATCTAATGATTGTATAAATGTCTAATGATTGTGATAAAATTAATATTTATTATTAACAGTGGCCTTATAACCATACTGCACAGTGCTCTTTGCACCAGTGTATAGGCCAACCCATAGGTTTGATTCCTAGAGGGTGTCATGTTCCAATTTATGTGTTCCGAACTATGGTTGGCTGCAACCCTTTTTGCGTCCCACTGCTGGGCACGGGTCTCTCCCCAATATTGGGGAGGCCTGGAGCTTACTCCACCACGCTGCTCCAATGCGGGTTGGTGGAGATGCGGGTTAGTGGCCAACCCGCTGTCGGATGTTTTCAAACCGCCGATAAGGCCTCCGACAAGGTTTAACGACTGTTATCTATCGACAACAACCGGGACCGACGGCTTAACGTGCCCTCCGAAGCACGGAAACGCGCATGAAATTTTTGCCACTAGCGGTCACCCATCTCACACCTGACCGCGCCCGTTTGGCTTAGCTGCATAGATCGCTTGCGTTCTACGCTCGCCGCCGAGCCATGCGCGCTTCACTATGGTTATCTTACGTAAATCATTACTAACAAAATTCCAGTAAACCACTCATTAACCTAAAATTTTCTCAATAAACCCATTATTTAACCTAACACTAAGCCCCTAACAACATCAAACAATTTGTCACTAATGCAATCACCGTATTTCATTTTCTAATTCCTTTAATTACATCAACGATTAGGCACGCCATATATACTGGACCAACCTTATTTGCGGCTAGATCTACGACAAATCAATCGATAATGCCCCTTATTTGTAAATGATAAGAGCGTTGGGTTTTTGATTTGAATGGTGTTATTACGTTGGTGGGTGGTAAACACTGCCTTTTATGGATAGGCAGTGAGGTACGATCAATAGGCGCTTGTCGAATCGATTACAACGGTCGTCTCGACACATCGTATGGCGACATTGATGATGTAATCGACTGGCTCGATTGTCTATAACACTTTAAAATCGAAGTTTGGACAGTATTGGTGAACTGAAAGTTTTAATATCATCAATATTAAATACATGACAATACAGCTCAATGCTCGCTTGAGTTCCACGCTAATCGAAGCGCGTATGGCCCGGCGGTTAGCATAGAATGCAAGCGATCTATGCGACTAAACCAAACGGGCGCGGTCGGGTGTGAGATGGGTGGCAAAAAGTTTCCGTGCTTCGGAGGGCACGTTAAGCCGTCGGTCCCGTTGTTGTCGATAGATAACAGTCGTTAAATCTTGTCGGAGGCTTTATGGGCAGTTTGAAAACATCCGACAGCGGGTTGGCCACTAACCCGCATCTCCACGAAACCGCATTGGAGCAGCGTGGTGGAGTAAGCTCCCGCCTTAACAATAATGGGGAGAGACCCGTGCCCAACAGTGGGATGCAAAAAGGGTTGCAGCCATGACTACTGAAAGTATGTATCTGATCTGAACGTACCTAATAGTTAAATATTAATTTTCGTAAACATATGGGTAAAAAAAGGTTTTACAAAAATATTTAAATCGCCATATTTACCCTTTAGGTGTACAACGTTTTGTTTATTAAAAGTAAATAAATTATAAACTAATTATTTACAATAAATGCAGTAAACTTCAATAATTTTATACATATTATGTGTGCAAATAAAATTCTTTTTATTTATCTTACCCTATAGATAACTTATTTAACTAGAATACTCTATAAGATAGTCCTACATGAAAAGGAGATTGGGGTGAACTGTTCAAGAAGAGAATTAAAATATACACTTATCTAATTTCTTTATATAGTTTTTCCATGGGAGTTACAATACGGTTAAAGTGTTATTTACAACTATGAGTGACAATGGTTACATCACCATGCCAAGAGAGCGACGGGCAATCACTCCTGGGCATCTGTTCATCGCGATAGCATCGAGATGAAAGATTACTTCGAATGACTTATCTAACATTTCTATTCCTCTACAGCTGGACCACGTGTTCGTCTAGCTGTCAAGTGTGTTTTGGGCCTTATCGCGTTTTATAAATCAAAAAACAATTAAAGGTGTTAATGTTCATTTTTAAAAATAATGTACAAAACTTAGAATTTCATGGTGCTAATGTAGCTAGTATACAGTTTGCTCTTCTTATTCATTATATATAATTATATTATAATATTTACAATTGTAACTAAGCTAGGTACTGATTATGTCTTCTGATTCTGTAACCAGAACTGTACTGACTCTTATTACGTCAACCATTTTAAATTTGAACAACTATAATAGAAATAATCTTCGCTAACTCACATTGGAGCAGCGTGGTGGAGTAATCTCCAGGCCTCGCAAATAATGGGGAGGGACTCGAGCTCAACACTGGGACGCAAAAAGGGTTGCAGCCAAATTTAGTACATTTAATAGAATTATAAGTGTTTTTAATTGTAGCTGTTAAAAAATAATAAGTTTCATTTTGTTGTGTCCTTTGTTATTGGCTGTAAAGAGTACACATATCATTCCAGAAATTTTTTACAACAGTTTACGCAACTTTTCTTTTCAATTAACAATAGTTTTCTACTTTAATTCAAGTTTTTAAGTTTAATTTGTCACAATGTTCAGCAGTATATCAAAACTTTTTCTTTTACGTACGAGGCCTGCCAATGTTAACAGGTAGCTGTGGGACGACATTGACACATGCGGTAGCTGTCACGTATGTTCCTTATCTGCCCATAGCTACTCTGTAAGAAAGCTAATTATTGTATACCTCATATTTTAAAACAGGGCTGAAGTTTTTCTCCGTCTGCTCTTTTCTTCAGCTCAGCATTGCCTAAGCGCACCCAGAGCAGACAGAACAAAAAAAAATAACATTCACTAAGAGTTTGTAAATGAACCGTACAGTGAATAAAGAATATTTCATTTCATTTCATTTCGAGGCAATAACACCACTCTATTGGGCCACATCTTACGGAAATGGCTGCGAAAGCTCCAGTCCATAAACAACTCGTTACACCCAAAAGAGTTTAAGCGTGGTACAAGTATGTCTCCTTTTTTACCGATCACCCATCCTGAGATTCCAATAAGATTGTCCAATTAATTAATTTAATTGCTGCCAGCTAAATGTTAATTTGTAGATATCGTAACATTAAACACTACTTATGGAAGTAAAATTCACTTTCAACTTTTATTTCGAAAGTAAATAATCAGTATGTGTTTACTTCTTTTTACGACTCCAGGGGAATCTTGTAATGAGATTGTAATTGTCTTTAGTCAGGAATGAATTTTTTTTTCTTACACTTACGATACAGGTTTACGGTTTTAAACGAGATGGGTTATACATTCCTGAATGTCTTTAGATTTGGGATAGTTTAGATCTTTAAGAATTAGCCATTTTTTGTTCTAGCCAACTAGAAGATTCCTTGTATCTTTAGTGTGATTACCCTAAAAGCGTAATGGACTATCAGTCACAAATAATTTCTTTTTAATAAATTTTATAAACCGTGACCTTTCTGTCAGTTATTTTAGCTTCGGCCACTATCAGTGCACTTTTTACTTATTATACTATAGACCTAGTAGCTAGCTTTGCACTTTTCCCTAAAACATGAGAAGCCTAAGCAGGTTCAGACGAGTCTCAGACCTCGAGGTGACAAGACCAGATGCCACTGATATATGAAGACCGTATTTTGCCGCCTGTCCCGCGTTGCAAACGGGTTGCAAATTGAAAATGAAAATCGATAATTAGCACACCGTGGAGGATCCCCGCAGGCTGCGATTACGGCATATAAATCAGCTATACAGGTTTTAAGTAGTTTCCTGGACGGCTTACATTTAGACTCAAGAAATCAATGTCCGTGAATAGTAATGATCGTGATATTGGAATTTGTAATACGTGGCATTTGGAATTTTATTATATGTTTTTAAAATTGTAGCATTGATTTTTTTATGATAGAAAATTTTGCCGACGGAAAAATGTGATATTCAATTGATCACTATGTTTTCCATCGCCGTGCATGCCTGAAAGAAACTCATAATCTCGAGGACATAATGTTCACCAATCCGCACTTGGTCACCGCGGTGGACTATGGCCTTAATCCCTATAACTTGTGAGAGGAGGCCTGTGCCCAGCAGTGCGATATAAAAAAGGATTGATTTTTTTATTGTTATTTGTAAGTTATGATAAAAATTCCATTGAACAGATATAATTGGTAATCATTGAGAACAATTGAACCATCATCTTCTTACGCTTTGTTTTGAATTGCCGCATGAATTTTCAGTTACAACACTGGAAAGTTACAGTAACAAATAAAGCTTGATGATTTCCGACAAGATGGTCACGCTGCCCGCGCTTTCGCGACGCTGTCTGAGTAACGGGCGAACTGTACGTTTTCACAACACACAAAAACAAGAATTAGTGACTTAAATTCAATAAAGGATGTATCAACGAGGTGTAAGAAATTTATGAGCAACCGCAACAGTCCAAGAAATATTATAAAATAAAATTTCTTCATGGCATAAATGAGTCCAGCGAGGGTACTTTTCTGGTTGAACCACGAAAGCTCTACAAAATCTTGATCAATTGACATCTAGTTATCTTTATTCATTCTTGCTAATAAAAAACCAATAAAGACATTTTCTTTCTCACAATATTGTATTGTTACATTTATAATCTGATAAAATGCAATCATCAATTTTGTAAAGGTTAGTATCAGAGAACGAGGCAATCATGTTTCTCATGTAGAAATCTATAATCACCTCCCAGAGCGTCTGTGTGACTTAAACTTTAAACAGTTTAAAAAAGATTTATTAGACTTTTTACAACAAAAACAATATTATGACGTAAAAGACTTTTTTAGTGATACATTCAAATAATCTACTATAATATGTACTATAAAATTGTAATTTAATATTTGTAATTCAATTTTAAATTAATTCTGTCTGTAACAATACAATTGAACTGCTATTAGATTAATATTTTTTGACATAATATTAGACATTTTTATCTTGAAAATTATTGTAATACCTATTTATATAAAATTTGATAAATTAATACGCTCTTAATGTGGCATAAAATATTTGTACACTGGTGTATCCAGTAAAGTATGTCGGTTAACCTTGTTTATAACACCAAATATGTACGCATGCTTAAACAAATAAATAAATTCATTCATTCATTCATTCATTCATTCATTCATTCATTCAATTCATTCATTCATTCATTCACTCATTTATGACAACATGAGAATTAGGTTTTTGGGACTCCTCCTATCGCCGTGATAGTTGATAATATTTTTGGAACGAAGTTCCTTTATTTTTCCACTTCGTTATGTTGACTTTTGCTCACATAATAGACGAGTCAGTATCTCTCATTGGTCATCAACGCTCAACAGCGAATTTAGAGGTTGAAAATTTCACCAAAAGCTCTAAGCGACAATATTGTCGCATCGACTTACAGATGATACATGTTTAAGTGTAGGCATTTCCCAGGCTTTAATGGTAATCAAACCGCCCGCCACTAGCGGATCCGCAGGGGGAGGGGCTGGGGCTAATCACGCTTGACAAACCTCAACCTGTATGAGTCAAAAGCACATGCGGATAGCACAAACGTCGTGCACTGTTGCGAAAAATGTTTCAAGTTGTTAAGAACATTGCTTGGTTAAGTGAAGCCAATCTAAAATCATGCTGGGGAGGCCCAAATTGAAATCGCAGCTCCGCCACTGCCGCCCGCCTTCCGTGGCTTGGAGAACTATGGCCAAAGTGCTTCTAACTTCAAAAGATACTCACTTGGACCTCCTCAGATCTCTTACAGAAAGCAGAATAGATCAAAAGCAGTAAATATAATCTAACTGCAAAATAAATGATCATTAATGGTTAAAAGAGCAGCGATGGCCGAGTGGTAAAAGCCGCGGTCTTCTACGCGGCCGATCCCGGGTTCAAATCCTCAGCGCGCACCTCTGACAAAGAAAATAATGTAATGTGCGCATTTATCGCTGCTCCACGGTGATGGAAAATATCGTGATATTTAATTGATTACGATGTTCTCCATCGCCGTGCATGCCTGAGAGAAATTCATAATTTCTCGAAAGCATGACGTCCACCAATCCGCACTTGGCCAGCGTGGTGGACTATGGCCTAAATCCCTCTCACTTGTGAGAAGGAGACCTGTGCCCAGCAGTGGGACATAAAAAAAAGGTTGAAAAAAAATATGGTTAAAAGTAAAAGTTTGTAATGACCTACATATATAAAAGGTCCACATAACATCAGTGAAGACGAAATCATATTATTATTATTATCATGTGGGATGTTCTCCAGTGCTTATTCCATGACCTACAGGTCAACCTTCCACGCAACCAATGGTTTTAATATTAATTTTCGGCGATGGATTTCTTATAAACCAATTTTGCTGATTATAGGAATCAGGTGATGAAATATGGGGGCCGGAGAAGCATAAAATTGATGAGTATAGGGGATTAACTTTAAGGTTAAGTAAAAGCTTATTGAAAGAACAATAAAGCAGATTTTATGAAGGCGTTTATCCCTTAAGATTGGTTAAATTGTGTTTTGAATAAAAAATGCTATTTTCAAGTAATAACCATCAAAAAGAAGCTATTTTTGTTTCGGTTCCTTGGGCATAAAGTAAGTTGTAGATCAATCCTAAGTTCAGGTAGAGTTTTGTGGTAAACGCACCTAAATTATATCCTCATGAAATGCCGTGGTGCCTAGCCACGAATAGTTGCTTAATGTTTGTTGTCCAATACATACACTTTAAGCATTACTTTGTCTAAGGTGTTTTAGTGCAGTTTTAGAATTAATGGTTGCAAGTGTTGCCGTAAATCTTGGCGCTTTGACTTCAATTATTAAGCTTTCGTATCCGTGAGTAAGTAACAAAGGAAAGGAACATTTATAAATGATCTTCTACTTCTCAATACGTTTAACTGTTTACTTAGCGTAAGTTTGGTAGATAATTTTCGTTAGTAAATATTAGTGGTTTAAGTTTATCAGTTGTTAGAATAATTATAATAATAAAAATAACTCTTCACACTCATAGCCTCACAGTAGAGTAGATATACCCTGTGTCCTGGGTGCCATGGACACAGACAAAGACAGAAACAAAAACACCCAGACCAACAACAGAAATTTTAAGCTCATCATTCAATTTTCTGTTTGGGAATCGAACCCGAGACTCTCCGATCGGCAGTCCGGAATGTAAACCATTACGCCACGTGGGTCGTCAATGGGTGTATTATGGAAAATATGGATGTTTCATTAATTTATTTTATTTATAGATCCTAAAACTTTCATAGTTGGCTTGAGGAGGCATCACCGCAACACGAATTCCTGACGTAAAGCGACGTAATTCCGTGGCGTAGTGGGTGATGAGCCGACTCCGATGTGTGTGATGAACGTGACTATTTGTTCTGTGTCTGGGTGTTAATTTATCTATTTAATTATGTATTTAGAATTATATAGGTACTAGCTGACCCGACAGACGTTTTCCTGTCTTAACTATGGATATTAAATTCGAATTTGTAAAAAAAATATATTAATTATCAATTTTCTTAATTTTTTTCATTGATAAGAACCTTCTCCTGATAATAACAAACACAACAAAAAAGAATTATCGAAAGCGGTCTAACCGTTCACGCGTGAGGCCGAGACCAAGGGAAATAGGAATTCAGTTTTATACATATAGAGTTAGATAAATGTTTTGCCCGCGACTTCTTCACATCAGGACACAGTTTAAATTAACCCCGTTATAATTGTGTCATACGTATCAGTTCTGCATCTGCAAGTAGGTACTGCTATAAAAGATAGGTAACAGGTTACTACAGTACCTACTTCGTTTTGAAGCTGGTGTTAAAATGACCAAGTTATTTGGTGCACTAACCCGCTAGCAAGCCACATAAACCTGACCGTGAGAAAAACAGCCCCCTTTTTAAATTAGTCCGACGAAATATAAAGGTTGTCATAATTATATTTTTAAGAAATAAGAAAGTCAGGCCCTATATACCAATGTTTATACTGCTAAGTTTAGAAATGAGATGATAATTAATTTCTATACATTTTACTTAACCCTTCCCCCGCCTTTTTACCCTTTTAGGCGGAAGTTTACCTATCCATTTCACCTGCACAAATCATTTTAAATTGTAATGAGTCACATACTCGTATGTATATTACCCACTCTACTTATTAGAAGTATAAGTAGAGTAGGTATATTGTATATATATAGAGTAGGTCCAGAAATGAGAAAATTCCATGTAAACTTCACTCTCCTATTTCACTCTCGTAGGAGTTAGTTTACTTTTTAAAGGCTCAAAAATATTTTGAGTAAATCTAGTATCGTGTTGCAGAGCCAGCTCCTGATTTACCTAATAACTTTATTCAACAATTAATTATTTTCACTTAAATCTACCTTCTTACGGTATCTGAGGCTACGCCCGAGAGAGACAGCGAGTTAATTATTTAACATGTTAACCACACTAAAACCCACTGAATAGGATTTTCAGCGAAACCTGCCAATGTCTTCCATGCGCAGCGATGTACTCTGTGGCGCGGCGTTACAAATGGGCTCTTGGGTGAGCAATGTAGGTAACTCTGCCAAGAGTCGTGCGGCCGAATACGCCGTCGTTTTACCCGTGGCTGTTGGTCCGGCTCTCAGTATAGCCGTGAAAGCCTCTACTTAGTCGCTTTTTATGATTACGTGGAGGACACCATATTTCATATTGTTAATGCCGAGGTAACTTTTATGTTTTCGGGACGGAATCTAGGCAAGGTACGTGTCAGATTGAAAAGTGATACCGGGTTATGTGGGATTTATACAGCACTAAAACCTCCTCAACACTGCTGAACACTCGTTCAGAGGACTCCATGCGCGGTGCTCCAAATCGCCCCCCACAACTCCAGAAGTTCATATTTATTCGCCGCTTACGATTAGGTCTGTTCTTACTGTATCTAGTCTTATTGTAGCTCATATTCATAACTTCCACCTACGGAGAGCAATCCCGAGCTAGCCAGTTTAGCTTCTTGTACTACCATTGTTTCTGTACAATGACAGAAACCTACAACAAATGTATGAAGAGTATTTTTTAAGTATTCATATTATATTATCTATGAAGTTTTTAGGTTACTGTCCAATAAACTGTCATGGAAGAAAATAAAATAATGACAGATCTCGTTTTAACGTTTGATTCCGAGAGCTATTTCGAGAGAAAGCGACAAAAAAGTACAAACATTTTCAAATAGCATTTTTTTTATATTCCGTCAAATTGGTGGAGCATAGAAATATTTTTGTCAGTCAGCAGGATTTCTTAACGTTTGGAGTAGAAGGTACTTACCTCAATTTAAAAATAAATATTCACTGCAGTAACTTTTCTAAAACAATAAAAAATAAGAAGAAGCAAGCAGTCAATTAATGATAAGTTTCACAGTGTTCAGTCATGCAAAACTTGTAACTCGGTGTATCGTGTAACGTATGAAAGTCGATAAAAATAGTAACTAACATTTTGCAAGTTCAAGAGTTTTCAAATAAAAAATCAAAATCTTTTCCATAACTGATGATCAACGCTTAATTTTTTAATACCATGCAACAGTTCATCATGGATTTCAAACACTAAGAAATTTAGCTGATGTGACGTAATTAAAACAAAATATTAGAAAATGGTTGCAAGTTTTCATTGCTTAGCTCTCTGAATATTTCATGTGAGTCACATTTTTGAAGGACGCTGTCTTGTCTTAAATGTTAATGTTGCATTCGAATTGGAAAATAGTTTTTAAATTTTCTAAGTTTTCGTGATATTTCCTTAATGTTTTATTACATAAGTACCTTCTTCTGCCAATTACAAACACAACAAAAGAAGAATTAGCGAAATCGGTCCAGCCGTTCACGCGTGATGTCGTGACCAAGGGAAAATGGGATTCATTTTTATATATATATAAGTATGTTTATCAGTTTTCTGATTACCATAGTACAAGCTCTGATTAGTTTGGAATCAGATGGTGTTGTGTGAATTGTCCAAAGATATTTATTTATTTATTATTATTATTATTAGTTGTAAACATCCGGTAGACAAGCAGACTTGAATGAAGCGACATCTGCTTTCAGATTCAGTCATGATTCAGGCTAGTTTGAGGTTATGTCTGATGTCAGATGTATTTGGATTACAACAATCATTGAACACGAACGAAGAGAGAAGTATCACCCCCACCATCTGGACATATGGCAAGCGTCAACAGTCCGTTTTTCACGTTCGTTTCTACCACGAACATGCAAACTGTGGAATAAGCTTCCCTCTGAGGTATTCACGTTGGGCTACGATATGGGGTTCTTCAAGAAAGGCGTTAAAAGAGCCCATGAATACAAAGCTGGTAACGCATAGGGCCTCTGGTGTTGTAGATGTCAATAGGCGACGGTGACCACTCACTATCAGGTGGCCCGTATGCTTTTTACATAAAAAAAACGGCAAATTGTTTGTAAAGTAGGTTTACGATCGAGATGTTTACGTGATAACGTCCGCACGAGAAAATCTCCATTCGTTTGTATGCCGCTAGCGTGAGAGAGACGGAAGATCGGTCCACTCACTCGAACGCTATGCCAGCCTCCGCTCGTGAGGATTCCGCGTGACAAGTTTCACGGAATGACTGGCAGCGCTCGAGATGAGACGGGAGATCGGTCCGTCTCTCTCTCGTTATACCTGCGATCGCGCTCGTGAGGTTTTGGTGTGACACAAGTTTCTGAACATGTCACCCGACTAAAACGATTTTAAAGACGTTATCACGTCAAAAACACCACGAGGATTCATAGCTCGTTCGCTTCTCGATCCCAACTCTCCTTATTTTTGAAAAAACTCTTAGTACTGTAGTTAGTATTCAGTGGTGGTGAAGCGCGCATGACCCAGCGGCGAGCGTAGTACGCAAGCGATCAACACAGCTAAGCCAAACGTATGCGGTCGGGTGTGAGATGGGTGACCGCTAATGGAAATAAATTTCATGTGCGTTTCCGTGGCCCGAAGTGCACTTTAAGCCGTCGGTTCCGGTTGTTATCGATAGATAACAGTTGTTAAACCTGTTCGGAGGCCTTATAGGCGGTTTGAAAACATCCGACAGTGGGTTGGCCACTAGCCCGTATCTCCGCCAACCCGCATTGGAACAACGTGATGGAGTAAGGTCCAGGCCTCCCCGATATTGAGAAGAGACCCATAGCCAGCAGTGGGACGCAAAAAAGTTGCAGCTAATTCTGCGGTATTACTATTTACTTGCTTACCTAATTTAATTGATAAATCGTCTACATCTTAATTGTGTGTGTTTGAAATGAAACAAGAAATCATCAGCAGCCATATTTCATTCATAATTATTCGAGTGTACTCTAACATGAAGGATTTATAGTAAATACTTCGCGATAAATTACAATTAATCGTGAAATTGCAAAACTTTCCGTATTATACACTTGTCAATTAAATGCAACTCGTATCTGGTTGTGATCTCTTGTTATAAATGGAGCATATCTTGAACTTAAGCGATTTTCATTTGTTTATTAGTAGGTATAGTGTAGCCGTCCCTGTAGCTTGGGGATTAAGAATAGAGCTACGGTATCCCCTGCCTGATCGTAAGAGGCGACTAAAAGGGGGCTTCCGGGGTTGTGGGCGGTAAGAGTGCGAGTGCGATCCGTTCAGCCAGCGGCCCCGGGACGGCGGTGTGTGTGTGGCCGCATGTCGCCTTAAGCATCGGAGGGTGCAGGAGAGCACATCTGCTCTCCAGAGGATAGGTCCGTACTGGGGCGCCGCGCGTGGAGGTCACCGGTGCGTTCCACTTGAAATCCCGGAGTCCTCCTCAAGCGCAGAGGTAGGCCACCGAGGGGGTTTTAGTGCGGTAAAATCCCACATAACCCGGTATCCTCTTTAATTAGTATGTCATCGTGGTATCGGGCGCGCAAATTGCAGCGATAAATCAGAATAAAGCGCCAACAACTGCGTTACACTGCGGAATGAATGATGGAGTGTTGTGATGAATGCTGAGATCATTTATCAGTTGCGAGAGTTCGCCGAAAAGAACAATCGGACCCATTTGTTAGGGCAGTTTGTAGTGCATCGTGCGTTGTATCTGTTGAAAATGTTTTATTGATTGGAAAAATACTTTAGACCTCGTGTTGTGTACATTTTTATAAGTGTTTAACTTTTGCACGTGTTTATATTGCAATATGATTTATCTTGCTTCTGGTCTATCCTAGTTAAAACTAAATTTGACAGCCTCCGTGGCGTAGTGGGTGATGAGCCGACTGCGAAACGTGAGGTCGTGGGTTCGATTCCCACCCAGGACAAATATTTGTGTGATGAACATGACCATTTGTTCTGTGTCTGGGTGTTAATTATCTATTTAAGTATGTATTTAGAATTATATAAGTATGTTTATCAGCTTTCTGATTACTATAGTACAAGCTCTGCTTAGTTTGGAATCAGATGGTGTTGTGTGAATTGTTCAAAAATATTTATATTTATTCTTTCACAGTCTTTCATACTTGTTTTAGAGATACATTTTGCTTGAGCTAGAGCTGGATTTTTTAGCATTGTCCTTAAATATTACGCATATTAATGAATAGGTCTTAGGTATACAATTCTTAGTAGAACAAAGGCAAAATACGCAGAGTTGGATGGTAAATTTTCTTTACTTAGAACGTTTACCAAAAAAGCGATAACACCTCAACATAAAAGTATTTATTAGGCATGTTGGACATAGTCCCTGTAGCTTCGGGATTAAGAATAGAGCTACGGTATCCCCTGCCTGATCATAAGAGGCGACTAAAACGAGACTTCAGAGGTTGCCGGCGGTGAGAGTGGGAGCTCAATCCGTCCAGCCAGCGCCGGCCCGGAGTCTTGGGAAGGCCAAGCGCAGAGGAAGGCCACCGAGGGGGTTTTTAGTGCGGTCAAATCCCGCATAACCCGGTATCTTCTCCGAAGGTGCCGGGTACCTTTTGAAGGTCCCCCTCCGCGATACAAAAAAGGCATGTTTGACATTATATAAAAAGTTTTGAATGTTGGAGTCCTCAAAATTAATAATTAGATGCGTAAACGAGTCATAAGTCACACTCAAAAGTCAATTTAGAGTTAGTGCGACGATAAATCAAAATAAAACAATTATTATTATGCTATAGACGCCGGCGATTTATAATGTATGTTGCCATAAATCAATTCCGTGTTGCGGCGAAAATAACAATCCGGCAATTGGTTCGCTCGGCTTGAGCGGACTATCGCGTATCGGGTTACAAGTAGTGCGACTATGATATATCTGCATGACAGACAATCTCGGGATGAGTCCAAACATGAGTTTTTATAGGCGGGAGAACTATTATCGTACACCCGGGGAAGTACCACCGCTGCACCCACTTCTGCCGTGAACCAATTCTATTGTGTTTCGGTGGAAAGGTGTAGTTGCCGGCCATACTTACATGAGGCGACCACCAGCCTCCGGCAGCGCAAGTGTATACGACCTCAGACAAGACTTACCTATGCTTGCTAGATGTCCATGGGCTGCAGCGACCACTTAACACCACGTGACCTGTATGCTCGTCTGCTATTCTATTCAAATAAAAAATAAAAAAGAGTACAGTAGGAAGAAATTAATGTGATTTGTAAAAATACGTTTTAATATAAAATAATTTTAAGACAAAATACATTTTTGTAATGCAATAAGTGGTTAAAGTGACATAACTACAATAGTTGGATATACCTATAGTATGTCAAAGTTTTTTGAAGACATTGATATGTTCTTTAACATTGTAAAACATTTTTTGTTCTATGATCAATAGTTTTTACGCAATTTTTTTACACCTTGGTGTTTCACGTCACTAAAGTTTTAGCAAGGATCCATTATTTTTCTTATAATAAATAAAGCCTATGTTTTTTAGTGATAATGTAGCATTCTAATAATGACAGAATTATTAAAAACGGTTCAGTAGTATTTTGAGTTTATTCGTGAAAATATAAAAATATACAAGAAGACGGAAAAAAAGAGTTTTGCTCAATTTGTCAAACAAGATTAGGACACCAATATTGTGTGAATAAATAATAATTTCATATAAAGAATTTACAATAAAACGACGGACGAGTAATGGTGAATTATAAAAATTATATATCATAAAAAATACATAAATCGTACCTGTCCCAGTAATAATTACAGGCTCATTTGATACAGCATGATATGATTTAATGGTTTTCCAGAAGAAAATTTTAGAAAAAACAATGACAAATCTTTATCCCAAAATTCAAGCACAACTTGTGGTCGCAATGCAACTACGTGCTAAGTAACTGAACTTATTTTCGGAGTAACTCAATCGTAAAAGCCGAAACTCTTGCTTTTAAACGAGTATTTCGGATGGGTTAACCGTGCGACCTTTTCACTGTAACGCACTTACAGCCGACTACTTCGATGTCGTTTTGAATTTAGTTATGGCTAAAGGATTGATAAGTTTTTTGACCTACAGGCCCACAGATACACCGGAAGTTGTGGGACATAGATCCAGTTGAGGCATTTCTTGTCAACTATTAGTTGAGATTCTTCAAAGAAAGCTGTATGAAACTCTCCTTTAAAGCTGGCAATGCACAGAAGTCTTGGGGCTTCCCGTATCCATATGCAACGGTCACCGCTTACATAATAACGCGGCTAGTCAGCCTTTTTGATCGATTCATTTATAAAGTACCTGGACGCCCGAGCGTTGCTCGGATAAAAACAATTTATTTTCTTGATTCATTTTTAAGAAAAACATTCATTGACTTAGTGTTACTTAACAAAGCCTTTTAGAATACCTAGCTCCCAATTTTAAAAAAAATTGTCACTAAAAATAAATAACGCAACTTGCCTACTTAAGGTTTGAACCCGAGTCTCTAGCTCCGTAAGCTTTCGTAACCATTCGACCATTCGAGCTATATAATAATATATACTACATGTTACTATATTATAGCGTAGTCTGAAAGCCGCTTTACAATACAGTTTTCTGTATAAATACACTTTCAAGCAACGCCGTAGGCCGATATCTTCTTTTTCAAAGGTACTCATACCTAAATATATCCATGAACAGTGAATATCCGTATTACGTAAAGTGATGCCCCTAACCCTATTTCAATTTCTCTGCAACGCTAACAACATCATCAACTGGAAAGCCTTCTTGCTAACAACTTCTTGTTACCGCGTCGCCAGATTAGCGGCAAATCGGCCCATTTACCGTTTACTGCTTATAATCCAACACCTCATAATATTATGTTTATAAATAACTTTAAGCCCTTTAGGTGTTTAATATGAGTTGGGTTCCTTTAAATTGATCTAAATGGAATCATAGACGAGCGATTACAGGCTCGTTTGATACAGCATGATATTATGTTTTTATAGAAAATTTTTGAAAAAATAATGACTAATCTTTATCCCAAAATTCAAGCACACCTAATACAAGTCTGGACGGCAACCACACTCTTCGCTCCCACCGAGTTCTATCGTAACACAATGTATAAGAAGAAAACACTCCTTTGTTCGACAATCGTGTAAACAGTCTTTAACAAATTGATTCTTTGACAGGTTTACGAATAGAACCAATGGATAGATTTCATCCATTATTTCAGTTAGTCAAAGTTTGGTGCAAGCAGAGGGTATAATATTCATGATTTCTGTAATACAACGTAGCTCTACGTAGTTCTGTACTACTTATGACTAGTTATGACACATTTGCATTGCTCGGGCCAATAACGACGGATTTAGATGTTAATCGCAGTTAATCACGGAGCAGTAAGCCCGGATTAGCCCGCTTTCTAGAGCAGTTGGTAATCAGTGGTAAACAATGTCAAGTGACCATCGGACTGTGCATGTTTGACTTAGTTTAAATAAGGAGATGTTTTGTGAAAGAAAAAGACGCGATCTGTATGTTCAGGGGTTAAGACTTTAGATAAGTTACCGAATGATGGAATGTACAACACATTGACATCGTATGTTATTGTATATTTTCTGTAAAGCAAAGAATTTAATAAATGATTTCTATTTTTTATTTGAATAGAATAGCAGACGAGCATGCATGGCCACGTGATGTTTTGGTAAAGGGAATTCTCCCGCCAGGCGAGGTGGCCATGTCTGTGGAGCGGCAGCGCTCCAACTGCCTCGATTCAGACTATCAAAGCTTGTATATCTGGTCATGTATTTAGAAAACTTTGATAGCGTGATTCAGAAATACCCGTGGCGTCATCTCTTGATGAGTTGCAGAAAGTCGCCACAATGTAAAGTGGTCGTTGCACCCATATGGACACAGAACCTCAAGGGATTCTAAGTTTTGCCAAAGGTCATATACGGTTGCGCTACTACTCTGAAGGTACAGCCAAATACGAGAATACGAGCCAAGGTAATTCTCTGGCCGTCATAAGAGGCGACTAAAGAGGGGCTTTTGAGGTTGCGGGCGGAGCTCAAACCGTCCAGCCAGCAGCTCCGGGAAGAAACAATGGCATGTGTATGTGGCGGCATTCCGTTACAGTAGTACAGTTATTAATCGCCCAGTATAATGTTGTAAATTTTTCTAGGTTTCTGTACACACACGGGCTAAGTCTTTCCTGAGGTCATATCATTTGTAGAAGCGCTGCAACTCCGGAGGCTGATGACCATCAATGCGATCGCCTTACGGTATGTATTCATGGTAAAAATTAGTGCAGGGTTGATACTTCCCTGGTCAAAACAGAAGGTCTTACCTGCAAAGGCGTCCATTCACGATTTGAATAAGACATTTGCAATATCTATAGATAAATACAGAGTTTCGCTATTCCTTAACATATCTAACTGCGTTTCCAATTAATGGCATCTATTCCGATACTTATGCATTCAGCGGTCTGATAATTGCATGGTACACTCGTGATCGATTGATCAGCGATCACAGTTCGACTTGTATACTCTGCGGTGGGTATCCTACTCAGGGTTGCTGCATGTCTAGGTTTCTCTCCATTAGTCCCTGTAGCTTCGGGATTAAGAATAGAGCTACGGTATCTCCTGCCTGATCGTAAAAGGCGACTAAAAGGGGACTTCCGGGGTTGCGGAGAGTCGGAGCTTGATCCGTCCAGCCGGCAGCCCCTGGAAGGACGGCGGTGTGTGCGTGTGGCCGCATGCCGCCGTAAACATCGGAAGGTGCAGGAGAGCACATCTAACCTCCGAAGATGAGCCCATTCTGGGCTCCGCGCGTGGAGAACACCGGTGCGTTCCTTAGGAGATCCCGGAGTCATCCCCAAGCGCAGAGGCAGGCCACCGAGGGGGTTTTAGTGCGGTCAAATCCCACATAACCCGGTATCCTCTCCCTAGGTGCCGGGTACCTTTTGAAGGTTTCCCCCCCGACACCAAAAAAAAAGGTTTCTTTCCATTAGTTGGGTGGTGTGGAGATTACTCTACTACGCTGCTCTAAACTAGGTAGGTGTAAGTACGGGATAGTTTATATAGGATAAGGATTGGTTTCAAAACGTCTATAAGGCCTCCGACAAAGATACAAAGATAAAGAACTGCTATCTATAAATAACATCCAGGATTTAACGTGTCCTCCAATGCACGGAAACGAGCATGAATTTGCCATTACCACTAGCCGTCACCTATCTCAAACCCTACGCTTCGCTTCGACATTTTGCTTAGCTGCATAGATTGATTTACTTCTACGTCAACTGCCGGGCCATGCGCGCTTCGTTATACTTAATCTAATAGTTTACAATCATTTTCAAAAATCACCCACGGTTTTTTAAGAAGCGATGCGAAGTGAAGAAGAAAAGAAAGGAAGTTCCAGATGTTTTAAGAAAACAATTTTGTCACCTACTCATCCCGACCGGTATCATTCCGGAAAGCTCAGATATTACTGCGATTTTTTGTAAATATAGAGCAAAGAAATGTGCCAATATTATAACATAATAACCTATTTTCATAAAAGTGTTGATTAGGGAGAGTGAGATCTATCGCTAAGCGAATTCATGACAGTGCAGCTGTTCTCCGGTAGTTTAATTTGCTAATTTGTACAATTAGCAAATTAAACTACCGGAGTTTAATTTGCTAATTTGTACATTTAGAAAACTTCGATATCACGATTCAGGATACTCAAAACTACATCTCTTGACGAGTTGTGGAAGGTCACCACACAATTTTGTATTTATCCAAAGAACGTGAAGCAGCCCTGGTGGTACAACATATGATTATCAGAGAGTGGATACAAGTCCGGAACTGGATTGAGTCGTCGAGGCGAGCTGCACGCGAATCTCTTATTAACTCGTCCATCTTTCTTGTATTAGCATACAGAGCGACGGAACCGGGAAAACGTTTACAGAGATTTATATAACATTCAAATTGATTATACGTGCATTAAATTTTATTAGAACATTGATTTAAATTAATGTTTTCTTTTCTTTTAGCAGACTAACTGTACCCGGTGAGTTTACCTGCGTTACTATGAAGTGAATATCATATGAAGAGAGGTTGGGATTTTCAAACATCCTTTCTTAGCGCTCATTAACGTCACTTGAGGAACCTATATACAAAGTTTCAAGTAAATCCACTGAAGAAATAAAAAAATACAAATTCCCTTCTTAATTAGGGTAACTTCTAGCAAGATTTAGGTATGCTTGAGATTTGTAGATTTCCATAAGTTGCAATGAACCTGAACGTCAACCTGCATGCTTCTCTGCTACTCCATAAATACATCCATAAATAAATGAAGAAGAAAAAACAAAAATTATTGATGGTGGCATCTTCCCACTATCCTCGGTCTTCAGGCATGACATCGAAAGTTACTTGAGAAGAATTTTCTTGGATATGATATTAATTTCAATATGATGTCCAAGAGTTACAATCACTGTTCAATATGGTGATTTCTTTACTCATTTGCAACTCCATTTTATAAAAACTATAGTGCTAGATACAAATGTAAATTCATATGATGACGGTTTTTGCTCATCAAAGCTTAGCTTAAATTGGATTCTGATTACGATATTTCCCACACACTTGCAAAATCGACTTAACAATTAAAGTTAAAATTTTCAACTAATCGCTTTTTTATTGTAATAATCATGAGTGTAGATAATAAGTGGATCTTAAATCGAACAAAGTATCTCCATCGCATAATTTCGTTAAATATCCATCAATTTAATTTATATATTCCACACGCAGACACACACATAGCAGACATAGCTCTCAAGATCTGCAAGCCGAAATGACAATCAGTAGGCCATTTACTTATTTATTTATTTATTTATTTATTTATTGACACACCAACAGCGTTACATACAATAATTCGTAATTAAAATTATTTCTAAACATATATACTAGTATGCATGCCAGTTACAGGTGCGTACATCATTCACCGATATGACATATTAATGCTGTTCATATAGTTCGTTTATATACACAATTTAACAATTTAAAAAACAGGAGATTGAAAAGTTTGAAATAAAAATCAGCTAGAGTGGAATGTTTGAACATATTATTATGATTAAAATAACTTAACTTAACTTGGTATTTATTTGCAGAAATGTGCGGTAAGCTTCTTTCTCAGGCTTGAAACTGTGTCATGGAATATGTCAATTTCAGTAACAAACGCAGACAGCCGATTATATTCAGAACACATTCGTGGCAGTGGAGAGTGCTTAAGGACATTTGTTCTGCACACTGTCACATAAAAAGTATTTTGAATAGGTTTTCTAGGGTATCTATATGGTACATTAAGGGATATTTTCGTTGTTAACTCTTTGGAGTCTATTTCGCCAGATAAAAGCTTTTTTAAAAATATAACGTCAAGTAATATACGACGATTATAAAGTGACAACATGTTGAAATGTTTTAGCCGAAGGTCATAAGTGGCTTTATGGGAGATGCCGGGCGAATAAAAAGCTAAGTACCTTGTAAAAGATCTCTGTAATCTCTCGATGCGTTGTGAATTTACTGTGTACTGTGGGTTCCAGACCGAAGATGCAAATTCAAGTTTGCTGCGAACTAGTGAGTTGAAAAGTAGTATTTTGGTTACAGGTGATGTAAATCCTTTAGTATTTCTCTTAATGAAACCAACCATTTTTGCGGCTTGCTTTACTATAGCATCCAAATGTACTTTAAATTTTAATTGTGAGTCCATTATCACACCCAGATCGCGAATTTCGTGTACTTTTTCGAGCTTCTCTGTATCTAATTTGTATATAGTCGTCATGGGTGTCTTTTTACGTGTATACTTAATGTGATAAGTTTTATTTTTATTTATTATCATACCATTTGCATCACACCAAGTAATTATTCGATCTAGGTCACTTTGTATGAGTACAACATCATCGGTCGAAGTGATTGTCTTATAAATTTTTAAATCGTCAGCAAATAGTGAGTATTGACAGTTTTGTATTGAATACGTTATGTCATTCAAATACGCTGAGAAAAGGACAGGGCCTAGATGGGATCCCTGGGGAACGCCGGAATGTGCTATGTATTCGAGAGACTTGTGGCCATTCAGTACCACAAACTGGAGTCTTTTTGCTAGGTACGAATTAAACCATTCTAATAGGTTCCCATCTATGCCATATGTTTTTAATTTATCTATCAGCCGCCAATGGCAGACTTTGTCGAAGGCGCTGGAAAAATCCATGTAGATAGCATCCACTTCCTGCCCTCTGTCTATCTCATTGCTGAGGTAAGACGTAAAAGACACTAAATTCGATTGGACAGACCGTCCCTTTTGGAAACCATGTTGATTTTCAGAAATAATTGAATCTAAGTGACGTGTGACATATGGACAAACAAGTGACTCAAACAGTTTAGCCATGCATGATAGTATCGAAATTGGCCGGTAGTTTTTAACATCTCTACTGTCGCCTTTTTTGTGTACTGGTACTATTTTAGCCCTTTTCCAGATATCAGGAAATACCCCATCGCTAAGAGATCTGTTAAAAATGAGAGAAAGAGGCAATGCAAGAACAAGACCGCAGCGTTTTATAAAGACAGGGGGTATTTCGTCTGGGCCAGCACCCTTAAAAATGTCAAGTTTTTTAATTTTTCGTATTATTTCTTGCTCGCTCAACCTCAATCTGCACAAATGTGGGTACTTATTGGGTGTAACTGTTTCACCGTTGGATTGGGCAGATAATTGAATAGTGCTGAATGCAGAGGAGAATTTTTTTGCAAACAACTCCGCTATATCAGTCCCTGTAGTTGCAGTTTCATTGTCATTGAACATCTCTGCTGGTGTGTTAGTTCGCCCACCTCGCCTTTGTTTGATGTAACTCCAGAAAGATTTGGGATTTAAACGAATATTGCTCTCAATGTATTTTTTATAATTGCGAAGACATAGGTCTGTGAGTTTTTGACTTCGCTCACGTAACAGTTCATATTCTATTCGGTCCCGAGGATTGCCATATTTATTATATTTTTTTCGTTTGTTTTCTTTTTCTAAGATTATCTTTATTAGAGGCCTAGTGAACCAGGCTGGATACTTACAATTTTTTAATTTACAAAAAAAAAAAAAAAATTGTAAGTATCCAGCCTGGTTCACTAGGCCTCTAATAAAGATAATACTTAAGAGGACTTAAAACAAATGGGGAAGAAAGGTCTTCGAATAGCGAAAACATCTCGGCAAAAGGAGCACACACAGCCCTTCAACCAGTTGGACTGACAACCTGAAGAAGAAAAGACAGCGGGAAGCCGTTAAATTCAAACGGCGCGGGACCGGAAGGAGTGGCTGACATTGGAGAAGGCTTGTCCAGGATTGGATTTTTTAAGACTGATGAATTCATGTATGGTATGTAAAAGTCAGGATTGGATTTTTTAAGACTGATGGATTCATGGATGGTATGTAAAAGTACATCACGAGCAAGTACAGGCGAAAGTAATCATAATAGTTGATCACCATACAGACTGGTGAAAGGGACATAAAAAGACCTTAAGAAATTCTAGTAGCCCTATAAATTACTTTAATATTTTCTAATAAGCATTTAACATTTTGCGGTGTTTATTAATTGATGGCTTAATGGTACTTTCTGATATACACATTATTATCGAGGATGGTGGAGTGGTGAACGTCGCTCGCACCTCTGACCTGCATCTTGCGATAGGTACCTATTAATGTGTTCGTGGGAACTGGGCCTTAGTGAATATTAATCTAATGTTACTTTCATTGGAAAGGTTTGTTCATTATTTACAACTTACTTATGCGGCAACCATTTTGTGATCTTAGATACTTTTAATTTCAAATAAAAAGGGAGAATGCTATGACTTACAGCAGTGACTTATATTCGAGTACTTAGTACATATATTTATTGCTACCAATTGCACTTTCTACATATATGAAGTACTGTTATTTCTTAATTATTTTTTCTTAGCCACGGAAACTGAACCTTCAACCTTTATTTTTTTATTGGACAACCCGTGTGGCGTAATGGTTACCATAGTGGACTGACGATCGGAGGGTTCCGGGTTCGATCCCGGCGAAGCAGAAATAAGAATGATGATTTTAAAATTTCTGTTCTCGGTCTGGGTGTTTGTGTGACTGTATTTATGTGTGTTCATGGTACCCACGACACAGGGTATATCTACCTTACTGTGGGACTAATGGTGTAAGAGGCTATTTATTTATTTTGTTTAATTAAGCCCACTTTTTTAATTGATGACCCGTATTAAGTAAAGTCTGGCCATAGTCCACCACGTTGGCTAGCGTGGTGGACTATGGCCTAAATCCCTCTCAATTGTGAGTAGGAGACCTGTGCCCAGCAGTGGGACATAAAAAAGGATGAAAAAAATGTAAGTAAAGTAATAACCGTAAATTCGGAAGCTTGGTAAGCGATATATCTTCAATACTTTAACACTTGCTATTACTATATTATACACTAATTTGATAAAAATATAATAATTTGGACAGAGTTGTCGTTACAACACAAGCTGGAACAACTTTTTCCCAAAGATATTATGTGTACAAGATTTTTTAATGCATTAAATATTGCAGTATGTTAACAAAAATCAAATCAATAAAATGAGTCGTATTAACGTATTACAATATGAAACAACAGCTAAAGATTCTATGGTACAATATGACAGATCAGATTCTGATGTTAGGGGTCACATAATGCTTACGTAAGCTAACGGATAGCCCATTGTACTGTGGTTCAACTTCGAGTCACTTTCTCCTCTCGTCGGGAACAAAGGATCCGATGACAGGCTCTGAATGTGACCGATGGCGACCATAATGTTCTATGCATAACCATAGCTGATTGTAGTAAGCAGCTTAACAGATTAGAAGGTTCTAAGGAGAACTAAGCAAATTATTTCGTAAACATTGGAAAAGCTAAGCAATGGAAGTTGTAATTCCTTTCGCAATACATATTCAAAAATAAAAACGGGTGGCATCTACAATTAAGTTTTTCGTTTCGTGTATATAAATTCGATAATCTCGCCACTAATAGATTTAATTAACAAAATGTAGGGAATCATTTCTTTTGACGTGATAACGTCTTTAAAATCGTTTTAGTCGGGTGACATGTTCAGAAACTTGTGTCACACCAAAACCTCACGAGCGCGATCGCAGGTATGACGAGAGAGAGACGGACCGATCTCCCGTCTCATCTCGAGCGCTGCCAGTCATTCCGTGAAACTTGTCACGCGGAATCCTCACGAGCGGAGGCTGGCATAGCGTTCGAGTGAGTGGACCGATCTTCCTTCTCTCTCACTCTAGCGGCATACAAACGAATGGAGATTTTCTCGTGCGGACGTTATCACGTAAACATCTCGATCGTAAACCTACTTTACAAACAATTTGCCGTTTTTTTTGCGTATAAATCATTGCTTACTGTAAAAATAAATTTAGAATTGACTGCCAACTTTACAACTTGACAAGCGTAATTGTATTAATTGGACTTTTTTTCAAAACTTAATGACATCTTAACTCAACTCAAAGTGTTAAAGAAAATTACTGACAACGATAATAATATTTGGAAAGATCAACCTTTTAAATACTACAAAGATATACTTACATTCCACGATTCCCGTTGAACAACAAACCGATCCCAAACAAGGCATTCTTATCCGTACTAAGACAGCATCTCAATCGAGTTGCAGATGTAGCTGTAACCGTTCACTAGGAATGGCGTAAATAACAAATAATCACAATAACATTGATAACATAATTTATTAGTAACAGTCTAAAAGTCTGAAAATAATATGTCAATATTATAAATAAATAACTATTACTAAAACATACAAATAACAATAAAAGTAGAATACAAAAGTAATTTAAGTGATGATTTGCTAAGTTAATTAATAAAAAAAGTAATGCAGTTTAAAAAACTAAAAAACACACAATCGAATTTCACAATTCGGATTTTCACAAAAGCGTGTTTTTTAGTTTTTTAAACTACATTTTTTCATTTTAATTTTTTAGTTGGATTTTTATTTTCATGTTATTGAATTGTCATCGGCCCTTGACCCTTGTGCAAATTTTCAAGTTAATCAGACGCTTAGACGTGTTAAAAATATAAAACTTTATATTTGTTTTATTAAGTACCTTAGGCCACGAACTTATCAGCCGCCCCTCGTATATTTTTTTTTATCCTGATGATCCCAGTTAGGATTTTAATATAAAGTTATGAGATTTTTGTATTGTCATCGGCCCTTGACCCCTGTGAAAATTTTCAAGTTAATTAGAAGTAAGTGAAAATGAAGTTAAAAGATTCCGTTACATACATACATACATACTTACATACATACTTACATACATACTTACATACATACAGGTCAAGTTAATAAAAGCGTGTTAATAAACTTACGCATTTCAAATAAATCTATCAAATTTTAAATAAATCTATGAAAAGGAAAATAAGTTAAGAGAATAATTTACCAAAATCAGAAAAGTATCTAATTAAAGTAAGAAAATATTAACAAATAAGTAGCGAAGCAATTATTATTTACCAATGAAAAACAAGTGAAATAGCGAAAAATACCTACATCTACGCTATCGAGCGTCACGTGAAAATTTATTAGTTTGCCATATTTATCTGAGGTTTGCAAAGATACTAGACCTATAGATCTTGGAGTAAAACCGAATGATTCCCTTAAGATAATACTGAGATATTTTTAATAAGGGAAGAAGTTACTAAGAAAACGTTTTGTATAAGAAACGTAAATGTTTGCCTCACAACAGCGCCAACAACAACGCCCGTTATAAATAACATCTTCATGAATTATTATCACCTTAACATAAAGTAGCAAAACGATTCCCATGCCTAGCATGAACCATGACCCGGCGGCAACGACGCCGACACACAGCTGAGATACATCCTGAGAATAAGTACAAACGCACACAGAGGAACGTCCGGTTAGCCGGAATCGTGCGAAAAGAGCTCTGTTATGTTTCTTCCAGTTAAAAGGAAGTTGCAAGGATGAGGGCCCGTATGACGTAGGGTCACCACGTCAGTGTGCCGTGCAAGAGTCCTGGGTTCGATTCCTGGCGGGGAGATATCAAAATGATGAATTTAGAGGATTATCCTGGCCTGGATGTTTGTGACCTTGTCTGTGTGTCCATGGCAACCACGATACAGAGTATACCCACCCTACTGTGAGGCTGTGAGTGTGAAGCGTTCAATCCTTTATTTATTTATAAAGGATTATTTATTATTTTGTTATTTTCATTTCGTAAATTTAACAATACAGTTTGATAAATGTCTAATGCTTAAAGCAAATATACTGTATAGTATAATATTGACTGCGCAACTAGCCTAATTTTAAAACAGCGAATACAGCAGGCGACATGTAAAACTAATTTAATAACGAAAAGTGTTCTATTAATTTGAAAAACCAAGTACATACTATGTATAATACGTAAAACCGATATAGCTGTGGCCTAATATCATGTCGACTTCACAAGTGTAAAATAGCACAAGATCTATTGCTACAGAATTTATTGATAGACGTTTCAGGTAAACAGTGATTCAAATGATGAAACATTGTTTACCGTCGTTACAAAATAATTATGTCCTATATTTTTGTGAATAATAATTTAACAAATTAAATAAATATGGTTCTAATGAAAATAAACAAAAAAAAATCAAATTATATTGTCACCTCCAGAAATGCGTGGGCCGTGGAAACTTAAATCTCAAAAACTACAAATGTGTTCCCCCACGTTAATGAAACGACTGTTAACGATAATAATGCAGTATTATACAATTGAAACTAAAAAATCCCACAATATGATTATTACTCTCCAAAAAATTTGTGGACAAAGATACACTTATTAAGCACACTATACGTACGAGTATAGTGTGCTTGGAAACAGAAACAGATAATCATATTACCTAAATATTATCTAATTCCAACTATGTTTATTAAAAATACATTACTTAAGTCAAATAAATATCCCTCTTTTTGAAGTCAGATAAAAATAACTTGTTGGATATTTTTATAAATATACCTAACAATGTCTAGATTGTCTAGTATGCGACGAGGTTTCAAAGGAAGATTCTAGGACCACGTCCTGATGAGAGGTTATTGTGCCGAGATTATTTCTTTTCGCTAGTTAATGCTAACGGTACTCTACCACTCTAACAGCATAAAATAGATAGGTAGTAAATTAAAATTTACTCTTATTAAAGTTATAATGTTTTAGCACGATAACCTAAAGCGAAAAAATGCGATAAGAGTCCATTTACGAATATAGTTTTTATGACTTATAAAAAGCTTCTTTGAAAGCAATGGAATACTTATGATAAAACATTTAGGAGAAGTTTTTTGAAGATTTTATTATGCATGCTTAATTTTCGTTTAAGGGAATGGAAATTGTATGTGTTGTTGAGCTTTAGGAGGATAAGAATGTTGGCATGCAGTATAATAATATGTATAGGTATAGCTAAGCGCTTTGTATATAACGTAAGCGATCTTTACAGCTAAGTAGATGCGGTCAGATCTGAGATGGGTCGAAGCTTCTAGCAAATAGTATCGTGCGCGTTTCTGTTTCCTTCGCAGAGTACGTAAAACATTGGACCCTGTTGTTATTGACAGCAGTTGCTAAATTTTGTCAGAATCCTCATGGGCGGTTTGAGAACATTCGTCAGCGGCACAGAGCAACGAATATTCATGTCGCGCCAGAAACATGAATTCGTTGTTCTGTGGTCTCGGGTGGGCCACCACCACGTATCTACTTTCTTTCTTTCTTTCTTCACGGAATGACACCGTTTCCTGACAGTGGGTAGCAAATAGATTGCACCTATGTAACTAAGAATAAATGTTTTAAAATATCTAACTTTTTTTTCAACCTTATTATTAGCACAAGTTTCCTCTCGGAAGTGAGAGGAATTTAGGCATTGTCCACCAAGCTGTCCAAGTACGGATTGGTGTACATCATGCCTTCGAGAAATTTTGAGTTTCTGTCAAGCATGCACGGTGATGGAAAACAACAAGTCAATTAAACATTTTAAAAAATCCCTCACCGTGAAGCAGCAATAAATACGCACTTAATATATTACTTCGTCACTGGTGCGTGCCGGGGGCTTAAACTCTGTATCTCCTTGACAGAGTTTGCCGCTCGGTCAACGCTGTTCTACCAGCACTTACACGCTATAAACTTATAGTAGTCAGTAAACTCAGTAATTACTTGTTCGGCACTACCCACTCTCCTTGAAACCATTCCCAACTTCCAAAACAGATGTTAATGATAATCATTTGTAAGTAATTTGTAAGGAAGCTAATTATTCTCAATATGGTTTCCTATTCCTAGTGAAGATGACGCACGCAACCGAAATAAACGAAGCCAGTGATTGCGGGCATCCATCACGCCTCAACTAATAGCTATAAATACAAAAAAACACAGTTTAAGGCCAATAGCACACGTAAACTAGTATACTTCGCTACTGTTGCTACCCAGGGAAAACATTGGGAAACAGGGAAACAAACATTGACATTACTTAGCAGTTCTACAACTGCAACCGACGAATTCAAAATGACGACTGCATCTTTACCTATTGACAAGACAGCTGCCTAGGTCTTAGCATGCTATAAGAGGTCTAGTTAAGTTATTTACTTTTTAAAAACTCCCTATTGCAATACAAAAGCAAAGTCAACAAATTCCTAACAGACCGGTATCAAGTTTGACTTCTCGACGGTTGTAAACCTAAAACGATTTGTCGATATGCTTTGTCTACTGAAGTAGAATGCCGTACAAGTATATTATATATGAAGTGGTAGCCGATCAGGTCATTTTCGGCAATTAAAATGGCTACATGAGCACCATAGTTCACGATATCAAACGTAAGTATATTCTCGTAGTAAAAGGTAATAATAAAGTAGTATGAAGGTACTGTTGGATGCATAAAAAGGTAGCGTGACTTTTAATCAAAGTTACATAAGATGCCTCCGGAGTAGCGGCCAGCGCAATGCATGTGATCTCAAATAAACTTCAAGTTCACTTGAGGTTAGGTGTAGTTGTTCGTGAGATAGCTAAGGCAAGTATCAAAATAAATTTGATTCATGAAGTGAGAAATATAATGCTTAATTTATAATTATCTTAACCCTAACGAAAAAATCTAATAGACTTTAATAACAGAAAGTAGATACTAAATTGCTAGTCTCTGTAGCTTCGGGATTATGAATAGAGCTACGGTATCCCCTGCCTGATCGTAAGAGGCGACTAAAAACGGGCTTTCGGGGTTGCGGGCGGTGAGACTATGAGCTCGATCCGTCCAGCCAGCAGCCCCGGGAAGGAAGGCGGTGTGTACGTGACCGCATGCCGCCGTAAGCATTGGAAGGTACAGGAGAGCACATCTTCTCTCCCGAGGATGGGCCCGTTCTGGGGCGCAGCACGTGGAGGACACCGGTGCGTTCTCGGGGTCCTCCCCAAGCGTTGTGGCACGCCCCCGAGGGGGTTTTAGTGCGGTAAAAACCCGGTATCCTCTCCCAAGGGGGAGGGGGGAAACCTTCAAAAGGTACCCGACACACCTTTTGAAGGTTTCCCTTCGACACCACAAAAAGGTATAGTTGTTCATGTGATAGCTGTGGCAAGTAATAAAATTAATTTAAATTCACGAAATGAGAAATTAAATGCTTTATTTATAATAATCTTAACTCTAACGAATAAAATCTAATGAATTTCAAAAACAGATACTAAAATACCAATCGTCAAATCTAAAGCAGCACGTCTGCTCTGCCCTAACTATAAACTTGGTAATCGAATTAGAATCGCCTTACTCCTGGGATTAGACTCGGCTTTGATCTGATTCAGTGGCCGTAAGCAGTTGGACTTAAATAAAACATGATTGTAGACAGATCTTGGAACGAATAGCTAGGTCTTGCTGGTTAATATTTGTTTAATTAAAGTGACTTGTTTTATTTTATCAACATACATTACAGCTGTTTATAAGTTTTGTCACAGTTTTAGCGGGAAGTTGAAAAGGGCATGTCATTTCGTTTTTATTTTAATTGTGTATTTTTGAGTTATTATAGGATAAAGTTACAAGCATTTTATTCGATACAGATCAATTTCAGTGTTGTGAAATAACAAAGATAAGTCATATCGGCCGCAGTAAAAAATTAAATGGGCTGTTATTTGCCGACCCGCGTGGCGTAATGGTTACCATGCCACACTGCCGATCGGAGGGTCCCGGGTTCGATTCCTGGCGAAGCAGAAATTTGAATGATGAGTTTAAAATTTCTGTTCTTAGTCTGTGTGTTTGTGTTTCTTTCTTTGTTTGTGTCTATGGCACCCACGACACAGGTTATATTTATCCTACTGTGGGGCTATGAGTGTGAAGCCTTATTTAAAAAAAAAACATCAAATGAAAAGTTTCTGATGAAAAGGTTGCTAATGAGGCCATTTCAAGTTGATGATCGCAATTATTATCTTGCAATAAGTAAGTATATTGTCCACATCGTGCTACTATTGCAATAAAATGTAATTTCTACTGATATCTCCATTTGAACTCTGAGGTCAGCGTGTCGGAAGTCTATCTTCAAATCCGTCCTATTAACCCGAATCACCCGCTATCGGGTTATGAATGGGTGATTTGGCAACGCTACAATACGCTTATATTTTGTTGACTTTACGATTATTTTACAATTATCAGGTTTATCTAATACCTTTAAACAAGCAATCAAATAATATAAAATAATCTTGTATATACCTAAATATATTTTTTGAATCTCGGAAACGGCTGCAACGATTTTGATGAAATTATGTTCCCTGGTTTGAAATTTTGAATTATTAAAAATTATTTTCAGCGATAATCAACTTAAATATAAACTGAAAAATACGATTCTTCCTGACATCTATTGGAGAGTATTATGTTATTGTGGCGTAGAACGCCGTCAAACACCATCCGCCAATCCGACGTTCAAAGAAATGACAATGTCGATTTGAAAGAGCTCTATAAAAATTTCGATCATTGAATTAAAGCTTCCTCGGCCGAATGGTTACGTGGGCTGACTGCGGAACTAGAGACCCGGGTTCAAACCTCAATCAAATCCTTTTTTATTTTTTGTGATTTTTTTTTTATTGGGAGGTATTTCCAATGACGCTGTTAAGTAACACAATAAATAAATGAGTCTTTCGTTTGAAATGAAACCAAGAAAATAAATGGTTTTTTTCCGAGCAACGCTCGGTCGTCCAAGTACTTGTTGTTTATTTTAGGAGCATTGGAGTAAAAATATGAATTATCTAATATTAACCTACGTGAACACCAAAGTCAGCATGTCGGGGGCATACTTCAGATCCGCCCTATTAACCCGAATCGCTCGCTATCGGGTTATGAATGGATGATTTGGCAACGACTAAGCAAGCGTGTGTCTGTTGTTGACTTTACGATTATTTGAAAGTAAATGTATTCTGATTACTTTTTTAGACAAATGGTGATCATTATTTTGATTGGTTGTTGCTATGTAAATCAAAATTCTTATGACCTGGTCATTCAATGAGTGGAAATATGTATTGTAAAAGAAGCGCCTGCGTGTTTTAAATTTTTGCGGTATGGTCCTTTTCTTGTATCGGGAGAAATTGCCGGAGGCCTTAGAATGTCCGATGGCGAGTTGGCTGTTAGCCCGTATCTGAACTTACCCACCAAGGACCTCCCCAATTATGAGAAGAAACCACCGGTACCCAGGGTTGCATCACCAAATGTTTCAAAATTCGTGGCGGTTTCCGTCCTAGCTTTTATTTCATATTTTCCGTAAGAAGTCCATATAAATTTATTCTATTCATCAAAAATACTGCTTTGTAATATCATGTGAGACATAGGTTCGCTCTGCGTGTTCTACCGACTTCACTATGCCTACATCATCATTTCATGATTATGCCACCAGACGAAGGTTAAAGTTCCACCGGCACCATATTTACTCGTGGCGGTCCTCCACAATCCGCTTTGCACGCACCTTTTTACCATGGACGTGTAGGTTATGGGACAAACTTCCAGCTGAGGCATTCCCAGTGGACTATAACATGGGGTTCTTCAAGAAAAGTGTAAATAAAGCTCTCCTCCAAAGCCGGCAATGCTCGGGTGGCTCCCCTGGGGTTGCCCGTGTCCATAAGCGATGGTGGTCGCTTAACACCACGTGGCCCGTCTGCCTTTTTGTTCGGTTTACTTATAAAAAAAAATCTTCACAAATTCATAAATAGATGATGCATATTATGCGTAACATGCCAATCAATCAGTGGGCACGGTTGACCGATTACAATGCACAATTACACCATGAAGAAACAATAATTTATTAGATGTACTGTGAAGCTTGTTCATTATCATAAAATCATTAATATAATGACACTGAACACAGGAAATGATTCCTCCCAAGAGGATGGGCAGGCTTATTGGTGTAAAAAGAAATATATATCTATACTAGCCTTCCGCCAGCAGCTACGCCAGCGCGGAGCCGTTTTATAGATTCCCGTAGGATAAAAACCATCCTTTGTCCTTTCCCAAGATTCACTCTATCTGTATTCCAAATTGCATTAAAATTGGTTCAGTAGTTTAAGAGGGAAAGCGTAACAGACAGACAGACAAACAGACAGATAGACAGAGTTACTTTCGAATTTATAACATTAATAAAGTATGGATATGCTCTATAGGTGGTGGAACTTTAATGGTTTGACCGGAGAAGTACCACCGCTGCACCCACTTCTGATGTGAATGCTTGCGAATTTAGGCGTGCTCGTTGTTTATATTTTGACGCAATTTAATTTCCGTTGATTTAAAAAACTGGTACATGGCCTGACCTTTTTTTGTATTGGGGGACCGCTAAACGTGACGGTTGTGTCGATTTTGGGAATTTTTAGAAGTAAATTATTTTGTTGCTATCTGTGACCTGTTTTTCTCACGTAGCAGTCCCACGGCGCGACGCCGCTTGGAAAATAAATATATTTGAAAATACATAATATATGTCACGATAATAATTATAATAGGTTCAAAATATTATTTGTTATATTTTAGAGTTTATTTTTTAATTTATTATAATTTATTTTCTATTTTAGTTAGATTTCTTGAAAGCGTGTTTTTTAGTTTTTTTTAACTATTTCAAATGGAATGGAATGCGTGCTTCTTCAAAAATGAGTAAATAAAGGCAAAGTCTTATCGCAAAGGAAAACTTGTGTTTTCGTAACAAGATAACATAAGGAATAATGTAAGGAATTATTAGAGCGTGCTACATTTTGTCTGTTTGTTAACATTTCCGTTGTCACATAGGAAGATACGCTGCGCAATGTTTTATTCAGTAGCTAGATAATGAAAAAAATACTTAAATAAATAAACGTTACACACTCATAGCCCCACAGTAAGGTAATTAATACCCTGTGTCGAGGGTACCATGAACAATGGGTACCATGAGTACAAAGACAGGAACACAAACACCCAGACCGAGAACAGAAATTTAAACTCATCATTCAAATTTCTGTTTCGCCGGGAATCGAACCCGGGACCTCTCGATTGGCAGTCCGGCATGGCAACCATTGCGCCACGCGGGTCGTCAAATAATCTTCTTAATCAACATAAATAATCAACTTAATCTTTATACTTTCATTTTACAAGTAACGCTTAAAATAAAATCATAGCTGCAACCCGTTTAGCGTCCCACTGCTGGGCACCCTTTCCAATGTTGCTGGTCTCTTCCCAATGTTGGCAAGGCCTGGAGCTACTAACTCCACCACGTTGCTCCAATGCGGGTTGGTTTGTGGAGATAGAAAATCAGCTATAACTATATGATTGCTATAACTAAGCTGATCACCTCTTTCTCTGTGTTATAAGTAAATGAACACTTACAATATGAGAAGAGTTTAAATCCTAAGAAAATCCTCACAGCACGGCTACTTGCTAGATTTTTTGAAATTAATTGTAACTCACTTATTTATGTCCCACTGCTGGGCACAGGTCTCCTTCTCACAAGTAAGAGGGATTTAGGCCATAGTCCACCACGCTGGCCAAGTGCGGATTGGTGGACGTCATGCTTTCTAGAAATTGTGAATTTCTCTCAGGCATGCACGGCGATGGAGAATATCGTAATCAATTTAATATCACGATATTTTCCGTCACCGTGGAGCAGCGATAAATGCGCACATTACACATTTCTTCGTCAGAGGTACGCGCCGAGGATTTGAACCCGAGATCGGTCGCGTCGAAGACCGCGCGTTTATACCACTCGGCCATCGTTGCTCTACTTATAATAATATAATTATACACACTTTGTTACTTTGAGCAATTTACCAATGAACTTCTACCACGTCTTCAATTAAATAGCTTTTGCATAAATGTTTACTGGGCTTGCAGTAAAACCATACTTTTTAGTTTACTTTTCTGCAATTAACAGTTAAATACTCGAGCAGGCTTAAACCGACAATCTTGTTACTTGCATGGGGTATAAAAAATATTAATAGTTCCAGTTTTTTACGCTTACTGCTGGCTACTGCATATTCAACCAGTTTAATAAACAAAAACTAGTGTTTAGGCGTTGATCTCTTCATTTTCAATATCCCTTCCTAATCAGCGTCTAATGGATCGTGGGATCGCTGCTCACTGGATAATACTGGTAAATCAGCCGGAGTTAGAGTTTTCTATCATCTGGGCGTATATATATAATCGCCTGCATGTGTTTACGGGAAGTTGCCTGAGTCTGTGTAGGGCTGTGAATTATTATTGGGCTTTCTCATATTAAAGACCACTGCGACTTGAAAAAAACCGAGTTTGTTTGTTTGTTTGGATCCAGTATTGATTAAGGTTACAATCAAAAAGGTATTATTGATGGGTCTATAAGAAAGTAATCAGATTTTGGAATATTATTTTTCAATCGCTTGGGCGCATTGATAATTTAGTTAATCAGTTAATCAACACCTGATTGTGTTTTTACGTCAACAGGCTGGAATAAGTGAACGATTACATTTGTGCATTAACTTTTGGACAATAATAATAAAAAATAACGTTTTATACTCATAGCTCCATAGTAGGATAGATATATCCTGTGTCGTGGGTGCCATGGACACACACAAAGATAGAAACACAAACGCCCAGACCGTGAACAGAAATGTTAAACTCATCATTCAAATTTCTGCTTCGCCGGGAATCGATCCCGGGACCCTCCGATCGGCAGTTTAGTATGGTAACCACTACGCCACGAGAGTCGTCATTTACACTCATTTAGTTGGTTGGGTTGGGTTGTATCGGATTTACACACATTAATCAGATAATAATATACTTGACAAGCATTATTTTCTTATAATGGTAAAATTTAATTTCGTAAAAAAAATCACTTATCACTATTTTTCTCAAGCAATGCATTTTCAAACATGTGCTCATTCTTGCATCAAAACTCGTTTAATGTTCGTTTTAATTTTGTTAATGTCCCACAAAAATAAATTGTCGGATCACTTGTGCCAAAATTATATGAATATTGTGGTTCACTCTATATACCGTAATCGGATTCCAGAATTAGAGCTCTCAATCAACTGAGCGCATTTATCAATCGCCTGCCTGTGTTTACGGAAACTGGCTTGGGTTATATAGGGCTGGGCCAAATAACAAAACTTTAATGATTTTATATTTTCCACAAATAAAATAAAAAGTTATTTAGAATGCAATGGTATATAAGATTTTATATGTACTAAATAATTCGGGACGAACTGTCCGAACTGTGTGTACTCACTACTAATAGCCATTCGACGGGGTAACATAAAAATGTAGTGAGCTCTAACGTTCTTATCGGCTTAGTTAAAACGTATTTTATGATTTTCATATCGTCTCAAATGTCTAAATCACCTAGAAGTTTTGGCGGGAAGTAGGAAACATGTTGTGCTCATATTTTATTTTCATTTTATTGGAGTATTTTTCAGTATCGGATAAACTTGATGGCATTTTGTTCGATATATGTTACTGACAGTGCACGAGTATTGTGAAACAAAATAACAGTGCATTTGAGATGCCATTATTGAAAAAAAAATCAACCATGTTGACAGTTTAAATTTCATAATACCATAGATATCGATGGCGTTTTAAGTCGAAAAAACACAAGTTGTGATCTTGTTTTGTTTTCATTTTCGAGTTATATCGGATAAAGTTAATGGCGTTTTGTTCGATAAGTATAGGTTAATTACAGTGCACGAGTGTTGTGAAATAAAATAACAGTGCAAAAACATGTTTTCTCAGCTTGTTTCAAAAACTCCATCGGACATGTTCTGGTAAAGTAGCCATCGCTTTACTTGAACATGTGACTGACTAGACGACGGATTACCGACGATTTACTGATATAATGGCATTAAAGATTTTAAACTATAGGTGACGATAGACTGTACAAATGGCGGTCTTATCGTTAAACAGCGGTTTCTTCCAGACAACTAAAGAAGTAAGGAGTTAAGGAAAGAAATTAAGTTACTTAGTAAGACTTTTTTTACACCGTGATATGCGAAAATGGGTCGGGACTTTAAAATAAAATATATATTATAAAATAATAATAAATTTCAAGCGGCTGGCATAAAACGAAAGCGATCTACACAGCTAAGTCAAACGAGAGATGTCGGGTGTGCGATGGGTAACCGCTTCTGGCAAAAATTCATGCACGTTTCCTAGCTTCTGAAAATACATTAAATATCTATCGATATAGATAACAGTGGATAAACCTCGTCAGAGGCCTTATGGGCAATTTGAAAACATCCGACCGTGGGTTGGTTACTATCCCACATCTCCACCAATCCTGCAGGCCTCGCCAATAATGAAGAGAGACCCGTGCCCAGCAGTGGGACGCAAAAAAGGTTGCAGCCAATGTTAATTTCCACCGTAAGATTCAACCCTATGCAAACTGCCGCTGCAAACCGGTGCGACCGGCCGCCGTCACTGGCTGACCCGAGTAAATTATTCAACGGGAAGCGTTTATCGATACACCACATCACTATTGATGCATTGTCTCAATCCGCAATCGCTACGCTCAGTGTCGATAAATCAGTACGTGAACCCTTCGGGTATTATTTTATAAAGAGGGTATATTTTATAGGGGAGGTTTTTAAAAGGAAGTACGAGAGAGAAAGAGAGACACCAGAGAAAACATTATACAAATACTTAACGAAATATTTTTTTCCTTTTTCACAAGCTTCTCTACTTTCTACTACCCACGTCATTCGTTTTTTTCTGTAAATTATCCGTAATCCGCAATTAAATGTCAAATTCCTACTGGATATTTTGCCATAGTATTGCAGATACAAACGGCATACACAAAACAAAAATTTGGAGTTATAACATATGACCTGAGTGATACTCGTTTTTGCTATATTTTGAGTCGTAACGTAGTGCACATGCGTTCCTATTCCGAGGAGATCAACCTCTTGTAAGTGGTGGCTGTTATTACTTTACATTACTTGGCTGCAACCCTTTTTGCGGCCCATTGCTGAGCACGGGTCTCTCCCCCTTATTGAAGAGTCCTGGAGCTTACTCTACCACGCTGCTCCAATGCGGGTTAGTAGCCAACCCGCTGTCGGATGTTTTCAAACCGCCCATAAGGCCTCCGACATGGTTTAACGACTGTTATCTATTGACACCAACCGGGACCGACGGCTTAACGTGCCCTCCGAAGCACAGAAAAGCGCATGAAACTTTTTGCCACTAGTGGTCAGCCGATCACCCATCTCACACCCGACCGCGCCCTTTTGGCTTAGCTGCATAGATCGTTTGCGTTCTAGGCTAGCCGCCGAGCCATGGGCACTTCATTTCTTATTTTAAACAAATAATGTAACAAAATTGAATCTAAGCGCTTAAGCTACTGGTAAATTCAACGAGCTGTTCCATGTTACACAGTAAACATTAAACCGCTGTCCCCGTTGTTACTCGTATCAATAGACAGCAGTCGTTAAACTCGTACAACTTACAATTAAACTTGAGTCGTCAATCTTTGGTTCTTATCTACAAATCACTCGATACTCGTGTCGCTCGTCAGTCTGAACTTGGCAATGTTGTCGCATTGCTGCGGCTACCTTGAAGGACAAATTATAGAAATCTATTCTCTATACATACAAATAAATAAAATTAAAGTGTCTGTTCGTAATATTAAAATAACCACTTTTTACTACATGCATAATAATATGAGTGTAGATACAACAACACAAATAAACAGTTTGTTTCGGCTTATCTCTGAAACGGCTGGACCGATTTTGACGAAACTTTTACTGGCAGATAGCTGATGTAATAAGGAGTAACTTAGGCTTAAGTCGCGAGCGGCCGCAAGTATTACCTATTTATTTAGGCAGTACGTAGTGTTATGTCATAATGGATTAGAAGGTATAAGATTGCAATTAAAGTGAAGCGCAGCTCAAAGACATCTACATGCAAGATCAAAAAAAACTCGTTATGTTTAAAGTCATATTCCAGGTCGTATGAATTTGGTTTATTGCTAAGGATGATTTTTTTTTCAATTATGGCATCGCAAACTCTGTGCATACTGCCAGCGTCAAGTATAATTTTTGCATCAATTTTTTGCCAGTTTCAATGAAACTGGACGAAGTAATAACAAAGTCAGTAAGTAAGTCGTCAGTAATCAGTCAGTCTAGTCAGTCCAACATTCAAGTAAAGCGATGGCTACTTTACTAGAACGTGTCCGATGTAATTTTGGAGGCAAGCAGAAAAAACATATTTTAGCACTGTTATTCTATTTCACAAACACTCGTGCACTGTAATTAACCTATATCAAACAAAATGCCATCAACTTTATCCGATATAACTCAAAAATACACCAAGAAAATGAAAATAAAACAAGAGCACAATATGTCTTTTTCGACTTCCCGCCAAAAACTCCCTAAGGATGATTTTCGCTTCATCGTCATCAAAGTGTGAACGTCAACCGCTTGGTCAAGTATAATTTTTGTATCACTAAGTAATCATAGAGAAAATCAGTAAGTCGTCAGGTATCAGTAAGTCTAGTCAGTCAAATATTCAAGTAAAGTGATGGCTACTTTACCAAAACGTGCCCGATGGAGTTTTGGAGGCAAGCCGAAAAAACATGTTTTCACACTGTTATTTTATTTCACAAACTAGTGAGTAGTTATTCTATTTCACAAACACTCGTGCACTGTCATTATCCTATATCGAACAAAACGCCATCAACTTTATCCGATACAACTCAAAAATACACCAAGAGAATGAAAATAAAACAAGAGCACCACTTGTTCCTTCAGACTTCCCGCCAAAACTCCAAAAGATAAGTAATTTCCCGATTTATTTGCCACGCAGCACACCGCAGTTTTAGGGCAATTATTTTCTAACCGTAACTGCGAGTACAATCATGTTGTTACAAATCCTCAACGACCTCGCATTGCTGAACTAATCCAATCAACAAAAACTGCGGGCAATGAGCACAGTGTACGCTTATTTGGACATGCCGCTGATGGATCAGTTATCACGCCCTAACATGGCCAGAACGTTGTTATTTGCGTTGAAATACGTTGAGTCATAGTAGGCTCTTTAACTGAGCTGTTACTGAGTAAGTTTGTGTTCCTGTTCGCTTCTTGTGACCTAAAATTAATTTAATAGAGTATGTATCCTTAGTTACGTTAGATACTAATTTACACTTAAGATCATCATTTGTGGAATCATCGTTTAAAAAAATCCATACAAATGCCACCTTTCTTCATTAAGTTACTTTCTTATAAAGCCGACTATTCGTTAGTCTTTTATAACCTAACAGCTGAAGTACGTATAGCACACGATGAAAATTGCAGATGTGCTGAACTTAAGACTTCTCGAAGTCATAAGGACACCAAATTTATTGATACTGAATACTTCAACATCCATAGTAAGATCTTTAATTATATTTTGCACCACTCTTTCTTCAAATAACAACAAATAACTGCAAGATGCCAACCACGTAGAAAGGTTTCCATTAAAATAAAAGACCAAAGCACCTCAAGTACCATATTCCCTTGAGCCATTGAATTTTGTGTGCCTGTATGCTGTATTGCTGCTAGGAAGCAGCATTTAATGAAATGAAATGAAATAAAATGAAATGAATTACATACATCGCAAAGTACTTTGCAAGTAACCGGTTTGATTGCGAATTGTTGCAAAGTAGTTTTTACCTAACTTTATAACAATAGAGTTCCACAAAGTAACGCCTGATTCTATTAATTATTAAGTTGAGGAGTGAAAGATGATGAAAACTTTCGCTGGATACCGCCCTTCATCCAACAGACCATAGCTCGATCATAAGAAAGAGCATAAATAATACGCCCAGTATAACGATTCATTCTTCAAAACTCGCTCTACTCGATCCTGATAACGACAATAACTACATACTATATTATTATCGCATGCAAATGCGTGCTACGCCGATCAATCAAATACTACAATGGAGCGTTTATATCCGAAGAACAAACACACTGTTGTATTTCTTATGTTTCCACGATTGGAATTCAAGAAAAGAAGTCTTATCTTATTTACTTATATTTTTGTTGATATGATACTTATTGAATCTTAATCAAAAAGGTACGGTAAGATTTAACTCCAAAATACCCATAAGGGCTGAATATAAGTAATATCAAATACATATTATTATATGCATCAAACGGGAAATACTCTAAAAAAGTAGCACTTTGTACGCTGTATAAAAAGCCTTGTTAGAAGCTCCAACGCGCGAGTGTTTGATAGTCAACCTTTACATTTCACAGCTTTTCACAACAAAGATATGGACATATCCATCAAAGACTTACGTGATAACTCTAAGACAAAAACAAATATCTCAAACAAAAAAGCCAAGAATGCGCACGAAACGTTTCATTCTCTAAAACTCGCTCTCGATCCCGATAACGACGAACATGTTCTACAGTATATCATCATCGTATGCAAATGCCTCTCCGATCAATCAAACACTACAATGGACCATTTGCATCCGATGAACAAACTGTAGTTGTATTTCTTATGTTACAAGCATAGGAATTCATCAAAAGAAAGTATAGGGTAATAACGTGTTTTGAATGTCTATTGATCCTGTGCAATTTTCAAAATTGCGACATGGTATTAGTATTTTGAAATTCTGTTGTAGTCTCCTTAAGTTTTACACATTATCATTTAAATGATTCATGACATTGTATAGCTTAGAATTACACGAAGACAATAGTAATATAATTAACGATACCATGGGCGTAGGTTTCTTCCCCACAGTCCCTGTAGCTTCGGGATTAAGAATAGAGCTACGGTATCCCCTGCCCGATCGTAAAAGGCGACTAAAAGGGGGCTTCCGGGATGCGGACGGTGAGAGTGGGAGCTTGACCCATCCAGCCAGCAGCCCCGGGAGGGACGGCGGTGTGTGCGTGGCCTCATGCCGCCGTGAACACCTGAGGGTGCAGGAGAGCACATCTGCTCTCCCGAAAATGGGCCCGTTCTTGGGCGCCGCGCGTGGAGGACACCGGTGCGTTCCAATGGAGATCCCGGAGTCCTCCCAAGCGCAGAGGCAGGTCACCGAGGGGTTTTTAGTGCGGTCAAATCCCACATAACCCGGTAACATCTCCCAAGGTGCTGGGCAACTTTTGAAAGTTTCCCCCCGTACCAAGAAAAAGGTTTCTTCCCCCCCTGGTTAAAGTTTTTGGAACTGGAATAAAAATTGCATCCCCCATTCGTCGGTACGTCCATGAACGACACACTCATAGTTCCATACAAGAATTCCCTGTGTCATGGCTGCCAGGAACACATACACTCAGACGTTGAACAAAAAATTAAACTCAGCAGTTAAATAGGGAATTGGACCAGAGATCCTCGATCTGCAGGCTGGCACGCATATGATTCTTCAAATATGATCACGATTCTCGAGGGCATTAAGTTAATAGGTAGTTTGAATTGGGACAGATTATAACACAGCGTTTTTCAGCCAAACCCCTCAATTAGGCTTATATTGTTGGTTGTTGAATCATTTTTCATTTCCGTACCATGTATAATTTCGCTTCCTTTTTAAAAATTTAACACACAAGTCCAATCCGATTGAGTTGAATGATTTATTTGATCTTTAGTCTCGAGAGTACCGAGGCGGAACTGTCGAGGTGCGAAAAGTTAATGATGGGTCAAGCATTTTGCGGATCTGGTTTTGAGCTCGCATCTGACCTTGTTTTTTAGGGTTTTGTATCGAAAGGGTACAAATGGAGCCCTATTACTAATATTCCGCTGTTCGTCTGTCTGTCACCAGGCTGTATTTCATGAACCGTGCTCGCTAGACAGTCGAAATTAGCGCTATAACAACAAATAGATGCTAAAAACTATTCGTCTGTCTGTCACCAGGGTATAATTTTCATGAACCGTGTTAGCTAGATAGTTAAAATTGGCACTCTAACAATAAATAGGTAATAAAAACAAAATATAATAAGTATTTAAGCAGGGCTCCCATACATCAAACGTATTTTTTGTTACAATTTTTTCTCAATTTTAATAACCGCAATAGGTAGACCCTTGAATTATTCACAGAATATTTAAGTATATATTCACTATTATTACTACAACGCTATTAAATTAAGTCTAATTAAATAAAGTCAATATTTAAAGGTGGCTTCCATACAGCAGACGTAATTTAATTTTGTCGTATTTTTATAGATGATGATGAGGAACCTTACGTTCGCGAGTCCGACTCGCACTTGGCTTGGCTTGGCTTTTGAACTTAATTTAAGTACTAAGTGGCCAAACTTCGGATAACTGTAAACGCAACTAAGATAAAGTAGACAGAATATTGCGGGTTGAAGGGAATTTTATACATTTTTTATGTTTTAAAAGAATTTCGGTGATAACTGTTTTAAGTTATCGTGTAATATTGTTGAATAAGTATGTTATCTGTTTTAAGACTCCACCAAAAGGAGGAATTTGTGCAACATTATTCGTCATGGATCGTCTGTGCGTCTGTCTGTTGTACTGGCTTAAGTATTTGAAATAAGGTCTGGTCTGAAGTTTCTGAAGGAATTAAGAACTTAAGGTCACTTTTCGTTGACCTAATCAAAGAAAGGCGAGAAGGAAGCAAGGAAAAACTCCGGGAACTGTCGATTTGTTGTTCCTTCTCAACTAGGTATTTGACGACCTGCGTGGGGTAATGGTTACCATGCCGGACTGACTGCCAATCGAAGGGTCCCGGGTTCGATTCTCGGCGAAACAGAAATTTGAATGATGAGTTTAAATTTCTGTTCTCGATCTGGGTGTTTGTGTTTCTGTCTTTGTGTATGTCCATGGTACCCACGACATAGGGCATATTAGAGTATACTGTGGGGCTATAAGTGTGAAGCGTTATAAGCGTTATTTATAACTTCACTAATTGCCATGACCTGTATAAAAATATGGGTAATCCTAATTAGTGCATATATAGTTATTATTAATAACAGATTAACAAGACAAGACAGAGAAGAACAGACAGAGAGAACTAAAATTAAAATTAAATTAAAAACTATATAAACTATATACTTATATAAAATACTGTGTATAATTTTTTTATAAATAAATTTATTTCATTTAAAGAATAAAAAAGGAAAATACACTAAATATAAAAAGCAACATCCAAATTGCTGTGTACCCAAAACGCTGGCTACATTACCCCGCTGTATGGCTAGACTTATTCTTTGCCCGAGGTAAGAGCCAGCACGTTGATCAGGACTACGCTCAATTAACCGCCTGGATAGATGCTTATAAAAGATCTTGGCATCACATCCCCACGGTCCTAATTTAAAAATATATATCTGTTTATTCTATTCTTTCTTTTAAGAATATGCATAATTAAGACTCTGAAATGTGATGATTAGTCTAGTCTAGGCAAGTAGACAAAAACCTAATTTAATACGTTCCAAAGCACGCATGACTCATCCGCAGACAAAAAAAACATGTTATTCAGAATTTCGCTACACAACTATAATGCGTTGTTCAGGTTCGATGCCCCGTTGTCTAGATAACCTGAGCCCGCGGCAGCGCTGAGGTCACGACCGTTTTGACCATATTACTTAATTCCGCGATCGTAAAATTTTGTTGCGACGTCGTTAGGGTCTTCTTGTGAGCAATTTTAGGAATATTATGATGTAAGATAATGATATGATAAGAGCAGCGATGACTGAGCGATAAAAAGCGTGGTCACCCTCATGGAGACACTCAAAACCCAAAACCCCGGACAAAAAACTTGTTAGGTATGTGCTTGTTATGGACACGGGCAACTCCAGGGGAGCCACACCGGAGCATTGCCGGCTTTGAATGAGAGCTTTTTTTAATATCTGAAAGAAACTCGTAATTTCTCGAAGGCCACCAATCCGCACTTGGCCAGCGTGGTGGACTATAGCCTAAATCCCCTCACTTGTGAGAAGGAGACCTGTGCCCAACAGTGGGACACGAAAAAATATTTAAAAAATCCCAATTTTGTCAAGTCATCTGACTAACAATCGGAACACAAAACAGTCGGAACGCGATTCCCATAAGTAAGCTCACTTCCATTGTAGTTCGCGGAGAAGTGCAAATAGTCGCGTGTCTAGAATGCATAAATAGCAGCTACATTGAAGCATCCACCTGCTGGCTGCTGCGCCGTGATTCAAACCTTAGTTTAGTTTAATAGTCCAGGATTAAATCCCCCCCCCCCCCGCAAAATTAATTGATGAGTTAAAATTTCTATTCTCAGTCTGGGTCCTTGTCATTATGAATGTTTATAACATCCACAATACTGAAAATAGTGGGGCTACAAGTGTCAAACGATGGTATCATATAAAGCAATTTTATTGTTTTGCGGAGGATATAAGCCGAGCAGCTACACGAGGCAATCACCACATTTGGAGAAGCAGCACGAGCGACCTCAGGCAATATTCGGTGTTTTTTTTTAAATAAATAAACCGAACAAAAGGCAGACGGGCCGCGGGGTGTTAAGCGATCACCGCTGCCTATGGACACTGGCAACACCAGAGGACCCACCCGAGCATTGCCGGCTTTGGAGGAGAGCTTTTTTTACAGCTTTCTTGAAGAACCCCATGTTCTAGTCCATTGGGAATGCCTCAGCTGTAAGGTTGTCCCATAATCTACACGTCCGCGGTAAAAAGGATCGTGCAAAGCGGACTGTGGAAGACCGCCACGAGTCCAGATGGTCCCGGTGGAACTTTAACCTTCGTCTGGTGGTATAACCATGTGTAGATGTCCTTGGGCTACATAGACCATTTAATACCACTTAGTTTGCGTGATCTTCGGTTCCATTTAAATAAAAATCGGCCAAGTGCGAGTCGGACTCACACACGAAGGGTTCCGTACCATTATCTATAAAAAATCACGTTTATTGTATGGGAGCCCCCTTAAATATTTATTTTATTATATTTTTAGTATTTGTATAACAATAGCGGCAACAAAATTACATCATTGCCTTTGATTATCCATAGAAATCATTGCATTAAGATTGAATGAAAGGTAAATTGTGGTTTACGATTTATGACGTATTTAAAAAAAACTATTTACTAGATCTTATTAAAACAAATTTTCGGTGGAAGTTTACATCGTAATGTACATCATATATTTTTTTTAGTTTTATCATTCTCTTATTTTAGAAGTTACAGAGGGGGGACTTTGGAAGTGTCTCTCGCGCCAACTCTTCAGTTTAGAAAAAAATGATACTGGAAACCTCAATATTATTTTTAAAGACCTATCCATAAACACCCCACACGTATGGGTTTGATGAAAAAAAAAATTATGAGTTTCAGGTTCAAGTATGGGGAAACCTTAAAAATTTATTGCTTTTTTCTATTTTTGTGTGAAAATCTTAATGCGGTTCACAGGATACATCTACGTACCTAGTTTCATCAGTATAGTTCTTATAGTTTCGGAAAAAAGTGGCTGTGACATACGGACGGACAGACAGACAGACAGACATCACGAATCCATAAGGATTCCGTTTTTTGCCATTTAGCTACGGAACCCTAAAAAGCACATATTAAAAAAGCAAAATAGCTTCACTAAGTCATTCAAAAAGAATATTGTAAACGATATGTAAGATTGTATTCCTCTCATGATTCATCCCAGAAATCGCCAGGTGCACTTCCAAATGGGGCTGTATTCCGCTATCTCGCATGCAAAGCACACAAACATTTGCATTCAGTACCAGTATGTTAGGGTTTCTGTACTACAATAGAGAGACATAGCAACATTTAGTTTCCGCGTTTGATCAAAGTTTAAGACCTGCACAGAAGTGCCCTCGCGAAAGATTAAAACTTTATAGTCTTTAGTTAGTCAATCCGCATTGGAGCAGCGTGGTGGAAGTAAGGTCCAGGCCTCCCCAGTAATAAAGGGTGACCCGTGCCCAGCAGTGAGACGCAAAAAAGGGTTGCAGCCATTGTCTTTAGCTATGAAAAAAGAACAGTTCAAATAAAATAAACTTTAAACTGAATAAATTTTAACGATATTTCATGAAAATATTAAAAACCATCCACGGCCACCACATGGGTGTGGCGCAATGGTTACCATGTCGTGACCATGCCGGACTGCTAATCGAAGGGTCCCGGGTTCGGTTCCCGGCGAAGAAGAAATTTGAATGACGAGTTTAAATTTCTGTTCTCGGTCTGGGCGTGTGTGTTTCTGTCTTTGGGTGTGTCCATGGCACCCACGACACAGGGTAAATCTACCTTACTGTCGAGCTATGAGTGTGAGAGTGTGAGATGATTACCATCAAATTTAATGAACTCATAGCCCCACACGAGGTTTTAATGTGTTTGTGGGTACCGTACTTACGACATGAACGTGAACACCCAGACCAGGATTTTTTTTAAACATATAGATTTCTTTCCCATTAAGAATCGAACCCAGGGCTCTTTGTGTAGGACATTGGCGATTACCAATTTTGTGACGTGACATCAATAACTCAAAATTTTCAAAGTTTATTCAAAACCATAACCAAAGCTTAATTGACAGTTACAGATTAAATGCCTCTGACTTCATTAGCATTCAAAGCTATAAACCAAGGAGAGAGCACCTTTCCCCATTAAATGTAGCTCCATCCATCTCCGACCTCAACATTCCTCAGCCTCCGAGGAATGCCGAGTATGTTGGAGAGTAGCCACGAGAGCTTTAATAACTAGCGCTAGAGATAACGCAATGTGAGATAACGCATCAAAAGAATTTATTATTTTATGAGACACCCGTGTCAATATACTGTGAAACGCTGTGGTATAGATAGACACAGAACATTATTAAAAGAGGTAGAACGGCAATAATGCTTCTGTACGTTATACGTTATACATAGTAACGTTTCTGTAGAGATACGAGCGTTTGCTCATATCCGTGGCGCGTCTGCCCCGCCCACATTTCCATTCTAACCTCTTTTAATATGTTCTGTGGGTATAGATGTTAAGAGTTATACACGACTTTCTGAAGTTTCGACGTATACGAAAGGGTAAAAAGTTAGTAAAGTAGGTAGTAGGTAGGTAGTAGGTAGGTAGTTAGGTTTTTGAAAACAGCTGAACAGCTTCTCACGAGGTTTTAATTTGTTGTTGGTACAACGTAAACAGCTAAAGAAGGATAAGATAGGTTAGACAAGTTAAGATTTCTGACCCGCTCAGGATCGAATCCCAGAACCTTTGTGCAGCACATCGGCGTTACGCCATACAGTCGGATTGTCGGAAAACTACATATACGAGTACGCTAGTCTTAATATATATAAATTACGTGTCACGTTGTTTGTCCGCGATGGACTCCTAAACTTCTTTACCGATTTTAATAATATTTGCACACCGTGTGCAGTTTGATCCAACTTGAAAGATAGGATAGCTTACATCTCAATTTATAGTCGCCATATTATTTTATTTCTGATACTTTAAAGCAGGACAACATCTGCCGGGTTATCTAGTATATAATATAATAATATAAGTCAACGATATATGCATGATGTAACGCCAATAAATAAACCTAAGTTTATTCCTACCATAACCAAAGTTTAATTGGCAGTTACAGAATGTATAAAGTATGTGTTCAAATGCCTCCAACTTCATTAGCATTCAAAGCTATAAACCAAGGAGAGAGCACTTTTCCCCATTAAATGGAGCTCCATCCATCTCCGATTTCAACGTTCCTCAGCCTCAGCGGAATTCCAATTATGTTCGAGAGTAGCCACGAGAGCTTTAACAACTAGCGCTAGAGATAACGCGATGTGAGATAACGAATCAAAATAATTTATTATTTTATTAGAGACCCGTGTCAATATACCGAAACGTTACAGTGAAGATAGAAGGGCCAGAAGAGCTGTATTCACATGGGACATGACCCCCCCCCCTCCCAAAATCCATCAGTCATGCGTAGATGGAAGGCGAAAGCCAATATGGGACACCTTGGTAGGTGGTAGAACTATGATTCGCCCGGGGAAGTACCACCGCTGCACCCACTTCTGCCGTGAGCAATTCTATTGTGTTTCGGAGGAAAGGTGCAGTTGCCGGCCACACTTATGAGGCGACCACCAGCCTCCGGAGTCGCAGCGCAAGTGCATTCGACCTCAGACAAGACTTACCTATGCTTGCCTGAGGTTGTATGTACATGTCCATGGGCTGTAGCGATCACATAACATGAGAAAGTAATTTTAAAATTATTACGTGTTAAATAAAGAAAATTAGAGAAAAATAAATACTTTGACAAGATTTTTTGCTTTATCATTTTAAAAGATTATGCTAAGAGTTCCATATAATCGTCGAAATACTGACGTTTCGGGCGTCGACATAAAATCTGGACTAAATACGGCATTGTTTTCAATACTTAATTCATTTTTGTAAATCATTTATTTTATTAGGGACACTTACCTAAAAGTGATGTTTACTTATTAGAACGCTTTGTAGTCCGTCTGTCTCTCGACCATTAAGATTATAGTTATAAGTAAACATAGAAGTAAAATCATACTGACTTTTATTTTACAAGCGATAGGTACTAAACGCACCTAATATCCCGCTGTATTATTAAAGTAAGTAAATTCGAGTAAGAAAGATTCTGAAAGCCGTGAAGATCTAATTACCTCACCAAACAGTTTTAGAGCTATACAGAGCATTTTGTATACCTGACAGAATATTGTAACAATAATTTCTTAAAAAAAAGGTGAACATTTAAAAATAATTAATAAACTAACACTAAAAAATAATAACAAACTACAACTAAAAACAAAACTACAAACTAATTAATGTAAAAACCGCATCCAAATTACTGTACTGAGGGTGTGTGATTGTATACATACGAATATTTAATAAGCGGAACCTTACAAATATTTGAGACACCCGTAAATTTTATTTCACTTTTTATTTATACGAGTACTATCGACTGAGCCCATTCACCGAGATGGGACAGTAAAATTAAGGAACGCCTTTGATTTGTGAATGAAACTGATACACCGAGACATTTATATTGAGATAAAAAACGTCGAGCTAATTTGCGATTATTACACGACAGATTTATATTTAAGACGTTGATTCCGAGGAATTAGTCGGTTTCACCAATAAATAAAAGGAATACTATACGTTTGTTGATTTATTTGATACTGGGAAAGAATGTCTAAAATGTAATAAATAAACTTTGAAATAATGTAAGATATTTTCTATTCTATGTAGGCATTAGCACAATACAAAAAGCGCCTATAATAGTCAATTGTGGCATATATATTCAAACAGTATATTATGATACAAATTTGAATGGCAGTTCGATATTACTGGATATATGTATATGTTACATTTACATTACAGGAAAATCTACGCCATTTTAAATCTTATCAGCGACTCACATTTTATTATAATTCAATAAAATCTGTTTTAGTTTCCTTAAGCTTTATTTAAATTGAATTTCTTAGGATTTATTTGGTCGACTATCACTTGCCTTTTTTATCTTTCTTCAATCTTGTTAGACAATATTGCAACACTAAGATATAGCATAGATGTTTATAGCAAAACAACATTAAATGGGTTTCAATCAACCTTTACAAATTTTTGATAATTTGGTGAACAAATGTATGTATACAAAAATTAAGATTTTAACAAAAAAATAGAACCGACTTCAAACGGTAAAAAATAAAATTGTTCAGTACCTACTTCTTCTTGCATGGTAATGACTCTTAAAACTATTTTTGGAGTCGGGCCCTTAGTAAAATGGCGTAGGTACCATTCGTTCTAAATGGGCATCGACAGTACAGACAGTGGGACAGTACCTACTTCTTCTTGCTTATGTTAATAGCTATTAAAACTATATTGGAGTCGGTGCCCATTCCAAACGAAAGGTACACTAAATTTACTAAGACAGGACATTTTACTAAGGGCCCGACTCCAAAAATAGTTTTAAAAGTCATTACCATGCAAGAAGAAGTAGGTACTGAACAATTTTATTTTTTACCGTTTGAAGTCGGTTCTATTTTTTTGTTAAAAACTTAATTTATTTCACTCCTTTTAGTAACTTTAATAATTCTGTACATATGTATAATATTGTGCTTATTAAGTTTCAGTGTTTCCCTCGATTTGCCCAGTATTACATCATCAGATTATGACATAGTGACAGTTGAACCACCTTAGGAGTTTAAGTTTTAGAACAAAAAAATATATATTGAAAGAATTTGCTCTCAACTCCTAACCGTCGTAGTACCTTCCATCATCAGCTCAGCAACATGATATGATGATAATTATACACAAATGCCTGTTTTGCTTTAGTAAAAATATAAGAATCATTTGTTGTACTATAAAATTTGAATGTTCCCCTCCATTTCTTTGGGATCCCATCATCAGACTTTGACTTGGTGACAGTTGGACTACCTCAGGAATGTAAGATTTCGAACAAAAAACCATTTATTGAAAGAATTTGCTCTCAACTCCTAACCGTCGTAGTACCTTCCATCATCAGCTCAGCAACATGATATGATGATAATTATACACAAATGCCTGTTTTGCTTTAGTAAAAATATAAGAATCATTTGTTGTTCTATAAAATTTGAATGTTCCCTTCGATTTCTCTGGGATCCCATCATCAGACTTTGACTTGGTGACAGTTGGACCACCTCAGGAATGTAAGATTTCGAACAAAAGACCATTTATTGAAAGAATTTGCTCTCAACTCCTCACCGTCGCAGTACCTTCCATCATCAGCTCAGCAACATGAGATGATGATTACAATGCACAAATATCTGTTATGCTTCAGAAACTATAAGAAAATCAATGTGTGTGCCTATAAAATTTGAGAGTTCCCTTCGATTTCTCTGGGATCCCATCATCAGATCCTGATTTGGTGACAATGGGACCACCTCGGGAGTATAAGCATACGAACAAAAAAAGAATTTTGAAAATCGGTCCACAAACGGCGGAGTAATCGGTGAACATATATAAAAAAAAAAATACATACAGCCGAATACAGTACCTCCTTCTTTTGGAAGTCGGTAAAAACAAAACAATAAACAAGATAAGTCGTATAACTCAAAAGAATGGAGTTGATTTGAAGGTATAGTTGTAAGGTATGCGGGGTCAGAAGTCACGTTGCGTAGTGGGCACTCCTACCACTCCTACCGCCGTATCCTTAATTAGCCATCAGGGCTCTCTAACGATGCAGCTATTATATTATTCTCGTATTAAATTGATTAATATTCCGCCCTGACTTATGTTCTTAATTTGGTTAAAAGTAGATGAAGATTTTTTCTTTTTACTTCCCATAAGTTAACTTCAAAGGCTTTTTAGATTAACTAGAGCATTGTTTCGAGCACAACAGCTTAAAATTTAAATAAATAAATAAAATCACATTGCCGGATACAGATTCACTCGTAATATTACCATGGCTGAGTGTTCTCTCAGATATAAGGAACAAACTGGCTGCAACTCTTTTTTCGTGCCACTACTGGGCACGGGTCTGGGCCTGGAGCTTACTCCACCACGCTGCTCCAATGTGGATTGGGGGAGATGCGGGTTGGTGGCCAACCCGCTGTCGGATGTTTTCAAACCATCCATAAGGCCTCCGCAAAGGTTTAACGACTGTCAGCTATCGACAACAACCGGGACCGATGGCTTAACGTGCCCTCCGAAGCACGGAAACGTGCATGAATTTTTTTGCCACTAGCATCTTACACCCGACCGCGCCCGTTTGGCTTAGTTGCATAGATAGTTTGCGTTCTATGCTAACCACCGGGCCATGCGCGCTTCAACAGGAACAAATTAGGCCAATGTTTAGCTCTCTAATACGGGTTGAAATATTTCGCACACTGTTGCCAAAATTTTAATATTTGCTTAAGTCAAAGCAGATTTAAACAAGGGTAAAGTTGAGCATTCGTCACTTAAAAATCAATTATCTCAATTAGTAGTGTCAGACTGGAACTCAAACCTTCGTCCAGGAAATTGCCCGTCCCTACCGAGGTCTGGATTAAGATATTTAAGAGCACAGTTAGTTGGGTGAATAAAAAGATAACCTAACCTCAAGGTTGCATGGCCCGGCGGTTAGCGTAGAACGCAAACGATCTATGCAACTAAGCCAAACGGGCGCGGTCGGATGTGAGATGGGTGACCGCTAGTGGCAAAAAATTTCATGCGCGTTTCCGTGCTTCGGAGGGCACGTTAAGCCGTCGGTCCCGGCGGTCCCGTCGGCGCGCACCTCTGACAAATAAATTTGTAATGTGCGTATTTATCGCTGCTCCACGGTGATGGAAAATATCTTGATATTTAATTAATTACGATGTTCTTCATCGCCGTGCATGCCCAGAGAAATTTATAATTTCTCGAAAGCATGACGTCCACAAATCCGTACTTGGCCAGCGCGGTGGACTTTGGCCTAAATCCCTCTCACTTATAAGAGGAGACCTGTGCCCAGTAGTGGGACATAAAAAAGGTTGAAAAAAAAATCTTCAAGATAAATATAGTAAAGTAAATTACATGCTTATGGTACGAGAATGCATTCGCTATATGCGGTATGAGAGAATTCATAATTTTCTCAAAGGCATTCCTTCAACCCGCACTTAAGCAGTGGTGGAACAGTAACTCTTTCATTTCTGACGTGTGAGCCATGGACTATAGTTCTGGCGGCTAGGTTTTTAAAATACCCATATTTGTGCAAATAAAAGTCTTTGTCTTTGTCTTGTCAATTTGAAATTTGAACCTATAATTTGATATTAAGCACTAATCAATTAATAATTACAATCATCTTATCTTTTTACAAAATTGAATCTAAATATCGAATAATTCATTGATTAGATCAAAGGTTATCGAATAAAATAAATGAAAATGGGGAAGTAGATTTTGCGAAAGTATTAAAATATCTTGTTAGTCACATTTCGTTATCAATTGCTTTGTAGAGTAGAACACGATATGGATATAGATATAGTATTTCCTCTCAGCCACTTACTGAAAAGGAAACGATAGCAATTTAACCGAGTTTCCGGTGTTTATCAGCCTTGAATAACTTAGGTCTTAAGTTTAATAATAAAAGCTAAAGTTTCAATTTTTTATGTAAACAAACGCATTTTATGTCAATGTTTATTTACTGTTAAACAGTTTAACCTTGTAGAATAATCGTCATCAAATTAGAATATTTTTGGAATTTTTTAATTAAAATTCTTCAACTATTATGATTACCGTCTAATATTTTTTTAATTTACAAAAAGAAATAAAAGAAATTGGTCTTCGAAATTTATGTATCTCATCTATATTTTCAAAGGGCTTTCACGTTGTAACATTCAGTAAAAAAGTGTAATTACAATGTTATTTATCAAATGTTAGTCAAACACAAAACTTAACGGTTTTTCTTTGGGGAAATACAAATACAAAATTATTAGCAACACGTGTCGACAACGTTTGAGGTTTCACGTCTTTACAATGAAAGTTTAACGAGTCGATAAATCATAAGGGAGATATAGCCTGTGTCGTGGGTGCCATGGACACACACAGAGACAGAAGCACAAACACCCAGATCGAGAACAGAAATTTTGAACTCATCATACAAATTTCTGCTTCGCCGGGAATCGAACCCGGGCCTCTCCGATCGGCAGTCCGGCGTGGTAACCATTACACCACGCGGGTCGAATATGTATACAGAATGTATATTTTTTATGTCTGTCTATTTAGCCATAAACAACCCAAGTCTCCCTAAAATATTTAAGTACTCTACTTCAGTCTTACTATTGAAAAAGAAGCTATTCATACCATGTTTGAGCCCGTACCACGTTTTGTGGAAGGGCTGGTATCTCCTCGTCGTGTACAGCGGCCGGGGCCTGCGCTGCGTGGAGCAGGCTGGCGTACAGCACAGGAGGTAGAACCTTTTGTCTCTTATCTTCTCGGCGGCCTTAAGTCTCTCCCGAGCCAGGCGCCCGGCACAGCGCCTGGGATTCGCTGCTTCCGCCACAACTGCCACCAGCACTACCACCACACACCACCTCATGCTGTCACGTCGACCACCGAACTGTCATTGCACTGACACACATACACTGATCGCTGAACTTTTCAACTGCACTGAATTTGCCGCTCGATCGTGTTATCAAGCTGTCATAACCCATGCTCTGCCATCATTAGAGTGATCGTTAGAACGCGTCCGCGCCGGCCGGCACTACCGCCTCGACTGCCTGAACTTCTTAAGGCCCGCTCCAGTCCTGGGATGCTAAAAAAGCGCTTTCCACCAACTCGTTTACGAATTGACAATTATGTATCGAACTCGTTTCGTGTGCTCCGTTATTCCTGAATCTGGGACATCTAGGCCGTATCGAATTAATTAATTAACCCTGTCACTCCAGTCGAAGATAATAAGGCATAACATAAAAAAAACGTTACACACACTCCACAGTAAGGTAATTAATACCCTGTGTCGTGGGTACCATGGGCAGTTACAAATTCAGGAACACAAACACCCAGACCGAGAACAGAAATTTAAACTCATTCAAATTTCTGTTTCGCTGGGAATCGAACCCGGGACCCCTCGATTGGTAGTTCGGCAAGGTAACCATTGCGTCATGCGGGTCGTCTTATACCTATATTTTTTTAAATAATTATTTTTAATAAGGATTTTTTTTAATAATACCAATCGATCCTATTTGGCACAGAGATCAAGTGTTTTTAAGTGACCGCATTGATACTCGACATAACGAAGGGCAGAAATGTGAGATTTTAACCGTTAAAAACTGCGCTTAAGTAGTATTTCCTGGAATTTTCAAAATATTTTTTTTCCATATTGTCATTACTAAATGCATATTAAGCAATTCTGAAACTTAAATATACATACATACATACATTTATATTACTTTAAAATAAAAATGTCTGCATATTCCCTATTGTTGAAGTGTTCTTCAACCATTCGTGGGTAGTACTTTAACGCAAGCCGGTGCAAATTCATCTCATCGATGTGAATCTTGTTGGAATACTATTAAGTCCTTGTAAGAGTTGTAGGGTTATGCTAACAAATTATGATTTAATAGAAATCTGGAAGGAAAGTAAATATTGGTTTAATTTGTTTCTATTTTTGTCACGTACGTGTGTTTAATTAATTGTTTGCAATTAAAATAACTGATATTTGACTTATTATTAGCGACTTTTTTATTTGAACCTAGAATTCATTCGCAGTAGAATTATTCGGAAATAAAATGTACTAAGTAAAATTACGTACTATTAACCCGTTAACACTAAAATGTCCCACGGCAGATACATATTTCCTAATTTAAAAAAAAACAAGATTCGAATTCAATTTGTGAGTTGAGATACTACGTATTTTAATATTGACAATTCACGACAGATTCAGAAATTATATAATCTGTAAAAGAATACACAGGAAATTTTATAACAAGAACCAAAAAAAAAAATGGAAGGGAAGGCTACCACATTTTGACAAAAGACACGCGATTTCAACCATTCTCGAACTGAAGATCACAGCTGGAAACTGTTAAATTGAACACAATATTAATTTTTGTACTTATAGCTCTACGTTGATCTTCTAATCCAGGAAAATTGAGTTTTTGATTAGTAAATGCAACTATTACCAACGGAAACACATTATTTCAGCGGAACGGAAAATGTCCCAAAATAACCTAATCAAATAAGCTATCAAAGATAAAAAAGCGCAATCTTAGCTACCTCGACACGCGAGTCCACTAATTAGGCCGGTGGTCCAGAGATGTGCTGATAAAGTGATAACACGCGGGTGGTCGCCGTCACCGCGCCCTTATCGCGACCGCGTAAGGACTAGGTTTGTTTGCTTCCGGACATTGTTAGGTATGTATATCTTTCTCCTTCGTTTCTTTTCGTACAAATGAAAACATGACATTCTTCTTCGATCGTTCTTTCGATGTCTTTTTTTTTTCAACCTTTTTTATGTCCAACTGCTGGGCACAGGTCTCCCCTCACAAGTGAGAGGGTTTTAGGCCATAGTCCACCATGCTGGCCAAGTGCGGATTGGTGGACGTCATGCTTTCGAGAATTTATGAATCTCTCTCAAGCATGCACGGCGATGGAGAACATCGTAATCAATTAAATATCACGATTTTTCCATCACCGTGGAGCAGCGATAAATGCGCACATTACAAATTTATTTTGTCAGAGTTACGCGCCGAGGATTTGAACCCGGGATTGGTCGCGTCGAAGACCGCGGTTTTTACCACTCGGCCATCGCTGCCCTTCGATGTAAAATCATACATAATATTATAATTAAGACCCACTATAATCATTTTTCATACTAACGTGTTTAAATGCACGAAGTCCACCGATTGACAGCAATTCAAAGGTCTCTATCTATTGAAACGTAATAAATAACCGAAACTTAATAATTGAAAATTAAAAGTTGCTGCTTAATACATACAATAACCGTACTTCAAAGACCCGTGTGGCGCAATGGTGTAGTACCGGAGTCCCGATCGGAGGGTCCCGAGTTCGATTCCCGGCGAAGCAGAAATTAAAATGATGAATTTAAATGTCTGCTCTCGGTCTGGGTGTTTCTGTTTCTGTCTTTGTGTGTCCATGGTACCCATGACACAGGGAATCCTATTTATTTATTTTTGTGCAGTTTTTGATACGGGACTCTTTATGTGAAAATCCTATTCCCACTTTGTTGGTAGGTACCAAATAATCATTCAGGTAGGTCCTTGCTTGTTCATGACAGGTCAAATGTAACGAGGTTTACGGAGGTTTCTAACTGTTTTGTATCTAAAACGAGTCTTTATACAATAGTCCAAAAACTAATGTGAGTCGTTCGTAAAAATAGGCAGGTGTAGGGTTACTATTTTTTGCAACGCTACAAGTATAACCAAAGAAACAACTGATTGTTGCTCCGTGGCCATAACTTCCGGTGGTAACACGTGAAAAAAATTATATCTATTTTATGCAAATTTCTTTAAGAACTAATGGATGGCCCGCCCACCATAAGGTCAGGGTAGTAGATTCCCAAAACAAAAAAAAAACAAAAATAAGTCCTGAATTTATAAAATTGTAGTACATACCTAGTTGCCTTCATAACTTTCGAATTCCCAAACCTAGAAACTCCTTTACTAGTACATTCTTTTTCAGTAAGTTATTTCGACTTACAAAACTCATTTTTCAATATTTTAACAGCTATATCAGTTCCGGCTGAAGGCAGAAGTTCCTATCTGTTATGAGGCAGAAGCGCCTTTGTTTGCGAAGGCGGGAACAATATTTCAACACTAACATGTTTACCGTTGACCAACATTACGTTTCGAAATTGACTGCTTTATGTTATTCATTCGTAAACATAGCCTCGTTTCAGTTTTCAGGAAATTGAGATGTTGTTCGTAGCAATGAAAAAATATTTCCATACTTTCTCAAGACTAAATTACGAACTTCACGAAGAAAACAAAGGAACAAAATAAATAACAAAAAATAATGTTTAACTGTACCGTTGTACTAAGTCCCTGTAGCTTCGCGATTAAGAACAGAGCTACGGTTTCCCCTGCCTGATCGTAAGAGGTGACTAAAAGGGGGCTTCCGGGGTTGCGGGCGGTGAGAGTGGAAGCTCGGTCCGTCCTGCCAGCAGTCCCGGTAATGACAGGGACCGCCGTAAACATCGGAAGGAGCAGGAGAGCACATCTGCTCTCCCAAGCGCCGCGCGTGGAGGAGTAGAGTGTGTTCCACTGGAGATCCCGGAGTCCGCTCCAAGCGCAGAAGAAGGCCACGGAATTAAAAAAAAATAAAGGAAATTTTCTAGCAATTAAAATTATTTTGAAATAGTTGACGGTGAGCAGAAATAGAACTTTAACGTGTAATAATTTGTTCACTTCTAGAACTACTTACTTTACCATTATTTTGTGATATAGTGTGGTGCTGAGAGACCTAATATAAGTTAGATTATACTTAAGTTTAATATGAGACATTAATAATAAAGAATTCCACACGTAAAACCTCCTAATGAAATATGAACCTGCCAGTGCCAAGTCACTATAGTGATGTTAAAAATTATAATAATATGCCTGCTTTCTGCTTATGTTAGACACTTAAAATATTATTATGATGAAGTGAAACGATAACAATATCAGTTAAACAATGTTCTGACATTGTTGTCAAAATTTTAAGAAATCTAAATAAAAACCATTATTATGATAAATATGTAATACTTTACATGGACTTGACAAAAAAATCACTTCTTATCCCAGGTTCCAAATCAGCAGTTCAGTAGCAGCATTCGAGATTTTATCACGTTGCCGGCGCATGTGAATTGCGAACATGTTATCAAGACGTGTACCACGTAAATGAACAATTCGTGAAAAGGATATGTTGGTTTAACTTCATCGGATACCTTCCCAGGTATTTATTTAAGTATTTTACAAAAGTGAATGCCATGTTGTATGTTAAGTCTTGAATCAGTAGCGCCATGCAAGATGATATCGCGTTACCAACGAGCATGTGAATTGCGCACGTGACAGATGCGCGGTAAGTAGACAATTCTTGAAAATTATGCATTAACTTTGCCTTTATTAGACAAGTTGTACCTTGTCAAACTTTAATTAAATTCTCCTCTAATAGAAACTGCCGTGTTTTAAATCATAGGTCTTAAATCGGTGAATCCTACGAGCACCATGCAAGAGGCATAGCTTTGCTGAAATGCATGAGAATTGCACACGTGTCAAGTGCGAAGTAATCTAATACCTCTAAACGAGCATTTCTTGATATACCTAAATGTATTTTTTGAATCTAGGAAACGGCTCCAAAGATTTTAATGAAATTTAGTACCCTGGTTTTGTGGGTGATAAATCGATCCAGCTTTATTTTTAGAAGTTTTACAATATAAAAAAATACTATTATATCAGCGATAATCAACTTAACTGAAAAATACGACTCTTCCTGACATCTATTGGCGAGTATTAATGATATTGTGGTGTAGAACGCCGTCAAACGCCATCCGTCAATCCGACGTTCAAAGAGATGACAATGTCGATTAGAAAGAGCTCCATAAAAATTTCGTTCATTGAATTAAAGCTTCCTTGGCCGAATGGTTACGAGGCTGACTGCGCAACTAGAAGCCCGAGTTCAAACCTCGATCAAAACCATATATTGTTTATTATTTTTTGTGATATTTTTATTGGGAACTATTTCAGATGGCGTTATTAAGTAACACAAAGCAAATGTTTCGTTTAAAATTAAACTAAGAAAATAAATTACTTTTATCCGAGCAACGCTCGATCGTCCAAGTACTGTAATTTAAAGGTAAAATATCAGACACACTAATAAGCTTACTCAAGACACAAATAGAATCCCTTATATTGATTCCCAAGTCTTAAATCAGCGGCTCCCAGTAGCACTCTGCGAGATACTATCGCTTTCTCGACGCGCATTTCAACTGCACACATGTCAGATGCGCAGATCGCGCAGTAAATAGACAATTCGTTAAAAGGATACTGTTGGAATCCGGCTCGACAAGGACCAGAATTGGTTGGGGTAAAGGGGGGACCTCCGGTTCGCTATGACCAAAAATGGTGGTGGAATAAAGGGTGGAAAGGAGGGTGGTCCCCCGTTGCGGGTGATGGAATTGTGGACTGTAAGTTGCGTGTCGAATTAAAGGTGTAAAAACGAGAAGGATTGATAAAGGGAGCGCACTTACTTGGCTTATCCCAGGGGGCTGGAGCAGATGGTATGCTCGTGTACTGATGAAATCTTCTCTTACCCGGGAACTGACGTTGTCCTTCACAATACACTATTATAAGCACTTATTCATCACTTGAAGTCAGTTAAATCACAAACTATTGACAGCGGTGATGGCGGCGATGCGGCGAGTCTGATGACCACGTGTTAGGTGGCTTGCGGTGCGGTTGTCACTTGTCACGAGAGGACTTGCATGCGCGTCGGCGGCGTGCGCGTCGGCGGCGGGACGAAGGCAGACTGAGTTGATAGATCTTCCTGATCCATATTATGTAATAGTGCGCTTGCGGGGAAGAGAGGGAGGGTGAAGGGGAGGGAGGTGAAATGACTTAATTGGCGCGAACATCCCCCCGGCCTTGAGGTCTCCTCAAATAGCGAATTAAAAAAAAATAAACATAAATATATACAGCGGAGTTAATATCATATAGAAAAAACTATATATGCGGTGAACACAGGCGATGCGATGAATATAATTAGTAAATTAATAAAAATATTATAATAGCGGGATAAGAATTTATACTTAAACTATAACTTATAAAATATAAACTACATAGGCATATAGAAATATTATTGCGTTGGTAGAGGGCAAAGTCTAACAATGGGCCGCTGCAAAGTGGAGCTCTTAGTCTTCACTTGTGCAACGCGCACCACACCATCCCTACCAGGAAACAGTTCAGTGACGACGCCTAGCGGCCACTGAAGAGGCGGAGCGTTATCCATATCGATAAGAACAACGGTTCCTACAGAAATGGAATTAATAGAATGTTTATTCCATTTTTCTCTTGCTTGTAGTGTATGTAAGTATTCTGATCTGAAGCGCTTCCAGAATGACTGAACTATCGAATCAAGTAATGAAAAACGTGATAAAAGATTAATGCGTTCCTTACTAAGATCAGCGGCGGGTAAACATCCAAGTGGATTAACAGCGAGGAAATGCGCGGGCGTAAGTGCAGTAGGTTCCGCCGGATCGCTACTTAACACGTAAAGCGGTCGTGAATTTAATATGCGTTCGACCTGAGTGAGGACAGTAAGCAATTCCTCGTACGTGAGGATTTGCTTACCTATGACGCGAAATAAATGATACTTTACTATCTTTATATTTGACTCCCAAAGCCCACCAAAATGTGGAGCGTTTGGAGGGTTAAGTTTCCATGTGATGCGGTTATCAGAAAGGACCTGATTAAATACTTTATAATATTCGTCTGAACGTAAAAAGGAATGAAGTTCCTTCAAGTATGAACGTGAAGCAATAAAATTAGTAGCGTTATCACTAGTGAGTCATCATCATTAACGATGTGCGAATAAATCATAAATCACGCAGCCATACGCCCTTTCACTGGCGTCGGCGAACGCGACTAGCGAGACTTGCGAATTCTTATTTATACCCATATGGCGAGGAAACTTTAATTTCGATATCAAACAACGTGAGCGGGCGGAGCCTGGTCCCAGTCAAGTTTGAGAACCCATAAGGTTTTAATGAGAAGCTTAGAGAAAAGAATTACTGGACCCACGAGCCCCAGAACATCATACAAGCGAGCGGTTGCGGATAAAATAGAACGCTTGGTACAAGCGAGCGGCGGCGGCGAAACTAGAAAAGAAAAACAATCAGTTGCGGGGTGCCAACGAAGATCCAATATTTTAAAAATATTTTGGTCGTCGAATGAGACCTCGTCAAGCTGACGGTGCGTTGCGGGGATGTGCTGTAAAAGCTCTGAACTGTTACTAGTCCACTTAACCAATTCAAATCCTCCACGCTGAAACATTTGAATTAGTTCAGTGGCTACGTCAACGGCGCTGTTGACGCAGGGCGCGCAGGACGCGATATCGTCCATATAAATATCTCGCTCGACCACCGAAGCAGCCAGAGGATAGGACTCCCTCTCCTCGGAAGCCAACTGACGTAATGTGCGTAGCGCAAGAAAAGGCGAAGAGCGTAAACCAAAAGTCACACGATTAAATTCGTATGTTTGTATGTCTTCCTCATTAGAAAAGCGATAAAGAATGCGTTGAAACGCGCGGTGCGATTTTTGTACTTCAATGCCTAAATACATTTGTCTAACGTCGGCAAAAAAGGCGATGCGATAAACTCGTACGTTTATTAAAATATTAAAAATATCAGACTGTAAATTTTGCCCACTATGTAAAATATCATTTAATGAAATGTCATTATCTGACTTAGCGCTTGCGTCGAGTACTATTCGCAATTTAGTTGTACTTTTATCATTACGTATGACAGGGTGGTGCGGGAGATAATAGCAAGGTTCCGTAAAATTATTTGAAACAACTAATGATAAAAAACCCTTGTTGATGTATCTTGAATGACGTCATTGTAGCGGGAGCGAAGATCGGGACATTTATTAAAACGTCTCTCTAGGAGCGAGAAGCGTTTTTTAGCGGTTATAAAAGAATCACCTATTTTATCAGGCGTGTCCTTGAAGGGCAGGGCGACAACATATCGTCCGTTCAAATTGCGACGAGTAGTGGAATTATAAATATTCTCACATTCCTGCTCATCAGGACTCAAATAAGTTTTTTGCGGCAGCTCCTCTAACTTCCAAAATTTTTCGAGCGAATGCATGAGCGACGTTTGACTATTATCAATACGAGTAGGATAAGAAACTAAAGAACGCGGAATGCAAGTAGGAAAGTCGATATCTGCGTCTCCCATTATTATGTATCCTAATGACGTTTCTATGGCACTCGGCGATTGCGAATTAATTATTTTATCAGTTAACAAAATTTGTAAATAAGTGTTAACCCCTAATAAAACGTCAATGTCACCTGGTGTATGGAATTGATCGTCAGCTAAACGTAAATTATTTATATAATTAATTTTAGAAACGTCTATTAACGACTCGGGTAATTGTCCAGTTATAGCGGGAACAACTAACGGTTCAATATGATAAAGTTTATTTTCATCAAAGCGGGAGCTAAACTGCAAAGAAGTAACACCTAAAACCTTCTGCGATACTCCACCGATTCCTTGCGCCTCTTTAACTGGTGTTTTATTTGAGATCGGTAGGTATAAACGTTTGCAACACTGTTTCGTGATGTAATCGCATTGCGAGCCAGGGTCCACTAAACAACGCAACAAATATTGGTGACCGTATTTAGTACGAACTTTAATCTTCGCAGTTCCCAATAATGTAGTGCGGTGCGGCGCATTACCACAATCGCGCGAAACGTTACATGACGTGGATGCATTTTTTTCTCCTGGATCTTGTTCTACCGAAGGCTGATCGACCTTATTCCTACTACTAACAAAATGAAGTAGCGTATGGTGCGAGCGGGAGCAATACCTACATCTACGCTGTGACTTACAAAAATGAGTGGCGTGTTTATTACTTAAACAATTAATACAACATTTATTTCGTTTTACAAAATTGTACCTGTCCTGTGCATTTATTTTTAAAAAATGCGGACAGACAAATAGGTGTTCGTGATCACCCGATTTACAGAAAATACATGACCGAGACGAATCTGTATTAATAAAAGTTTTGCGTATATTTTTAGCGGGAGCGGGAACCAAATTACCTTTAATTTTATTATTGTTAGACATATTATGCGAAGTATTTATTGTATGGCACAAAGCCCTATTCTGGTCATGTAAAAACTGAACCAAAGCGGAATATTTCGGTATGTTTACGTTGCGACATGACATTTCGAACGACTTTACGGTATCGTTATCTAATTTTCTAAGCGCGATATTTAGAAATAGAAAATCAGATATGTCATCAATATTAAGTTGCTTAAGAGCGTTAATAGAAGCATCAAATTTATCCATAAATATTTGATAACCAGCGGATGTGTTAGTGTTAACGTTCTTCAATTCTAACAGCTGACTGACGTAGGTAGTCGCGAGCGCACGCTCGTCGTTATATCTACGTATGAGCGCGTTCCATATCACAGAATAGTTTTCAGCTGTAGGCATTAAGCCTGAGCAGATTGATAATGCCTTATCACTAAGTTTACTAACAAGATAATAAACGCGTTCAGCATCTGTTAATTGCTGATTATCATGAACTAATGTTTTAAATTGTTGGTAGAACATAGACCAGTGTCGTATGTCACCATTAAAAGAAAGTAATTCTATGGGCGGAAGCGATGGTATAATTTTTGTAGGTAAACTATTCTGTGATTTACTTGAAGATTAAGCGTTTAATTTTGACACTTGACTTTTAATACGACTATATAGATCATGAAAAGATTTCCACGATCCGAAATCTACTTGCGCATTCGGATTTAATTTTAAATTTGTAACATTATAAGATTCTAACGTGTCCTTGAACTCGGTACGCAAGTATTCAAGGTCAGATGCCGTGTCAAGAAATGTGTCCTGTTCGTCTGACGAACTTGATGCACTTATAGATAAATCATAAATTTGTTGTAAACGTTCGTAAATAGCATTTCGTTTTGCAATTAATATTTTCAAACTAATTTCGTCATTTGAAACCGTTTCAGATACAATTTTACCTTTAGTAGACATTTTGTCGTGAACAAGATAAATCAGTTAAAACAGTTAAGATTATAAAAATTATGTATGGCGTAATGAATGATTACGTAGGTAGTTACTAGCGAAACAACGATCGCCGGTCGCGTCGGCTAGCGGCTCCGGCAACCACAAATATAGCGGACTTCAATTAATGAAAAATAGAATGCGTACCTATGAGGTGTAATTTCGATTACAAATATAGGTAAATAATGGTGCGAATGGTGAGTTAAGGATCGGCCACAGCCAGGGTGAAATCAGCAAGTCGAGACATCACTTATATAATATTTTAATAACTCAATTGTGAGAGTTACATTATAAACTTAACATACTTTTGATTATAATAATCTAAATCTAAGCTAAATCTAGAGTGGGTGAGACCCGTCCAAAGTTAGGTACGGGAATGCACGTTCGTGGGAACGATGCGCGACACCTGCACGGCATCAGATGTCGCCAACGTCAGCACTTTAACATATGTATATTCACAGAGTCACTTTGTCCGTACGTAACACGTCCCCCCTGAAGATCAGCAACTATTGGAGGACGACGACAATATTGCTGATGATAGGGCACACTGATGATGGGATGATGATGACTGCTGATGTCTTCCAATATTCCTGGTTTAAGTTTAGTTCTGCAGATGTGGGCTATATTTTATTCTCATGAGCAATGTGATGATGGGCAGATTTATTGTCGGAGTTCAACTTCGGGCATTCAGCCTCCATTGTACATAAAATTTATTTCAGTGATTGATTTAGAAGGATAGAATGGATTGATGAGACTTTGGTGGAGGGATAGTAAAAACCGTAGCAATAATTGAAATTACTAAATTTATTTGAAGATAATTTAATTTGAGATCATAAAATATTCAATTTAATTATTTATTGATTTGTAAAAAAGGAAATAAGGAACTAATTATTTTATCAATTGCATTTATTTTAATTTAATTAATTTTATTTAAGTGTTACTAACAATTTAAATTAATCTACATTTTAACTTTATTACTAATGACTGACCAGATAAATGGATATTAATTTATTTTATTTATTAATTTAATTTAATTACACTTCTGTTTTTAATATTGGATTTAATTTTGAGTGATTCAATGAAATATCCTGGACTATCGCTCTTCTATCATATAATAGAAATGCGTAGCCGAGATGTTAGAGACATTTAAGGAATCCAAAGATTACGTTATTAATTTAAATTAAATAAATTACAAACGAAAATGAAAACGAAAGAAAAACTAACTATGTATATTTAATTCAATTTTTGGAAATAATTTATTATATCTTTATACCTATATATTTTTAACTATGGAACATTCCTTGCCAAATTTATTAAACTATAGTAAATTTCTAATTTATTTAAAGTTGGTAACATACGAACAAGATGAAACTTAGTTACATATTATTAAACTCTACATTTTAATAAAAGTATTAATTAATTATCATTTATTGAATTATATATTTTTTATTTAAATAAATTCTTTTCATTATTTATTACTTTACTTGAATTATATATTTTTTATTTAAATAAATTCTTTTCATTATTTATTACTTTACTTAACTAAAATTCCACGATGGAATTAAATAAAATGGGAAATAGGTAAGGCAAATCACTTGAAGGTCATTTTATGCACTTACTTATTTGTCATTATATCCCAATTTGAGTCCCGAGTCGCTGAATCGTGTCAATGTTCGGATCACTATGACACCCTGCTGCAGCACGACGTGTAGGTTCGGTAGACCGGCGGCATCCCTGGGGAGCCTGCCAGCCCATCCTCTTCGACTGCGCCAGTTAAGGATCGGCCACAGCCAGGGTGAAATCAGCAAGTCGAGACATCACTTATATAATATTTTAATAACTCAATTGTGAGAGTTACATTATAAACTTAACATACTTTTGATTATAATAATCTAAATCTAAGCTAAATCTAGAGTGGGTGAGACCCGTCCAAAGTTAGGTACGGGAATGCACGTTCGTGGGAACGATGCGCGACACCTGCACGGCATCAGATGTCGCCAACGTCAGCACTTTAACATATGTATATTCACAGAGTCACTTTGTCCGTACGTAACAGGTGCGAATGCGCTTTGCAAAAATAATAATATACCTACGTGAGCGGTGCGTTATTAATATGCGGGATATAAAATAATCGTAGATATAATACTTATTTGCAAAAATAAATAGCGGATGGTGCGGTGTGTTTTGCAAAAAGAATAATATACCTACGTGAGCGGTGCGTTATTAATATGCGGGATATAAAATAATCGTAGATATAATACTTATTTGCAAAAATAAATATGAATATTACATGAAATACATAAATATGCGTATTTATGAGATTAAATAATTAACCCGGGTGAAGTTACCAAACTATTGGCTCGAAATCCGGCTCGAAGGACCAAAAATTGTTGGAATCCGGCTCGACAAGGACCAGAATTGGTTGGGGTAAAGGGGGGACCTCCGGTTCGCTATGACCAAAAATGGTGGTGGAATAAAGGGTGGAAAGGAGGGTGGTCCCCCGTTGCGGGTGATGGAATTGTGGACTGTAAGTTGCGTGTCGAATTAAAGGTGTAAAAACGAGAAGGATTGATAAAGGGAGCGCACTTACTTGGCTTATCCCAGGGGGCTGGAGCAGATGGTATGCTCGTGTACTGATGAAATCTTCTCTTACCCGGGAACTGACGTTGTCCTTCACAATACACTATTATAAGCACTTATTCATCACTTGAAGTCAGTTAAATCACAAACTATTGACAGCGGTGATGGCGGCGATGCGGCGAGTCTGATGACCACGTGTTAGGTGGCTTGCGGTGCGGTTGTCACTTGTCACGAGAGGACTTGCATGCGCGTCGGCGGCGTGCGCGTCGGCGGCGGGACGAAGGCAGACTGAGTTGATAGATCTTCCTGATCCATATTATGTAATAGTGCGCTTGCGGGGAAGAGAGGGAGGGTGAAGGGGAGGGAGGTGAAATGACTTAATTGGCGCGAACTATGACATTAATTTCCTTCGGCAGATTCGAAAATGTAAGCATCTATTTAAATTCTAATTAGCTCCCTATTTAAATAGACTTTTAAACACTACCAAAGCTTAAGTTCTTATAGAATTCAATTTTTAAAATAGCTTTGAATTCAGAATGTTTAAAATAAATAGAATTTCTAATTTTAAAATTTAAAGTTTAGAAAGTTGGACCTTTTAGGCTAGAGACGCCAGACTAAAACTTTAGAAATGGTATGGTAAAAAGATTATTCATTGACGAAAAATTTTATAGGCTTTTCATACGCCTGAATTATTTTGACCGCATGTGAAAACAACTACCGAAAAGTAAGTGATCGTACCAAATAATTAACTATACGGTCTTATTGTTTAGTTTGGCCAAATAAATTACTCGATATAAGTATCTTAATCCTGAAAAACCATTATTTCCCATACCCGCCTCGTTCGAGCAAGCAATCGACTTGCAACATAATGCACGATTCGAGCTGAAAGCAATCTAATCTGGGAGCCGGGTTGCATACACCAGTACCTTAATATTCGCACATTGAGCAAGTAACCATGTAGACAAGTATAAACTGGGTAACTCTAGATAACCCTACAAAGCCTGCGAAATTAATTAAAATCAAACATTTTATATCCGATTCATCGAAAGGCACACTAACTCTACTCACACAGATGCACTTTTACCGACTTCCAAAAAGAGGAGGTACTGTATTCGGCTGTATGACCGGGAAAAAATGACATTCATTAAGCGAATATTTTGTATTCCTAATATGAAATAAATATTTTTGATTTTGTTTTTTTTTATATATTATGTTCACCGATTACTACGCCGTTTGTGGACCAATTTTCAAAATTAGTTTTTTGTTCGTATGCTTATACGCCCAAGGTGGCCCCATTGTCACCAAATCAGGATCTGATGATGGGATCCTAGGGAAATCGAGAGGAACTCTCGAATTTTATAGGTACACACATTAAATTTCTTATACTTTCTGAAGCACAAGAGATATTTGTGCATAGTAATTATCATCTCATGTTGCTGAGCTGATAATGGAAGGTACTGCGACAGTGAGGAGTTAAGAGCAAATTCTTTCAATAGATAGTTTTTTATTCGAAATCTCACATTCCTGAGGTGGTACAACTGTCACCAAGTCAAAGTCTGATGAGGGGATCCCAGAGAAATCGAAGGGAACATTCAAATTCAAAAGCAAAAAGAAGTAGGTACCTACTGAACAATTTTATTTTTACCGTTTGAAGTCGGTTCTATTTTTTTGTTAAAAACTTAATTAATAATATTGCGAGATGCTACGACGAACTCGAAAAACGTGAGTATGTTGTTTCTGACAGCTTTCAGTTAAAGGTCTACAATACTACCTACAACTGTAACATACTCGTATTTGGACAAAAAATATCCCAGTAAAATATTTTTTATGTAAAATGTTGCTAAGATTGAGATTAAAGACAAATGTATATGGCTTATCCTATGAATTCTAGATATTAGATATCATGTATGGCTAAGTTCCTGAATCCAGACACCCTCACTCTAGCAGGTCTAACTTCACTAACTCTATATCTCAGTCGAGTTAGAGCGTGTAGATTCAGGAGTTGTATGAAATATTTTATGATCAGATATAGAAGAGTAATAAGCACAATGGCAGGCGAAAAGAGACTCCAGCATTCAATCTATAATTTTCTTTAATTAATAAATAGTATTTGGAAGCGGTGGATCGAGCATGTACGCCTGAAATTCATTAAGGATCCCTTTCACTCTATCGATTAGGTGCTCGCAGTGGTTATGCTTTCTAATAATAAAACAATGATTCCATAGTCGACAATATGTATTGCGTCGGCATTGCTCTTGTTAAGCCTATTCTTTGAACTCTATTTAGTAATACAATGCAAGTACCTGCACTCGATGGCTCGATAAACTATCATCACCACTCCAATGAATTGAGAATTGAAATAGTTAGTTTTTCGTCATGCAAATATCTAATTTCACAAATTTTAACTGAGATGCAGAGTTGGTGAATTTAGAGCTGGCAAATTTGGGGCGTGTATATCCAGGAGCCGTATGAAACATTTTAAGATTGAAATATAATCGGACGCTAAGCGTAAAGAGACTACCTCCAGCATTCAATCCATAATATATAGTAGCTGGACGACCGAGCGTTGCTCGGATGAAAATAATTTATTTTCTTGGTTTAATTCCAAACGAAACACTCATTTGCTGTGTTACTTAACAACGGTATCTGAAATAGCTCCCAACAAAAAAAAATACAAAAAATATAAAATAAACGCAATATGGTTTTGAAATTCCTTCTAAAGGAATTTCAAAGCAAGGACCATACAATAGATATATTTTGTCGTTTGTTGAAGAGTCGTATTTTTTAGTTTATATTTAAGTTGATTATCGCTAAAAGTCCTTTTTAATAATTTAATCTTTTTTTAAAAAAAAGCCGAGCTGGATCAATTTATTCCTATCGATTCCAGGTTACCGGCGTTACCACTCTATCGGTTAGGTGCTTGTAGCGACTGCTTGTGCTGGCTAATAATAAAACAATGATTCCATAGTCGACTATAAATGCACATTGCGCTTGTTAAGCCTATTCATTGAACTCTATTAGGAGAATACAAGTACCTGCGCCCGATGAAGAGTTTAATACCAAGTCGATACCAACTCATAGGCCACCATTATATTCTTTAACATGTTTACTTGTTAAAGAATATAATGGTACATATTGAGTACTTTAGAAAATATTTTAAAGGCTTAATAAACATACGGATTTTGTAAAAATAATAAAAAAATCATACAAGGAATATATTTCTGCAATAAATGATTATGATTATGAAACAGGATTTATAATGCTGGGGCGAATTTAGATCAAATCTTTTTAAAAGAAGTAAATCATGGTCACTATTATATCTCAAGCAAGCCTGCAGACACTGTAGAAATGGGTGCAGCAATAGTGTGCTTCAGTAAAAGTTTTCTATTTAATTTAACTTACCATTTGTTACAGTTAAGTAAAATAATGTATATTCTTTAACATAAAAAATCGAAAGCTAACTTACCTTGATTTATATTTATTATTCTAATTACAGTCTTCTCTTTTCTAGTCGAAAGTTAGTTAACATAAGATTTTTTTTAACCATTTTTATTTCCCACTGCTGGGCACAGGTCTCCTCTCACAAGACGGATTTAAGCCATAATTCACCTCGCTGGCCAATGCGAATTGGTGGCCGTGATGCTTTTGAGAAATTATGAATTTCTGTCAGGTATGCACAGCGATGGAGGACATCATAATCAATTAAATATCACAATATTTTCCATCACTGTGGAGCAGCAATAATTGCGCACATCACAAATTTCTTTGTCAGAGGTGCGCGCTGAGGATTTGAACCCGGGATCGGTCGTTAACAACAATAGCGATGCCGATACAAATCGCTAATTTCTTAGTAGAACATCGCCGCGGCCATATCTCACGTGTTCAATTTCATACACACGACAGAGGCGGCTTGCGTTGATACAGATAGATTTAGTTCATGTCATAGACAACCAGAAATATTTTGTAACTTTCTTATTGCGTGTAAAGTTTTATCTTATAGTATTAAGAATTTCTTAGTTTAATGGTTTGCCTTTCTCAAAAATCATCTCTTTATTGTCCCTTATCCCCATTTCCAATTTTCTCATCAATTGTTTTGACCTTCACTTATCGCCCGCCCCACACGTATCGAGAAATCGTTCTATTTTAGACTGTACAAATAAGATGCCTCCACACGCCGATATCTGCGTCGATCTTCAGTTTTCCGCAGAAGTTTACACAATAAACATGTCATCTATGATGAAAAATGATGATAACGCACTTGCGTTGTTGGACCTAATTATCTGCTTAAGGAAAAAAAATTCGAGGAGCATACATACATATTATTTCATAAAGCGCGCTTTGCGTGATACGCACGTCCAAATACAAGCGGGGTCCCAGACGAACTGCCGAACTGAGCGATCACGACCGCCATCCACACGTAACGATAAACTGGATCGATCAAACGCAATCAAGAACGATTTATCTAATGAAATTTGCTACTGCCGCCGACGAACGATTAATTGCAACGTTTTAACCACACGTGCGATAAATCCGTGCAAACAGATCTGTATCGAGAAATCGCAACGACTTCTCGTAACGTGTGGGGCGGGCATTATGCGCACATAAAAAAATCTGTCAGAGGTGCAAGCCAAGTTTTGAACTCAGTATCTCTGTATTAGAAACCACGGTTTTTGCCGCTCAGCTAACATTGGTCTGTAACGATACTAATGGCTAATTTCTTACGCAGAACTTCCTGTGACCATATCTTACGTGTTCAATTTTCTATACACGACAGAGGCGGCTTGCGTCATTGGGTGTGGTCGTAGATAGATTCGGTTTTATGATATTATGGGTAGCTACATCTAACTACGAGTACAACCAGTACAGTTCGGACCAGTAGGACTAACGACAATTCGACAAATAAGAAAAAGAAATGGAATTATTAAAATGGAATTTAATAATAAATTAAATTTAAAAACTATATAAAATAAAACGCATAAACAACTCTTACTTATAAAAAATATGAAAATGTTTAGATCTTTTTTACGCAGTTTAGTTCTTTGAACTTTGTTGATTTATATCGGCCAAAACTCTATTCGATGTAACTCAAAAATATAAACAGAAAAGAAAATAAAACAAAATAATGTAGTTTAAAAAACTAAAAAACACGCTTTTGTGAAAATACGAACTAAAAAGTAAAAAAATAAGAAGAAAATGTATTCTACTGTAAAAAAAGAGTGGGGTGGTTTTTAAGATACTATTGACACCATGCACCCCACCCCCCACACACATTTTTAGTTCGTATTTTCACAAAAGCGTGTTTTTTAGTTTTTTAAACTACATTATTTATTTTTAATTTTTTAGTTGGATTTTTATTCTCATATTATTGCATTGTAGTCGGCCTTTGACCTCTGTGCAAATTTTCAAGTTAATCAGACGCTTAGACGTGTTAAAAATATAAAACTTTATATTTGTTTCATTAAGAACCTTAGGCCACGAACTTATCAGCCGCCCCTCGTATATATTTTTTTATTCTGATGATCCTAGTTAGAACTTTAATATTAAGTTATGAGATTATTATATTGTCATCGGCCCTTGATCCCTGTGCAAATTTTCAAGTTAATCAGACCCCTAGAACTAAGTGAAAATGAAGTTAAAAAATTCCGTTACATACATACATACAGGTCAAGTTAATAAAAGCGTGTTAAAATACGAAGGCCTCTTTTAACATCCTGGCGAACTTCGTCAGCATAACCCTCCCTTCGAATTATAGTGACCGAATTAAAAAATAACAATTTTTGGGAAACGTTAAACGTCAAAGTTTTGGACAATTGTAATTTCTGCAATTAAAAGAGTTTATTGGTTTGAAAGTCCATTAAAAATGTTATAAATATTATTTTATTTAATTGTTCACACTTATTATTTTTTCTACATGTTTCAGATAGAAAGTATTTTAAGAAAATGTAAAAACAGTTTTTTTAATATATAAAAATGGTGTCAATATTAGGTCTCTGTAATATTACAGTCACAGGTTTTTCAAAAGATTCATATATATCTCTCTATTTCTAAATATTCGGTCAAAATGTTTGATATTATAGGCTCAAATATAAATAAGGTCTTTATTTTATCAAAAATCATCACGTTCTCTTATCTTTACACTCAATACTGAATTGGATAATGCTATTTTGGATTAAGTCATCACTAAACTGAAACAACAATGGCATGCACATGCATGTTACTGCTTGCGCCTCTCTAAAACTCTAAAACTGAACAATCGCGGTGAGTGCCCGTGAATAAGGGAAAATGAAAAAGACCAAAGTAAACGTTTTGCAGATTTCTACACCAAAATCGGGCCATATTTTAGTAAAAGTAGATATAGTTTCATGACAAGAATTCAAAATCATGTTTTTTGAGTTAGGCCCCTATAATTTCATATAATAAATGCAAAAATAAATTACTTACTGCTGATTACTTACTCAGTAAACAGAATTAACAAGCAATTAGGAAATAACACAACTTTTCTAAACGATAGTAGACATACATTAGCTGTAGTTACTTTCAGTACTGATCCTTTTTGCCATTTGGCATTTCCTGCACTCTACATTTCTACACTCGAAAGGCGGAACGATCCTCTCAAACACCAGTCACAATAAAACAGTTAAACCAAATACAACTATTATAGCCACAAAATAAACCAAGCAACTGACAGACAACTTGTCTACGATACTTGCGATACGATTCCAATCCTTACTACTCAGAACGTGTAACGGACGTACAAACAAAAAGACAAACCAGTGCTATTAATTACGCGGACGGCAGACGGTACGGCGCGCGGACATACAGACAGCATTCTAAAGATAACTTGTTTGATAAAGTTACTTGGGAATTATAAACTAAGCACTGGATTTGTAAGTAAATATTGCCCGTAACATTATTTCGGGGTAGCTACCATTACCTTGAAATATATAAAAAAAAACGCTTCACGGTCATATTCCCACGGTTGGGTAGGGCCTCTTAACTCTAGAGTTTAGAGGCCCTGCTACTTAGAACTTTAGATATCATTCCCCGTAAGAATCGAAACCAAGACCACTCGCACAATCAACAGACCTCGCATCTTTCGCTACATCCTCAATGAGTCCATCTGTATATTATCAAGAGTGACAATAATTTGTTATGACATTTCCTAGACTTGCCATACATAGACCCGTACTTAAGTAATAAATAAACCAGTTGATACACGGAATAGCTTCAAGTTCTATTTATTTATCGATTTACACTGATAAATAACGATTAATCTCTTCTCTTGATAAATAATACATATTAACGGTACGGCTTCTGTCCACCTCGTAAGGCGTCGGACATAAAGAAGTTTGATTAATATTTTTATTGATATAGAATATCAGAGTGGAATATTAATGATGGCTTTAAGAAAACTAAGTAACACTTAGTTACAAAAATGAAATTCAAAGTGAACACACACACAAACTTAAAGATTTCGATTCGACAACACGTCGTGAGTAACGCAAAAACTCAAACCTTAAAAAACTTACTTGGCTTTGGCGTCAAGTCAAGGTTGGTGTGAGCGTGTGACTGATGCCTCACACCATTCATTCGGCGCAACCAAATTTTGATGAAACGGACTTTTGACGTTTTTAATTATAATCTCACATCAGGATCAATTGAGCAATACGAAAGCTTAAATATAGGTAAAATAGTGAAGTACTCCTTCAATCCGTTTATGACACCAAGATTTCTTGGACGCAACTGTTATGAGTTTCAAGTGACTCCGATACCGCACTTTACTCGTAATGTTAACTCCCAAGATTCTGAAACTGACACTAATGATGAGCGCAGTACCCAAGCTGGAATTTGGAAAAAAAATTGGGCGCTATCAAATGGACCTTTTTTTGATTAAAGCATTAATTTAGTCACAAAGTTATCAGAACATTGCACAAGACATCATAACATCAACAAGATCTTAATGAAATTTATTATTTTACCCGTATTTGTTGTGCTTGTGAATTAAGCTTTACATCGAAAATAGGTTAGCAAAAAAAATCAGTCGGTCAGACGAATGCGTGGGCGTTATCAGCAGTCACACCGACTTAGGACAGGCACTACGCCAACTCGTCAATGAATCATTTTCTTACACTCATATCTGTAGGATTATTCAGAGACTAGATACAGTCATTACAAGGCTGCAACGCTTTTTGCGTCCGATTACTAGGCACGGGTCTCTCCCCATTATTAAGGATACCATTTGTAATCAAAGTTTTATAATAAGTTTGGGTGAGCAAAAATTATTTTATTTTGACGGTAAAACTAACACGTCATTATGATCATTACATACATGCATGATAAAATAATAATCTTAGAATTTAGATTTATAAGTCTGCACTAAAAACGTAAATCGTAAAAAAATCAAAGTAGAGTTCGTGACTCAATTGCGTTATTTAAAAAAATCGTGTATTATTTAATAAGTAGATACCTACATACTAAAACTTAAAATACTGCAAAACCTTTGAACTTCAATCGATGTGGTAATCGTTTATTGCATGATGAAAGATACTACCAGTGCTTTAAAGCCAAATACGCATATTATGACTTATAAAGCGGTTCTCAATCTTATACTCTATAAATATAAAATTACATCAAACATTGTCTTGTAAAATATTGCGAAGACGTTATTAGATACCTATCCTGTAGAGCCAGGCTTCCAACTCTTCAAGCTTTAACTCTGTAAACCCTAACATCACCAACTCTCCAACTCTGTCAAAATTCTTGGTTTGGTCATTTTTCTACCTGATCTAACTGATTGATGGAGACTAAACTTCTAATGCTAGAAACGTGAAAGTCGGCTTAACATTTTGTATAATAATTCGCATATTTTGAGACAAGTTTCATGAATTTCAAATAGACCAAGCTAAAAGCATAACGGGCCAAGATGGACGTCGCAAAGAAAAGTCGATCAAAATTTTCTATTAAATGGACCCGTTAGTATTTTTCGGTCTCGTTTGTTTTCAAAGAAGGATATCAAAAGTTTAATTTAATCACAAACAAGTTGAGGACCAGCAGTAGCGGCACCATTTCTTGCTACCGGGTTGAAGTGTTTATGCAATGTATCATCAAAGAAGTTGCAACGGCTCATGATATTTTGGGAGATGTTAGCTGCCTAAGATCAAAAAATAACATTTCTTAAAGTTGCACAGCGTACTGCGAAAGTTTTCAAAAGTAGTTACCTATTTAAAAAAATATTTAAGTATTATATAGCCTTACCCTTGCCTGACCCTTAATAACATTCATGATTCTATAAGTAACTTCATAGATTAATTATTTTGACATAAATTTTATCTAGTGGCAAATATACCAAACAATTTATTTATTGTAAAAATCCACAGATCTCTAAAGATCACAATCAAACGAAAAACATCAAAATCAAATGAAAAATCATAACGTTACGACTAGTAGGAACGGAGCATCAATGAGAAATGCTGAAAAAGCCGGAACATTTAGGTATTATATTTAATTTTGTAAGCTTACATTGGGTGCGCTATGTAAATGGTTACGCAATTAATTAAGTTTTTAACAAAAAAGTAGAATCGACTTCAAACGGCAAAAAATAAAATTGTTCAGTACCTACTTCTTCTTGCTTATGGTAATGACTTTTAAAACTATTTTTGGAGTCGGGCCCTCAGTAAAATGTCCTGTCTTAGTAAATATAGTGTAGTGTGAAAGAACTATATAACATTATTAAGTTATTATTAATTTCTAATAGATTAATTTAGATCTGGTTAACATTAGGTCTCCCTCTCATAGAAACTGGGAATCATTTTTGAAGTATACCCATCTCGACATGTTTGGCACCGCGCGGCCGCGATTGAAAAGAAACAAATGCCTCGCGGCGCGGTACTTGAAGACATGAAAATTAGCGTAGATATGATTTTAGTCAATCTTAATTTTTCGCGCTGTCTTTGGTAGAAAATAATAACTTAAAATTTTGTTTCTACTTGCAAACATTATTTAAGTACTTTTTTCTTTTTGACTTTTAATAAGACTCCAGCTGGTATGTTGAAGGTTTTATTTTAAAAAATTAAAAATAAATAAGTAATGTAGGTAGTTTAAAAAACTAAAATACACGCTTTTGTGAAAATACGAACTAAAAAGTAAAAAATAAGAAGAAAATGTATTTTATTTATTTTTATTGATATAATTAATAGGTTTCTAATCTTGCACCCAGGTGTACTGGGTGCACTCTTTAATCAATTAAGCCGTGCGAAAAGAACAGTAATTTATGAGCAGGTGTTGTATAACGCAGATTATGATGGTTGTGCCTTCATTTTCTCCTAGACGTAAAGTTTAGCTAAAACAGTTTTAGTTGGTATAGACATATAGTATACACATGCTGCTTTTTATCCTTCAATAACATAAGAGGATTTTACGGTACGTATTTTTGAACTTTTGCTTTTGAAGAAGATCAGGCGCTTTTAATATTATTTAGTTACCTACACTTTTATCAGCACACTACGACGGTTACTCGTATGTTACTCGTAAATGCTCTGTTTTGGAGCGAAACACGAGTTAGTGGTGGCACATATGTTGGTTTATATTTTTTACTTTTATTTTTAGTGAGCGGGAAGGAGGTGCTATTGCATGAAAAATATACTTTTTATTATTTTATATTTACTTATTTATATTTACTTATATATACAAGCATATATACCATCATACGTTATGATTGCTGATTGTTGCAAAGTATTTGCTTGCCAACTTTATAAAAATTGTTTTACCGCGTGCTGCCGTAAACATCGGAAAACGCAAGAGAGCATATCTGCTCTCCCGGAGATGGGCGCTTTCTGGGGCGTCACGTGTGGAGGACATCGGTGCGTTCCACTGGAGATCCCAGAGTCCTCCCCAAGTGCAGAGGCAGCCACCGAGGGGGTTTAAGTGCGGTCAAATCCCACATAACCCGGTATCCTCACCAAGGTGCCGGGTACCTTTTGAAGCCCCCCCCCCCCTCCGTAACAAAAAATAAGTGTATAACATATACTAGTCACTAAAGTTACTGATACACGTACTACTCACAAAACGTATCATTCTTCTGCCCGCCTTAAATTTAAAGTCGTCATAAGAGAGCCCAACCACCGTGGCTAAACTTCGTAAGGATTTAGCTTCAGGTAAGTAACTTTTCCTTCCTAAAAGATGCACGAGAGTATTTCGCCCTTAGCCTGCATTGGCCGTACTCTGCTGCAATTTGCCATAATATCAATAAATTGCGCGCACGTAATTTCACCGTAAACAAATCCCGACGTGACGTCATAATGCATACGCATAAAAGCAATTATTATAATTCTATGGCTTAAGACTTGTTCGATCGTAAGCGAAAAGTTGAGAGCTACTAAGTTTTAAAAAACATCGTACTCACAGCATTATCTTTTTGTAACTTATTGGTGCTGCCTCTTTTGCGTCCCATTGTTGGGCAAGCCCCATTATTGGGAAGACATGGAGCTTACTCCACCATGCTGCTCCAATGCGGATTGGTGGAGATGCGGGTTAGTGGCCAACCCGTTGTCAGATGTTTACAAACCGCCCATAAGGCCTCCGACAAGATTTAACGACAATTGTCTATCGACAACAACCGGGACCGACATGCCCTCCGAAGCACGAAAACCTGCATGATTTTTTTTGCCACTAGCGGCCACTCATCTGACACCCGACTTTACCCGTTTGGCTTAGCTACATAGATCGCTTGCGTTCCATGCTAGCCGCCGGTCCATGTGCGCTTAGCTTATTATGGCGTACACTACAGGAAAGCATTTCATAACTTTTATTTATTTATTTATTTATTTAAACTTAAAGTATTACCTTAACAAATAAGGAACACAAGGGCGTGCTTAATGCCTAAATGGCATTCTCTACCAGCCAACCCTGGGTGACGAGTAGAGCTTGTGGTAGGCGCATACTAAGACAATTAATTATTAATTAACTTAATTCAATAATTAATAAATATTTTATACTTGGACTTAAATAACCAAATAATACGTACAAATAAAAATACTTATATATAAATACATACATACATTATAATAAATAAATACATATTACATACATAATATATATATATATATATATACATACATAAATATCTAATACCTTTAAACGAGCAATTCTTGTATGTATCTAAATATATTTTTTGAATCTCGGAAACGGCTCCAAATATTTTGATGAAATTTAGTACCCTGGATTCGGGGGTGATAAATCGATCCACAAAATTTTTATTGTTGGAAATTTTTAACTGTATAAAAATATTTTCAATGATAATCAATTTAAATATAAACTGAAAATTACGACTCTTCCTGACATCTATTGGAGAGTATTAATAATATTGTGGCGTAAACGCTGTCAAACGGGGAAGCCCACGAGGCTCATTGTGGATTTCCTCAAGCGTCATCAGGACCTTGTGCTTTTTATAGGTTGGGTGGTAGGAAGTTTAAAATATTATATTATTTAATATTATTATATTTTATGACGTTTTGCGTTTAACCAGTGGAGAGAGATTTTTATTATTTAAAATTCATGGTTCAACGGTAGCGGCGTACTCTAATCTGACTATTTTGACATCCGGAAGTAAGGTAAAAAATTATTGTACCTATATAGAAGGTCTTTTTTAATCGTGGCAGTACTCAACAGGAAATGAAATGAAATGAAATATTTATTTGCATAAAACACGGTACATTTTACGATAAAAATCTTACAATATTGTTCATGCGTGTCTTACCGACCTAGTCGGTGGGCAAATATTTATTAATAAATAAGATAAAGTATCAAGTATAAAGTGTCTTTAGTGATAACTATAGGTTAAATCATTAATTTACTTTTTTTTATTTAAGGATATTAAATGCAATTTCATACCCGAAGGTACATGTCATTTTTTTTAAATAATAACAATAATAATTTAATAACAATAATATTAGATCTTAATAGTAATGATAATATTTGCATATTTGCATAATTGAATAAAAATTTATAATTTATTAGCCAAGCGTTTGAGGTGTCCAGCATGACAATATTCTATAAATTCCTTTGTGGAATAAAAACAGTTCTTAATCAATAATTTAAAAATAAAACCCTTGAACCGATTTAATGTTAGATTTTTTTAACCGAGATGGCAGCAAATTATAAATTTTGATGCACATCACAAAGTTGTTTCTCGAATAGCATGCCGTATAAGATAATAGTCTATGCAATTGACCCCGATGCCGATTGAAGAATGTATCATTTTTGGTATCAAATCGATTTTGATTATTTTTGACACATATCAGAATTTCGTAGATGTACATTGATGGCAATGGCGGGAGATTTAGTTTTTTTTTAAATATTGGCTTACAGGAGTCCATAGGTTCCGCACTTTTGCACGTTTGTATAATAAATGCTCTATTTAGTTGAATTCCCCCATAAGAGTAATCCGTATCTTAGGACCGAACACACGTATCCGTGATAAGCCATCAATGCTGTTTTTTATTTGCTACTTTTGAAAGATGGTGTAATGCGTATATGAATTTATTTAGTCTTTGGCATACTATTTCTACATGATTTTTCCAATTTAAATTTTAGTCGATTTCAATGCCAAGAAATTTAGCTATTTTATTTTAGGATGCAAGGTGTACCCCATATCTTAATCTGACGCGCTCGAGTAAATCCGAAAATCCCCTCTTGGGCTCCGCTACTACCATCCGCCAATCCGACGTTCAAAGAAATGACAACGTCGATTTGAAAGAGCTCTATGAAAATTTCGTTCATTGAATTAAAGCTTCTGTGGTCGAATGGTTGCGTGAGCTGACTGCGGAACTAGAGACCCGGGTTCAAACCTCGATCAAAACCATATTGTGTCTATTTTTTATTTTTATGAAAATAACTTTTTTTATTAGGAGCTATTTCAGATGGCTTTGTTAAGTAACACGAAGCAAATGATTGTTTCGTTTTAAACTAAACCAAGAAAATATTTTTTTAGAAAATAAACGATTTAATGTTATCTCATTGTATGAAATCTGGTGCAATAAAGTATTTTTGTATTGTATTGCATTGTATATATCCGAGCAACGCTCGGGCGTCCAGGTACTATATAACTATATGCCAAACAAGAGCTGTTATGTATAAAACAAAATCAGATCAGAAAAAAAAAGAAAAGAAAAAAAAATGTCACGTGACAGTAGTAGAACCATTTAAAAGGTGGTCACGAACAAGCCTCTTGAACACCGTTTTACTTTTAGCTTTTCGGATGGGCTCAGGTAGGGTGTTCCATAGTAGTATAGCCTGAACTGTAAAGGAGTTTCGGAAAAAATCACTTTTATGTGGAGGAATTTCGAGCTTAAGATTATTAGAAGAACGTAGACCTCTGTCATGAGTAGAACCGAGGTAGTGAAAGTTTTCCTTCAGATACTGAGGAGAAGTTGGATCATGTAAAATGGAATACAGAACCAAGAGAATTCTAGAGTTACGCCTCTGTCGAATAGTAAGCCATTTAAGCTGGCTTCGGTAACTAGAAATATGATCGTATTTACGAAGGTTGAAGACAAATCGGATACAGTTATTAAGGAGGCGATCTAGCTTATCCAGAAGTTTTTCATTTAGGTCCGGGTATGACACATCACCATAATCAATTATGGGGAGAATAAGGCTATGCATAAGCATCAGCTTTGTTCTGTGAGGTAAAAAATTCTTTAGGCGGTACAAAGACTGTAGGCAACCGTTGACCTTTCTGCAGATTTCATTAACTTGTGCCTGCCAGTCCATACCGCTATCTAGTTGTAAGCCAAGGTTTTTCGCAGTGTTGTTGAAAGGTATTACAATATTGTCGTACACTACAGCTGGAAAGGTCGGGATGTCGATTTTAGACAGTAGTCGTGAGCTACTGTCTAAAAACTAATGATTATTTAACCATGTTCACAATCCTGTTATTATCAAGCAAATAGCTTCCCACTGCTTCCATTGTTTGCATGCTTCTCTTCTCATGATTAGGGACACCGGGTGCTTACTCCACTAAACTACTCCAATAAGATTTAGTGTTTTTTTTAAAATTAAGTAAATAATTCATATACCTATTCGTTTTATAAATACAGTGGTAGAAATAATGTAAATTATAGTTTGAGTCAGCTCGAATCTTATTCGATAAAGTATCATACATCGTAACAACGTTTTATCGCTTACATTTAATAGTATGACAAAACACTACATAATCCTTAAAGGTTAGTAAAAATTCTTCAATATTCATTGCTCGCTTATTAGCACATTTATTCAACACTTTGCATTAAAGTGGCAGTGTACACTTACGTATACTATCATTATCAATTTGAACGATGGTAACCTAACGTTTCATGAATACTGTTTTGCATACATCGCTCGATGTGCAATAACAAAGGCACAATACAAACAGCTTTTTAGGGTTCAGTAGCCAAACGACAAAAAACGGAACCCTTATGGATTCGTCACGTCTGTCTGCCTGTCCGTCCGTATCCACAGCCACTTTTTTCCGAAACTATGAGAACTATATTGTTGAAACTTGGTAAGTAGATGTATTCTGTAAACCGCATTAAGCTATTCACACAAAAATAGAAAAAAAAAAAACAATAAATTTTGGCGTTCTCCATACTTAAAACTGAAACACAAATATATTTTTTCATCAAACCCTTTCATATATACCCCAGACGTATTCTGGGGTATCTATAAATAGGTCTTTAAAATTATATAGAAGATTTTAATGTCATTTTTTTCTAAACTGAATAGTTTGTGCGATAGACACTTCCAAAGCGGTAAAATGTGTGTCCCCACCTCTGTAGTAACTTCTTAAGTAAGAGAATGGTAAAACTAAAAAAATATATGATGTACATTACCATGCAAACTTCCACCGAAAATTGGTTTGAACGAGATCATAAATCGTAAACCGCAATTTACCTTTCATTCAATCTTAATGTAATGATGGCTATGGATGATCAAAGGCAATGATGTACCTCTGTTGCCGCTATAACAACAAAAATACTAAAAATAAAATAAAATCAATATTTAAGGGGGCTCCCATACAATAAACGTGATCTTTATAGATAATAGTACGGAACCCTTCGTGCGTAAGTCCGACTCGCACTTGACCGGTTTTTTCTTAACATAGATTTACAATTCCAACAAAAGTTTTACTTATAACTTTGTTTTGGCAAGTAAAATTTAACGTATAAAAGTTGAATATAAATTGATTTTATGACCGGATTACAGACTCAAGAACCCGGTCTTGGACTACCAAGTCAATTGAGATACTTTTAATGAGCTGTCAAAACGTGTCATCCCCATACATTTTGTATAAGAAAATGATAAGTGACGTCACTTATCATATATAGTCAATTGACTTCATTATTATTGCTTTAAGCGGTAATAAAAATCATGTATAAAAAAGAATTAACAATTATATTGCTTTCCAAGCGTGATTTAGTGCAACCTTTTTAAGGTAAGGATTTTGAATTTTTTTGTGCATAGTGTCCAAGACCCTATTTTATAATAATAACTAACCAATTCTTACGTTCAACTAAAAATTTAAAAATAATCCATCACACACTGACCAGAGAGGATCTCTTTGCATTATGCCAGATATATGAATCGACACACACTAGGTACCATGCGTTTGACATTACATTTTCTAAGAAAAGAGTATCTATAAATTTTACTCTTTGTTTGTTTCACTACCGGCATGAAACAATGCATAAATATGCAGGTCGCAGTGTCACGAAAAAACATATAAATTCAATTTGCCGAAGTCGAAGTCGAACCTAAAAGGAGAAACACTATAATATTTAATCCGTAATGTAACGTAAACTCCCCGAGGGCCTCTCGGGGAGGTCTGCGCGGTCGTTTGCAAATAAGGCCGGGTACATTACGCAAATTGTAAGCGCTACGCATTTGATCGTCGCTAGCCCTAGGTCACAGTACATCAGGGTTAGCTTTTAATAATCTTATGTACTTTAATGAGGAAATGTGCTAGAAGAGGTAAAAATTGCGTAACTAAATTAAATACAACAAATTAAATAAATAAAATAAATATCTGCTATTAAAACAATGCTGTTTATTTATTGTAAAATAAACAATGCTAATTATTTATTGTATCTGCTATTAAAACAATGCTGTTTATTTATTGTATCTCTCTCCTTTGTACTCACATTTGCTCGAGGCGGTTACTTAAAGCTAAGCAATTAGGTATTGCATTCATATCAATGTGTTTCTTTACTTTTTCACATATACATATCACATATACACATATCTTACGTGATCTTAAAATGAAAATTTAAGTTAGCAGAGCTTCCATCCAGTAACTTTTTATTTGCCTGGCAGTATCGACAATAGCAAATTGAACCCACTGACACAGATGCTTCAGTAAAAGACGATAGCGTTATTTAAACAACACCACAATCCTATTGTCATGTCTTCTGATTGTAATCTAACACGTTTGTTACAATAAGAAAACATCGTCATCCTTCAAGGAGTACTTTTATCTCGTCCATATAAACATGAGGTACTTACCCACGCAACCCAGCTGATCCAGCCCGTAGTGTCCGTCCACGCAGGAGTTGCAGTGGGGAGGCGCGGCACCTACAGCGCATTGACAGGAACCAGAGGCAGGGTCGCAGTTGTTGTCGATGGCCGCTGGGCCGCAGTGGCATGCTGGGCAGCCGGACTCCACGCCTGTTGGAAACCATTAAACAGTTTAGGGTCCAATTAAAAAGAAATGTTATTACTTTAAAATAAATAAAAACAAAATATTATTTCATTCACTGTTCGGCTTCTAGTGATATTATACAGTTTGTAACTATTAATATTTTTAAAGTTTAATTTTTCTCTCGATGTAGGTACCTATCATAAGCAATTATGAGCTGGCATAGCATTATCTCTGTATAGGTAATTTGTACCTTTTTTTGGTATCGGGGTAAACCTTCAAAAGGTACCCAGCACCTTGGAAGAGGATATCGGGTTATATGGGATTTGTACTAAAACCCCCTCGGTGGCCTGCCTCTGCGCTTGGGGAGGACTCCGGGATCTCCAGTGGCAAGTCACCGGTGTACTCCACGCGCGGCCAAAACGGGCCCATCTTCGGGAGAGCAGATGCGCTCTCCTGCACCCTTAGGCGCTGTGGAGGAAAAGGGGAGATCTCCCGCCAGGCGATGTCACTGCCTGGGGACCGCGGTCCTAATGCTAACTTCGGACCGTTTGTATATATACTGAGAATCTAGGAAACTTCGATAGCGTGATTCAGGATACGTCTTCTGATTGGCCAGTTCAGTATGACGCGTGTGACGTAGTACTCTATTGTTTACAATGTTCGATGATTGCGTCGTCTTGCATGGTCAGCATTTCATGTGAGGCGCGGGTCATGTTGCTGTAGGTATCGCGCCGCTACATCACTCCCCCTCCAACTATGGGATGATGTCGTAACTCTCGTATGCCAGTGTCGTCATCGGCTTTGTGTGCCGGAATGATGCGATGCGTGCGCAAGCACGGGAGGGAAACCCAGAAACCTCTTGCTGCGTGCTGCGGATCGCCGAACTTGAGCGTTGCAGGATGAAGGAACCAATGCGCCTTTGCGGCTGCTCGTGGAACCTGGTCATTGTGCTCGTTGCTGCTGGCTTGACTCCATGACTCCTTGTACTTGCTGAAGGACGTCAGATACTTCGAGGATGAAGGTGCTGGTACCATTGAAATGTGGTCAGCAGGGCGTCTTCAATCGACGGTGGTCACCAATGTGGAGGAAAAGGGGAGATCTCCCGCCAGGCGATGTCACTGCCTGGGGACCGCGGTCCTAATGCTAACTTCGGACCGTTTGTATATATACTGAGAATCTAGGAAACTTCGATAGCGTGATTCAGGATACGTCTTCTGATTGGCCAGTTCAGTATGACGCGTGTGACGTAGTACTCTATTGTTTACAATGTTCGATGATTGCGTCGTCTTGCATGGTCAGCATTTCATGTGAGGCGCGGGTCATGTTGCTGTAGGTATCGCGCCGCTACAGGCGCCTACAGCTGCTGGCTGGACGGGTCAATCTCCCACTCTCACCGTCCGCATCCCCGGAAAGCCCCCTTTTAGTCTTCTCTTACGATCAGGCAGGGGATACCGTATCCCTATTCTTAGTCCCGAAGCTACAGGGACTAGGTAATTTGTACATAGCGACAATCTTAACAGTTTCTGAAACTTTTGACAATGACTCTACTGATGGTTTTCGCTAACATATTAGCATTGTGATGAAACAAAATTTCCGTATTATGATAATTACATTCGCCGGAAAACCACAGTTTTTCCGCATAGTTCTCGTCCCAAGAAAAAGAAAAAGATGAGTTGATCTACCAGTTCTTTTAATCGTAGGTAAAACTCATGTTTTGCATCCCTTATAAATATAGCGAGTCAAATGTAAACAACTTTTATCAACAACTTGTGAAAATAAAAAGGCCCCTTTGTACAGTTTAAAAGTAGTCTTGGAACAACTCTGTGTGTGTTTCCAAAATATAAATCTCTTGATATAAGTATAGTTACCGCCATGTCCCTGCGCACAAGTGTCGCAGGCGCGTCCCGTCCACCCCACGCCGCAGGCACACTGTCCCGAGCGCGGATCACAGGCAGCTGACAGCGCGCCGGGACCACACCCACACGAAATGCAGGACCCGCCGTCGCCACCAGCCCAGTAGCCTTCCTACAAAAAGTTATTAAAATCTTGATAATGTCAAAAGGAATGAAATTATATAAAAAACACTAAACATTTAAACGCGGTACGAAGTTTGTGGGGTCAGCTATATAGTATACTTATAAAAAAGATAGCGATAATATTAACTAACTAATAACTATTATCTCAGGATTGAAAAATAAGGCCTAAATTATTGACCTGGCACTGATCACACCGTTCTCCCTCAGTATGCGGTGGACAGACGAGGCACTTTCCGGTCTCCGCTCTGCAGGGACCGCCTCCGCATGCGCACGGCTGACATGATCCTCCAGGAGTGGTTGGGGATCCCCAGTAACCGGAGTCACAACTGAGGCGAAGAATAAAGGCAATTTGAGTTTAAGAATCAAATAACACAAAAATAGGCATTACTTACTTAATATTTTTGTTTGTTTTAAACAGAACTTTAATAAACATTTGACACTAAAATACGTGAATTTATCTTATGCAACCTGCAGAATTCGTGTGGAAAGACACTCATTTTCATTAAAACACTACGTAAGTAATGCAATAAACAATTTTATCGAAAATATTAGCAATCTAAAAGCCGCTTTTAATTCTTGTGCTTATTCTTTAACTGGTTCTGGTTTTAAAGATTTGTACAAGGGTATGTTTTAGGTCCCATTTGCAATACGTTTACTGTAACGACGAAAATCGCTCGCCTTTCTATGATTTATGAATTAAAGCAAATTATTTTAATAATAATTAACGTTATGAAGTACTCACAGCTCACAATGATCGCCCGAATAACCATCCGGACATTGCGTACAGACGTACTCATCGCCCGCTGCAGCTGCCAGTGCACAGTTGGGGCTAAAGTTGTTTGTGGCTTCGTACAATGGACACGCGCAGGGTTTGCAGGCACCCTAAGAAAACAACGAAATATTGATAATAAAATGTACCTAATATGTTTTTTCTACTCTTAATGATCATGTAACAAACGTCTGAAGCTGAGATGGTGTTTAGCTACAAACTTAATATTTACAAACGTATCTATTCGTACCTATATGCTATATTGTTATGCTTTATTTTATAGCGTATAGTTGTTGCTTTATATTATGTGTGTTTTATGTGCTTTAGGAAATACATTTGTTTTCCTTCTTGTTTCTTTCTTTTTTCTATCGTAATAATAAATAAGAGAAATTTGTTACCTGAACAGGGTTGCCATAATGTCCTGGTAAGCAGCGCTCGCAATGCGGGCCCGTTGTGTTGTGTTGGCAGGGTTCGCATGGCCCGTCCACTGTTTGCAAAGTGCATGACAACACGTTAAAATTTGGGTTGTGATAAGAACATTGCAAATATTGTTTCCTAACAAGAAGTCAAGATTTTCAATAGCAACGCTGAACAATCATGTAGGGCACTTGTTTTGTCACAGATTATTGGCTATAACGGCAGTGGTAATCGCTGTTGTCTCTGATTCTCTGACTCGTAAGAGAAATCCATCCACTCAATTGTTAACCTCGAGTGTAGACCTTCTACCATAGAATAAACACAGACAAAATATTTCAGTACTTACTTTAAATATTACAGTACGAGTGTGGTCAATGATGCAATTTAACATGCATTTCAGCCAAAAAAATCTTCACTAAAACTCACAGACCACCCGTGTGGCGCAATGATTACCATGCCGGATTGTCAATCGGAGGGACCCGGAGTTCCGGGTATCGGAGGTTCGATTCCCGGCGAAGCAGAAATTTTAAGAACAAGTTTAAAATGTTTGTTATCTGTCTAGGTGTTTGTGTTTCTGTCTTTGAATGTGTCTGTGGTACCCACGAAACGTATACCTACCCTACTATGGGACTATGAGTGTGAAACGTTATTTTAAAACACACAATCTTACCAGTTTTGCAGCCCGCATGCATGTTACACGCGCACGGCACACACTCGAAGGCCGGCGCGGTTCCCGGCACTCGTTGTATCCTCACGTGGGTCCACGCGCACGTCTCGCACTGTGCTCCCTCGTAACCTTCAGGACAGGTGCATATCTCACGAAGTCCTGCCGGGGATCCGACAATTTTCACACCCTCGAGGCGGACCTAAAATAAAACAATATAATAAAATAAAACAAGAGGAATTTGAATTACTTTGTCTAAAGGTAACGATGAGTTTACTAGCCAATTCTATCATCGTTGGTATTATAGGAAATGAATCACGTTACCTATTCACTGTTGTCTTACTTTCGTCACAGAATCTAACTAGGTTTTATACTCCTAAAATCATAAAGTTACATGGAAGTCTGAAACAATGATCTATTCATTTATGGGCTAATTAAAGTATAATTTTATACTCTCTGAATATGCCGTATTTGCCCCCTTTATTCCCTTCTTCATTAAGCACTTAACTTGGTCAGTTCCAACGTTGTCGTTCATTGTTATTATTGAATAATTAATATCTGTATGATACGAGTAGGTATATACAAAATGTCGTGTCAGGATCGGATTTATGCTCGGGATTCACTTTTTAGATTTTGATCATATTTAACAGCTCTATCAGTTGTTCCACAAAAAGAGTAAAAACTAAATATTTATTGTGAATACTGGGTTAGCTTGAAGAGTAATAAGGCCTTCTTACGTGAACATACCTCATCCTGATCATTATGAAAGTTGGCTCGTATCATGACCGCCTTCAAGTCGGTCAACACGTCCATCAGCTGGGTCCTGGAGACCAGCTCTGTGTCAAGATACCAGCCACCTTCTACCAATGTTGTCGATATCTCTAACTCGCCAGGGCTCTCGTGGCTTGTATTTGCAGAGGTCAGCTTTGTGCCATCTAGAATAAGAATAACATCAAAATGAAATACACTTTATTTACCTATTTACAAACTATTAAAGCTACTTTATAATAATATTTACAATTTATATTAAAAAAGACTTAACTATATACAATAAGAATGAAAAAACTGTAAGTACAAAAATATTGTATTACAAAAATAAAACAAAATAAAATTATATACTAAAAAACAAGCTATCTCGGTCGGTCGGTCTCGTGAGATGGGTGACCGCTAGTGGCAAATAATTTACGCATTTCCAAGCCTTAGAGGGCATGTAAAGCCATTTGTAAAGCAACCTGTTGTTAACGATAGATAACAGTAACAGTAGTCAAATCATGTCGGAGGCTTATTGCCGAATAGAAAACATTTGGCAGCAGGTACCCACTAACCCTTGTCTCCACCAACCAACATTGGAGAAGCTACAAGCATTCCAAATTTGGAAACGGTATGTTTAATTTGAAATTAGATTCTTCTTCTTTTGTCAAGTTACAAAGCCATGTATTACAGTAAAACTATTGTTATATAAGCAACCCGCTTAAGCTTGAGTGGGTAAGTCATACATTTTGTTTTGGCATTCACCTGTTTTTCCATCCATCCATCCACCATTCAATAAAAATGAAAATAAAACAGTTTCATCATACAGGCTTCAAGACAGGCGTGGTTCGTAAGAATATGAAACTCTCAGACAGAAATGTATATCACATTATAATATTAATAAATAGCGTTAGTTCGCGTTATGAACCCGGAACTCACTCAATCTAATCATAAAGTTATTCTGACTTGTGATTAGATTGCAATTTAATATAATCATATTTTGAACATGAAAATTAAAATTTTCGTAGAGATATAATAATATAAAGGGTATATAAAAGGTAAAACGCACAGTAGATGGGGTAAGATCATGAATGGGCTAAGAACGTATAAGTTAAATAACTACCGAATCTGTGGTAATTTCTTTATACTGGCAACATAGTGCGAGACGCCATTTTGTTTTGCTACTCCCTTCAGTTAAAAATAAACGTAAAAAGTACTGTTCCTGGTATGTTTTTAAACAAAATAAATTATTCAAGAAGTATGTTGTAGCAAGTATAAGATCGGATATTTTCTTTTTATAAACCTTATGTTCTTAGCCACTTGGGTGATTTTAGAGGGTAGTCCGGTCTTTCCCCTACATCGTCCGATCTTTCCCATGTTTTCTTAAATGGATGTCCGTACTTTAAATATGTGCAATTAACAGTGCAAATGAAAAATATTTTTCTTATAGCTTGTTTATTGATTTTATCAGTTTTTACTCTATTTTATTACGCTAGTTGGTATAGATTATGAGAAAAAAATTATTGCCAACATCTAACGATTACAGCTAAAAACATCCGAACTTACCCCAACGCACTAACTTGATTTGCCAGTTCATGTAAAGATCATAGTTAAAATGTTTAGGTTATAGATTCGTCATAGTGTACAGTGTAGCAGTACAATATACTGTTTGATTAAATTCAATTTTACGGTAAAACAGATTATCAGTAATGATTGCTCACACAACACATAAATAATCGTACGATGCAAATGGTAAATAATATAAACAAAACGAATACATTTTTCTTTGTCTTTGTTAACCCTACCTTTAGCTAGCAGTACAACATCAGGACCCAATACAGGACTGCCTCCGGAGTCTCCTCGTGCTACTGCCCATTGTTCGTGGGCCACGATGGTGGCCCCGTATATTGTCGTCACATCTCCACTGATAGCAGACGTCACCCAGTAATACGTCTTCCAGCCTTCTACCTGAAGTATCCAAAAAATGTAAAAAATATTAAAATATGTAGAATTGTATAAATGTATAGTAAGTACTTAGATTTTTTTAAGTTACCGTTGTTTTGACTATTTAAATGAGGGGTTTTGATCAAATAAGATCTTTAGAGTGAGAGGTTGAAATATCTGATAGGAACCAAGGTAGATAAGATATGTCTAATAATTGAAAAAATATTTTTATCACATATCATAAAGATGGATCTTTAAATTACTTCTATATTCTGAATGAGATGATTCAACTTGCTCAAAGAAATTAGCGCCGCTTTTCTCCCTTGCTGTGTATTTAGGTGATTACTAATTATTAGGTTTAGGCATAAACAATGCTAGAGCTGAATAGAAAACATCTATTTATTTGTAGCTGAGTGTGGAATTTCTTGAGTTGCACTGACCTCTGAACACAACATAGCCTGCATGGGCTGCATGTACGTGTTACATATACCTATTTAATTATTTCAATTAGAACAGAAAATATAAATTAAATCCAGACATCGCCGCGTCCCAGCGTTGTATAGGCAAGATATCGAATTTGAGAATCTTCTGCTAGATTACTACAGCGCGTGGGTAAGAAGAGTCCCCCAGGTGCAGATACATTCCGGTCTAACATCGATCGCAAATCGCTAGATTTAAGATAATTTTAATGTAGATTTTAATATTTAAAATAATTTTGTTTAGAAAATTATTAGTTTTCATGTCGCACCCTGCTGCGACCGCCCTAAATATATGTTACTCACGTTTGCCATTTATTTATGTCAAAACTAAGAAAATGAATAAAAAAAATAAAAAAACACAGATCCTACCTCGTAGGTGACAACGACAGGTTTTCCTTCTCCATCAAGAGAAGGCTCAGTAGTCTCCAGTCCGTCTGCATCCGCCATGAGCCAGGCTTTTCCCAGCGGCAGATCCATCTGCCCTCGAAAGCAATTACAAAATTCAATAACTTGTTTTGTCGCAATAGTTCGATGTAAGCTTTGCTAGCGCTAAGCTTGAAGCGCGCATGACTCGACGGCTAGCGTATAACGCTAATTTATCAGCTAAGCCAAACGGGCGCGGTCGGGTGTGAGATGGGTGACCGCTAGTGGCAAATAAAATATCATCATCTCCAGGCCTCCCCAATAAGGGGGAGAGACCCATGCCCAGTAGGACGCAAAAAGGGTTGCAGCCCAAGCTTTGCTAAGGGTTTCCATCTAAGCACGTCGCAAAAACGTATCAAATACGCTATAAAATGTCCATCGTTCGCTACATCGATTCGTAGGGGTAAAACGGCAACATCATTATTACGGCCCGCGAGGCGTAAAGGTTACCATGCCGGACTGCCGCTCTGAAGGTCCCGGATTCGATTCCCAGCGAAGCAGTTTGAATAATGATATTAAAATTTCTGTTCTCGGTCTGGGTGTTTGTGTTTCTGTCTTTGTGTGTGTCCATGGCACCCACGACACAGTGTATAACTACCCTACTGTGGGGCTATGACTATGATTCGTTATTTATTTATTTAAGCTTTGGAATTACACTATTGTAAAAGAAGTTATCCGACAGCGAGTTGGCCACTAACCCGCATCTCCACCAACCCGAATTGGAGCAGCGCAGTGGAGTAAGCTCCAGCCCTCCCCAATAATGAGAAGAGACCCTTGCCCAGCAGTGGGACATAAAAAAGGTTGCAGCCAAACTTACTCACTTATGTTTTTTTTTCAAAAATAATTTATTTCAGGGAAAGAAAACAAAATTATAGTAAGTAGAGCAAGAAAAACTATATTGGCTTCTCCCTTAATCAGCCTTTGGTTAGTATTAGAAAAGACTGTTTAGGACTTAGTTTGAATGTGTGATTGGCTTGACTTTCTTTTTATCAAAAATTTCTTCATCATCATTACCAGTAAAGAACTTATTTACAGTTCATCAATAATTCTACTTTTCGTTACGTTTACTGAAACACTCACATCCTGCCCTGGAGCCATGTCAGCTTCACACTTTGACGCCACGTGTGAACAGTAGCAGGGCCTGCAGCCGCTGGGTAGCTCTGCACTCAGGCCGTAATATCCCGTCGCACACGTATCACATTTGTCGCCGATTACATTTGCCTGAAAATCGGGAAGAAATTAGGAGTCACACTAAGCGTGATCCCGCGGCTGGTGCAAAAAGCATACAATCTATATTAGAATCAGACGCGGCCGGTTTAAGATGGAAGATACAACAGTAAAAAAATTATAGCGTTTCCAGCTTTGGAGAGCAACAAATAGCAAGCAGTGAAATTTGTCGGAGACCATGCGTGATGGCACTATGAGACATCGGGCTGGCCACTAATCTGTGACTCCACTACGTAATGTGTGGAGTAATGTGGTAAACTCTATAGCTGACCAATTAATACAATATCTCAAATCAAATCAAATCGTTTGTTTCAAGTTATTAATTAATGTACAAAAATGCAGTTGAGAAAATATCTGCCTTTTACGTTAGCTTTCGCTGTTGTAAAAGACAGGTGCCTTCCTCAAAGAGCTTTTAGATATAATTGTGTACATAAATCGCATTTTTTTTATAAGAAACTGTAAACGTAACAACGTTAACATATTTGGAAGACGTAAAGATAAACTATATCTATCTAATACTTGTTTCTACGTGCCCTTTAATCTTGAAAGGACAAGATTTTAGCTATGCATGTTACGATACGGTGCTTTTTTTGTCATCTTAAATCTTACCTTACATTCACAAACATCGTCACAGATCTTCTCAGGGTCAACAATGCCTCTAAAATCACATCTGCAGGCAGGAGTTGTTTCCTGAACAACACAGTTTGGAAATAATGCGTTGGGGTCTTCACAAGAATTACACAGGTGACCTTTGAAGTTTGGGAGACATTGACAAGAGACCCGGTGGTGCTTTCTGTCCCATTTGCATGATCCTGAAACAAATTTAGCTTTGTTTATCACATCCTGTGTACCTGTCTATTAATGACTAAGTAAAGCAAATGTTTCACTTCTCTCTGTATCAAATTCAAAATAATATGTTCAGTTTATCAGAAGCTCTTCATCTAAACTGGTGGTAGGTAGTATTTTTTGTTCACCATAACTCACCCCAGTGAGCAGCGGCGGCCGAGAGGTAAAAAACCGAGGTCTTCGACGCGACCGATACCGAGTTCAAATCCTCGGCGCGAACCTCTGACAAAGAAATTTGTAATCTGCGCATTGATCGCTGCTCCACGGTGATGGAAAATATTGAGATATTTAATTGATTACATGTTCTCCATCGTCGTGCATGCGTGAGAGAAATTCATAATTTCTCGAAAGCATGACGTCCACCAATCCGCACTTGGCCAGCGTGGTAGACTATGGCCAAAAATACCTCCCACTTGTGAGAGGAGACCTGTGCCCAGGAGTGGGACATAAATAAAAGGTTGAAAAAGAAATAACTCACCCCGGAAGGGGTACATATATATATATATATTTATTTAATTTCAGATGTGAGTAAATTCAAAAGAATGAATTCTTAATACTCAAATGTTATTATGTACTCAGTTCGGGAATTCTTTAAGGATTCATAATTACAAGTAATTACATTTTATTACAGTGACAATAAATTTGTTTATTTTCTTGTTTTTTGTTCCGATTTTTTCTACTTTTTACCGACTTCCAAAAGGAGGAGGTACTGTATTCGGCTGTATGTTTTTTTTTTATATATATGTTCACCGATTACTCCGCCGTTTGTGGACCGATTTTCAAAATTATTTTTTTGTTCGTATGCTTATACTCCCGAGGTGGTCCCATTGTCACCAAATCAGGATCTGATAATGGGATCCCAGGGAAATCGAAGGGAACTCTCAAATTTTATAGGCACACACATTGATTTTCTTATACTTCCTGAAGCATAAGAGATATTTGTGCATAGTAATCATCATCTTATGTTGCTGAGCTGATGATGGAAGGTACTGCAACAGTGAGGAGTTGAAAGCAAATTCTTTCAATAAATAGTTTTTAATTCCAAATCTTACAGTCCTGAGGTGGTCCAACTGTCACCAAGTCAAAGTCTGATGAGGGGATCCCAGAGAAATCGAAGGAAACATTCAAATTTTATAGCACAACAAATGATTTTCATATTTTTACTAAAGCAAAACAGGCATTTTTGTATAATTATCATCATATCATGTTGCTCAGCTGATGATGGAAGGTACTACGAAGGTTAGGAGTTGAGAGAAAATTCTTTCAATAAATGGTTTTTTGTTCGATATCTTACATTCCTGAGGTGGTCCAACTGTCACCAAGTCAAAGTCTGATGATGGTATCCCAGAGAAATCGAAGGGAACATTCAAATTTTATAGCACAACAAATTATTTTTACTAAAGCATAACAGGTATTTGTGTATAATTATCATCATATCATGTTGATGAGCTGATGATGGAAGGTACTAACTATGACGGTTTGGAGTTGAGAGCAAACTCTTTCAATAAATGGTTTTTTGTTGGAAATCTTACATTCCTGAGGTGGTCCAACTGTCACCATGGCAAAATCTGATGATGTGATACTAGGGAAATCGAGGGAAACACTGAAACTTAATAGGCACACACATTCTTTTAGTCATATGTTTTAACATAATACAAATATTTATGTCCGGTAATTATCACCTCATGTTGCTAAGCTGATGATTGAAGGTACAACTCCTCAACGGTTAGGAGCTGAGAGCAAATTCTTTCATTAATTTATACGTTCAGGTGGACTGATAGTAGTATTCTTTCAGGCTATAAGATGGCTATTAGATAAACATGATTATAAAAAGTATTTCTTTAGCGTTTAGAAGTTAAGTAAAAAAAATCCAATTATGCTTATACATATGTGCAGAATTATTAAAATTACTAAAAAGAGTGAAATAGCTACGTTTTACCTGAAATTAAAACGTTTATTAAACATACTTACCTTATTCGACCTAATATTATGAGAGTGGCTTCCGTTTCCGTAGTGTACTAGTCGCTTAAAGCCGGTCCGCCAGCGCCCCCTATACCTAACTCCAGCTTGTTCATTTCCGGTTGGTCGAAATTTTGCGACACTAGCGCCACCAAAGGCAGGTTATGACGAAGGAGTAATTTTAACCTCATTGCGTCTATGTTACACCAGGCAGTTTTAAAAACTTTGGTCGAATAAGGTAAGTATGTTTAATAAACGTTTTAATTTCAGGTAAAACGTAGCTATTAAACAGTACTGTACCGTTATTCGACCTAATATTATGAGAGACGTGTCTATTATCGCCTGGTGGCGCTGGAACAAGCCAATGTGATTAATTATCCTGCTAAGCGCCAGGAGGAATAAACGCTCATATGATAAACATATTTACTGAGTATGCAGGAGTTATGAATGTTATAAAATAACAATGCAAAATAATAATAAATTAATAAATTGCAATGTGAACTTACAAGCTGTTAACTTGATTGTAAGTCAATCATGAAGTGACAAAATCTATAGACAATGGAGAAGATAAACACCTGCTGCAACGCAAGATGTCACGACGTAATGTTTCTTAAAAATGTAGGCTGTAAGTTAGGTACTTGTCATAATATCGTCTGAAGGGAATTTTTCAACCCAATTTCTACTTGTTCAGCTGGCCTAACACTTCCAACTGTTTACGTCGACTTCCTTAACAGCTAGGATCTAGGTCTAGGATCTCCTGGTGAAGTTAGGTTTTTAATTATTATTTATTTATTTAGCTAGGTATCTCGTTTGCAGCCGATGCAAACGATTAACACGTTAATCTTCTGCGATAAAACGATATGAGAAAAACTTAAGAATAATTGCTTAATTTTTCGACGGATTGTGGACATTAATGGTCGTATACGACAAACTAGTTTTATCATGCAAGTCAACAATATACCTAGTTAAGTCCGAAACACCTGGCTTATAAAATTTGAACTTGATGTCATTTGCACAAGCAACTTAACTTTTCAAGGCCAGACAGTAAATTCTTAAGGTAGATCTACGTTATATTGACAACGATACAAACTTTTGTTGATGTGATTAGTTTCTTAGATTAGATTCTCCCATTTCCAGACTTCCAAATTACTCTCCAACGCTCTAGGACGTGGCAGTCCTCGACTTGGTACATGGTATGGAATCCGAGGCTTGATTCATGTGGTTAGGACTCTTTGTAGGTATTAGAAGTGGTAATGGAAATATTACCTAAATAGGAAATAGAAGGAGAATTCTCTGAGTGAGAACTGTAACTCCGAGAATGGCCAATGACTTGGTCGTTCGATTCGGTGTGCAATGTTTTGATATTCTTTATTCACTGTACGGTTCATTTACAAACTCTTACAACTTGCGACTTTGCGACGAACAAGTCCAAGAACGGGTGCGCCAAATTTCTGGAATATACTACACAAAATGCCACCAATAAAAATAAAAATAAAAATTAAACGAATTGTCGGACAAGTCAAGTTTAAATATAAAGAACATTAAGTTAGATTATTCGTTCTTAGATATTTCCATGAAATACCTAAATATATGAAAACTTCAACAAGTTGATAGAGACACCAAACGAAAACCAACCGCGTGACGCCGATTTCCAACATTTGGCAGTAATACCTAGTCTGCAAGGGGATATAAACCTTGTAAATCGATATGTGAATATTAAACAGATCCGGCAGTTCTCCTATCTAGCTCTTGAGTACTTTCGCGGTGAGGTTCGTACTCTTTGCAGGTAGAAGACCCTAGTGCGGTTGTCACATTTAAAGCAAGGCTGAATTTCAGGAACTGGCCGTAACCTGAAGCATCCGAAATGTAGCAGCCTTTTAATCAGAACAGAAGATCTGATGCTGTCCAATCGTCCCATTAGACTAAGATTGCCTGGCACTGGCACCCCAACCAGGCCCGGTTATAAGATAGCGCGACGAAAGTGACCGATGAATAAGAGACTATCGCCCGAGTTTGAAAAGACTGATGGTAAAGGTGACCTGTCGTAGCCACGAAAATCATTCTTATTGTCTCCTGTAGATCTATATACTTCGTGATAGCAAAATACAAAAGTATCCCAAATCACCCCTTCGAGAAATTCAAGGAGCCTTTGCAAATAAAATGAATTGAATAGAATGTGCCCTCTTGGTGTAAGGATTGACTTCTCGGTGTTTATTTCCAGCCATATTACTACTGCATGCAGACCAAGTTCGATATGTGCACTTAGTAGGGCTGAGTCCTGATATACCAAAAGGAAGTCATCCGAATAAATTAAAGGCCTTGCTTGCCTTGCTCCGAAGCCGGCTACAAGTAGCTTAATCAAGATATTACCACGACAGGTACGTTTGCGCAGTATTTTGCTGCGCCTTTCAGAGGGATAAAGATCCGCTCTGACAACTGTAGTGGTCCAATGCGATAAGGATGTATACGCTGAGATAAATGACAGACAAGTTATTACAAGTAATACTGACATAAATCAAATACATGATGAGTGTTTTAAAACAAGAAATTTCCTACGTGAACCAACTCATTCAATTTTCCTAAACTAAAAATTGGCAGTCGCTTTTGGTTCCGATAAACACCAATGACATTGGGAGAGGGTGTCGCCGCTTTTCTTATACCCTGCCTCATCCACATATTTAAGGAGTTTTTACTGACCAAGGTGTTGGTCGCGAAGAATTTAACCAATGAGGTTTTGCTTCGAACGGGATCCGGTTAGTCAACCATGAGGATGTAGGGCGGCGTCCTCATAGATACTCAGCGGTAGCAAAATATATCCAAAACTGACCAGAACGAAGAGGTTGACTCGGTGCGTCATTCTTTCCAGTACAATCTCTTCTTTCTCTTTCTTCTCGAATCTTTGCCTGGCGGAATTGAGATTTAGTATCATTTTGGGCTGACAGGCACAAAAAGGTTGACTCCGTGGGTCAGATCATCTTTTTCAGTGTAATCTCTTTTCCCGTGGCATGAAGAGTACAGCATCAATTTAGGACTGTAAGGGTACACAGCACTAGCAATATATATCCAGCTTGATAGACATGAAAAGGTTGACTCGGTGAGTCAGATCCTCTTTTTAGTGCTCTCTTTTCCCGGTGTGATGGAGAGCTAGCATAATTTTGGAAGTGTAGGGCGGTGACCCTCAGCACTAGCAATATATATATCCCGCTTGTCGGCATGAAGAGGTTGACCCGGTGAGTCAGATCCTCTTTTTAGAGCTCTCTTTTCCCGGTGCGATGGAGAGTTAGCATCATTTTGGGAGTGCAGGGCGTTGCTCCTCAGCACTAGCAATATATATCCCGCTTGTCGGCATGAAGAGGTTGACCCGGTGAGTCAGATCCTCTTTTTAGAGCTCTCTTTTCCCGGTGGGATGGAGAGTTAGCATCATTTTGGGAGTGCAAGGCGTTGCTCCTCAGCACTAGCAATATATATCCCGCTTGTCGGCATGAAAAGGTTGACCCGGTGAGTCAGATCCTCTTTAGTGCTCTTTTCCTGGTGGGATGGACTTTGCTTTTCTAACTTTCTACCAGCAGAGACTTCCTGATACAATGTATATGAGAAGAAAATTTTTGACGTCACAAGGTGGTATAGACAATTGGGATGTTGACTACAAAATTTTTAATTGTTTAATCGAAGCACTTAATTTACCGAATTACATACCAAAATTAGATTTCGAATAATTTAAGAAATGTTCACGTTCAGTACGTTTAAGATTCAACATTAGATAGAAAGCGCAACAGCACGTCCTGACGTCACGTCGTAAAATATATCACCAAAGCTTCACACGTTTTTAATGTATATCAACATTAACAACAAAATTAAAATACTAAAGCTTCGTTTAGCTAGAAAGGTCCAGAATATAAACCTTAAAAACTTAAAACTATATCTATATATATTTTTAAGCAACATTAATTTTTATTTTTATTTTATAGCAGGAAGTCTATATTCATATTTAATTAATAAATATAATATATTTAGTAAGTATCAATTAACTTTCTAATTGATTAAATTGTTATTGATGAAAACTAAAATCGTTAACATAAAAGAATTAACAATTATCCTGTTTTCATAGCATTATTATTATTATTTTTTATTATAGTGTCAACACCCAAATTGTAAGGCATAAGTTTTTTTATAAAGCTGTCATGACACGTTAAGTCCAGATGAGTGCAAGTACTGCCTTTGTTTGTACTTTGTGTAGCGGGCATTGCTGCAATTCAGGTCAGAAGAAGCATTGCGAACTATTTGATTGCTAGAGCATGTCCTCCGGGATGTAAGAAATGGACGGATCCTCCACATATAGGTATATGCACCAAAACATTTAGTGATAGCTGGGTAGCACCATATTTTACAACTGGGTTATGGCTAACCAACGTGGGACATTCGTCACGTCGATATAGAACTCCACGTTAATCTGGGTCGATCACATAGAATTTCGACACTATATATAAAGTTATATATACACTGCCTAGTAATAAAAACTGCCAGAAGACATCTTGGAATATACTAGCTGCATGCATAAGTTGATTAAACTTACGGTTCTGATGAGAGAGATGGCGTCTTTAGTTACGTTCACGCCTCTTGCATCGACCCATACCTTGTTTACATCACGACGATTCCTTGTTGTATCCAACTCCGTACTGGGCGCAGGCGGATTTACTTTTTATACATCTCTGAAAATAAAGAACATCCCAAACGGAAAGTAACGCCCGTTTTAGATGTTCAACCGATTAATAATAATCGTAACATAATTATACTAAATTCATAAACCAAAACGAATTAAAAAAAAATTCGTTGAAAATAATGAATTTACCTTCATAACACTATAAACAGATGTATAATTGAAACTTACGCTGTCCAAACCAAATGGACTAAGAGTTTCTTAAAAAGAAAAGGTTAAAACTCACCTTTATTGTTACTACCATATCTATATTGTATTGTATTATACGTAACAAAACACTTTTACCGAACGAAAAACTTCGTTATTAATTAATAAAATTGTATACTTAAGATCAACACTTTTACCGAACGAATAACTTCGTTATTAATTAGTAAGTATAAAATTGTATACTTAAGATCAACACTTTTACCGAACGAAAAACTTCGTTATTAATTAGTAAGTATAAAATTGTATACTTAAGATAGGATTAATCCTTAAAACCACTGCAAGTACGACTAGTATAAGTAAGACGGTCCAGCGCTTGCGAGCCAAGCGAGCCAGTGACCGCCTCGTGCGGGAACAGAACAGCCAATGAGGTTAAAATTACTCCTTCGTCATAACCTGCCTTTGGTGGCGCTAGTGTCGCAAAATTTCGACCAACCGGAAATGAACAAGCTGGAGTTAGGTATAGGGGGCGCTGGCGGACCGGCTTTAAGCGACTAGTACACTACGGAAACGGAAGCCACTCTCATAATATTAGGTCGAATAACGGTACAGTACTGTTTAATAAATAAAGTTTTTAACAAAAAAATAGAACCGACTTCAAACGGTAAAAAATAAAATTGTTCAGTACCTACTTCTTCTTGCTTATGGTAATGACTCTTAAAACTATTTTTGGAGTCGGGCCCTTAGTAAAATCAAAAATGTCCTGTCTTAGTAAATATATTGTACCTTTCGTTCTGAATGGGCACCGACTCCAATATAGTTTTAGCAGTCATTGCCATAAACAAGAAGAAGCAGGTAATTTCCCACTGTCTGTACTGTCGGTGCCCATTTAGAACGAATAGTTCCGAATAGTTAATAATTTTACTTAGGGCCCGACTGCAAAAATAGTTTTAAGAGTCATTACCATAAGCAAGAAGAAGTAGGTACTGAACAATTTTATTTTTTACCGTTTGAAGTCGGTTCTATTTTTTTGTTAAAAACTTTATTTATCTTTAAAGTTATTTTTACTCATCTTCAGTTGTTATTGTACGCCTAAGTAAGGTAGGACAGGGATAACTGTATTTTGCCTATACCATCTGTAATGTACCTTTGTCCACAATAAATAATATTTGATTTGATTTAATTACGAGTACCAGACGAACATGCAAACCATGTGGTGTTTTGTGATTACTGTAGCTATGGATATCTACACTCAACCAAGATTGAGGTCTACTCCGGGGACTAATGCACGCATTTTGTAAATGTGGTACATCTTTCGACCTAAATCCATCCTTTTTGGTAGAATTACAGTGGTAAGTAGTTTCCTGGTCGAGCCATATAAATTCTACCGCATCCAGAACGTGTTTCGAAGTCTAGTGGATCTAGAGAAGGTGTACTTAAACGTACGAGTGGATATCATCAGATTACTAGAAAGTGTTTACCGCGTGATAAGATAACCTGAGTCATTCGTCATATTCATATTGTTTTTATAATAATACTAGCTGTGCCCCGCGGTTTCACCCGCGTTAGAGAGGACCATTAGCATAAAGTGAAGTCCCTTCTGAAGTACCGTGGACCGGCTTTTTTGTAGGACTATATAAGATAAACATTAACATCATACATTACATAGGTGTACCTCTAGCGGTTTTGGCGGCGCATGCCAGAATAGCTCGCAGATGGTAGATTTTTTCCTACTTACTTGACACTTATCGTCATATTTTGGACAATTCACACAATATCTTTATAAATTGTAGCCTATATGTTATTCTGATGTATAAGCTATATTGTGGTAAAGTTTCATTCAAATCCATTCAGTAGTTTTTACGTGAAAGAGTAACAAACATCCATACATCCATACATCCATACATCCATACATCCATACTTACAAACTTTCGCCTTTATAATAGTAGTAGGATGTTGTATAAAACTATTATTAAAAGAGATATGACTCAATTTCATCATAATCTCGCACAGTTTTATTATATTACAACAATAGTTTAGACTCTATCGGAGGGATATAATATAGATACTAATCAATCAATCAATCTATTGTATATGGTACGTGAGTAATGGTTCGACCAACGTATTGCGTTTCGGTCGAAAGGTGCGGTTGCCGGTCCCTGAAGCTTTAGGATCAAGAATAGAGCTACAGTATCCCCTGCCTGATCGTATAAGGCGACTAAAAGGGGGCTGCCGGGGTTGCGGGTGGTGACAGTGGGAGCTCGATCCGTTCAGCCAGCTCCGGGAAGGACGGCTGTGTGAGCATTGGAAGGTGCAGGAGAGCACATCTGGTCTCCCAAGGCGCCACGCGTGGAGGACACTGGTGTGTTCCACTGGAGATCCCGGAGTCCTCCCCAAGCGCAGAGGCAGGAAACCGAGGGGTTTTTAGTGCGGTCAAATCCCACATAACCTCTCCGAAGGTGCCGGGTTCCTTTTGAAGATTTCCCCCCGATACAAAAAAAGGTGCGGTTGCCGACCAGACATACATAAAGCGTCCATCAACCTTCAGAGTAGCAGTGTTACTGCATTCAACACACATAATATGTGTGGAGTTGTCGATAGGCTACAGCGACCACTTACAAACACATAGCTTACGTCCTCGACTGCTACTATATGTATATTAATAAAAATAAACATTACCAACAGAGCCTTCAGGGTCACAGTCGCAAGGTAAGCATGGGCCATCAGGGTGAGCGCTGTAGAAGCCAGGGAGGCAGCGGTCGCAGAGTGGACCTGCACGGTTCTCCTGCAATGAAATCATCATCGTAGCTGCAGTAAATGTTAATTGTTAGGATTAAGGTTAACAAAGGCCTGAGTAATATACCGTTCCATAGCAACAAATCGATAAATATTTTATTCTGCAATACAGTTTTGTACTAATTCTAAATTGTGGCCTAAATAATGTTTAACATCCTTGTAACTTTACTGCACTATGCATCGTTGCTAAGCTTTGGCTTGATGGCTTAAGCTTGAAGTTTTAACAGTCTCAACAGTGGAATACAAAACAGTCATCTATACATCTACACAAATAAATATCAATATAATATCTGTTTGTTGCGGCTAAGCTCTGAAACGGCTGGACTGATTTTGACGGGACTTTCACTGGCAGGTAATAAAGTAAAAAGTAAAGTAAAGTAGGCTGATGTAATAAAGAGTAATTAAAAATAGCCTAATAGCTATTTTTAATTTAGAAATAATCTAAAACTAAAGTCCCCATGGACGAAGTCGCGGTCGGCCGCTAGGTAGTTAATAAGTGACATAATTAATACGTTTTACCGATGACTGCTCTTCAAGTACGAAACATTTAAATGCTACTTTCGTTAGTGCTTAATTTAACGATCAAAGACCTGTATTGTATCAAATAAGCAATTGTTACAGGCAGATAAGATGTATCCGACATCTTCTATTCACTATAGATTTATTTGCCAGCGAGATAAAACGCAATGTTTTTTCTAGAAAACCATATCATTTTCAAGTACATTTGGCAAAGAAATAAGAGACGATAATATAGGACCAGAACAGAAACTTTGGTAATATTTGGAATGGAATCATTATGGAATCATGTATCGCATATATTCATCTTCCTCGCCTTCTCCGTTGGAGTTCTTATCAAGATAGGTTCACTTCGCTAACAGGAGTTTGCTAATGGGTTTCAGAGCTGCAATTTCGGCAACTAATGCTTGAGGTGCAAAAGTGCTATAAAAAGGACCTTACATGTGACACAGAAGTTCTTATGAGGACTGATAGAGATGGCAACAAAGAGCAACAAAGATTTAAATGGACTATGCAGGAGTTTCTCTAATGTTTTATTAAAAGTTACCTAATAGAGATTTATTTCTCCTTTAGATTTTTACACACCTTTACACTCAGGGTATCCACTCAACAGCACATCTACCAACAGAATGTGACATGCAAAGTTACAAGCCTATTTATGCTATTTTTACCGGAAAATTTGTAAACAATATTTTTTTTACTTTGATCAATGCAATGCTTTTATACATAAAAATAAACCAAATATTTAATTAATAATATTAGACATTTAAGTGATCAAATATATTTGCTTACATAGGATGGTTAAAGATAAGAAGTAATCCGTAGTATCTTTAAGTAGATCTGTAATGCAAAAGATTCAGATATCTGTGTATCCTTTTAATTCTTTTAAAACTGTACGAAAAGGTTCTTACCGTGCAGTTAACACAGAGAATAATGCCGTTATCGTCTACCAAGCTCTCTCCACGTTCCCCACAGGAGCCTTCATAAGGTTCGCAGGGTTGATGGGGATGCCACTGGCCGCCGGAGCAGCAACGCTGACAATGGACCCCGCAGGTTCCTTGGAGGCAGTCGCATTTTGCACTCTGGGAAGGATGAAATGAAAAATGAAAACATAATAAATAGGAGTAAAATTTATTCTGGGGCCTCCCCAATAAGGGGGAGAGACCCGTGCCCAGCAGTGGGACGCAAAAAGGGTTGCAGCCAAACCTCGTGAGTTCTTGCAGAGCTAAGTCTCTCAAAGCTATTTATTTGGTATTATTGGGTTGGGAGAGATACCGGCTTCGCATTTGAGGAGGAGTATCACTATCACTATGAGTAAAAAAAGTTATTGGAGCCTTGACAATTTTGAAAGTATGCGTGTTATGCTTCGAATGTCAGGTGTGGAAACACCTAGCGCAGCTTGTAGCGTCGATTGTAGGAAGAAAAGGTCAGCAGCAGCATTTACCCTAATGGTAACCTGATATACTCCTACCTTATGGTTGACAGTGCAGTGCTTGGCATGCCCGTGGCAGAGACACCTGGCGGCGAGGGTGAGTTCGCGCACTGTGTAATACTGATGGGTTGCTGGCGCATGCGCAGCTCGAAATGAAATGCGTACGCGACGAGCTGGTACTCCTTCTCCTACTCCTACGTGCATCTGGAAAGGAAATTTAATAGATGTGTTAGTAACACTGATATACATAACTACTATAGTTTTATGGTGAAGGTTGACCTTCCCGGTCTCGGTTGGAATAGTGGACCAAAAAGTACCATTTCTGTCTTCAAGCGTTTTATTTTCAGTTTAGACCGGCGATGATATTGTCATATTGAGACCGTTTTTACGTGAGCAAATTGTTTATTGATATCCCTCTGTTAAAAGGAGCCAGAGAGTTTATGGCAGACTCCAACAGACTAAAACCCCAAATCATATTATGTATATAGAGGTACGCTTTTGCATTCTTCAGCGGTGTCAACACTACTCAACGGTATTGAAACCTAACTTTGAACTCAAATTAAATATTACTTTTGTAACTAATGGAAAAAAAAGAATGTAATGGAAAAAGTAAAGAATGATACCTATTCTATTGGGTAAATAATTATTGAAAATGTAACAACGAAAGTTGAAAGGACTTTGGAGTTTTCTATTCACTCACTCTATTATGCTGTTTGTCTCTATGTCAGGTAGTGATTGCCAAATAAAACCAAATTTGGCTGCAACCCTTTTTGCGTCCCACTGCTGGGCACGGGTCTCTTCCCGTTATTGGGGAGGCCTGGAGCTTACTCCACCACGCTGCTCCAATGCGGGATGGTGGAGATGCGGGTTAGTGGCCAACCCGCTGTCGGATCGCAAACCGCCGTTTGAAGACTATCTCTCTCTATCTATCGACAACAACCGGGACCGACGGCTTAACGTGCCCTCCGAAACACAGAAACGCGCATGATTTTTTTTTGCCACTAGCGGTCACCCATCTCACACCCGACCGCGCCCGTTTGGCTCAGCTGCATAGATCGCTTGCGTTCTACGCTAGCCGCCAGGCCATGCGCGCTTCAAACCAAATTTACTAGTTCCCAAAATGCCCACGCCTAAAGTTAAGGTGAACAGACTGTACAGCTGGTGTTATCGAACATGTGTCTATTAACAAGGCGTCAAATACTTGAAGCGGACACATTTAAATCAACGATAATTGACATGAGTATCATCCATCGACCTATTTATATGACATAACAGATGAATCATCTACGTGGGTGATATTCCTACATTATGCTTCAAATTGCTCACACATGCCAATATTGATAACTTGAGGGCCCTTCAGACTTAGTTGACGCCTGTTGTGACTTACCATTATCTGCATCGAATTACTTTTATGAATATAGTTTTATGAACCGACTACAAATAACATTCAGTTCAAAAACTGTTTTTATAAATGTATCAGCTAAAGCCATAGTATACTTTGCAACGTCGTGGGTCCTATGGACGTTGGAGACACACAAAGAAAAAACATTTTCAGATCGAGAACAGCAACAGCAGCAGAATAAATAACACACTCAAAGCCCCACAGTAGGATACATATACCCTGAGTCGTGGGTACCATGACCCAGACCGAGAACAGAAATTTAAACTCATCATAACATTTCTGTTTCGCCGGGAATCGAACCCGGGACCCTTCGATTGGCAGTCTGGCATGGTAACCATTGCGCCACGCAGGTCGTCTAATTTTTTTATTTTGTTTATCATGTGGGTCGTTAATTACAAATACTGACCGAGTAGTAAATACAAATACCGACTTGAATTCAATTGTGGTCATCAATCTCTCTGGACGAACGCCGGCATCTGCCTCTAAACTTATAGAGCTTCAAAAAATATATTTGATATTCACTACCGAATGCAGCCATGGCTTTGTAATCAACTTTGTAGGTGGTAGATTTTTGTGTGAATACAGGCCTTAGTCCGAGTCCATGTAGCTTTGGGATTAAGAATAGAGCTACGGTATCCCCTGCATGATCGTAAGAGGTGACTAAAAGGGAGCTTGCGGAGTTGTGTGTGGGAGCTCGATCCACCCAGCCAGCAGCCCCGGGAAGGACGGCGGTGTGTGCGTAGTCGCGGGCTGCCGTAAGCATCGAAGGTGCAGGAGAGCACATCTGCTCTCCCGAAGATGGGCCCATTCTGGACATAGGTGGAGGACACCGGTACATTCCACTGGAGATCTCGGAGTCCTCCCCAAGCGCAGAGGCAGGCCACCGATGGGGTTTTAGTGCGGTCAAATCCCACATAACCCGGTATCCTCTCCCAAGGTGCCGGGTACCTTTTGAAGGTTTCCCCCACGATAGTCCCTTTCAAGGTTTCCCCCGAAGTGCGATTGAAATTTTTAATATAACTCTCAGGCGCATTTCTGTCCTCATAAATACTAATATATCAAGATGTTCCTTCACCGTAGAGTAACAACTTTCTTAGCTAAAGGTTTGCGCTGAAGTTATTTACTATAGAGTAACCATCAGAAGAAATGATACATTGCGTGTCTTTACACAACTCGGTATCTTCAAGAGATACGAGTAAATAGCGAATCGTTGTTGATAATTATGATTTAGCCTTATCAAGAGTGTCCTGGATGATTCATAGGCATTTGTTTGCTTTCTTAATGAAGTAATACTATAATTAAGGGTTTTCCCAAAATCTCATAAAAAAAGGGGCGGAGAGGGCCTTATATGGTTAGTATGGGTCAAGGTCAAAACATTTAATTTTTTTAGTATATCCTTATTTTTCTTTGGTTTATGTATGTAAAATTATAAGGTGTATGAATTCTGGCGCTAACTGTATCGGAATAGCTGAGTTCTGTGGTGTCATTCACCAAAAAAAGATTATTATTGACGTGTAGTATAGTAGCGAAAGTGATTTTTGAAACTGTTATAAAAAATACACAAAAATATTATTGTACAAATACAATAAAACAATTTCATTATACGAAAACCTTTTAGACAGCTATTGCTAAGTCTTGCCATATCTACCAAGATAACCCAAAAAATAGCATAATAATCCATCGAGCGCTTTCGGAGCACTGCGACCTGTGCGACCTCACACCATGACACGACGTTTGTAAATACGACATTACCTCTCCATTTTCCAAAGGTTTTAGACTCGCAAACTGAGTAGAGCACGCTGGTTTGTCAGCTCTGCTGCTTCTCTTAGCTCCTCTAGCCTTTCTCCGTCTCCTCTCCGGCCTCAGGTCCCAAAGACTCCGGCAGCGCTCTTTGTCTCCAAACGCCCTGATCATGCGCCAGTCCTCTCCGTTCTCTGTTGGTGATACTTCCAGGGACCAGGCAAGGGGTCGGGGAGATGGACCGGATTTAATAATGACGTGAAGGAGCTCCATTTTCTGGAAAAAGTAAAAAATATAATAAATAACATAAGCAAATTTAATAGTTTTTAGTAGGGTATGTAAATGAAATGTAAGATTGAAAATAAATATTCTCATCCTTAAAAAGTCGTGGCAGCGGTCATATGCAGTACTACTACTACGAAGGCTGATGCTCGCCTTATGTAAGTTTGACTCCATTTAGACATAATTGGATTATTACAGGGCAGAAATTATATAAAAAAAATGAAGCAGCGGTACGTACGACTAGGGTCGTTTACATTAATTTTTTTGCTGCAAACTTATTGTCACCCTAATAAAGGAAGAGTGTCTACTGGATTGAATGTAAACGGCCTGATCCAGTAGCAATGCCGATACAGCGCTGGATTGAATCAACACTGGATCCAGCCATTGGATCAATGTAAATCAACAGACGGTAGAACCTTTCAAGTTGTACCAACTTTTAATACCTCATTGCTTTTATGTTTCTTTAAGATATAAATAGGGCTTTATAAGACGTGGATGAAATACAAATATTAACTCTATTCGACATATACCAATCTTGTCGAAAATACGCTTATTGACCTTATCGTTATTCGGCTGCATTATATAGATGCTAATCTTAATAACCCCAATACTAAAGGTAATTTTAGTTGTAATTCACGTAAGATAAATAGGTTTATACTACGGCAGCGACAGTCACTACTGTACTTATTATGCAGAACCTAATCGCCTATTGTTTGCTAAATACGAACGGGAAATCGAACCTATGCTAAAATATTATGTCAACGTAATACTGACAGATTTACAATCCGGAACATCTAGATAACGCTGGTAGAATTTACTGTGCAGATTTTAATGGGATTCAGTTTTAAAGTTGCTTGCGGATCTCACTAGCAAGTGAATTGCGAATGTTTGTTTTTAATAAATTTTTCAATCAATCGGACTTCAGCGAATCTGTTAACTCTCTTACATCAATTAGCGTTATTTTTTCATTGTTTTATTTAATTGGTACAAACAAAATCATCACTCATTGAAAAAGAAATATATAGTATTTTATTTCATAATGATTGTTGTGCATTACAAACAATAAAGAGTCTATCTATCTATATTATTTCTTATTTACAGAAAGTAGTGTGTACCAAATTTTAGGACCTCAATGTTTTAAAGGGATACATAAAAAAGCATAACGTAACCAGAGCAAGGAAGACCAAAACATTGGCATTTAAATAATCGATTCAGCAGGCAATCAAAACCGTAAGAATAAGTAGAATCAGACAGAAACGTATGGAGCAACTCGAATAGTTAAACTTAAGGGTAAGTTGCAGTGTCGGTTCATATTTCAACACACAAAGCAATCCGTACGTACAAGGGAAGAAAACGGCCCCAAAGTGGAGCCTTGACGAACTCCACTGCTACTTGTTTGGTATAGCAAAGATTTATGGGAGCAAAACTGAATTTATAACAGCCAGTTTGAAGGCACTATTGCCTCGGAGACGATGGATGTGAACACGACATACATACATGACAATAAATCTATCGCAGACGAGGAAAAGGAAAGGCGAAATCAATTGCATCTTCGTGTTCTCAAAGTTTCAATTACGTGAAAATTTAATGACGAAAAAACTGAAATTGAATATAATGTTAATTATAAATGGGATGGAATACGTAGAAGCGTCCACTTAAGAGGGTATTCGCGTCGCCGGTGTACGATGCGATCTGAGCCATGTATGGCGCGACTAATGAGGGGTCTGGCGCAGGCATTCGAGTCATCTCGCCTCCTTTTGGCGTTTTTCCCATTGTCTGCTTATGGAGCTACACTATTGCCTTCGGGTGATTTAGACAGACGTTTCAAATACATGTCATGGAGTTAGATATGTACCTAACCTAAACCCGAATCGTTTTATCATTACCTAAACAGAAATGACACATATATCATAGAAATGAGATATTTTAAAAAATATAAACAAAATTCCACAATATAAAGTTCTCCTTCCTTTATTTACATACGTATTTCTTATAATATTTGCTTTAGTTTCTACATCAACGCTTTTTATACTAAATAAATAAAATTCTTGTTTCTTCATCATTTATCTTTCTGCAATCTTTGCTATCTCATTTATCTCTGTTTAAAAGAGGGCAATGCTGTCAAAGTTGTACTTATTCAACAATAAAATCCAGCGTTGAGCAAACAGACTTTCGGCTACAACATCCCGTAAAACAACAGAAGCCACACCTGTCTGCTCGTTATCAAATTGATAACATTTATCAGTATCGGATAACAGATCAGGGTTTAGTTTTACGCAAAATGCCGTACATATAGGACATGGAATAGTGGTAGTGTGATGAAAAATGTCAAAGAAAATAGCGATCCAGTCGGGTTCGAGCCTACATGAGGTGCGAGTTGAGATGAAGGAGAAACCTCGAAGGCATACACATGGTCAAATATGTACGATCGAGAAGGGAGTTACCCCAAAGGTTTCAAGTATAAGCAGTGATTTTGTGTATGTGAACTCGGCATATGCTGGGAGTTTGAACAGTATCAATGAAAGGAGAATCGGTGCACCAGTGTTGGAGCCTCCTACTAGGTTAGTATTGGATCACAGTGAATGGAAAACGATTAATAGATGTTTGACAGTTTTATCGATTATTCCGATTACATTTACATGGTGGTCATCACCCTTCGAGGTGGTAATGCCAGAAACATCAAGTCTCACTATACTGTAAGCCTCCAGCAAGTCTTGTCCAAGGTTGTATACAGGCTGAGTGACCCCACCACGATAACGAAATGGTTTTTTACTTCCTAACTTCATAAATAATGATATGAATATTATACTTTACTAATTTACAAATTCATGCCATAACTTTCTTTATCGTTTCTTACTTAATACAAATCGATATTTTTAGCATACTTATTACATAAAGCTTACAATATGCATAAGTCAAACAAGAAGCACAGTGCAGTATTAATGGATTAAAGAACTTAAACCCTATTTATAATGGTAGATTAAGAAAAGATAACAGTAAATAACATATTTAAGGTCAGAGAGTGCAATATACGTACTACGTTGTCTATTTAGGTAAATTTTACAAACTAGTAATTAGACTATAGTGATTTCCATCGGAATTGAATTTGATTTTTTTGTCATTAGTTGTTAACATGGGTCATACTATGAGTAGATTATCGTTGTTTACTAATTTGAGTACTCTGATAGCTATCAGTGCCTGATGGTATCTGTGTTGTATTCACTACTGTCTACAATATTGGTTTGGACAGCAAAAGGGGCGTTTCAATAAAACTACATATGTATATACCTAATTTGTACCTGTATATTAGCTCTAAAATAATCAAATATTAAAAAGTTTCACTTTAGCAACAAAGGCATAAGAATGATAAAGGCTTTGTGTATTATAAAACTTATTTGATATTAAAAAACTAAAGATATAAAGAATACCATGATAACGAGACCCTTTTAAGGACAAATAAACCTTGCAACGAAAGGAGGACCTTATCTATAAATAAATCCATGAACAATCAGAAATATTACAGCAGATTACAATGCGGCATATTTAAGTGTTAAGAATAACTTATGGTAGGTATTTATACTCAATTTGGTTTTAGATAAGAAACGTAATTAAAAGTTTGTGTTTTTAAAAGGAGGCTGTAAGAATACTAATTATATACGAGTAATTAGCTATAAGCAATATCAAAAACTCTATAGAGCTCAAAAATAGAACACTATTCTTTTGTTGTATTAAACAATCATTAGATAAAATGATGAAATAATAAAATTTAAGGGCAACTTATACTCATATCTAGTACAAAAACCGTTTAACATCAGATTTTCTAATCGAAGTTGATGAATACTTTCATATCAATACAATTGATAAGGCGAATAACAAACATTCACGACGTTAAATCCGGTAGATGAACCGACGATCATTGTTCCATAAAAAATATAATGTAGTTCAATAATCCTGAAACGTTCGATAACTGCAAACAATAGATAAGAGAATATGTATACCAATAATAAAGGGGTTACTTCCTGTCAGTAAAGTTTCAGAATAACCTCTATAAAACTAATATAACGTAAATTTATATATTTGACAAAGGCAACATTTAATGTAGTTTTCCGTATTTACTTGATAATGTTTTTGTTGAACATCCAGAAGCGTTTGACTATAAAGTTGCTACAGTTTTTAAAATATCTTCCACTGATGTATTCATATAAAAATATGTTAATGTAAGTAATTTATTTCTTTCCAGTGTCATAAGAGAGCAATACTGGACATGTTCCAAATGGCCCTTTGGACAACGAGTCCTCGCAATAGCCGTTGGAGTTCTGCTGGGAGCAGTAGTAGGCTTAGCAATAACTATGGCTCTCAGAGGAGATAACAAAGGGGACGGCATCGGTCTCTTTATATCGCATCCAGCGCCAGATTAAGAAATAAGTGATAACGATCCCTTTGGTAATTTGTCTGAAGTGTTGTACTTTGTTTATAAACTGTACTATACGTACTGTAGTATACGAGAACAACTATAAAATTGAGGCTATATTATAATTTGCTAGTGTAATTTCCAAGATTTCGCTACTTTAAATTAGTGTAATTAACGATAAACTATCTACTACGGTATAAAGTGCAAATATGCTTAGAATTAAAATAGTTGGCAATATCCGCTTAGCAATATTGATCCAACGCACTATCGACAATGAAAGATAAGATAATTATTGTAATAAGTTAGAATATGCTCCGACGGCTCATATTTCTGAATTTTTTTTACGTCCCACTGAAGAACCGTGATTCCGTGATTGGGGAAGAATGGAACTTACTACACCGCGTTGCTCCAATGCGAGTTTGTGGCAGTGGAAACTGATGGTGCAAATATTATTTGATTTCAATACTAAGAGGTAAGTATGTAAATCCGTGCTATCATCAGAATTTTTTACTTACGAAATCATATGGATTTGTTTGTTTTAGTGTTTAAAGTAAATATGTAAATACATCCTTCATTATCTTTTAAGATAAGCTATATGTCATTGAATTAAAAAATGCTGTTCTTAATAAAAGAAAAGTTTTAATTAGTTTTCAAATAAGAGGTTGGATGTACTAATTTTTCTTTTAATAATGTAACATCAACATCGAATTTGCATTTTGTCACTGATATATAGATATATATTGTTTGAATATTACTTGTTAAAGATAAGTTATCTGTATGCTTACGAGTGTTTTGAATATGTTTTTGACATCAGTGTTTCTGGAACTTTCGTTTCTCTGAATTGAATGATTCTTTTTTCTTTTAGATAAGTTAAAAGATTACAAGAGTTTAGTTTATATCATATATAATAATAATATATAATAATAATAATTATTATTATTATAGTTTATATCATAATATGTTACTATCCAAAATAAAGCTGTGTGTACGTACCTGTGGTGTTTTACAGCAAAGATGATTTATTTTATACAATTTAATTTGCCATTAAATAAAATAAACGTTATTGGAGATAGTAATATTAAATACAATATTGTGTGAGCCCACAATTTGTAAAAAATGCTCGTAAGAAATTTAAATGGATGTAGATAATGTACACTTTTTTTAAAGAACCAATTTTATTCATATTATGTATTTTTATTGTTGTATTACATTAATACCTTTTGTAAAAGACTGTGATTAAACAATGTTAATTATAATTTTGTTGTTTTGACTCACGTAATTGATACATTCACTTTTTTCAACCCTATTAAGAAAACAATATCGTATATTTCAGTGCCTAAAGTAAAAATAATTTCCCCTTAAAAATTTTTGTGACTGATATATAGTGTCATTGGAACATTAAAAGAGATATACGATGGTTTGTTATAAGGAAAGGAACAAACAATGTAATAATAGGAAAATTTAATTTCTATAATTTATCTCTTTATCATCGCTAATTTGTATTTGATTAAAAATCCTAAGTGGCGCCAATCTAAGAATTAATGGAAGGAAAATGTTAACTTACTTTATCATATTTATTCATAAGATTAATCGGTCCAATTTTAATATTATTTAAAATTGGACCGATAAGAATTTATTATACTTCGCATCTCATCCTCCTGATCACTTTAATTACTTGTAGTCGTGCTTATCTGGACTACTACGCTGCACAAAGTTTAAAAATAAAAAGGAAAAAACCTCTTCACTCCAATGTCATCTGTCCACATAAACGTTATTGTGTTTTTTGTGCTCCTTCGCTGCAATACATTTAGCGAAATGCTATTGTATATTTTGTGTTATAAATACAATATAACTCATTTTACATTTAAAATGGATAATAATCGAAGTGCAAAACACCCGGGTTGAGTCGGAAAATTAAAGAAAAACTCAATAAACCGGCAAAGAAGTTGGTAAAATTACGAACAACACCGACGATCCCGGTAAGAAAAATGGATTAGTTTATGTTGTTTCAATATATTGAAACAATCAGTCTCTGAATACGTTATGTAAAAAATAATGTACATAACATACATTTACAATTCAACACGGGAGGTTAAATTGTAAGAATTTGTACCATAATCTAATATTTTACTCACATAATGTACTTATATCGAAATCTAACTACAGAATTATTCTTGCCTCGACCCACTAGAGTCTTCATGAAAGGTTGACCTGGGTAAATAATTAACAAAACACGATAAGCATATATATATCTATCCTTTAGAGTCTTCACGAGAGGTTGACCATGGAGTATAAATTTGAAAAGTACGTATCTTGGAGTCTTCACGAGAGGTTGACCACGGAAAATTAACTTGAGAAGAATGTATCCTAGAGTCTTCACGAGAGGTTGACTGACCATAAAGTGTAAATTTGAGATGTGTGTATCTTAGAGTCTTCACGAGAGGTTGACCACAGAACATAAACTTGAGAAGAATGTATGTTAGGGTCTTCACGAGAGGTTGAATGGCCATTAAGTATAAATTTGAGAAGTATATATCCTCGAGTCTTCACGAGAGGTTGACCATGGAGTGTAAACTTGAGCATTATGTATTCTAGAGTCTTCACAAGAGGTTGTCCATGGAGTTTAAATTTAAGAAGTATTATATCCTAGAGTCTTCACGAGAGGCTGACCATGGAGCACTCACTAATCGCTATCCTTTTTTCTTGTTCATAAGTATGTACTTATGTACTTATTTCAGAGTCTTCATAAGAGGTTAATAATTTACAAGTTCAAGTTGTTAGCTATTATATACATATATAAAACAGAAAAATACTTTCGTACGTAAAGAGAACCCTGTTCTTTTGAAGAAAACTATGTACAAAATAAGCCAATCTTAAAAGAAACAGTGAAGTAAATAAAGAACAGGAAAATAATATCCAGTAACTATATTACACGACTAATTTTATTCTTTAAGATGGCTCAACAAAGAATTCGGGAAACTCTGATAATAAAAAGGTATCTGATTCCGAAAATCTGCACAGATTGAACACCTCCGTTAATAGATGATCTTATAAAATAAGTATTTAATGGTGCTGTCATAAATAAAGGCCTAGGAATCGAAGAGAAATAATTTTTTCAGCTGTGGGTACAACTATATAATATAAACTGTTAAACTATAACTCGCAAGAGAACAAGGAAACTATTGAAACCTTAAGGCTTAAGCGATTCTTACCTATGAGATGTTATTCTTTCAGACACAATTACTGGAAGATCTCTTATTGAATCAGTTCTACTAAAGATATAAAGAGTCGCTTTGGTAAGGTTCATATTACTGAATATGTTTGTTAATGAATTACGAGAGATAATTAAGGCCACAGCGGCAAAGGTTTTAAAAAATATCTCACCCTCTATCCCTTAGTAAAAGGCCAGTTGCTTTAAACTCAAGGGGGGGGGGGGGAGTTAGTTGTGCAACCTTGTCCAAGTGGGGCTCCCTTCCGTCCTGCAGTACAAATACGCCGGCGCTACCATTAATGCAGCAGTTAACAACAACAGAGAATTATAGGCTGGTAGGCTTGCATTTTTTCTTAATTAGTGAAAAGCTGTGGCCTGCGACCCTGAAATCCTGTTATTATGAGAAGCCCCAGTTTCAACAATAATTTTAATTAATAAATTAATTCATTAGAAAGGAATTTTACATAATTTTTGAAGAAATTACATAAACTTTGGCTTTACAGGCCAGGCCATAGAGCTTGTAAAAGCAATGCAGTGCAAGACAGTTTCTTTCTAGTTTTTTCCTGGTTCCAAAACTAGCCTACTAAAAGGCTTATAGCCATAAAAATTACCATTTTATTCCTACTAACCACTGTATGTTAAAGGATATTATGACAGATTTAAAATAATTAAGCCCTGGTGACGACCTGTAACGTGTGGCGCAATGGTTGCCATGCCCGCCTACCGATCGGAAAAAAAAATGGTTATTACGTGGCAAAATAGATTTAAAGAATGCATATTTTTAAATTTCTGTATCTAGCAAAAACAAAAAAAAAATACTTCGTTTCCTCTTGTATAGAATATTTTATATTTATATACATTAATCTGTTTACCTTTTGGGTTAAACACAACCCCATTATAATATATTAATAAAAATATGAAACCAGTAGTGTGTCACATATATGTATTCGCGGGATATTATTTTGTGCATCTACTTAGATGACATTTTGTGTCTAGGGGCTACCTGAAATCCAAGTCAAGATAACAGGTGTTTACTGAATATACTAATGAAAATACTGAATATGATATTCATTATGAATTTTATTAAAAGTTTGTTACAGGCATCGCAACAATGTCAGCGTAGCCTTCCTTCCTTATAGCCTTCTCTACACAAATATGTTTGAAAGGTTTGAAATCAAACGAAGATAAAAATATTGGTAATATTGAAAGCCGTACGCAATAAACTTTGTGTTTATTTGTATTTACCACCATAGTGAATTGTAGAAGAAAAGTGTTTTAAAAACAAACAATTCCATTCAAACGTTTTATTTTGCTGAAGAAATTTACTCGAATGCATAAAATTTATATCAGGGTGAGGTTTTCTTTTTGAACAACCCAACTTTAATTAGGTAATTTATTAACTCCAGATAGAGTTATTGGCCGCATCGCATGATTGCGTGATTTTAATCTTAATCAAAATTTATTGATATAACTATTGTAATCGCATTATGGAAACAAAATGGACGGTACTAGAATTCTACACTTACATGTAATTTAGCTTTATCTTATGGCAGGCTTCGAAACTAAAAATATATGGATTTATGCATTGTACATTCCATCGTAAGAAAACAAACGGAAAAGTCTAGATGTTCTTGTTCTGAAGTTAATTTAAAAGAAGTTACCATATTATATAATCAGTTTAGAGGAAGATATATTTGTCACCAAATCTAACTCAAAATGTACATTTTATGTATCATGACATACGGACCCAGAAGCTAAATTTATATAGATGCATTTAATATTCATTGGTCCAAGCACTACTATATTGCTTTTTCCTCATTCGCACTTATTTTACGCTAAAAGCTTCAAATAAGTTTGATGATGTGATAATGCAAGAAAAATAATGGTTGTAACAGATTGACCATCTCGGCCATTGTACCTTTGGTTGTTTACATGATTAACTAAAAATAAAACCAAATACTAATTAATTACTTTCACTTTTCAGCAGTTTCATGTGGAAATCGCTAAGTCGACTAGAATAGTAGAGCATATAAATGTAATGTAAGCCTCAATTTCAGGAAAAACTGATACAATATATTTTTACAAAACTTTGGAATAAGTTTTATGGGAAGAAGGACGTCGAGGATCGGTTACTATAGTTATTATTGTTATTTCTTTTTGACATTACTTTGTAATTATGAAAGTGATCTACGCCATAGGTCTCTTAAAAGATGTAGATCTGCCCTTAGATTAATTATCAGGGCAATGATGACAGATTCAAACGCTTTTTCAAGTATAAAGCAAAGTGGACGCCACGTGCTCCTAAATAATGATTTGGAATCGAACGAACGGTTTGAAAATCAATATTATTTTAAATTACCTTATTTCTGAGTTTCCAAATGAACGTCTTAACTTTATTTAAACAATAGCTTTATTAAAAGTGTCAAATGTTGTTTAATTATATAACGAGATCATTATTTTAGTCGGATAGATGAATATCAAAACATTCGTTTCATTAATATTCTTACCAAGCTATTATACATATGATAACAATCTAATGATTTGTTCAGCATTGCTCTTCAACAACATTCAAGTTACTGAACGTTCCAGGCGAAATAACGATACTTCTTATTTTTAAGAAGCCTTACCACGCCGCTTTACCCAACATTATCAGCAGATGGATAAAGGATTTTTTGAAGCTTGCGGCGTTTATATTTCTATGTTTAGTTCACGGTTTAATCACGGTACTACAGAGTAGTACCTACCTACGCGCCATGCGTGTGTATCATGAATATTTTTTCAGTGCATAAATATTGCTATTATATAAGTATAAGAGTCAACCAGTTTTTGACCACATAATTTGACCACTTTTGCAAGTTTTTACAACAGACCCATAAAAACTAATATACTTATTCTATTTCCTCTTTAGCTATTCTTGACGATTACTAAATGATTAAATTAGACATTAACCTATTTTCTTTATTTATACTATTAATATTAACAAAAATAAGGCTTTTATATTTAATTAACATATTTTACATATGTTACTTTGTGTTATTCAGCAATTTTATAGTTTCTTTTAACATCCTACAAGTAATTAAAGTGATCAGGAGGATGAGATGCGAAGTATAATGACAAGATCAGACGAGGTTACCTGTAACTGATGTCCGATCTTCATTATACGAGCATCTCATCCGAAGTGATCACTCCCTCAATGCTAATATTATCATTATTTTTTCATCACCCTGTATAAAATTGCTGATGTCTTTGAACTAATGACGTTTATGTGGACAGATGACATTGGAGTGAAGAGGTTTTTTCCTTTTTATTTTTAAACTTTGTGCAGCGTAGTAGTCCAGATAAGCACGACTACAAGTAATTAAAGTGATCAGGAGGATGAGATGCGAAGTATAATGAAGATCGGACATCAGTTACAGGTAACCTCGTCTGATCTTGTCATTCTTTTAATGATTGCTAAACATGTAAATACTCGTATAATACATGAATATAAGTGTGTAAAAACGATTGTTCAGATTTCAAAAAATCTTTCACCATTAGAAAGTCGAAAGTTACGTTCACCCCGAGTAACATAGGCTGCTTTTTACCTCGGGAAAATGCTTCATTCCTACGTGAAAACGGGCAATAGAGTCAACGCGGTTGAAGCAACTGGCTAAACGCCTATGATTTTAATATACATAATATGTAGCAATATACATAGGCTATTTTTTAATCTTAATTGGTCCCCGACCCATTAAACGGGACCACGCGCGCGAAGCCACTGGCGGAAGGCTAGTTTTTGATAAGCTGGTTGGATCCCAATATCTTCCGAAAATATAATTTTCCTCAGCAACTACAGAGTTATGATAAGAGCCATCCATCAGCTTATCAGATACCATCTCCAGATAGGCGCTACGACCTTGCCTTTTAAAATTGTGTTTAGCTTTAAAAAATAATTGCTTTTAAAACTGTTGATTAGCGGAATCATTACGTATTTCTGCTATTGGTTTTAGCCAAGCCAAAATTCACAAAACATTTCATTGATAGTTTGGAGTCGTACAACGTAACTTTTAAATTGGTAGCTATGAATAAAAAGATCATTTCAAAGGTAGTACCGGCAGAAGTACTTCCTTCTTCTTATATTGCTGACATCCGCTGCTGACAAAAATGTTGTATTTTTCCATTGACATTCTGCAGCTCTATTCTAGCTACTCTGTAAGAAAGCTTATTATTGTATACCTCATATTTTAAAACAGGGCTGAAGTTTTTCTCCGTCTGCTCTTTTCTTCAGCTCAGCATTGCCTAAGCGCACCCAGAGCAGACAGAACAAAAAAAATAACGTTCACTAAGAGTTTGTAAATGAACCGTACAGTGAATAAAGAATATTTCATTTCATTTCATTTCATTTCATTTCATTAATATTAAATCCCTTGATGATACCAATTACGCCTTCACACAAGGTTATGTAAGATTTCGTCATTTTACAGTATACAAGGATCGTTAAGAGCGGGAGATTTATAAGACCTCCGGCGGTTCATATCCCAGGGGTAGGATTATATTCAGTTACTTAATTTAATTTGTGACCTCACTTAAGCAAGTGTTCTATAACTAACTATTCTCGTTTTTATAGAATAAATACATAAACGTTACACACTCATAGCCCCACAGTAAGGTAATTAATACCCTGTGTCGTGGATACCATGTACACATACAAAGACAGAAACACCCAGACCGAGAACAGAAATTTAAACTCATCAATCAAAGTTTTGTTTCGCCAGGAATGAACCCGGGACCCCTCATATGGCAGTCTGGCATGGTAACCATTGTGCCACACGATTCGTCAAATAGAAATAAATTAATTTATAAAAATAGTTTTAAAAACAAGTTTAAATATGATTTTTTTAAAAGAATAAAATTTTTCACGGTGTATCGTGTTCTACAAGTTTGACCCTTTAATTTGTTACGCAACACCCTGTACGATACACCCGATTTTCGTATAGAAATATCGAATGCACCACTGTGAGGTAGCAGCCTAGTTGAATTCGATTTTTTTTTATTTATTACACAAGATAAAATATTTCATCTAATACTCGTTAAAGAGTTGGGTTGTATACTAATAATATGTACAATATTAATAATATTATTATGTAATACGCAATTTTGTTGCGACGGCCATTTTGGATTTCGACTAAACTGAGTTTTTAGCGACTGCTAAGTGTGGCTAGTGTGTAAGCTACTGTGTACTAACTATTTGTGGACTGATTATAAAAAATATTAAATTGAGTTGCAAGATTCCAGACGAACAAACATACATTGCAAATTTATAAAATGTTAAAAAAAACTGCTTTCAAACACTCAGTCCACGTTTCTCGCTTACTGTCTGACAAGGGTATAAAGTTCGCCTTTAATTTGTTATCTGTAATCCAGATGCTGAGATAAGAGGTACAGACTAAAATGTTATTTTATGTGACACAGGCTGTTTTTGCGTTTAAGAGGCCGTATAAATTTTTTTGCCGATTTAGCTGATTTTACACATGAGATTTTGCAGTTAAAATACAGTATTTTCATAAGTTTTATTGCACAATATGACTGATCATTTCAATAATAAACTTTAAAATTCCTACATTTTTATTACGTTGTTTTGAATTAGATCTGAAAACGGTGACAGTTTTGTGAATTTTACTGTAATATGTATAGAATATTACATAATTCCGGATTATTGTAAAACCTAAACGGATCCAAAATAATGCTAAATGTATTGCTGTAAAAATCGCATACACAATAAATAAGTCACTTTTTGCCACCCTCATACAAAAATATTAGTAAAAAAATGAACTTAGTCAATTTTGAGAGAAAATGGGCCTGATGTTGCATTTGATTTCGGCAAATTGGAATAATCTTTCATAAAATTTATTAGACATAGATACACTCACTTCATAATAAATCCGTTTCGTGAACAAAAAATTATTAATGAAAACCTAAAACTCGTATTATAATTCTTGACGCAAGCTAAAAAAAAGTGGCTAATGTAAGAGATTATTATTGAAATGATCTTGTGCAATGAATGATATTGTGCAATGAAACTTATGGCAATACTGTATTATAACTGTAAAATCTCCTATTTAAACTCAGCTAATATTAGCGAAATCGGAAAAAATTCGTTTACGGCCTCTTAACACATTAAAATGCATCGCGATAAATTTTGATGCAATAAAGTAAAAACTTGATATGTTGTGAAGAGGCAAAACTGTTCTAAAATGGATTTGAACACGAAAATTTGTTTTTTTGTGAACTTTGGTTTTCGTAACAGAAAAATAAATAGTAACTGTTCTTTTCTCGTCTCCTTTTTCTTTAGATCCAGTGCTATTTCCCTACCATCTTTACACTGCAACCCATTTTTGCGTTCCACTGTTGGGCACGGGTCTTTCCCAATTATTGGAGGGGCCTGGAGCTTACTCCGCCATGCTGCTTCAAAGCGAGTCGGTGGACATGGGGGCATGCATGGCCATACGTGTATCGCTTACGTTCAACGCTAGCCGCTGAGCCGTGCGCGCTTCACGCAATACCATCTTGAGACGACAGCCAAATACGTTTATAATCCATTTCGTATTTCTAAGACATAAAGTTTCATGGACGCATATTTAATAGTTTATTTTCATGGCTGTATACTTCCTGAATATCGTAAAAAAAGTTTATAATTTAATTTCTTTATTAACTAATTAAAAAAACTGAAAAATAATGCGAAACTTGCAGAACTAGAAAAGCTTGTTATGCGTTTGTAGTTATTATGCCAGAAACAAACATACAGATCCATCAAACTCTAATTACGTTTCAAGGGATATTTATTTATAGATATTCATCCAATAAACAAATACCTTTCACACTCATAGTCACACTCACTCTCACTGTAACTCACAGTAAGGTAGATATACCGTGTGGCGTGGGTACCATGGACACATACAAAGAAAGAAACACAACCACTCAGACCGAGAACAAAAAATTAAACTCATCATTCAAATTTCTGTTTCGCCGGGAATCGAACCCTCAACAATCGACCCTCCGATTGGCAGTCCAGCATGGTAACTATTGTGCCACACGGGTCGTCAATAATAATTTGAATAAATATTTAATAAATAAAACAATAATTTTTTGCTGTGCCCCTCTGTGCATTGGTGTCAGGGTGTAAAACAGCGTTGGTTCAGGCTTTAACATTGCTCAATGGTGTTCTGGAAAGAATCCCGAGGTTTTTTTTATTATTTGAATGGAGTATTAGACGAGCATGCAGGCCACGTGGTGTTAAGTGGTCGCTGCAGCCCATGGACATCTACATACAACAAAGCAAGCATAGGTAAGTCTTGTCTGAGGTCGTATGCAGTTGCGCTGCTACTCCGGAGGCTGGTGGTCGCCTCATGTAAGTGTGGCCGGCAACTGCACCTTTCCGCCGAAACACAATAGAATTGGTTCACGGCAGAAGTGGGTGCAGCGGTGGTACTTCCCCGGGCGAACCACAATAGTTCTACCACCTACTAAAGCTGGACTTATTCCATTCAAAGCCTGTTGAATTTTATAGTTTAGCGAGGCATCCATCCAAAATCTGTCATGTTCATACTAATAAGTTACTGAAATAAATAAATAAATATCAACTATAAATGAGTTTAGTATAATAAACGCCATTCACTTAAAAATCTTGCTCTACGGTATGAAAAATAAACGATAGCACGGACCCAAGATAGTCAAGCAAAAATATCCTGCTCTATGATTTACAGCGCCCTCTATCACAAGGTCCACTTGGCGGTGTAATGGCCGAGATCTGTATCGAGTCTATTATCCGATAGTCGATACGCACCCATTTGCCTCCATTGTTCTCAAACAAGACTCTATTGTTAGCTACACCCCGCCGTTCAGTTATCTATAAAAATATTTTAAGTACCCCCATTTTTATGCGGGTAGACACAAATTGCTAAAGTAGGCTTCGGAGATAATTTCAGCTTGAGTACATTTTGTTGACGCGATAAGATTTTTCTTTGCGTGATCGTATATTGTTTATAGATAATGTAACAAGGCTATGAGAGCATAAAATAAGGATAGTCTTCGCTCTGATAGCCTAAAAATCAAAAGTTTTTGATTTGTACATAACATAAATTCAACATTTATGAAGAAAGATGATTTGTTTAGGTACCTGACTAATAATGTTGACTTAAGGCATTCTGATAGAATATCTTACTAATATAATAGTCTAGACTCAAAAAAGTTAAATGTCTTAAATAAATCAGGACAGAAATTAATGTTTTTCAAGATATAAATACATTTCGTTCTTAACCTATTGATAGAGCCAGTTCATATAGAGCAAAGTTTTAACATTTTTACAATTATGGTTTTTCATTAGTTCTAAATGGCTACGCCAATCTTTTTTCAAACACAAACTAGTCGCAAACGGTGCCAAATCGTTATTCTTATATTTATCTTGCAGCACTTCGTTATAAGTAAAAGAGCCTAATTAGCTTAAAGGAAATAGGGTACTCAAGGAAGAACCCGATTCTCCCAAGATACACCAGAAGGGCAAGCACAAACCAGTATTATTTCCAACTCCCAACCTTCGAAGGCATCTGAAGTACTCATTGAATTCAAGCATTGAATGTTTCCCGTCCGATACCAGAAAAGCGTAAATATACAAGTGATTGTCTGTACGCCAAGCGCATGATAACAAAACGTTAAAAAATCAATCAGTACTCTTATTTTGATAAAAAATAGTTCACGGTACAAAAAACTAACCCGTGCCTCGCTGTCCCATATTTCCACCATCGGGTGGTCGTTGTTATTTATCGACCAACCCTGTCCGCTTTATTATCGACACGGTAAGTGGTAGGACTACTTTTTAAGGGTTTTTTTGCCCTTTGTCGTAGTTTTAAAAGCATTTATGTCATGTTAAGGACGATAATAAATAGGCTTACAACACGGTAAGTTATCTCAAATACAAAGTTTAAAGTCTATGAACTTATTGTACACGGTGATATTTTATTTGAGTAAAAAGTTGTACAAGTTACTTTTGGTAGTATATATGGGATTGACCTATTTAACTAAGAGCAAGGGTGTACTCTTTTTTATTCAAATGGGGTATGCCGGCCACTTGGGGTAAAGTGGTCGCTGCGGCATATTCCAGACACACGAGCGCAAAACTTGATGCGGTCGCATGATGACATTCTGGCCGGTACTCGCACCTTCACAAAATAGCACTTTAAGAACTTTTCTACTTGATTCTACTCAACCTACCGAATCAAAAAAAATCTACTCTTAGGATCACTTGCGCGTTTCCGAGAAGTTAATTTTAACCAGGGTTGACTGTTAATCCAGTGTTAAAGAACTGATTTTTCTTGCATCACCAAGAGCTAGCACAAGAAACCTAAACAAACATTAAAATTTTAACCCACCAAAATCCCGGGTTTGAAAAAACGTCATAATTTCTAAATCTATAGTAATGTTATAATGAGGAAAGATTTGTATTTTTGTATGTTTGTAATGAATTAACTCAAAAACAATTGTTCCCATTTCAAAAATTCTTTCACCATTAGAAAGCTACATTCACCCTGAGTAACATAGGCTACTTGTTCCTCTTTCCTAATGCTTCATTCCTACGTGAAAACGGGTAATAGGGTCAACGCGGTTGAATCAACTGGCTAAACGCCTATGATTTTAATATAGCAATGAAGCCTGGAATAGCACATAGGCTATTTTTTATCCTACGAGGACTCATTAAACGGGTCCACGCGGGTGAAGCCGCTGGGGGAAGGCTACTACTAAATAAAATTGTAGAAATACTTAGTGAGCTCTAGGTTAACTTCTGTTGGTGCAAAATAAACGAAAAGAAAAAAATACATTTGAACTCGGATTAGTTATCATCGGGGCAATTGAATACAATCGAAATATCTGTACAGGAGGCCCTTAAGAAAGTACCAACAAAGAAATAGTAAAAGAACTATCAGACAAAATTTAAAGACGTAATGTATCGATGGACTTCTTATTGTGATGAAAATGCAGCATAATTTTTGCATAACTTTCAATGAACATATTGAAAAAAATTAGCAACACTAATGAACGAAAATGACCGTGCATAACTTATGTAAAAATTATGAATGGCCATGTTAAAATATTAATGATACATGAGTTTCAATATTCAACATGGTAACTTGTATTGTAAATGTTAATTTTCAATTTAAATACTGGATATTTTTTGCTCTTTTGACCATCAATGTAGAAACTTAAGATGTAGAATAACAATGTAGAAGTATAAGCTGTGCCCCGTGACTTTACTCAAGATTTATAATGGATATGTTTAATGGATAAAATATTATAGTCCGTGCATTCTTTTACCAAGGTATATGTTTTAAAAACCCATCGAACCCCATAGGCCTAAAATATAACATAAATGTAAAAATCTAGATTATATTTAATATAAATTGCAAACAACGATGCGATGATAGGGTGTTGACTCGTATATAGCTGCAGCCCATGGACATATACGCAAGAAAATATTGTAGTATGTTAAAGTTATTGCATGAGGTCGTATGCAGTTGCGCTTCTACTGCGGAAGCTGATGGTTGCCACATTTTAGTTTGGCCGGCAACTGTACCTTTCTACTGAAATAGAATAGAACTGCTCCACAACAGAGATTGATGCATTGGCGGTACTTCCACGAAGCATGCTAGTCGTACCACCTTTTTTTCAGGTACCCGGCAACTTGGGGTATGATACCGGATTATATGAGATTTGTACTGTACTAAAACACCCCTCGGTGGCCTGCCTCTGCGCTTGGGGAGGACTCCGGGATCTTCAGTGGAATGCACGGGTGTCCTCCGCGCAGCTCTCCAGAACGGGACCACCTTCGGAGAGCAGATGTGCTCTCCTGCACTTTTCGATGCCTACGGCGGCATGCAGCCACGCACACATCTTCCCGGGGCTGGATGGATCGAGCTCCCACTCTCACATAAAATAGACTTCGTCCGCGTGGACTTTGGTATTAGTCATAGCATGATGTTATATAGCCTATAGCCTTCCCCGATAACGGATTATTCAACATAAAAAGAATTTTTCAATTAGAACCACTAGTTTTTGAGATTAGCGCGTTCAAACAAACAAACTCTTCAGCTTTATATATTAGTAGTTATGATGTTATATAGCCTATAGTCTTCCCCAATAAACGGACTATTCAACACAAAAAAAATCTATGCAAACCAGTAGTTAGTTTACTAAACAAGCGCATTTTAAAAAAGCTTTCTCCATGCTTACCAGCTCTCGGGCTCTTTGAATAAATTTATAAAGTATCAATAACCATTAAATATCTTTCACATAAAGTCATGGTGGCCGCAAAATCGCTACTTAGCTAAAATTATCGCGATAAATTCCGTCGGCTAACAGCTTTTGCTGCTTTTACCGCCTTTAAAGCTAATAAATGTTACAGACTACTTAATATTGGATTAATAGAACGTACTTTATCTACCGGTTACTGACAATATTGTTAGCGAATACTATCGTAATGCAAACAGTGATTTTACGATAACCGAGGTTTATAGATTTCAATAGTACGCTACCTTTTGTCATTTAAGCAAATGGAAAATATAAAACTGTAGGTGGAATGGAAAATATAAAACCAATTTAATACTATGAATCTGTATTTTAATTTCGTTTCATTTGGAATATATATATTAAATTTTTATTCAAATAATTTGATATGTAAGATTTCAAGAGACATGAGACGCGATAAAGTAGTGATACTATAATAAAAAGGTGTTTTTTTTCAACCTTTTTATGACCCACTGCTGGGCACAGGTCTCCTCTATCGAGTGAGAGGGATTTGGGCCATAGTACGCTGGCCTAGTGCGGATTGGTAGATATCATACCTTCGAAAAATTGTGAGTTTCTCTCAGGAATGCGAGGCGATGCATGCCGGAGAGAAACGGAAAACATCGTAATCAATGAGCAACGAAGGTTGAGTGGTAAGGACCGCGGTCTACAACGCCGGTGATGCCGGGTTTAATCCTCGGCGCGCATATCTGACATTGTAATATTTAAAATAAAAAGGTGTAATTACAATAAAGTTGCTTCAAAATTTTAATATTAAAACATAGTAAAGTTGCCCTCATAAACGCGTCATCGACCTCGGTATTTTGACGTGTGTCGCACACTACATCAAAATCCATAAAGTGAAAATATCGTGCTTTATTAATTCTGCACGAATTATAGCTCAAACATTACGGCCGATATGCAGCATGCAGGGACTTCACGCTCATAGCCCCACAGTAGGGTAGATATACCCTGCGTCGTACTCATCATTCAAATTTCTGTTTCGCCGGGAATCGAATCCGGGAACTTCGATTGGCGACTGCCAGACGAAGAGTACTAGAACTACCGGACCCGGAGTGGTAACCATTGCATCACGCAGGTCGTCATGGATGATAAGAGCTCAAACCGCTTAGCCGTCGCGGAGAGGACGAATTATATTGATGATGATGATTGATGATTTTAATTTCAAGAAAGTATAAGATTACAGGTCATGTGGTGTTAGGTAGTCGATACAGATCATGAACATCTACACATTACGTCAAGCAAGCCTGACTCTTGTCCAAGGTAACATACACTTTTTTGGGCAACTTCGGAAGGAGTAGTCCCTCTGATATATATAAAGATTGGCCGGCTATCGCAACTTCCCATATAAACACACTGTTGTGTTTCCAGTCCAAATTGTCCGGGTATCTACCCAAACGGCGACTTTCTGCCGCAGGACAGATAAATTTAATTAGTGGACTGTTTTACCAAACGAAAAGGTGGAAAGTTGAGTGTAAGGTGTCTAATCATCTAATCACTCACCTTTGCTGCAGGTGGTCGAATACCCGAAGCAGGGTAGCAGGCACCTTCGGCTTTACCTAAGCTCGAGCTAGCTAGTCTTACCTCGGAGTCGTCTACAGTTACCTCTCCCTGAACACGGCGACACGGAGCGTTGATCGTCGAACACTTCATACTCATATTTTTATTTAGTAAACTTATTGTATAAACGAACTTTAACAAACAGTGGCTACTTACCACACTTAACTTTATCTTTTGAAGTTTTCTCTCTTGGTACTGGTAACCATACGATCTATGGCAATCAAGAAGAATCGAAAGGCATTTAAATCTCCATAAATTACGAAAAGCAGCACTTAAGTACCGATAAACAAAATTGCAGCAATTTGTATCTTTTAAAAATCATATATCTCCGTTTGCGGTACTCAACGTAATAATTTAAGTGTGATGAGTTAATTAAAGAAGTTATAACGGGAATTGATTGAGTAATCACGTGTAAATAACCTTATTTAACACAAACGTCTGCCGTGATTTGATACTAGCTGTGTCCGGCGATTATATGCGTTAAATAGGATATAATTATACATTCAGAGTTCTAAACTATGCGTTTTCAGTGTTTGTGAATAGGTACCAATAATATTTAAAAAATTAGGTGTAAAATAACAAAAAATAACTCTTCGAAATCTGGCACATGGCAGCTCCCTTGCCATGTTGCGTAAACCAAGACATTCAAGGGACGATTTTCAAACTGAAATTTCCTACTCGTTACATGTCTGGCTGCAACCCTTTTTACGTCCCACTGCTGGGCACGGGTCTTTCCCCATTATTGGGGAAGCCTGGAGCTTAC